>OU892289.1:5413452-6613452 GCA_917834065.1 Ceutorhynchus assimilis | reverse complement strand
CCGGAATCAACGTTTAGCGAACCTAAGAAGTTTCAACCTGTGACGAAATTTTCTGAATGGAAACTTAAGCTTGTTCAATTGAGATTCAAACTTTTTTTTTTGTGAAAATATCAAATTGCAGCGTTGAAATGGCAATAATTAAATGTCATTGGTTCGATGACTGGCAACACTGTTAGTAGGATTTCGAATGTTAATGGTTCGGTGAATGGCAACGCTGTGTTTTTGCCTCCATCCGTCATCTGTCACTAGTCAGCAGTGAAAAAAAAAGGAAAGAAAAATGACTGGAAACATTGCCAGTAGTATTTCGAATCAAATGTCAATAGTTCGATGATTGGCAACGAGTTGGCGAGTTGGCAACACTCGTAACGAATTTTATTGGTAGAACCAGTGCAGAAAAAATGTATTTTTATCTCTTTCTTACAAGCTGGTAGAAAAAAACACGAATACACTCAGTGTATTCCAATTAGGGAATCCAAACCACGTGACTTAAGCCAACAAGCCGGCATTTTGAAATTTTTATAAGATTAGAATACGGGTTTTTACATGTCAACGATGTCAGAAAAGTGTCAGATTTCCTTATGTCAGCAAGGGCTGAGTTCAGAAAATAACTCCAAACTACATTTTCAACTGTTTTCAATTTCAATTTATGTGTATTGATAATCCGGCCAAAAAACACATGTTTTTTGTTTATTATGTGCCAACCAGCCGCCATTTTTGACAGGTCGTTGGATTGCCTAATAGTATTCGCTATCTGTTTTTATCTCTATTTGTCATTTGTCACCTGTCACTAGTCATCATGGAAACTTCTTTAGGCACGTTCAGCACATTTTTTTTCTGGATAGTGAATGAGATCCGTCACGCCACGTCCGAATAGGTAAAGTTCATTCGGGTACAGTCGGCTCGGGTCGACTCCAGCCAAGCGAGGGAGAGAAATAGCCGGCAGTGTGAGAGAAAGTGAGATAGCGCGATTAGTATTCAATCGAGACGGCGTAGAACAAATTTTGGCGACGTTGCCGATATTATTGGCCAGTTATAAAGTGACTAATTCAATAATAAAGAAGAAAAAACAATTTTGTCTATATATCTGTTCTACCTTCTACCTTGTGTATTCTATTTGTTGGAACAAAGTCGCTTTCTAATCACTCAACATGTGTCATGTTGAGTGCTGGTGAACGCGACCAATGTAAGAGGCAATCTAATCAAGGATGATACACAGATAGTCTATGCTCATAAGACCTGTGTAGTTTAAATATCAAACTCTCCACCATGCCAAAGCACCAGTGATGACATAGACAGCGTCTCGTTTATTGCCTTGATGTAGGGTGTTTACACCACAGGTTGTGATTCTGCGGGCTTTTGCGTTATACTTGGTTTTACTACATTAATCAACATTCTAGAACAACTCTTTTTTAGATCTTGTTTGCATTCTCCTCTCTTCCTCTTTGCTTATTAGGTTAATCAAAATTAAATAATATTTTTCATAATGAGTTTAAAATAATGAACTACGACCGCTGGCTCAAACAGCTGACGACTTAGTTAATGACGTTGGCCGACAAGCAATCTTGTAGTAGTGTGTATTATCCTTGCAATCTAATGACCTGTCAGAAAGAAAGTCAATACGGCGGCAGAGGTCAAACATTGGTGATGTTTGTTTATTTAATCTAAGTTTAATTCAAGGATAATACACACCACTAAGGATTGCTTATTGGCGTCGTTTTTGGTACTCGCCACCATATTGGTGTGGTACCATTTCCGACATCATAACTAAGTCGTCAGTTGTTTGCGCCAGTTGGAAAATATTATTAAATTTTGAATAACATAGGCAAAGAGGAAGATGAAAACGAGATCTAAAAAGAGTTGTTTTAGAATGGTAAGTAATGTAAGTATGCATAAAGCAAAAGTCCACAGAATCATAACCTGTGGCAAGGCGAGAAACGACATGTTGCCTACGACATGACTGGTGCTTTGGCATGGTGGAGGGCTTGAGATTTGAATTACACAGGCTTTATGAGGATAGGCTATCTTGTAGTAGTAGAAGTGTGTATTATCCTTGCGTTTAATTGTCTTTTTGAACTGAACAAATTTGATTGGTAAAATCTCCAACATGGCGAATATTTTACCAATGAAATCCAACCATTTTATCACGTGATTACGCCAGAAATGTCAACTTACGCTCATGAGAACTCGCCCTCAAAGTGAAAACTTGCGTGCGTCCGTAATTAAGGCCGTCACACACGGTTTGGCATAACGCATAAGCATAAGGCCCAACCAATCGCAAGTTGTATTAAAGGTCACCTCATTTTCAGTTGACAGTCAGGTTATCCTTAATACAACCTCCTCTGACTTGTTAAGGCTTATGCTTATGCGTTATGAAAACAGCAAAACCGTGTGTGACGGCCTTTAGAACTTTTTTGTGGGTACTGAATGAAACTGCGCTGTCAGATGGCAATCAATCAAAGCAAAATCTACCAGAGTAGGAAATTTATACACAATAGATCTGTTTTCACAGAAATCACAAGCCAGCCAGAGCGTTTTTGATTGGTCCAAATTGCCAACGACCAGTTTTCTAACTATTTTCAACCAATCAAATTTGCTCTGACTTGTTTGTGATTTCTGTGAAAACAGACCTAATTATACCAGTTGTCGTTATGTATGGAAATGGTCTAATATTTCAAAACACGTTCAACAAAAATGTACAATATTTCCTATTTAGGTATCTATTCTTGAAACCGGGGAACAGCGTTCATATGGAAATATGAATATGGGTGACAAAGACAGAATGTTCGTTCTCATGAGAACGATGCATCCTTGTTCCGAAATTAAGAACCCTGGGGGTTTTTGAGAATGCCCGATTCAATGGTGGCATTTGCAATGTTGCCAAGTTACCCTTTCACACCTTTCCGTGTGCCTTTTTATTGTAATTATTACAGCGACCCAACATTACTAGAACCCATTCTTGAACCCCTAAATGCTTAACCTTGATTTCACTTGGTTTTTGAAGTTTTAACAGGCTTTAGAAAAATGAACTTATTTCCTACTTGAGCTTATCAGCTCCCTTATAATTCTTGAATACGCATTATTTCATTCATCACATTTAGGGGATATAAAGTCTGTTTTTTTTTTAAAGATAATTCCCCAAGTCAAAAATTTAGTAACAATGTTGGCAACACAAGCCTTTTCTACATAAAAAATTTGAAAGCATTCAATAGACCGATCTCCTATTACCTGGACTGCGCGCGTCGCTTGTAGGCTGCAGGTGAGCGTCCAATGAGAAGCAGGTTTCTTACAGGCTTACGTCATATTCTTATTCAGGGGCCAGTTCAGAATGAATCGTTCCTTCTTTCTTTGTAATATGTAATTCGACAAAGAGCAAACTAATACTTTACATATTACTTGAACTCACCGCAGTGTCGTTTAAGGTTATGTTAAGTTATACTTGACATATTCCTTGGCAATTTCATTGTGCGATGTTGCCGGATGAAACATTTATCAAAATAAAAGTGCAAACGATGTTAACATACACTTTTCAAGCGCTTCTTTTGTCTGATTTAAGGCGTTGTAAAACACTTGACACTATATCACTTCTTTAATGTTATAATGTGGGATTTGTATTGACTACATTTGTTCTGCTACAATACAATCTGGCTACACTGCACCTACGAGTTGCGCGCGCATGTCATCTTTTATTACTTTCTAACTTGTATTTATTACAATTAAGCTCTCTTTTTCTATTTATACGAGACAGGTCTATTTTATATTGTATTGCCAACATATTGTCATTTTGACTTTTATCTTTTAAAAAAAAAACACACTTTAGTAATGTTGGGACCTAAGGTTGGGACGCTGAAGCTAAGTTACATACAGCATCTTTGAAACGGTAAACTTGGCAATATTGCAAATACCACTATTGAATCAGGCATTCCCAAAAACCCTTAGGTAGGAAATATTATAGATTTTTCTTGGGCACGTTCTGGAATAATAAACCGTTTTCATACATAATGAGTAACGACAACCCAGTATAATAATATTAAGTCCTGGAACCACCTTCAGTGCACCCCCCACCACAAAACTTGACTTTCAGGAGAATAAATAATTACCCCATTGAAAATACGTAATAACTTTCTATATTGTTCCTGTTTGTTTTGAAAACAGCCAAGGAAGTTTTAAATTAGGAAAATTGTGCACAATCTTGCAACACTCGCAACGAACGAAAACGAATTATCTAGACAATTTTATAAGCAACGACGCGATGTAAAACGGAGTCGACCAACGATAAACTCGACGCCGGTGTCTCAATAATCAACTATCACAACGCCATACTAAATTGACAATAAGTTGTGATTTTGGTTAAGCTTGATTGTAGTTATTAACATTGTTATTGTCTTTGAATAAAGATAAATTAATTCTGGAATAGTAAACTCACTAAGAGCCGGTAGATTAATCTTCTGATAAAGTGTCAGGTATAGTATGCAATCTGAGAAATAAAAACACAATCTTCCTTTAGTAAACCAGTTATGCGTCAACCAATAGAATCCTGATACGGTAGATTTTTCTTGCACATAGTTATCAGCAAGTTTATTTGAAGATGAATAAACCGGGCCTTATTCAAGTAGATTAGTTCACCTTTTGTCATGCTTTGTCAATAGATTCCCTGTTTTTTCAACATTGATTATTTCAAAAGAACGCAGCTCGAGCAACGATTATGAAACTAATTTGCGCATTGCAAGGTCGCAATTTGTTTCTATACAGTTAAATAAAATATAAATCTACCAACAGAGGCAATTATAATTGTTAGTTTATTTTCAATGAGTCATTGTTTTACGGTTTCCAATTAAATGATGTAAAGGGAAATATTCCATTGTATGTGATTAATGCGACAGTCAATATGGGGAATTTTTTTCAAATGTAAACAACCCCTTATAATACCTGTTACAAAAACTTAAGACCATTGCCTTTGCTATTATTAGAACAACCCTGTTCAATATTGAAAGCCCATAGCTTGTAATGGTGTTTTCAAGTCCCCAGGCGACAAATTGAAAAAGCCAATTTCCCCGAACCCATTCAGTTAGTTGTGGAGGAAAATTAGTTTTGCATTCTGACGTGTGGAAATTATTTTAAATTAACGTCCATCATCGGTGCAAACTTCGTTAACAAACCCGGAAATTGTGCGAAAAGGAAAATCAACAAAAAGTAATTATTGCCTGAATGGGTACATGTTTTGGGGACCAATCAATTAAGTTGGAACATTTCTCATTCAGTTCCATAGTATCATGAATGCAGAATGTTTTGTTACAAAAAAACATTATATTATTGACATCAAGGTGAATGCGCAAAATGAAAAAAAATAAAAAAAATAGCTACTCGAGTATTGACTCAATCTTCTTGAAATTTTACCATGGTTTGCCTCAAATCTTTTACAAAATCTTTCAAGGAGAGCATCTCACCTGTTCTATAGGCTATTTCACATTAAGGTTAACTTTATTCGTGAGATAGTTCTCAAGCATCGATAACCGATTCACAATACATTTATCATTAATAATTCATTTATAATTTAGCCACTTTGGAATGCAGACACGCGATTTCCCTTATAATAGAAATAAATATCGATTTAACTAATAATATCATCACAGTTGAATTCCCACAAGGCGCCTAATTGAAATGGCATGTGTTTATTTTAATTGATTAAAAACATTTCTGGAAAATACCCAACCGAGCGCTTGTATAATAATTAATTAACGACTTTTACAATTCCAACAACATACCTTTTTACTTTTTCCTATACCAGGACCCACCACTACTGGTACACCTTCGACCATATTGACCACCATGCCGCCGTTGCGCTGATGATGCTGCGGATGCACCACATGGTTGTGATGGTAGTGATGATGTCCCGAAGGACTGCTGGTTTTATTATCCGGGGTGTGAGCGGCTGCGGTGGATTTGGAGCGCCTCAAAAGCCTCATCATTTGATTTTTTATTGTTATGGGCTACGGTATAGGATTTTGACGGTGAGGAGTTGTAAGTTTTTATTTTTTTTTGGTGGTGGTACAAATTTATTTTGAAATTTTGATAAATAAGGCAACGCCGCACAATAGTTTTAATATGGGTATTGTGTGTTTTTTCTCATAGTTTCAAGATATAGAAGATATTGTTGCATTGTCGCAGCTCTTGTGTTATTGGTATAGGCGAACAGTGTTGCCAACTGCGGAGCAACTATTATAGTATAGAACGCTACAAAATTATAGTACATTTGTACAAATTATATAGTATCCTGGTGGAGATAGATGACAATCAACTAAATTAGACATAAATGCACCATCTAACATTTTTTTTTTTCTGGAAAACTATCTAAGAGAAAATTATGACATTTTCTAGAAAAAAAAGAAAAATGTCAGGGGCGTATCATAGTAAAATTTCAAATTTTTCTAGTGAAGAATATTCCCATTGGAAATTGATGAAAATCAACTAAATTAGGTATAAATGCACTATCTTACATTTCCTTTTTTTTCTTGAAAACTATTCAAGGGAAAATTATGAAATTTCGTGGAAAAAAAAGGAAAGTCAGAGGCGTATCATAGTAAAATTACAAATTTTTCCAGTGAAAAATAACCCCATTGGAAATTAATGAAAATCAACTAAATTAGGCATAAATCCACCATCTAACATTTTATTTTTTTTCTGAAAAATTATTTAAAGGAAAATTATGAAATTTTCTGGACAAAACGAGAAAAGTCAGGGGCGTATCATAGTGAAATTTCAAATTTTTCCCGTGAAAAATAACCCTATTGGAAATAATGAAAATCAACTAAATTAGGCATAAATTCACCTTCTAACATTTTATTTTTTTTCTTGAAAACTATTCAAGGCAAAATTATGAAATTTGGTGGAAAAAAAAAGGAAAGTCAGAGGCGTATCATAGTAAAATTTCAAATTTTTCCAGTGGAAATTAATGAAAATCAACTAAATTAGGCATAAATGCACCATCTAACATTTATTTCTTTTTTCTGGAAAATTATCAAATTTTCTGAACAAAACGAGAAAAGTCAGGGGCGTATCATAGTACAATTTCAAATTTTTCTAGTGAAGAATATTCCCATTGGAAATTAATGAAAATCAACTAAATTAGGTATAAATGCACTATCTTACATTTCCTTTTTTTTCTTGAAAACTATTCAAGGGAAAATTATGAAATTTCGTGGAAAAAAAAGGAAAGTCAGAGGCGTATCATAGTAAAATTTCAAATTTTTCCAGTGGAAATTAATGAAAATCAACTAAATTAGGCATAAATGCACCATCCATTTTATTTTTTTTTCTTGAAAACTATTCAAGGAAAAATTATGACATTTTCTGGACAAAACAAGAAAAGTCAGGGGCGTATCATACTAAAACTTCAAATTTTTCCAGTGAAAAAAAACCCCAATGGAAATTAATGAAAATCAACTGAATTAGGCATAAATGCACCATCCAACATTTATTTTTTTTTCTAGAAAACTATGCAGGAGAAAATTATGACATTTTCTGGAAAAGAAAGAGGAAAATCAGGGGCGTATCATAGTAAAATTTCAAATTTTTCCAGTGGAAAATGGAAATTAATGTAAATCAACTAAATTAGGCATAAATGCACCATCCAACATTTAATTTTTTTTCTTGAAAACTATTCAAGGAAAAATTATAACATTTTTCTGGACAAAACGAGAAAAGTCAGAGGCGAATCATACTAAAATTTCAAATTTTTCCAGTGAAAAATAGCCTCATTGGAAATTAATGAAAATCAACTAAATTAGGCATAAATGCACCATCTAACATTAAATTTATTTCTTTTTTCTGGAAAATTATCAAATTTTCTGAACAAAACGAGAAAAGTCAGGGGCGTATCATAGTAAAATTTCAAATTTTTCCAGTGAAAAATAACCCTATTGGAAATTAATGAAAATCGACTAAATTAGACATAAATGCACCATCTAACATTTTACTTTTTTTCTTGTAAACTATTCAAGGGAAAATTATGACATTTTCTGGACAAAAAGAAGAAAATCAGGGGCGCATCATAGTAAAATTTTAATTTTTTCCAGTAAAAAATAACCCCATTGGTAATCAATGAAAATCAACTAAATTAGAGATAAATGCACCATCTAACATTTAATTTTTTTTCTGGAAAACTGTCCAGGAGAAAATTATGACATTTTCTGGAAAAAAAAGAGGGAAATCAGAGGCGAATCATAGTAACATTTCAAATTTTTTCAGTGGAAAATAACCCCATTGGAAATTAATGAAAATCAACTAAATTAGGAATAAATGCACCATCTAACATTATATTTTTTTTATGGAAAACTATTCAAGGCGAAATTATAACATTTTCTGAAGAAAAAGAGAAAAGTCAGGGGCGCATCACACTAAAATTTCAAATTTTTCCCGCGAAAAACAACAAAATTAAAAATAATTTTAAAAATTAAATAGGGGTGCGATCGATAACATCTTTTTTGGTATAAAAAAAAAGGACCCGCTCAGGAAAATCAATGAAATTGACAATTGACAGTGTAAACCCAGTCACCAAAGTAAAGTACTAAATGCATAATTATAGTATTTTAGGCGTACTATAATGACCCTTGATAGTATGTACATAGTACATAACTATTCAATTATAGTACGGTTAGCAACACTGTAGGCGAAATTTATTATCCAATGCGAGTACGAAATCTTTCTTTGAATTATTTTTCTATACTTAATTCCCCATTCTGCTTCCTGAGATTTATACAAAAACTTCCTCAATACTTCCCTAACTGTACTTCCTTGGTTATTGAAAATGAAGACTTCTGAGGTGGTTATCCCCTTGCTTGGAGTCTAAATATTCAAAAAGAATTCTAAACTTCTTAAGAATCTAACGAGTAATAAGAATCTTCTCAGTGAAGAACCAGGAGATTTGCATAGCAATGACTCAAGATAGTCGAATAAATGCGATACGTCATAGGTTTTGAGACATCAGAAGCTCTTTAAGTCTGAAATAAAAAATCCAGGTCCGTATTTAAAAAAAAAAAAGTTGATGATGGCCGCCCAAAGACGAAACGTCGAATTTGAAATTTGGTAGCAACATCTTGTAAAGGGGAAAAATTGGCAATGATGAAGTGATATTTATTTTAAAAATGCTCTTCATATAGACCCAGGAAAAAATAAAAATGATTTTGCAAAATTTCGGATTTTTCCGAAAATCTTCGGAAGTATTCGGAATTTTTCAAATTTCAAAACGGCATTTTATTGGCCATAAAATTGCACAACTTTGCTATAATTTAACCGACCTCGTATCTCTTATAGTTTCCGATATCTCAATGGTCCTCCTCGAATTTGGGACACCCTGTACATATAACAAAGACCACTGCAATGAGAAGCAAATAATTAAGAAAATTTCTACTCAAAAATGCACAGGAAGTGATGGAAGTTTTATGGCATTTCGTGGAAATGTATAGAAGTATGGGAAACTTTTAAGAAAATCCAAATAATTTGGAGAAAATTCAAGAAAACTCTAAGGAAGTACGGGAAATATTTCTCAAATACTAAAGAGAATTTCTGTACAAAATTGGGAAGGTTTTACAACCAACCAAATGCAGGGAAAGTGTTGATAGGCATTTTGTGTAAATCCTTAGAAGTATGGGGAATTTCTAAGAGAATTTCAAGAAATTAGAGAACATTCAAGTTTTGGGATATTTTGTGGAAATTCGTAGAAGTATAAGGGAAATTATCAAAAAAACTCCAGAAAATTCTAGAGAATTTCCAGGGCGTACGAGAAATATTTCTGAAATAATAGAGAAAGTTTCTATACAAAATTAGGAAGGTTTTTGCAACCAACCAAGTGCAACAGAAATTTTTCAGGCATTTTGTAGAAATCTGTAGAAATATGGGGGAAATTATTAAGGAAATTGGAAGAAGTTGTAGAAAATTCGAGAGGAGTTCATTCAAACATTTATCAAATAATAGAGAAAATTTCTACATAAAATTGAGAAAGTGTTTTTTTTTGGAAAGCCTTGGTTAGCTTCAGCCAAGGAAGTCCAGATCAAAAAAATAATGATTTAGAGTTAAAAATCTTCTACAAGTTTTCGAAAACAAATGCAGAGGCATGACTCTCAATCTAAAGTTTTCAAGAACCTGACAAGAATTGAAGGTCCTTGAGAATCTTCTCAGAAAAGAAAATTTGCAAAACAATGACTCAAGATTCAGAAACTTAAAATGCCAACAGCCTTTTTGAAGATAAACCAGGAAATTTGCAAAGTTACCACTCAAGATTCAAGGATTTACAGATCGTGAAAGTCTTCTGGGAGAAAAATAAGAAAATTAATGACTCAGAAATAAGTTTGTCGAGTGAAACCCTAACTGAAGATGTCTCTGATTCAAATGAACATCATCCTAGTGAAATCAAAGAAATATACATTATTTTAAATCTATATTATGCAGTGTAGACACGCAACGCAATGGTATCTAGGGCTTAACAACTATTTATACCTACAACAAAATCGGCGTGGGTGTGGAAAACCATGAAAATAAAAGTTGGTAACTTTTGGAAGAGTTGCAAATACAGAAGTTGCCAACGTGTTTTTATAAAAGAAAAGACTGTTTATTTTGGTCATATATCACTACGGAGCTTAACAATTAGACATCGTTCTCGTATTAAAATCAGCTGGAAATTGGATGATTGTAGGAAATCAGGTAATCAATTGGGAATGATATAGGAATCGCCAGAAAAAATGGAACTCACCTGATAATCATGAAGCTCTAAAAAAGAAAGCCAAACCAGGGACTGCAGAAAGAAATGAGCTTCATAATCCTTTCCCGGAAGCTTAAAAGGTACTTTTTCTCCCACCAAAAGCAGAAGCTCCAGAAAATAAAAAAGAGCCAGGGGATTCAGAAAGAAATGAGTTTCATACTCCATTACCAGTAGCTTCAGAAGAGAGCAGAACCAGTAATTTTGCATGATTCAGGATTCAAATTCGTAAAGTAACGACTAAGGATTCAAAATTAACAAATAATCATAAGACTTTTCTCACAGAAAAACAAGAAATTACCACAATCTAGAGATTCGTAGCAGGATTTCTTGATTTCTCTACAAAAACTGTAGGTATTTTTTAAGAGTCGCCTTAAAGAGGAACAAGGAAATTTCCAAAGTAATTACTCCAGAAATTGAAGATTCTCAACACAAAACAATCAATTGTTCTAAAGAAAATAATAAAATAATAAATTCAAATTTAACTGCGGTGTTTTTATCAATTAAGCCCCAGTCTCTGTTGACTTTTTCTCACTTTATCTCAGATAAAACGAGGTGCACACAACACGTGTCTTTGATATTTTATATACAAAAACAGCAATAATGTTGTAGGTGGGATTTGTGAAGAAACTTGTGGGAAAAAATTTAAGTTTTATAGTCATTTAGTATAAATTTGTACCACCATATTATTTACAAAAACAATAATTAGAGGTTTCCATGTCATGCGATTGTGCACTTAACCAGACTTCTAATTATTATTTTTAGTGGGCGGATGCAGAAAAACTGATTTAACACATACCAGATGTTTTTTTTTTTTATTATTATGAACATTTCTAATGGAGGATTTGCTTCTTTTAAACAAAATCACACGTTTCAGATTATCCTGCATAAGCCTCTTGGAGCAAAAACCAATAATAATCACCTGTTCTTTAACGCTAAACTGTGGCTTGATGGAGTTGCTGTTGGCCTGTTTCAGCGCCAGAGCCGCGTCCAACTTACAACTCCCCAAAGTCGACGTTTGGTACATCACTAATTTTTGGGAGTCGACGTCCCACCTGGTTACTTACATTTGGAAGTTCTGCAATAATAGTTGCATCTTGATTGGATTTGTTTGTTTTTTGTCCGTGTTAATAAATTATTGACCTGTGATGAAATTGATTTAAATAAACTATTATTGGGGAAATGAGTCATTAGACAAGATGCAAGGTTGATTAGTTTTAGTGAGTCATTTAGGATTTTAAAATTTTTGGTTTGGAATACTAAATTAGCAAGCTGGATTTTTCCTTAGGAGAAACCGCCTCAGGAATTTAGTGTATCAGGTGTCAAGTTATAAAGTATCATACCCTGTACAAACTGAATTTTCTAGAGTATGTATTTAGAATTTATAAGATATGACTAGCCTTCATTACGCCGGATGGGGCAGTATCAGTATACACGATTGCCATTTGGATTAGCAAATACTCCAGCTGTATTTCAGCGAAGTTTTAACCTAGTTCTTGGATCAAAATACAGCACTGGCCTACATGGATGAAATCTTGATTCCAGCAGTTGACTTTGACGACGGATACAGAGCTTTATCAGAAATGTTAAAAGTATTTAGTAACGCTGGACTGACCCTACGTAGACTGGTGGACATTCCCAGAAATCGTACTCTATTTTACTCAGAGCATTTCGTGCGACATTCGGCAACTTGGCGTTTCTAGGAAATCTCGACCCCGCTGAATCCGAATCCGGATGTTGCCAAGCTAAATTTTGCCTCCAAAGGCCTCAAATCCAAGATGGCGGCCAATGACATTTTTCTTACAAGTGTATCGTTATTGACCAGCGAGATGTCGTTTCATATGTTTTTGGGGTCGCTGAACATGAATATGAGTACCGGACGTCGATTCGGATACCGGAAGTACCATAATTCAAGATGGCAGCCGTCGGGGGCCTAAATACAGAGCTTTCAAAAGTTGGCATATTTTCAAGTGCGGAGTATCGCCACATATGTTTTTGACGTCGACTAGATCAAAAATTAGCACCAGAAATCGATTAGGCAACCGGAAGTACCGTAATCCAAGATGGCGGCCAATTGGAACTCAAATACTAAACTTTAAAAAATGGCTGTAATATGACGTGCTGGGTATGTCTCAATGAAGTAGAAAGATGATTTGGAATGGGCTTCGCATCATTCAAATGATTCCAGAATGAGATAGCGGTTGTAAGGGCAAAACATCTATTGGACCTTCCATATCTCTCACTCTTATCACGAGTGAGATAACGCTAGTGAGGGCAGGAAAATATTACCGATCTCTCCTGTTTCCTCACTCTAATGTTGGCCGCAAATATATGTATTGAGTAGATAGGCAAAGGGCTATTCCAACCTTCTTACTACTTCATTGGATAGGCAACATGTTAATACAGGTTTGCCGCCACTGTCATTGTTGTTTTCGCAGTCTGCCTGACACTTGCACAAGCCTCTGCCGCACCCTGACTTGCAGCCACAACTCAGTAACTGCTTGCAGGACTTAGGCAGGGTGGTGTAGACTGGGATGTAATTCTCCTCCAGACGCCATCCGTACCGACTCGCAGTTGCAGAAGTTCAGGAGGGATTTTTGTCAAAGTGCGAGCAATTCATGGTACTTTTGTACAAGAGAAGAGAAAATACCTGTGATGAAGCGAGATACATTCTTTTCGGAAAAGTTTCAAGTCCTGAATTACTCCCAGCTACGTCTAATGCAACCCGTCTGCACATTCTCCCAGCCACCTACCAAGCTGGAGCCTGGGTGAATGCACATATAGCAAGGCCAGACTTTCCTGATCTTTGCCGGTACGGATGGCGTCTGGAGGAGAATTACATCCCAGTCTACACCACCCTGCCAGCAGTGCTCAAGTCCTGCACGCAGTTACTGAGTTGTGGCTGCAGGTCAGGGTGCGGCACAGGCTCGTGCAAGTGTCTGCGACTGCGAAACCAACAATGACAGTGATGATGTATTCACGTAAAATGTTTTATGCATTCTGTTTTTCCCTCAAAGTATAGTTGTACTACTTTATTTCGGCAAACCTGTGTTAACAATGTTAACATGTTTCCTATCGCTTCTCTGACCTCAAATTCGTGTTCAGCGACCACCAAAACACTTGTGGTCATTCATACCCAGCACGACATATTATAGCAACTTTTTAAAGTTTGGTATTTCGGCCCCAACCGGTCGCCATCTTGGATTACGGTACTTCCGGTTGCCTAATCGATTTCTGGTGCTAATTTTTGATCTAGTCGACGTAAAAAAACATATGTGCCGATACGCCTCATTTGACAATATGCCAACTATTGAAAGTTCTGTAAAGTCTGTTTTTTTTTTAAAGATAAAAGTCAAAATGACATTATGTTGGCAATACAATGTAAAATTGTCAATGCTTTCAAATTTTTATGTAGAAAAGGCCTGTGTTGCCAACATAGTTACTAAACTTTTCACCATCTATATAAATGACATGCTAGGCCTTAAATTGAAAGGAACCCTTATTAGTTTCGCAGATGACACAGTCTTATTTTGTAAAGCAAAATCTTGGCAACTTTTGAAAGTTCAGATTGAGGATGATTTTGTGGAATTAAAAAACTGGTATCAATATAATAAGTTAACGTTGAATGTACAAAAAACCAAATACATGCCATTTTCAACATACAAAAATTTTCTTCCAAAACTCGGAAACATAAAAATTGCAAACTATGAAATCCCAGAAACAACATCTTTCAAATACCTTGGTATCAAAATGGATAACTCGCTTAGATGGGACCTACATATTAATGAACTTGTTCAAAAAATAAGAGGGCTTCTTTCAAGATTCTCGTACCTCAGAGACTTTTTAAGTACTGAGCAAATGAGAATCTTATATATGTCTCTGGTGCAAAGTCATTTGACATACGGTATTCTTGGCTGGGGAGGTGTTTCCGAAGTTCATTTGCGGAAACTTAATACAATACAGAAATGGTTTATTAAGATTATTTT
Organism: Ceutorhynchus assimilis; assembly: GCA_917834065.1. Classification (NCBI taxonomy): domain Eukaryota; kingdom Metazoa; phylum Arthropoda; class Insecta; order Coleoptera; family Curculionidae; genus Ceutorhynchus; species Ceutorhynchus assimilis. Next base: position 6,598,716 of record OU892289.1, on the reverse strand, counting down.
TGGCAAAGATAGAACATATCCAACAAACGATCTATTCTCTGAAAGTAAAACTCTAGATTTGCGTCAGCTCTACTGTCTGGAGATTCTTAAAAATATCAAGAAAGAAAAAATTACTTTCAACATTGGCCAAAATGCCTCTACAAGACGCCACGCCTTGGCATATCCGACAATATCCCATAAAACTCATGGCCAGAGAAGTCTAAAGTATTATTCGCCAAGATTGTATAATATGCTTCCAAATGACATAAAATTAATAGAAAGCTGCAAATCTTTTAAGGTAAAAGCTAAAAACTGGATATTTTTGAAAGGTAGACAGGCTTTTAATAATTTAATTGACCTGAAATACATAAGATAAACGCTTTTTGTTTCAAATAAAGCTTTCAATAAAAAAAAAATTATAATAAAAAAAAAAATAAATAAAAAATACTCGAAATCGACTTAAACCCTTGCTGTAACTTGTATACCCTATTAAGACTTTGAAAAACCGAATTTAGACATATTCCCGGCTATAACACACTATCACACACAAGCACAAGTGTGCTTCAGTGATACATTTTTTCACGTTTATTCTAATTTGTTTATATATCTAGCTATTTGTAACTATTTTGTTTAATAAACGTTATATTATTATTATTATTATTATAAATATAGGTAAAATTGCTCTAATCAGAGAGCTTGTAGTAATTCGTATCAAAATCAAAAAACTTCTGGTATTAATATCAATTGAGGTGTAAGTCCCAAAAAATGCAAGGTAATAACATAGTTACTAAATTTTTGACTTGGGGAATTATCTTTTGAAAAAAAACAGACTTTATTTAGGCCCCCGACTACCGCCATTTTGAATCATGGTACTTCCGGTATCTGAATCGACTTCCGGTACTCATATTCATGTTTAGCAACCTCGAAATCATATGAAACGACATCTCGCCGGTCAATAAGGATACACTTTAAGAAAAATGTCCATTAGGCCCGTTATCTTGGATTTTAGGCCTTTGGAGGCAAAATTCGGCTTGGCAGCATCCGGAATCGGATTCAGCGGGGTCGAAATACCCTAGAAACGTCAAGTTGCCGAATGTCGCACGAAATGCCGCTCGGAGTAAAATTTCTGAAAATGTCCACCAGTCTAACGCACGACTAAATGTTATTTTTTTTTCGACAAACTATTATTTGGGACATGAGATATCGGCAGAGGGTGCAAGACCAGGAAAATTGAAAATAACTGCAGTAGAAAAGTTTCCAGTTCCTAAAAGTGTCCATGAGGTGAGGCAGCTTTTAGGACAACCGTATTTTTAAAATTACAAACGATGGTAATAAGTGGTACCAAAAACAGCAAGAAAAGCTTTCACTATCATGATTCAGCTGGCCATTTTGCATTAGAGACAACTTTGTCTGCAATTTCTCAGAATTACTGGTTTCCCAGAATGCGCAAGTATGTTTCACGATATATACAAAGTTGTTTAATGCATGCTTATAACAAGGAACCATCATGTTCTGCATTCAATACAGAAAATTGATACTCCGATGAACACATTACATGTGGATCATTCAGGTCAGTTTGTAAATAGTTGCTGCTGGAATCAAGATGTCATCCATGTAGACCAGTGCTGTACATAAAAATTTTGATTCAAGAACTAGTTTAATACTTTGCTGAAATACAGCTGGAGCATTTGCTAATCCAAATGGCATTCGTGTATGCTCATAATGCCCATCGGGCGTAATGAATACTATTCAAATCTTATAAATTCTAAATACATACTTTAGAAAATTCAGTTTCTACAAGGTTAAAAAGTACTACACCCTTTAATTTTTATAATAAAAGGTACAGGGGGTGATACTTTATAACTTAACACCCAGTACACCAAATTTCTAAAGCGGTTTCTCCTAAGGTACAATCCACCATTGCTAATGGGCTCTTTCACTAATTTTTGAAATTGGCATATTTGGATAAAGCAACTAAAAACAGAATTTTCTGTATTTTTACTTTTGAAAAATTCATAGTCCTTCTTGAGAAAACAGAAAAAAAAGAAATACCTCCAAATAAAAACCCAGAATTTATTTCTATGACGTCGCAGCTCGCTATTTGACCGTGTTGCCACTAATTGTCAACATTGAAAATTTGTAATAGATTTAATTCTGAAATGTTCGCAAAATTTCATGAAAAGTAGTTAAATTAATTAGTTATGGATTCAAGATTTTATAACATTTTTATTGAAATTATGCTTAAACACAATTTAATATAATTTTCTATGTTTAGTTTTATTTATTTATTTTACGTTGCACTACATTTAGTCACCACCGACAACAGCGCATTCGAACCTTTACCTGCATTTACTACAGGATAAATACAGCAGAGGCGGACAGCTGTTTGCAACAACAAGCGAAATGAAAAATATTTATGCGACGTCAGCAAATCGGCGCGTTTTTAAATAATTCAAATTTTGGTAGTTTAAAATGCCTGTAAAAAACTTATTTAACCTTGTAGAACATTTTTTTTTGGTATATGTGCCTAAAATAGTCCCTCCTTTGGGATTTTATACCTAAATTACGTATTTAAATTTTAGTGAAAGAGCCCATTTTGTATTGCATCCAAAGCTAGCCAATGCAATTTCATTCTCTATAGTTGATTTGATTGATTAATATCGCTCTGTATCAAGTCGACTGGGGTTACACCGGCATCTTTTGATGCTTCTGACAAGGTAAAGAAAAGGTGGCCCAAAGAGGAAACATCGGATTACAAATTTGATAATGCCATATAGTAACCCAGAACCCGAATTTGTAACACCCTGTATATGAAAAAGGAAAACATGAGAAATCAAGAATACAAGAAAAATTGATTTCAATCATTTTCTGAAAAGAATAATTGAAATCAATGAAAAAAAAATGACACAAGATGTTAATTATTGTTATAAATCCGCCACTCGTACTTTTTGATTGCCCTCTGTAACTACAGTTAAAGAAGCCAGAAAATTCGACTATTTCAGTTCTGATTGACGTACGCTGCGAACCCGTAAAAGTAACAATTGGTGTCAGAAGTGGAATAAGTGAGTGAAGAAATTTGTATTTATGGTAAATACAAGAAAACAGACTGCCAAAATGTAAGAACAGCTAAACCAGGTGCTCGCTTTGTTGACCTTTGCGGACGAGAAGAGAGCAAAAGAAAAACAAGAAGAACATGACCGACTACAAAAAATCCTCCAAGAACAAGAGGACAAGCGACAACTAGAACAGGACCAACTATAGAAAATCCTTCAAAAACAAGAAGATAGGCGACTTAAAGAAAAAGAGGAAGAAGCGACAGCAAGAGCAGTACTGGCTCCAGAAAATTTTGCAAGAACAGGAAGACAGACGACAGAGGGATATTGACAGAATCGCTGGGTTGTTCCAAAACATTCTACAAGAAGACAAAGGCGGAATAGGGACGATTCGAGAGGAATTCGAGAAAAAATATAGAAAACTGGAGAAGAAAATGGAGAAAATTCGCGAAGAACCCAATATCAACGAAAGTACCAGCAAAATGGATGTATCGGTGAGCCCAATCGTACGCGGTCAACTTAAACCAACAATTTTTGACGGCGAAACATCATGGTCCATGTATAAACAACAGTTTGAGGCCGCTGCTAGTGCAAATGGCAGCAGAAGGCAACATCATTGGTACTTGCACTACGAGGAAAGGCGCTTGAAATTCTTCAAAATATTCCCGAGGCAAAAGTGATTATGCAGCTGTTGTAGGAGCCTTAGAGCTGAGGTACGGAAACAGGTATCTCAGTCAAGTCTACCAGAGTCAACTCAAAAGCAGAGTCCAAGGTCCATCTGAGACACTGCAGGAATTTAGTAGCGACATCGAGAGAATGGTGAGATTGGCGTATCCACAAGCTCCTGAAGACTTCATTGAACAGATAAATGTCCAGTACTTTATCGGTGGAGTAAAAGATACAAATCCTGCAACAAGCACTCAGAATGAGTAGGCATAACACCTTAGCTGACACCATTGTCCATGCATTGGAATATGAAGCTGCCAAAAATGCCTCTTTAAATCGAAGAAGCAAGATCAGGGAAGTGAAGATAGCAGAGGATCGCCCAAACTCAGACGCAGATATGTTCCTAAAACTGGAGGCGCTGTTTCAGGAATTCTGCGCGAAGTTAGACCAAGAACAGACAGACAGACAGAAGAAGGACATATTAGCAGAAACTGTTCCCGCTCAGGAGATCCTAAAGTGGAGGAAGAAAATGGTTCTAGACATCATCAGGAAAACGCCACCTCGCCAGTGTAAGGGCGCGAATGTTGGCGACCCCCGATTCTCGAGCCCCCAAAGTAAGGGTGTTCTCCATCAAGAAGAATTGTGAAAGTCTCGTGGCCCAAGGCACCCTCAACGGCAAGAAATGGGATTTGACCATCGACACAGGGGCATCAAGATCAATGGTTCGCCCAGACTAAGGACTATGTAATGATGTTGAGAAATAAACCACTGATAGAAACAGCTAAGGGAGATTTGATAAATGTTTTTAAAGAGACCACCGTGAAATTGGAAATAGGCAACACCGAACTTAAGGTAGAAGTGATAGTTGCTGACATGGTGGATTATTTTATATTAGGAGTGGATGTCCTAGAAACCTTGTGGACTTTAAAAATAAAATGTTGAGAGTGGGCAACGAAGAAATACTCTCCTCATCACCGTCAAATAAGAATAATCGTTCATGAAGATACACGAATTCCTGGAAATAGTGAGTCGAATGTGCGGACACACCTAGAAAAACAGCTAGAAGGCGTAAACACCATGATCGTAGAACCAACCAGGAAACATGCAGAATGGAACACTTGTGGCATATTGCTTAGTGAATTCCAACAATGTTTTTCCAGTGAGAGTGGCCAATCTAACAACAAACCGTGTGACATTGAAGAAAGGAAACGTCATTGGCAGATGTACACCGGCTATACGAGTAGTCAGATGCGCAAAGAAGGAGCTTATGTCAAATGAAGCACATTTATCAATAGAACTTCTGGAGAGGTTTGAAAAGAGCTGGAATCAGGCCAGCAAGAAAAGAAGAAAGCTATTGACTTTGTGCAGAAAGAGACTGGTGTTTTTATGCAAGATAAAATTACTGGACGAACTAATTTGGTAGATCATCGCAACAACACAGGAAGTGCTACACCCATTCGCCAACCACCACGAAGAGTCCCTTTTGCAAAGCAACAGCAAGTTAACACCGTGCTCAAGGACAACATCATAGAAGAATCTTATAGTCCATGGTCATCGTCGGTTGTACTAGTTGGATTATAGAAGGTTGAATGACATTACAAAGAAAGAAAGCTATCCATTACCCCGGTTTGACGATACCCTTAACACCCTATCAGGATTCCACTGGTTTTCAACCTTGGACTTGAAAAGTGGATATTGGCAGGTGGAACTTAATAAAGAGGATAAAGAGAAGACCGCATTTACTGCGGGAAACGGCCTATATCAATTTAACGTCATGCCGTTTGGATTATGCAATGCACCTACCACTTTTAAAAGACTGATGGAGTTAGTTTTGCGAAGACTGACTTGGGAAACGTGCATGGTATATCTGGATGACGTCATTTTATGTTATTGTGTTTAATAAAATTTGTTAAAGTTCGAAAAAGTAGTCTCACTTATCTGCGAACCCGTTAAAGTAACATTATTGTTGAACAAACTCTCTCATTTATTTTAGCACAAATACATTGAATCGGTTTCAAGCAACCCTATAAACATAATACACGCGAAACAGTGGCACCATCTATCCGTAACTGGTTCAAATGATTTACACCGTTTATATAGAAGTTAAAAATCGATTCTGATTTTCAAAATTGAAAACAATGCATCAACATGCACTGGTAATCTCCTAATGAGGATCCTAATGAGCAAATACGGTATATCATACTGTATAGTTTTACGGTCGGTGATTTTTTTATTATTATTATTTTACCAGAAACACAATTATTATTGCAGGGAACACTTTCTCTTTTAATTAATTAAGACTTGTGTAACTTGTGAGACATCACTAATAATAATTGATAGACAAGAGGGAATAATAAAAAAAAGGTCAAGGTTTGGGTGACTGAATATATTGATTTGAGATATTTTTATATTAAATTCACCCTATAATGTATTTGTTGTTTTATCGATTTACAATGTTTTGACTCGAATTTTTGAGGTGAGAAATCTATAAATTTTTGAATGATTCAAAATATTTACTCTGATAAAAATAACTTTTTAAATCAAATAAGAAAATAATCAAACATCAGAGAGGAGTGTATAAATATTAGAGTTGGTGCTTTGAATAAAATTGTTAATAAATTTCTCACATAACAATAAACAATAATTTCTTCACCACAGGTCAATAATAATGTGGACAATAATTGAAACAAATCCAATTATCTTACTCAAACAACTGCTAAATCCACAACAATTATCCACTAGCGAAAAAAAAACAACATTACACAAACACACACCAGGCAGTTTTTCCTTGGTTGACGCTCGGAAAAACACTGTTAACTGTTATTTCACGCCCGCAACAGCGGTGTGGCTGCTGCACAACAACGGAGCTCTACACCACGCAGCTTGACAATTTCGACAGACGCAGCAGGAACCTCAGCCTCCTCCTTTAAAAAAACACCTTTTCACTGCAGGGAAATTCCGTTGCAGGAGGGCGAAAAAATGGGCCGAATTCGAGCACGTTTTTACCGATTACGGCTAACAAGGTCGCTAACTAGCGGGTACCGCGATATACAAACGACTGAATACTAATCACACTAAGCAATAATTAATTGTCTATTTTTAAATAATAGTTATTTGTTTTAATGTGATCTTTGTCAATACGGGCAGATGTCAATGGAAGATACAGAGAATAGGTACACAGTGACAATAAAAATTCAAACAGGCATGCAAAACTAAAAAAGTTGACCCATCCACAAATATTTAGCCAAACCGACCTATACCTTTATTCTATATATAACATTATGTGACCTTTCCAGAATATTTTCCCTCTTATAGGAACAACGTAGTTTAGTGCGCAAACAAATGTAAAAAAGCACAAGTGCCATTAATTTTCCTAAGAACGTTCAACTCACATGACACTTTTAATTTGAAAAAGATCGACCTTCTACAAAAGTTTATCGTTAAACAAATAGACACACAAAGATAACTATTATTTTTCTTTTTTTTTTTCTTTCGAGATACACAACTACGGTGTCACATTAAACATAAAAGTAAATTAGCACGAGTCATTTGATTTACAATAGAAGTTTTAGTGATTTTTTCCCAGGATCCTCAAGTTCTTAATAATTATTTGGTAACTGTAAATACTTATCCAGAAATCGTATTGTATTGTATTTTCTTGAACAAGATTTTAGCAATTGAATACCATCATCGTCCTCCTTTTTGAGTGCCCAAAAGACTGCAAAAAATATGGAAAATGAAACTCGTTATAATCACATCAACAAGTTGTTGATTCATGTAAAACCATGGGGATTCTTTTGAGAATATAATGATTTTCTTAGTCATTTTCAATTATATTCAAAATTAACTACCATATTTTAAGTTATCTTCATCTTCCTCAGAAGCTCCCCCGTTAATCCAAATACTTGACATACAAACAATAGTCATATTGTGATCTTTTAAAATTTAGTCTTAACACTACTTTACTAAACTTCATGTTCCAACACTTTGGTGCGTTACGGAGTCCATACAATTCCCGGTTAAGTTTTGAATACTTTGAGCGAGGGGTATTTCACTGGTCACAATATAAATACAAGAATACAATACCTTACAATAGTGCACAATACCTACTTCCTACTTTGCAGTAATTTACAGTAGTTCGCAATGTTCTTTTGCAATTGTTTGTAATACTCTCACAATAGCCAGCAATACTCTCACAATAGTCTACAATATGCTTGCAATAGTTGACAATATCATTACAATAATTTAAAATACTATCGCAATAGCTTGCAATAGGTTTGCAGTAGTTCTTCACTTTAATTTTTATACTCTTGTCGATTATGTCTAAGATTGTTGTGTGTTGGTGTATGGTTTTTTTTTAAATTTGATAAGTTATTTGGAATATTTTTGGAGTAGCATGCTACAAATGCAGATAGCATTCAACTAGCTCTATACCAAAAGCTATACATCGTTGGGTATAAATTTGAATAAGGATTTTAATTTTTGTTGCACTTTATCATAACTTTAACTTACGAGTGTGGGAAAAATTAAACAACTGTAACTGTATAACAAATAAGGGCGGGATTGTCTTTTCCTCTGGGCCTTTATTTTTAAAACAAGAGAGCAGCGTTTCCAGGAGAATGAGTGTTCCGCCTTTGTTATTTATATTATCATTCGCATATCACTGAGAAAGACGGAACACTCGTTCTTCTGGGAACGTTGCTTCTCTGTTTCAAGAATGAGGACTCTGTTCTATCGCTCCCTCCTGTTGGTCTGGTGTTTGAGTCGCTGTACTTCAGATGTTAGGAATCAAGAGGCAAACCACTTAGGGATTATTTGCCAAAAATTTGACAAATTTAGATAAATGTATGGGGAATTTGAAGGAACTCATCGGAATTTATGAGAATTTGGGGAATTTATAGGAAATTTGGAGAAATTCATGGGGAATTTGGCTGAATTTATAAGGAATTTAAAGGAAATTGTAGGGTAATGACGTCAGTGAGGTTCACATTCTTATTATAAGAAACACTGATAAATGGAATTAAAAAAAATATATATCTAGTTTTCTCTTGGACGTTGGACATTCATTTTTATTAAAGAAATTCTCCTAAAATTTCACTTCATGGTTTACAGGTACAAATTTAAAAAATTTAAAAGAATAATGAATACAGTTTTTGTAGGCTGATTTCCAAGATTCATGTTATTATTTTCCAATGCAAAAATTTGAAATTATAGGAAAATGAGCCTCTAGCCTTCCTCTTCACATGCAGAAAGTTCCAAATTTTTCCGTTCACTAGTTTTCCAGGAAAACTTTAAAATATGTGAGACTGTATTTTCAATTAATTCAGTTATTGTAGGTTGATTTCCAAGATTTCTCATGTTGTAATTTTTTACTGGAGAAATTTGATATTCTGGGAAAATGAGCTTCTAACCTTTCTCTTTACATGCAAAAAGTTTCAAATTTCTCCCTTCACTAGTTTTCCAGGAAAACTTTGAAATGTGTGAAACTGTATTTTCAACTAATTCAGTTTTTGTAAGTGGATTTCCAAGATTTTTCATGTTACTGTTTTTCATTGGAAAAATTTGAAATTTTGGGAAATTTATCTTCTCACCTTCCCTCTTTACATGCAAAAAGTTTCAAATTTCTCCCTTCACTAGTTTTCCAGGAAAACTTTAATATGTGTGAAACTGTATTTTTAACTATTTCAGATTTTGTAGATTGGGAAATTTTGGGAAAATGAGCTTCTTAGTTTCCTCTTTACATGCAAAAAGTTTCGAAATTTTCCCTTCACTAGTTTTTCAGAAATACTTTGAAATATGTGATACTGTATTTTCAATTAATTCAGTTATTGTAGGTTGATTTCCAAGATTCCTCATGTTGTAATTTTCTACTGGAAAATTTTGAAATTTTGGGAAAATGAGGTTCTCATCTTCCTCTTTACATGCGAAAAGTTTTAAAATTTTCCCTTCACTAATATTCCAGGAAAACTTTGAAATGTGTGAGACTGTATGTTCAATTAATTCAATTTTTGTAGGTTGATTTCCAAGATTTTTCATGTTGTTATTTTCCACTGAAAAAATTTGAAATTTTGGGAAAATGAGCTTCTCACCTTCCTCTTTACATACAAAGTGTTTCAAAATTTTCCCTTCACTAGGTTTCCAGAAAAACATTGAAATGTGTAAGACTGTATTTTCAATTAATTCAGTCATTGGAGGTTGATTTCCAAGATTCTTCGTGTTGTTATTTTCTACTGGAAAAATTTGAAATTTGGGGAAAATGAGCCTTTAACCTTTCTCTTCACATGCAAAAAGTGTCAAAATTTTCTCCACTAGTACTCCAGGAAAACTTTGAAATGTGCGAGACTGTATTTTCAATTAATTCAGTCATTTCCAAGATTCTTTATATTGTTATTTTCCACTGGAAAAAAATTGAAATTTTGAGAAAATGAATCTCTAACCTTCCTCTTTACATGCAAAAAGTTTCAAAATTTTCCCTGGATCAGTTTTCCAGAAAAACTATAAAATGTGCTGACTGTATTTTCCACTCGGGTGGTACCCATGGTGGTCTCGATGATGGTAGTATGGATACCAAATTTCGTTCTACCTTTGAGTAGCTTTCAAGTAGTTAGTTAGTTAGGACAGGAAAGTGAAACTCGTTTTCTTCTATTTTCAGTTGTTTTCTCTGTTCAAATTGCTAACAACACACAACTTTCCCAACTATTTTCTACCAATAAAATTTGCTCCAACTGGTTTGTGGTTTCTAAAAGAACAGACCTATAATATATAGGGTGTCCCATTTGAAACAAATACATATTTTACGCTAACTTTTTTTTTGCTCCACCCTGTATATGTGAAATTATTTTCATTTTATAGATACACAAACTTACCCAAAGATATTTTTAATATTGGGGTTAGTGTTGGTAATATGAATGTGAATATTTGGAAAAATCGAGGTTTGAAAATCAAGCGTAAATCCATTGAATGCAAGCGTAATTCCGCGATATTTGTAAGTAATGCCTGATAATGCCAGTATTATCCCTGGTAATCTGTGGTTATACCGATTAATGTCTCATGGTGCCAGATTAATGTCACTGTAATTAATGCCAGTAAGGCGCACAATAATGCTTTGTAATGCAATAAAATTTGTACATGTATTGCCACCAGTTGTTGGCCCCTCGCACGGAATCCTACTGGAATTCTACTGAAAATGGATGAAATTTTGGACCGAGTTTTAGACTGATGATTAGAAAGTACATTTCATGACTAAATTGAGTATTGTTCTACTCAACCTCTGCGGTACGATCAGAGCGAGTTCCGCAGCATTTAACTCATTAATGAATGAGTCATTCTGATATAAAAATAAGGAATTTTTGAATCAATAAGTTAAAATCTGCGAAAATAACTTGTGCAAAATACTTCCAATGATCACAATGACTTGAAATTTTCAGCAATAATGAATTGAAGTTTCCTCTTTGTGAAAAACTTAATTTGAAGCTTCAAACTAAATTTGGAAACTTTTTTTTACGTTAATGCATGTAAAACTTTAAAAGTGTGCAAAAGTCACTTGTGCAAAATATTTCTAACGATCACAGTGATTTGAAACTTTCAGGATTAATGAATCAAAGTCTTTTTCATATGAAAAAGTTAATTTTAAGCTCCAAATTAAAGTTGATACCGATATTTGAAAAGGAGGATAAAAATGACATGACTAACTACAGGCCTATATCTTTGGGGCCTGTATTCAACAACATTCCAGATAATGATGACGACGCAGATAATTCCAACATTCTAAACAGGGACTTCTATTATTGTTCTTGGGAATTTTCCTTAGAGCGGGTATTATATGAAAATATGAAGAATATACTTTTACACGTTTGCTAACACTACATTAGTCACTGCTTAGCTGTAGATGAAATCTGTTCAGTTCACCCAGACACAAAATGTTATATTATAGTAGACTTTAAGTTGCCGGGGGCACAATGGTTAAAATGCTGACAATAGAGTGGAAGTAATGTACCCTTCAAATTCGCCAGCTTTACATTTGCCTTTGGCACAAACTTATGGGTATTACAATGTACCAAAGACTTGACTTGTTATTTACAAATGACGGTTCAGTTAATTGGGCAAAGTCGGCTGATTCAATGTTTCGTGACTATCTATAATATATCATATTCATGTAGTTTTAATTTAAAGATTGTTAAATCTGATCTTCTTAAAGTTGAGAATTCTTATTTTGATTTCAAAAATGGTTATTGTCAGGGTTTGAATGATTAATTATGTTCAACGAATTGGGACTATAATATTGAGACTGTTTCAACAGAATTTTAAATTATGGATTTCAGTGTTTCGTACATAATAGTATTCCTAAAAGTATGGTTCTCAATACAAGTTGTGGCTACAAAAGGCCAGGAGATTGTGAACCCTTTTGCTAATAATTTTTCAACAGTTTATGTTACTAGATAAGTCTTATAGTCAACTATGATTGATTGTTTTATCTTAATTGTTTCTGAGGTGTTTGATAAATTAGAGTCTCTATCAAAGTTAGGGCTGATGGAATACCAAATGTGGTTTTGAAACAATGCAGGTACTATTTATATCACCCTTTATGTAAACTCCTCAGCCTGTCCTTAAACACATCACAAGGAAAGCTATATTTCAGCTATTTTTGAATCAGGTCAAAAGGACGATATCACAAATTACCAGGTTGTTTCTATAGAGTCTTCATCACAACGGTTTTTGGTAGCTTAATGCACTTGAAAGTGTAAAGAAATTCTTATTGATGAGCAACATGCATTTAGGCAAGGTCAGTCCACACCTTGATCAAATTGCTCATCTACCACAGTAAACTGATAGATGCCTTGAAGAGAATATCACGTGTATTGTGTATGCTGTGTATACTGACTTCTCCAAAACCTTTGACAGAGTCAATCATTATTTGCTTATTAAGAAGTTGATAAATTTGGGTTTTTCTGAGAGATTGGCAAACTGGTTTCTTTGTTTTTTTTTTAGGGATAAGGAGCTCATTGGTAAAATTGGTAATTGGTTTATCAAAGGTTCTTAGAGTCAGTTCTAGTGTGCCCTAGGGAGGCACTGCTCTCCCTTATTGTTCAGCCTGTAAAAGATCAACTAAATAACTGTGAATTCTTTATGTTTGCAGATGACCTCAAGCTGTTTTCAAATAATTCCCAATTTGCCTTACTCCAAAGTCATATTGATAGTCTTTTTGATTGGTGTAAGAAAAACTTTATGAATCTGAATATTGACAAATGTTTCTAGTGAAATTATATTTAAACATTCTCAAATACAGGAAACATAATTTCTGAATATTTGAAGCGATTTTGTTACAGCGCACCTCCTTAACAATAACAAATAATATTTTTCTAATTAAATTAGAAACTTCAAACATTATCTTTATCATTATTATTTTTGTATTTGTTGAGGTTTTGTTTCACCGAAACACGTCACGATCAAATCAGCAAGAGAACTAGTGCTGACACAATAATAAGTTTTGCGATCTAATCAAATGTTGTCCAAAAGAAAAAGTTTTCAAAATTAATTAATATCCTTATTAAAACCAAAAATAAATAAAAGGCACTCTCGTAAATATTTACATTATTCGGTTCAGTCAGGTGAGTTCTATATTTAAAAGCCAACAGTAATAATAATTATTATTAATCTTATAAAATTGCATTACGTTCTTATTTTACAATGCTTTTCCGCAATAATATCTGTATTAATAATAATATGTAATAGATTTCTTTGATCATGTAACTGTGGTTATTTCAAAATAATAATTGCACACAATTTGTGTCAAAATAAAAGGAGAGTAGATACTTTTTGATTGAATATTACTGAATTGAAGCCACTAATGACAATGGTGCCTATAATTTCTAAAATCTGGATTGTCGATTGATTGCACAACTGACTTAAGACCAAAATAATACAGGATTTCTTGAACTGGCCTTCTTTTTTCAATTTCCTGATAAATAAAACACTCCATAAAATCAATATTTGTTTCATTGATTATTTTTAGTAGTTAAGTACACAAAATACTGGCAACATAAAGGCCCCTTCACCATACTTTTCCATTTTTGTATTAAACACATAACCCTCTACAAATAGGTACTTACCTTATTGGTGGAACTAGCATAGTTGTAGGACCTGGAAGTCTTGGTGACTACAGCGTCGCCAGAAGCTTTGGCTGTCGTTTTAGTGGACACTGGCGTTGGGGCGTCTTGACTGGCGGCGTTCGGTTTAGTGACCTGAAAAACATACAAATTAATCCAAGTCTCTTGATTTTCTAAACTCAAATTCTCACCTCCAAACTTTCAGGAACGGTCTGAAGGGTTGATCTCATGGCTGTCGACATGACGAGTCGACCGTTCGGGTTGGTTGTTAAAGGAACGGCCTCGCCCAGGACTTTACATTACCTGAAAAAAAAAAACAATAATTTTACATTATTATTATACAGTTCCTGAGTTTATGTTAACATGAGAAGATTTAGGGAAAAACTTTTCTATTTTCTAGTTGATGAAATCGAAGATTGATTCATTCATTGAAATTTCTACATCTTGTACATTTCTTGAATCAAAATTCTATCCCAAAACTACCTCTGAATTGGATGCAAACTTTTATCAGGAAATTGTTGATTACCATAGAAATTTCTATAATTTGCAGTATACAAAATATGGTAAATTTTCTACATTGATTCTTTTTTACCCATCAAGATATTAATCTTGACTCTCAAGCCAAGCAAAAATGTATCTTTCCCTATTGTCATTTTTCCTGTTTGGAAACTCGATTTGAATAATTCACCAGTCCAGTGGAGCCTGAAATTGAGTCTTTATGGGCCTAATTCATAAAATAATAAGGTTTACTTGGTTTTGAAGTCTCAATTTAGACATTTAAGTAGTCTGAGAAAAATTGATTTGAGGTTTTAAGTACCCAACCCTGCGATTAGTTAGCACTACGTAAGTATATTTAAGGCGCACCCTATGAAGGCAGCGCAATAATTATATTAATCTTCATTGAGTAAATAAGCAATTATTGCTCGGTTTTTCCACATAATTTTGTATTTATTCCAGGCGCTTGAATTTTATTTATGTTTTCTAAATTTCAATCTTTTTTCTATCCATCTAGGCGTAGGTAACCACTCTCCGCAATCTTGTCACAAAATCGACTGTAATCCCGGAAATCCTGTTGCAATCGCACCGCAATCCATAATTCTTTGGCTGCAATCTTGCTGCAATCCTATAGCAATCCATGGAATCCCTCTAAAATTTATAAGATTCTGGGCTATGGCTGGCACAAAATACACAATTGAATGTTTTAGATAACACTGATGATTGTTTTTGTGGATTCATTGTCTTGTTGCAAGCATTTAAACTCGCTTGCACTCTCTCTTACACCTAGAAAGTATCCTCCTATAATAGATTTGATCTTGTTCAATCAACCTTTATTCTTTATTTTAGGTTATCAGATTTTTTTCTGCTTATGTACATTTTGTAAGCATAGTGGTTGACCCCTCAGGTCATTCTGCAGCATTTTTGGGGTTTCTGAAAAGTTCTTAGAGATTTTAGAGAGATGTTAACACAAATTTTTTAGGAATGTTAATGATTTTATTTCAATAAAATTTTGTGGGATTTTGTTAAATTTTCAAGGATTTTAAAGATTTTTAGGGATTTGAAGTAAATCTTATGAGATTTTCTGAGATCTTGACGAACTTGTACATGGATTTTGACCAGTTGAAAATATACCTGCAATCCCTGAATTCTGCAATCTTTTGAGATTTTTCTGCTATAGTGGTTACCTCCTAGCGAAAAACTAAAGAGTGTCTCGAGCAAAAATATTGGAAGTTATTCTTGATCCTGCTTTGTCTTTATCAGGGCATATTTTGTCAAAAATGTCTGGTAGATATCAGGAAAATATCAGATTCATTACAAGAAACACAAAATGTTTTAGTATTGACATTCATTTATCCTTCTTTGACAGTCTCCTTTCACCAATCTTAGATTTTGGCAGCGTAATATGGTCACCTCTATACCATAATTCAAGTGAAATTATAGAAAGTGTGCAGCAAAATGTCTCAAAATATAATTATGTAACGTCTATATTTTGCATCCACACTTATCTCACCTGTTTGAAGAGATACCCAGAAATGTCAAGGTCAAGTGTGAAAGTTGTAGGTAATATCAGAAACTTTGCAATGAAGTTTGTTACAAGTTATACAGAATGTGTCACAGCCTTTCAAACCTGATACCAAATATAATGGGTTTTTTAGGTTTATTCCTCATAGTCCAGGTTCTGAACATCCCATTTTGAAGAAATAATATGAATTTTTTACTTGAATGATTACCTTTATATTTTGCTGGTGGTCTTCATACATATTTCACCTTTTTCAATAAAAATGCAATTATTCCACCTTTTTTTTTTCTTATTTTCTCCCAGACTTTTAGAAATAAGTGTATAAATAACAACCTTTTCACAGGGGCTAAGCATGGTTCCAGGAGGGGCCACAGCACAATCGCAGGTTTGTTGAGTTTCACTACACATCTGCTGAAAATATGGAATACACCAGTATACCGTGTTCTGCGACTTGAGCAAAGCGTTTGACTGTATCTCGCATGTTCTCCTAGCAAAAAAACTTGAATCTTACAAGTTTGACCCTGATAGTTTCCAACTGATGAAATCATATCTTGATAATAGATCTCAAAAGTACAAGTTAATGGTGTGTTGTCGGAAAGTATGAGGTTACCCACAAGGCTTTGTTTTGGGTCCACTGTTATTTTTGGTATACGTCAACAACTTACCTGAATGCTTTAACACTATTGACTTCTGCCTCTTTGCTGATGATACCACTATTAGTATGAGATTCAAAAATTGTGAGGAGATCTCTGGGAGAACACAGGAGACACAGTTTGAGAAAAATAGCTTAATTTTGAATGAAGAAAAAACCAGCAGAATGATATTTTCCTTGAGAGACTGTGAGACAGACCTAGAGATGGTGAATAGAGTAAGGTTTCTGGGAATCCCATCTTGAAATGGGACCTCCATAATGGGAAACTGGCAACTACAATCAGCAGAAACATATTTGTGCTGAGGGGTCTGGCAGGCGGTGTTTCTCAGGCCGAAATACTTTGCTCTCTGCCATTCATTGTTGTTTTATGGCATAATAGTTTGGGGAGGAGCTGCAGACGCGGGTAGGATTTTTGCTTTACAAAAGAGAGCTGTAAGAATCATTGCTAGGTTGTCATACAGGGCACATTATCGACATGCCTTTGTAAACCTGAGTATTATGACATTTCCATCGATTTTCATTTATGAAAATGTTCTTTTTGCCAAAGTGAACTTGCATAATTATGATACAAACAGGGACCTCCATACCTATACCTAACACACGAAACAGAGTGTCAAAATTGTTTTAACAATATTAGCATCAATTAAGAATCTGAATCTGAATCATAACCCTGGTGGTTTAAAACTTGCACACTATTGGTCTGATGTAGCCTCGCCCCTTAACCTATGTAATAATGCCTAACAATTTTCGCAATTCCTAAAAAAATCCTCAATAATTCCCAGAATTCCTTAGTACTTTCAACAATTCCTTGGCAATTACCATTCCCACAATTCCCTAATAATTCAAACAATAGGGTACTTGCATGGAAAATTAAATTGATTATTGTTTATTGCAAACTGTAGGAAATGGAAAAAAAAATCGTTACTTTTTTTTTTATTTCGCCCAAATATGATTATTCCGGAAGTTATTGAAATATTAAGTTTTGTATATATAGATATACTGAGCATGTGCAACGTCACTAATTTATTAGATAAGTGACGTCATAGAGAGATTTCATAGTGTTGTATCTCCGTCAATTTTAGACTAAGAAGAAAAAGAAAAAACACGTGTTAACTTATTTTTCATGGACTATCGAAATCAGCAATAAAAAAATTTGATGCAAGGAGCCTATTCCTACATATTTCCCAATAATTCCTAGTAATTCCCTGATTTTGTATGGTTTCAATGAAAATTAGCCTAAATTGGATGAGTTTGAAATTAAATTTCGATGAAAATTGGCTTAGTGAGATAGGTGTGGTTGCAAAATATAGACCACCACTCAGTACTTCAAAAAGTTTTGAGAGTATCCCCAGCATGACTGTAGCAATGACTATTTGTTGGATGTTTTTAATAGGCTCTCACTTAAGAAAAGGCGGATAAAAATATTCCTATGTACTATGTATGGGGTTTTCTCTTGACAGCTCACTACCCTTATAATAGTTATTTATGATATAAGTGTTAAAAGTACATTTTTAAGGCACGCATGTGAAAGTTTGCAGAATGAGCGAAGCGAATTCTGCAATTCACATAAGTGCCTTAAAAATACTTTTAACACAAATATCATACAATATTTTTTCTACAAACGGCAATAAAAAACAATGCCCAGTAACAAATTAGATTTTTAAATGAATAATAAATTGGAAGCATCTTTCCTACATAACATTATTGAATTTGACATTTGTCAAAAAATCCAAACAACCAGCACCTTGTTTTACAGGTAATGAAATGTCTTGTCAGTTCCTGTCGTGGTCAGTAATGCTTTTTGCTAAAAATACAACAAAATACAGAAGAAAAAGAGAGTTGCAACGATTCCTTGAAAAATATATATGAGGCGGCCAATCGGGCTACC
This sequence comes from Ceutorhynchus assimilis, assembly GCA_917834065.1. Classification (NCBI taxonomy): domain Eukaryota; kingdom Metazoa; phylum Arthropoda; class Insecta; order Coleoptera; family Curculionidae; genus Ceutorhynchus; species Ceutorhynchus assimilis. The sequence goes on along the minus strand of OU892289.1, from coordinate 6,580,355 downwards.
TCAGTTGTTCAAATTTCACCATTAATATCAATGTATATAACTAAAAATACAAACTTTTTTTGACGTTCGCTCTCAAAATTTGATGTTTCATTTTTAACACTAGTGCTATAAAGACTTTATGGCACTAGTGCGATAAAGTAACATTTTTAATGCTACGGGGGGGTGTTAAAAATGGCATTTTTAACACGTTTGTAGAAAAAATAATGTAGAACATTTTTTGGTTGTTTGTCTATTGGATCCTATAAAATTATGGATGGGAATGCATATATTCCTGGATCTTCATCCGTTGAGGTGTATGAAAGTTTCTGCCTTTCAATTGTTCAATTAATGGACCAGCATGACTTTACAGATGTTTTGCTCTGAGGGGATTTTAACCTGGGTAAACAGTGAAAATGGAATCAGTCCAATCGGCTCCTTGTCAAATGAAGTTACAGTAATTGCAGATTGGATGGCTTATCTTGGTCTGTATCAAAATATACAAATTCCCAACAGGTATGGAAATTATTTGGATATATGATGAGTTTTGAGTTAGCAGGGTTTTTGTCAAAATAAGTGATGCAAGTGCAAATATCATCTGCATATAAATTGAGAGAGCCCTGAAGAGGTTTGTATGACAGTGAGCTCATGTAGACTAGGAAGAGCGTCGGTCCCAGAATTGAGCCTTGGGACACTCTGTGTACAATGTTTTCCATTTTACTTCTGTTACCTTCACATTCAACATACTGTAGACTGCCCGACAGATAGTCCCTAAACCACAGCAGTGCTGAACCTTCAATACTAGTGTTTTCAAGCACCTCCATGAGAATTTTGTGATTTACTGTGTCCAGCGAGACAAGTACACACTTATATTTCTTATCAACCTTTTCATAAATATTTGTAATTAGGTCTGTAGTTGCTGAGGAGGTATTGCTGTGTATACCAAAAATTTATTCCATCCAAATAACTGGTTAATCTCATATTTACACAGATTTCCAATACCTTAGACATAGCTGGTAGCAGGGAAATGGGCCTGTAGTTGTTTAGTTCTGTGCTATCACCACCCTTAAATAAAGGGACAACCTTGGCCATTTTGAACAAACTTGGTACAGATGCAATATTAAAAATAAACTTACGTAAAGTAGGCGATATTTCATTTTTCAATTCCCTGATTGTATCAATGCCCAAGCTGGCAGTTCCAGGCGATTTTAATTTGTTTATAACTGCAGTGATCTCCTCTGTAGTCACAGGTTTCCATTGATTTATATAGGCAGTAGAAGTTGTTTGGAGTTGAGGGAAAAATATTTGGGGGGATGTTTTTTGATAGTTCTGCAGCAATTCCGGAAAAATATTGGTTTAGCAAGTTGGCAACATCCTGTGGGTTCTGCACAGTGCGTCCTTCATGTACTAACTTGGGTAACAAGCGGTCTTTCTTGGGTTTGGAGTTGTTGATTATAGTATTTAGTGTTCTCCATATCTGTTTAACATCATTCCCTGCATTACTTATTTCAATATTATTTTCTATATTCTTTTTGGGTTGATTTGTAAAGTTCAAGTAAATGAGCACTGTGTGAAAATATTTTATGTTGTTGATAGTGAAAGTCCCGCCTCCTCATCAATTCAAAGTGTCTCACATTATACCAAGGAGCATTTTTAGAATGAAATCTATTTCTATAGTGTCTATTATGTTCAATGGTCATTTTGCATCGGTATATGACAACTCCGAGGGTGCTACTTTTGCTTTGGAGAGGATGATTGATCTTGGGCAGCTTAAACTATCTCCATTTGATGTTTTTGACAGAATTCGCAAATTCTGTTGTTTTCCTGGAAGGCTGCAGATTTGTTATGTCTCAAATTTTGTGTGTGATATTTTTTATTTGGCATTGTCTATTAGTACATATACAGCAGCCTGGTTTGTCTATAGTTTCCAACATCCGGTGTGCTTCTCTTTTTATGAATCGGAATAACAACAGATTTCTTAAATACTTCCAGAGACACCAGTGCTTATGGCACAGTTGAAAATATGGGCGAGTTGATATGTACACAGATTTTAAATCTTCATTGATTTTGTAGGATTTTGAGGATTTTGAAAATCTTCACATGATTTTACAGGATTTTAAAAGATTTTAAATTTACAAGATTTTATGAGATTTTGTAGGATTTTATGCGATTTCAAGTGATTTTAAGGGATTTTGTTAGATTTTAGTTATTATGGGATTTTGGCCAGCTTGTACACAGATTTTGACCAATTGACCGCTCCGAGGTTTAGTTAACTCCATAAAATATTTACCCATATTTTAAATGTTTATTGATTTTGTAGATTATTTTAGATTTTCAAGATTGTAGGTGATTCTGGACCATTTTAGGAATTTTTGAAAAGTTTTTAGAGATTCTAAAATATTCTTAGAGGTTATAGAGGATTTTTGGGGATTTTAAAGGATTTTTGGGAATTTTAACGGAAATATTTTCTAGGAATGTTAATGATTTTATAAGATTTCGCGGGATTTATCTAGTTTCAATAAACATTTAAGATTTTGTATGCTATTTCAAGGGATTTTGAGTAGGTCTTATGAGATTTTCTTGGATTTTGAGTGGTTACCTCCTTGTGAGAAACTAAAAAGAGTGTCTAAACGAAAAGATTTGGGAGTTATTCTTGATCTTGCTTTGTCTTTCTCGGGGCATATTTTCTCAAAAAATTCTAGTGCTCAGAAAGTAACAGGTTTCATTAAAAGAAACACAAAATCTTTTAGTATTGACCGAGGTATTAACATTAGTTTATCTCTCTTTGACAGTCTCGGTTTACCCATCTCAGAATACAACAGCTTAATGTGGTCACCCCAATAATTAGAGTGAAATTATAGGAAGTGTGCAGCAGAAATTTCTTAAGATACATATACGTCAGAAATTTTGGCTGTAGCAATGACAATTTTTTAGAAGTTTTTGAAAGGCAAATAATATTCTTATGGCACTATGTATGGGGTTTTGGGTTTTGACCATCAATAATATTAACTACCCAGGTATTTTAGAACAACTACCTGTTTGTTTTTTAAGCAGTGCAAAGTTACCAGTGCCAAACGATATTCTGGATGATTATTAATGCACAGATTTGTGATGATTTAAGTCAAATAGACTGCTTTGATGATAGTGATAAGGATGTTAACATAATGCATGTTAATATACGCGCAGCATATGTCAGAATTTTGAGCAATTTTTGGTTTTCTTGAAGTCAATAGGGAAATCTTTTGATATAATAGTCATGTCAGAAACGCATTATTTACACTGCAGTAGCGACTTTAACATACCTGGATATTATGTATTATGTTTTAATGAAGATGCGATGGCTGTTTAATTTATGCTAAGCAGGAATACCACATGGAAGGTAGAATATTACAAGAAAAAAATCTAAAAATCATTAATTGGTCACCATACAAAAAAAATCCAAAGATCATGAATATATTAGGTAGCTACTTATAAAAGTTTTGCAACCGCAAAAAAGGAATTTATTGAGAACTTAGGAAAGATTCTACAGGGTGCAATCGGGGATCAAAACAGTATATTTATTTGAATTTGACTACTAATCGGTTTGTAGATAGACTGAAATCCATGATCTTTGAAGTGACTGTAGTAAAGTCAATTACAAATAGAAAGAGAAGATTGAAACCATGAATCATTGGTGGCCTCTTGATATCCATTAAATGAACTAAAAAAAAAATGTATCAGGCAAGTTTAAATAAGCATAGAACTTACAGAAAAATGCTGAATAAACCTATAAAAAATGCCAAGTATGTATATTACAAATCTCTTGCTAAAAGAAACGCCACTGATCCAAAAAAAAAATGTGGCAGGTTAACAAAGAGGCTACCAATGACCAGAGATCTATAACACCAATAAAATGCATAATGAATGACACAAACAAAGAGGTATCTGACATAAGAGAAATTGCGAGTGAATTTAACTCTTACTTTTGCAGCACAGGGAAAAACTTAGGAGAGCAAATTGTAGAGGGCATTCAGGAGGTGTATGTATGTGTAAAGAAAAGTGCAGATTCTTCCTATTTGGGCCAGGTTACAAAGCATGATGTTTTTAGGGAGATAGAAAGTTTGAAAAATGGGGTAAAGGGAGAAGAAAATGGTATTTCTGCAGAAATAATTTGTTTAGGAAAGAGTTGGTTCCCCCTCTGTCTGAGGCACGTTATTAATATAATTTTCAGTGAAGGAGTTCTACCAGTTCTGACAGAAACAATATTGGAAAGTGATGGGAATTTTCTTGGACCTGAGAAAGGCTTTCAACACTGTGGCTGACCATGTTCTACTAAGGCGCCTAGATGACATTGGTATAAGAGTAATGCCAAATAAACTGATTAAATCATATCTGAAAAAAAAATGTATCAGGATAAAAAAGTTGAGGCGAGAGTGCATGGGGTGCTGCGGTAGGGTACGGTCCTCTCAACTTTGCTATTCAATGTATATGTCAATGAAATAGCTTCAACAAGGTGACATTTATTGCTTTGCAGATGACACTGCAATTATAATTAGCAGATGGGATTGGGATCTAGTGAGACAGAAGGAAGAGCACTACAAAAATTTAAAATATGGTTAGACATGAGTTTAAGGCGAGTTTAAACAACTTCATAACTTTAATTTAGTGCGTAATTCACAATTTAATGCATAAGCTTTAAAGTTAAATTTATTAATTTCTATGGAAGCGTTTATACATCTATTTAATGCTCAATTCATAATTTAGTTCATAATGGATAACCTTAAAAGTTCCCAACTTTTAACTTTTATGCATTAAATTATGAAAAAACTGGACCTTTCGAGTTCTGTCAGTGTCAAATTTCAAAATATCAATAGAAACATTTCAAAAATTATGTATTAAATTATGAAGTTGTTTAAACTGGGGTTTTGAGTTATGTATTAAATTACGCATTAAATTATGAAAAAATTACGACTTAAATTTATCAAAAGTTGTTTAAATCCGCCTTTCTTTCTGAATACTGACAAAACCAACTTTGTTAACTTCTCACTTTGCCTGAAATACAACACCTTAGAGTTCATGATCCACAATGTAAATCGGACATGCAATGTTAGTGTGATAATTTCATATCTGGGAGTCATATTGGATGACAATTTGAATTGGAAAGAACATGTTAATTATGTCTTATGAGTTAAGAAATATGCTCGAAAATATGTTACCATTTAGATCACTGAAAGTGAAAATGATTCACTTTTCTCTGGTTGGATCTATTATTAATTATGGATTGGCTGTTTGGGGTGATTCAGGCTCAACAATACTGTCAAAACTAAGGATAATAAAAATCATCCTTTGCAAAAAGAAAAGATACCCAAGTGACCTTGTTTATAAAGAAAGTAGCTTACTAAACCATAGACCAAATGTATATTAAATCTGTGGTAAGGTTCATGTGTAAGAATTCTTACTACAAAGAGAACATAAGGCATAGTTGATTTGTAGCATAGCCTAAATATGAATGTATAAATGATTCTGAGTTAATGACCAGCATGCACAGATTTTCGAAATCCATTGTGCTGGTTAAGAGCTTAGTAGTATAAATAGTAAGATGTTCAAATAGTATAAGTAAAATAGTTTAAGTCTTCTTGTAACTATATTGTACTATACTAAGCAAATAAATTTGATTTGATTTGATTTGATAGTCTAAATAATAGGAGTACCGAACAAGGAAAAGTTGAGCTGCAGAACCCAAAACATACAACCTGTCAGAAACATATTATCGAGCATTATTATATACTGTGTTGACCTGAAGGTATATAATGATTTGCCTAGTAGTATTGAGGAAAAAAAGTATCAAAGGGCTAAGGGGGAAATAAATAAATGGATAGTGGATAGTGCGAGGCATATTGGTTATAAAATTAACATTGTAAATTTGTCACATACATACAGTAGTGTCGCGATAATCCGTATGCTTCTGTAATCCGCATCGCATATTCGTTCCCTTGATGTACTCTGTAATCCGGATTTCACTTGATTCAGTAATCCGAATTCATTTACATGACTCTTGAAAATAAAAGCACAGGTTTTCACTTGTCGTTTTGTAACTGTGTTCAAGTGGATAGGTAGTTTTTACATTTCAAATTCAAATTCAAATTCAAATTCTTTATTCATGTTATTATCATAAAAAATCCAACATGGCGCCTGCGGGTGGTGATGTTTTAGATACGGACGGGAAAAAATGCAAGTACTGCAAATCCGGTGTTGAAAAAAGTTTTTTGAAGTGCAATTTATGTAATGTTTACTACCACCAATCATGTGCCCTAAGAATCTCGGGGCTAGTAGTCACTAGTGGAAGTAAAAATCTAATTAACTGTGCGACATGTGCCAAGGTCGTACGGGACACGGAGGTAAACAAAGTTGTGAATGAAGCTATTTCCGCCAAAGAAGACGAGATTCTGAACCTAAAATCGCAAATAGAAGTGTACGAGGATGAAAAAGTGAAGTATCTTGAACTTAAAAATGAACTCCAAGGAAAAATCTTCTCTCTTGAAAGTATGGTTTCTCCTGCAACCACCCCACCTGTGAAAGCGAAAAGCGACGACAGGGCTCTTGAAACAGAGTTGAGGAGCTTAAGGAGCGAGTATGAAATGTCGAAGAAGTTGCTCGCATCGTTGGAGTACACAGTTGAACTCCAAAAATGCGTAATCTCAACCTTTAAAGGAATAAGTGAGGAAAACATAAACATTGCTTCCATGACCTCTCAAAACAAAGATGACGTCATTGGGGATGCTCGACAAGGGCCAGCAATATTTAGCAACACCGCTAAACCTCCGAAGCAATGGCCAACGCAAATAAGAAATAAACCAAATGTGGCAACCAGGGATGGTAATTCGACCGCACAACAACAGGCAACACTGCCAAGTTGGACAACTCAATCAGCTGAGGCGGCTGTCAATTCCATAGAGGTCAATACCAATGATATTAATAAAAATATAAACAAACAAAGAATCGAAATTATCAACTCGAAAACCCTAAACACGGCATTGATGGAAGTTGAAACTCGCAATGCAATGCAAAATATTCAAAAATTATACACGAAAAATGAGGACGATGACCAGTGGCAGGTGCAAAGACGAAAGCGCCGACGATATGTGGTGGGCGATAATGAGACAGAAATACAAGGGGTCCCAAAATCTGTCTCACTACACGTAACTAGGCTTGACCCAAGCACAAAGCCTGAAGACCTGAGAAATATGTTAGCTAAGCACTTTCCCGAGGTAATTTGTGAGCAACATCCATCCAAACATCCCACTCTATATTCCTCTATGAAAGTTACTCTCAGGCAAAATAACTTCCGCAATGCGTGGAAAAGAGAGATATGGCCAAATGGTGCCCTCGTATCTCGGTTTTTTGCCAAGAGGAGGAACCTGTCACAAACAGAGGAGACAGTTCCTCAGAGAAAATGAAAACTAAATCAAATATAAATATAAGTATAAATAAAACTGTTTCGCAATCAAAAAATCCCACTTCCACTTATGTTTCAAGTAACCATTGTCAGGTCTACTACCAAAATGTGCGTGGTCTAAGGACTAAGACTGAAGCTTTTTATACCAACCTGTTGACAATGGATCCCGATATAGTGACACTGACTGAGACTTGGCTATGTGATGGAATTTTCACTCAAGAGCTGATTGATGAGAGGTACACGGTGCTAAGAAGAGATAGAAGTACTGCTGCTAGAGGTGGAGGCGTTTTGATCGCTTTCGACAGAAGATTCCCTTATGAAATTATTGATAGTAATGTTGACTGTAATGTTGAATGTATTCTTGTAAGGTTGAAGTTGAAAAAGTATAATGTTATTGTCTCTGTTGTATATTTCCAACCAAACTCTAGTTTGGAAGTCTATAATAGTTTTTTTAATCAATTTGAATGTCTTTTAGATGACGAGCGGACAGGAGTATTGATATTGGGTGATTTTAACCTCCCTTTTTTTGAAATATGTGATAATGATAAAAACACCTTGCTTACTGAGTTCCTTAATCTCAATAATTTGAGACAGTTGAATAACATTAAAAATTTTAGGGACAGGTGCCTGGACCTGGTTTTGACGAACATGGAGATACCGCAAATCACTAGGTCTGTGCAGCCACTAGTTGCAGAGGACCCCTATCATCCTGCACTTGAATTTGGAGTTCCAACGAAGGATAAGTTGGTAAATTGTATATCCAAACAGTATGTATATGATTTCCCAAAAGGGGATTTTCTACTTCTATACAATCTTGTGAAAACCTGTGATTGGACTGAAGTACTTTCAATTACAGATGTAAATATGAGTCTCAATTTATTTTATAAAAAGGTGTATGGTCTTTTAGATAGAGCTATTCCAAAGAGACAAATCAAACATTCTTCCAGTAAAACCCGTTATCCACGGTGGTATTCCATAGATCTGATTCACAAAGTCAAGGAAAAGAATAAGCTTCATAAGCGTATATTGAGTAAGTGTGCTGATCCATCAGTGCAATTGCACTTTAGTGAATTAAGACAATGCATCAAGCTGCAGACCCAAGCAGAATACAACCTGTACAAGAATAATGTGGAACTTAACCTAAATTCAGATCCCAGTTCATTTTGGCAGTTTTTGCATGAAAAGAGCAAGAATCGAGGGATACCGGGGGAAATGAAATTTAATGAGAAATTGTACTCGGGTTCTGAGGATATAGCGATGGCTTTTGCTCAGCATTTTGAGTCAGTATATGAAAGACCCAAAGATGTAAGTAAATACATGGGGAATGTAAACGGATGTGATTTTAAATTTTCAGATGTGTCAGAGTTGAAAGTTGTAAATAGTATTAAAAGGTTGAAGCCTAAAAAATCGACAGGGCCTGATCAGATCCCTGCCTATATTTATAAAGGATTGGCTGAGTTCATAGCTCTACCGCTCAAACATATTTTCAATCTTTCTATTGGAAGTGGACAATTTCCTGATGCCTTGAAGAATGCTCAGATTACACCTATTTTCAAGAAAGGACGAAAGGACGAAATTAGGAACTATAGACCGATTTGCCTCATTAATATTTTAGCAAAAATTTTTGAAACAATACTTTATGATGATCTTTCAGACTTTCTAAAACCTAAAATTTCTAAATACCAGCATGGATTCTTAAATGATAAGTCAACAATAACAAACCTCTCTATATTCTCGGAAATGGCGGCTGAGGCGATCGCGAATAAGAGCCAGTTGGACGTCATTTACACAGATTGTGAGAAGGCTTTTGACAGGGTGGACCATGAGTTGCTGCTTTGCAAGCTTGCTGAGTTTGGGGTGTCAGAGGATGCTTACCATCTTGTGAGGTCATACCTAATAGGCAGGGTCCAGACAGTGAGGGTCGGCGCTTGCAACTCTGAGGCGTTTGTTGCAACCTCAGGTGTCCCGCAGGGTAGTAAACTGGGCCCTCTTTTCTTTTTGTGTTTCATCAATTCATTGCCTGACTGCCTGAGGGACTCTATGGGACTTCTCTTTGCTGATGACTTCAAGCTCTGTAGGATTGTTGAGCGGCAGGAGGACTGCAGAAGGCTTCAGGGTGACATGGATAGGGTGATGGACTGGTTCAACAACAACAGAATGTCCCTAAATGTTAATAAGTGTTCTGTTGTCAGCTTTACGAGACGAACAAACCCAATAGAAGAAACATACAAGATTGGTGATACTGAGCTTGATCGTCAAACAGAGGTGAAGGATTTGGGTGTCTTTTTCCAGGCCAACATGAAGTTCAATAAGCATTTTCATCATGCTGTCAATAAAGCAGTAAAAGCACTTGGCTTTGTAATCAGGAATAGTAAGAACTTTAAAATAAGTACAATTATTAACTTGTATAATGCTCTGGTGAGACCACACCTTGAATATGCATCACACATTTGGATGCCATTGGAAGCCACGCATATTAATGAAATTGAAAAAGTGCAGAAGAGATTTTTGCGGTATCTCTATGTGGTTAAAAATAATATTTACCCATATATGGTTCCTTACAGGGATATGCTTGTTAGTTTTGAGATAAAGTCATTAGTGGAAAGAAGGAATAATCAGGCTGTGATATTTTTGTTTTATATTTTAAACAACCTAAAGTATAAGGATTGTAATTTAATTAACTATGTCTCCTTAATTGTACCAAAGATTAACTTAAGAATTATGAAAAACAAGAAATACTTTGGTACTGATCCTAGTAATAATATGTCACCATTTAATCGCATGATGACAGTTGCGAACCAAGCACTTAATGAGGTCCAGGTAGATCTTTTTAATGTAACTTTCAATCAATTGAAGGCCCTTTTAAATTAGTCATATATGTTTATATTGTGTACTCTATCTTTATTTCTGTGTTTTACACTTCGCTGTTTTAACTTTACATGTAATTACTATTTTTGGTGTTTGTAAAGTAATGAAATAAATAAATAAATTATACAGAGCAGAGTACTTACACACGTCAAAAATGTAATAAAAAAAATAGAGTAAAGCACTATTCATTATATAAATATTCTAAAAAAATTGTAAAACATGTCTATGATGCTACAAAACCTAAAGAGCCCCATACACTACGATGAAACACACGGTTTTCACAGCCACGATGAAACACGTCGTTCCAAAACCGAAGTGTGTGGTAGAAAACCGTTGTGTTTCATTGTCGGTTTAAAATTCAGTCCGAGCTTGATTTTTGGCACGACGGTTCAACATTTCGTACACACGAACGGTTTTCTACCGCACACCTCGGTTTTGGAACGACGTGTTTCATCGTGGCGGTGAAAACCGTCGTGTTTCATCGTAGTGTATGGGGGCCTGTAGAAAACCGTCATGTTTTTCTATTACACACTTCGGTTTTAGAACGATGTGTTTCATCGTGACGGTGAAAACCGTCGTGTTTCATCGTAGTGTATGGAGCCCTTTAAGGGCCCCATACACTACGTTTTCATCGCCGCGATGAAACACGTCGTTCCAAAACCGAAGTGTGTGGTAGAAAAACACGACGGTTTTCTACCACACACTTCGGTTCTGGAACGACGTGTTTCATCGTGACGATTAAAACCGTCGTGTTTCATCGTAGTGTATGGGGCCCTTTAAAGAAATTGCTTTTGAAAAACAACAGCAAGGCAATCATCAAAGTAAAATCACCGACTTCTTCCAAGCGGTGCAGAAAAATGTAGAAGAAGGTGGACAAAATTCAAATGATGAAAATAATGTAAACGAAAGTTGGAACAATATTGACTAGTTATTTTCACACTTATGTATATGCACTGTATGTAGAATTATTTTTTTCATTTGTCTTAATAATAATAATAATAATAATAATAAAATTCTTTATTTGCTCAAATACAATAAAATGTTTAGCATTGTCAACGACTATATAAGTGAACAAATACAGTACAGATATAACTTCAAAAGATAGAAGACACAATTCAACAATAAGTAGTAATAAATTAAACAATAATAAGTGATGATACAAAACAAACAATTATTATGACAAACATATTGTTTTCCTATCTATAATTGACATAGAATTCTTCCAAAGTGTAAGGAGACAATTCTAAAAGTAACTTTTTTATTCTATTTTTGAACATAATAGGAGGCAGAGCTTTGATCTCAGGTGCCAGGCAGTTATAAAATTTTATGCTGTTATTAATGTAAGTTTTATGAGTTAGTGTTAGTCGGTGTTGGTAAATTAATAAGTCTTCACCATGTCTAGTCAGGTAGTGATGTCTGCTATTGACTGTTAAGAATTCAGATATATGTGCTCTTGTGTAGTTGAGGCACTGGTATATGAACATACCTGGTAGGGTCAGTATTTGGAGATCACGAAAAAAAGGTCTGCAGCTTTCAGTTGGTTTCAGTCTTCCAATCGTTCTGATGGCTTTTTTTTGGATTTTAAAAACTTTTGGCCAGTCAACAGAACATCCCCAGAAAAGCAGGCCGTATGACAGCCTAGATTGGAAGAGTCCCATATAGGCTGCACGGGATACTTCAATTGGGGTGATAGGTGCGATTCTGCGAAGAAGATAAAGGGTACAGGAGAGACTCTTAGAAAGTTGGATAATGTGGTTTTTCCAGGTCAGTCTGCTCTCGAACTGGACCCCCAGGAATTTAAGGGCCTTGGCCTCCTCTCTTTCTTTTAGGGAGAAGGTTATGGTTTTGGTTTTATCAAGGTTCAAACAGAGATTGTTGTCAGCGAACTATGTGTGAAGTTTCTTAATGGTGGAAACACATGCAGGATGAAGCTGGGCAGTGTTGCAATGGTGGTCAAGGAGGGTTGTATCATCTGCGTACTGTATTGTTTTCAATTCTGGAAAAATAGATGGAAGTTCATTCACATATAGAATGAATAGTAATGGCCCTAGTATGGATCCCTGTGGTACACCTGCAACAACAGGCAGCACCGAAGACCTCTTACCATCAAGTAGCGGTCTGAAAGATATGACTCAATTATATGCAGTGTGTTGCCTCTAATGCCATAGTAGCCCAGCTTGTTTAGTAGTATCTGGTGTGACACACAGTCGAACGCCTTCGAGAGGTCACAGAAGATGGCCATAACCGACTCTGCCCCCTCGAAGCATCCAACTATATGCTCCACCAGGGCTCTTATTGCATCTGTTGTAGATTTTTTTTTACGAAAACCAAACTGATGGCTGGACAGCAGCTTACTCTTTTCTAAAAATATGGTTAAACGATTGTTTAGGCTGATCTCAATTGGTTTTGACAAGGCCGGTACCACAGAAATCGGTCTATGGTTTCCAGGGTCATTTGCATCCCCTTTTTTGAAAATAGGTACTACCCTACTGGTTTTCAACTTACTTGGGAAATTCCCACCCTCAAAGCATCTGTTTATAATTATGGAAAGGGGAAGGGCAAGTCCTTCCGCGAGTTGCTTCAAGATTTTGTTGCTTAGACCAAAGACATCCTTTGCTTTGCTGTCGCTCATGCAACTCAGGATACTTACTACCTCTGCAGGTGTTACTGGAGATAAAAAAACTGTATAGTTATTGTGAATAAATGTAGAGGTTAATTCTGAAGGGTCAGCACCAGATCTTTGAAGATTGGCTGATATGGTGTTTGGAATGTTTATAAAGAACTTGTTGAACTCCTCTGGAGAGATTGTGGGAGGTGGATTCGAATTTTCCTTGTTACGAGAAGCTTTTATAATATCCCATATAGCTTTGGGTTTATTAGTATTGTTTAATATGTTGTTGGAAAAAAAATTGACTTTTGCCTTATTTATTTCTGACCTATACAGTTGTTTTTGTCGTTTTATTGCTTCAGAACAGTTGACGTTCGGATTTTGTTTATCAAAAGCTGTAAGAAAGTTTAGTGTGTCTCTGTGGTACTTTAGCTCATTACTGAACCATTTCTTGTCACTATTGCTACTGTGACATGTTTTAGTTTTTTGTGGGAAATAGAACTCAAAGACATCCAAAAAAATGCCCAAGAAAGTGTTAAAAGTATTGTCTGTATCTAGTTCGTATAAGAGTGAAGCCCAATCAGTATTTTTTAAAGCACCAATACAAGAAACTATATTGTCAGGACAAATGGGTCTGAATTTAATAATGTTGGTGTGATTGTTGAAAATATTTTTTGTTTGATGCTTATAGGTATTAATGATTGCCATGTGATCTGACAAGTAAGAATCCCATAGTGACCAAAGGGGTTCAATTTCTGTGTTTGTGATACAGTTATCTAAGCAGCTGCTTTTTGTTGTTTTCGATATTCTAGTTGGTTTGTCAATTAGTGTTTTTAGACCATAAGAGTTTAACAGTTGCACAAACTCAAGTGAAGCCTGATCAACTGAGAGCAAATCCACATTAAAATCTCCATAGATAAATAGTGTTGTCTTTTTTTGAGTAAGAAATTCTAGAGTTTTTTCAAGCAGTTCAAAAAATATGTCTAATTGGCCACTTGGTGATCTATAAATGCATACAATAATAATATGTGGATTTAAAATTTCAATTGCTGCGATTTCGCAGTGTTTTTCGATTGAAATATCATTGATAAAAGTAATTTCTTTGCATGTATATTTACTTTTTAAATGAATTAAGGCTCCTCCTCCTCCTGACAGGGATCGACAGAAGTGGCTGGCTAGATTGTAGCCCGGCAGTTTGTAGCTTTCCATTGCTGTTTCGGGCAGCCAATGTTCGCAAAGCAAGACAGCGTCAAAGTGTTTGCCTTCAATTTGAAGTTCCAACTCATCAAGCTTTTTTGACAAGCTGCGTATGTTCAAAAACATTGCATGGAATTCCTCTTGTGCATGGACCTTGGATTGTGCTTGTTTTCTTCTTGGTTCTTTCTTTGATGTTTCTGGTTCGTTGCTATTATGGCTTTTCAAAAATGTTGGCTATTCTGAGGGCTGTATTTAGATTGGAGTCTGAAATCGTACCTCTTGATACCCACATCTTTAGGCCAGAAATTTGGCTTATACATTTCTTCTTTTTTAGCAAATGGTGCTGTTACAAGGAAGCATTTATTTTTAGTTACATCGGTGGGAAGTTCAGATACCTGGATGTTCGTTGTATCAAATCCAGGTTTTTTTAGGATGTAGTCCTGTATTTGAGTAGGTGCGACGGTCCTTTGCACTCGATACAAATAGATCCATACTCTTTTTTCAACCCCCATAAATCCATTTGAGGTTTCAGAGGTGCCTAGGGTTTTTGGGATTGTGCTTGTTTTTCAAATAAATATAAAGCTTTTTTTGCTTAAATATAGCATGTTATATTTTTAAAATAGTTTTAAGAGCGGACTGTAAAATGCTTTAGTAATCCGAATAATTCGATAATCCGGATTGGTCTGGTTTTAATTGATCCGGATTATCGCGACACTACTGTATTAGGAATAGGTCGGGATATAAAGCTTTATTTTCTGCACACATCATATTCTAAATACTATAGTGCACCATATCTTATTTAGCAGGGGTAGGAAGATAGGGAGGATTTTCTCTACAGCAAGGATTATTGCTGTGCCTGTAAGGGTTTCTTTTATTTATTTGTACCCACATTAAATTGTGAATATTTGTGTACATTGTGAACTATTTCTGAATAAATAAATAAATAAATAATTGACAGAAAACTGTACTAGGTAATCCTGGATCCTAAATTGTATATCTTTGAATATTGGGGTTGTTTTACTTTGTTAAGATTGTTAGTAGGTTTCACATGTATGTAACCTGTATTTTTATATTAAGTATCTGTAAATGGCTCTCCAAATAACAAAACAATAATTTACCAAATCATACAGTTAGTTGTGTGATAAAATTAAATAAATAATTAAAAGAAATTAATGGCCAAAACCTTCTTAGCGGTAGTTTAGTGTGAAGAAACCACAAACGTTCGATGACTCATATTAATAGGTATTGGCTGATATCTCTTTTCCCGAAGCAAAAGAATTGATGAATAAATACCTGTGTAAGGTGAAAATTAATTATTGATGAATTAAAAATAATAACAATGAGCCTGGATATAATGATATAATAATAAAAGAAGGGCCTTGAAGGTTTATAAGAGAAAAAGGTTCCTTATAAGGTGAATTATAAACGATAAAAGGTAACCAGAGGATGACCTCTAAAGGGTTAGCATGAAAATTTTAACGATTTTTCCCATAAAACTAGGAAAAGTTAACCTAAATATTATCCTCTAGATAAGGCCTGTCGGGTTTCGAATTTCCTCTTGCGCTAATTAAGTCGATTTCCACAATTTTTTAAACCGTATATTTACCAGGCCAAGTGAAAGCTGTCACAGGAGCACACTTTCGGGACTTTTCAGACAAAGATTTTGCACTTTTAACGAGGGCGACCGCTAATAAGGGCCGGCTAAACGTACGGCCGAGTTTCTATAGTACAAAACTCACCCATAAAACAGTCCTTTTCACTGAAATTCAACGAAAAATCACACACACACCTCAAAAAAGCATACTTTCCGAGTTTCACAAGATGGCCAGACGATCGGGACTTTGCAATGTTGCCAAACCAGGCTCTCTGTGTCTTAAGCAACAAATGTCAAACATTTATATTTGAAACAGAAATCTTCAATTAATTTGTTTTATTTTACATTAACTTTAACAACTTTTTGCAATAATTCATCTCCATGAAAAAAAATACAAAACTAAATAATAAAATCAATTAAAATAATTTTCAACGGCTTTGAAACTTAGGAGCTTGTTTGAAGTTTGGCAACATGCCAATGAGGGAAATCCCAACGAATCAAGCTGAGACCTACGAAAAGTTGGTTACTTTTAACTTGTTCAAGGCTTTTGGGTAAGACGTAGGTCGTTAACCAATGACGTCATTGACAAAGTGATTTAGCGACTGCGTATATAGCGTTTTCTTTTGGGATAGCAAAAATATAAATAATTTATTATTAATTCAATAATGCATTGGGTAACTGGCCTATTTTTATTACTTATTTATTAGTAATTATTATTCGAGATTAATAAAACATAATTTTATTTACAGCTTGTTAATTCCTAATCTAATCTTGCATGAAAATTAATTTTTTATCATCACAACCGCAACGTTGGCTCAAATCAATAATAATTGATTAATCTATTTTATGTATAATAAAAATATAATTATTATGACTGCTCAACATTTTTAACTATTAACATTCAGTCTACTGGAGTATATATCTTACTGCCAAATTAGGGAAATTGTGGACAATCTGGCAACTCACCCTGATGATGACTAAAAAACAAGTCAATGGA
Source organism: Ceutorhynchus assimilis (assembly GCA_917834065.1). Taxonomy (NCBI): domain Eukaryota; kingdom Metazoa; phylum Arthropoda; class Insecta; order Coleoptera; family Curculionidae; genus Ceutorhynchus; species Ceutorhynchus assimilis. The sequence continues at coordinate 6,563,680 of OU892289.1, read as the reverse complement.
ATTGTGAACGACGCCCTATAAAACGGAATCGGACGTCTAGTGAATAGTGATAAATAAAACGTCAAGAACGAGTTTCTGAGCCAATAAATATGTTCTGAGTGTCTCTCTGAGTTTCCGGATCGTAGCTTGTTGTTGGTTTGGTTTGTCTCAGAAATTCGCTAGTTGAACTTTTCTTAATAATTCTCAGAAACAGAAGTACTTCTTAAACATTTTAGTATGTTGGAGCATCCACCAAGCTGTCAGGCATTTTCTCTACAATGACTATTTTTCTCAATAGAGGACGGTATACTTCCTAATTTTGAATGGGAATATAAAAGTAAGCCGCCATATTCTTCCTCATATTCACTATGAATATATTATAGGATTGTAAACAGCAATTAGTCTGCACTGTGGCTAATTGAGTCACTGTAATTCTCCAGTAAATTTCAACGTTGTTCTCAGTCAAGAGTTCTCGATTACTTATAATGAAATGCTCTGATGCTTTCGTTTAGGACTAAAGTGGACTCAATCCCTAGTTAAAATTAGCAAGAATATGGCGGCGGGACCTCTATTGTTGCCACATGTTTGAAATGCTATTGAGTCACTGTAGTTTTGTCATCATAGAGAATTGGCAACTCTGTAATGTCATTTGACAAATTTAAATTTGAAATTAAAAGTTAGGTTATGTATGTTTTGTTGTTGTTGTTACTTTTCCATTATTTTTCCAATATTGCCTACGTTTTAAAATTTGAATAATTTAATTAGAAAAATGTTCATGTAAGACCTCTAAGAGACCATCTCTTAATAACCAGTATTAAAGTAAGCAAACTTAAAAGTTAAATGGAAACTGAAAAAGTCTCCATCCCTAGATATAGGGGCTCCCGTTTAAATAAAGTTAAAAAAATGGATATATTCCCTAAAGTGGAAGACCCTTATAAAATGACTTCATCTGTTGGTGGCACATGTAAGTAATAATGATAATTATTTCAAGAATTTAGCGAAGGGTAAACTGCCAATGTATTCCAGTGTACTTACAAGCACAGCTTACAAGTCTCATGTAATCCCATGTATTCTTAATATATTCCTTTGTATTCTTATGTATTCTTCAAAATATTTATATATTTATTTATGCTTAAGTGCACTCTACAAAACAAATTTCTAAATGGTACACTGAAGAAATAAACCTAAATAATGATACTTATGCAAATCTATCACTTATCAAAAATATAAAGAACAGGTAGGTACAGCCTTCATAATTATGTAGTACTGATTTCTCATGTAATCTCATAATATATTCCTATTTTTTCATGTAATCCCATGTATTCTTATGTACCTATGCTCTTTGCATTCTTATGTATGCCCAATGTATTCTTATGTATTCCTTTGTATTCTTATGTATTCAAATTTCTAAATGATAAGTAGACTGAAAAAATAAACCTAAATAATGATATGCAAATCTATAATTCATCAAAAATATAAAAAAATACAAGCTTTTGGTACCTATATACCTACTGATTTCTCTTTTTATTACATTTGAAGCAGTATTGTCAGTATTGGAAAGATCTACATGGTATTGTAATTAGTGACTTCCAGGAACCAGAAATTCAATTTCTGTCAGAAGTTCCAGCGAATTATTATTACAGAAAAATCTCCTTATGTTATTAGGTTAAAGCTGAAGTAAAAATATCTCATAATTGAAAAGTCCTTGCTTTATTGGCTTCTAGATGAGTCCTCAGGTAAATTAAATATAGGGGCAGAATTAACATTGAGCTCTACATCTACAACTGAGGATGGAGTACAAAAGGAGCATTTAGTTAGATGGCGAAATGCACTTAGAAGCTTCAAGTAAACAAGATACTTCAAATGAATAATCATATTACGCTGTCGCCTATGAACATCAATGGGTAGATTCGAGGGTAGATTTATTGGAATGTCATATCATGTTGATTTTTAACAATTATAATTCTTTCATATTCTAATAGTTTGTATTATTTGATGCATAATAAAACTTACCAAACGATTGAACTCTTTCCTTTTCTGAACCAATATTTTTATCATAGCTCACTAAATTATCTTTTACTTATGTTCACTTCGATGTTTACTGTGTTCTATTAAAGACAACATATTTCCTGTCATTAGTACTTATATATAGTTACATATGCTGCTTTGTAGAACTTTGTATTGCCTTACAATTGCATGTATTTTTATGTATTCTCATGTACTCCGATGTATTCCCTTGTAGTGATATGTATTATGTATTTTTATATTATTATGTATTCCTTTGTACTTCATGTTTTCAGTGTACAAATTTGGCTGGCGGTTTACCCCTCGGCTTCTAAGGTTATTATAAATAAAACCAAAACACAATATCAAATCCAAAACTAAAACAAATAAACATAGAGATCAAATCATTTGAAATCCCAGGAATTCTTGGATTGAATAAACTGAGTTTTCTTTTAGAAATCTTTATAGTTTGACAGCACAATTTTTTTAGCTTGTGAAAATCAAGTGAAAGTAATGTATACAAAAAGCCTCTCACTATTAATTGACCAATGTCTGAACCGAGGGGTTCTTCACCCCTCGAAATCGTGTCACAAATTTGTCCGAAATCCCCGAAATCTTTCCAAAATCCTACCAAAATCCCCGAAAATCTTTCCGAAATCCATGAAATCAGTCCGATATCCGCCGAAATCTCTCAGAAATCTTTCCGCAGACCCAAAAATCCCTCGCAATTGGCCCAAAATTCATAAATCGGTCAACACGGCCTTTTTTCAGTTTATACTAATACACTTTCGAATATACTTATAAGATAAGTAACAGTCAAAAATCAAATTAAAATATTTGCGAAATCACCTGAAATTCTCCGAAATCACCCGAAATCCTTTGAAATCACTCAAAATCCTTCGAAATCATCGGAAATCACCCGAAATCAACCGAAATCCCTCAAAAACGCTCTAAATCTGAAATCTTGTCTCAGTGAAAAATCCTTCGAAATCTTTCCTAAATCCTACCAAAATCCCACCGAAATCCTCTGAAATCCCTCAAAATCGCTCTAAATTCGAAATCTTCTCACATTTTTCCCTAAATGAATAACCCCTCGGGGGTACCCTTTGAAAAAAATTCAAAAACTCAAAATTTTCATTTTTCGTAATTTCGGCTTTTCTAATCGATAGAGCGGGTCTGAATTAGTCGGAAAAAACTCTAACATCATTGCAAAATCTTGATTTCAATATAAACAAAAATTAAAAAGAAAATCTAAATTTTTAGGTTTAAATTTTTTTTGAATCCTGACAAGGTTAGGAGCAATTGCCAATACTTCCACTAAATTTTAAGCAAATCAAAATAAATTATATATGGTTGGAAAGAGCATTAAATTCTCTATAAATCAGTGCTAGATTGAGTTTGATAACTCAAAAACTTTTGGAGCAATTGAGCCTTAAAATTGGATTTTAGTTAAAATTTAGTCAAAAACTTCAAACTCGATTTTCTCAATAACCGTAAATGTCAGCGACTTCAACGAAATACCATTTTAAAGTCCTTATTAGGAGCTACAATTTCAACAAAAAATTGATCCAAAGTTTCTGACGGGTTCCGAGAAAATTAAATTTGAAAATTTTGAAATAAAAATCCAAATTTTGAAAAAAAATCAAAAACTCAAAATTTTCATTTTTCAGATTTTCGTAATTTTGGCTTTTCCAATCGATACAACAATACTTCCATTAAATTTTGAGCAAATCAAAATAAATTATATATTGTTGGAAAGAGCATTAAATTATCTATAAATCAGTGCTGGATTGAGTTTGATAACTCAGATACTTTTGCAGCAATTGCGCCTCAAAGTTGGATTCTAGCTGAAATTTAATCAAAAACTTTAAATTCGATTTTCTCAAAAACCGTAAATGCCAGCGACTTCAACTAAGTACCATTTCAAAGCCCTCATTAAGGGCTACAATCACAAAAAATCTCTGACGGGTTCCGAGAAAACTGAGTTTGAAACTTTGGAAACAAAAATCCAAAGGGTACCCTTTGAAAAAAATTCAAAAACTCAAAATTTTCATTTTTCAGTTTTTCGCAATTTTGACTTTTCCAATCGATAGAGCGGGTCTAAATTAATTAAAAAATTCTAACATCATTCCAAAATCTTAATTTCAATACAGAGAAAAATTAAGAAGAAAATCTCAATTTTTAGGTTTAAATTTTTTAAAAATCCTGACAAGGTTAAGAGCAATTGCCAATACTTTCATTAAATTTCGAGCAAATCAAAATAAATTATAATGGTTGGAGAGAGCATTAAATTCTCTATAAATCAGTGCTAGATTGACTTTGATAACTCAAAAAATTTTAGAGCAATTCAGCCTCAAAGTTGGATTTTAGTTGAAATTTAGTCAAAAACTCGATTTTCTTAAAAACCGTAAATGCCAGCGCTTTCAACTAAGTAAGTACCATTTTGAAATTCTCATCAAGGGCTACGATCCTAAAAAAAATTGATCCAAAATCTTTGATGGGTTCCGAGAAAATTGGGTTAGTTTGTTTGGTTAATTTTGAAATAAAAATTCAAAGGGGGTACCCGAAGGATTAATTCGTCCGAAATCCACGAAATCACTTCGAAATCCATGAAATCACTGCGAAATCCGCCGAAATCCTTCCTAAATTTCTCAGAAATCTTTCCACAGACCCAAAAATCCCTCGCAATTGCCCCAAAATTCATAAATCGGTTAACGCGGCCGTTTTTCAGTTTATACTAATACACTTTCTTATAAGATAAGTAGGTAACAAATCTCAAAATCTTCCCGAAATCCTATCGAAATCCCTCGAAGTCGCCCGAAATCCCTCAGAATCGCTCTAAATCCGAAATCTTGTCACATTTTTCCCTCAGTGAATAACCCCTCGGTCTGAACTTATACTCTCAAATAAAATTTTGTGATATTGAATCAACCATCAACTTCAAATTACCATTTGATGTTTCATCTAAATTTTAGTCTTTTATTTATAATCATTTGAGGATAAGTATGTGAATTACCACTACATAGATACTTTATTGACTTATTTATTTAAAAACAAACCCCCCTTTTCTAGTCTCCATCATCGGTTTCATGATAATCAGTTGGCTAATATACTCAGAAACCAGCTACTACTTAAACAGCAAATTTGTCTTCAAATTCTCCCCTGACATAGACTTGGAAGAAAAACTAAACATCAACATTGACATGACTGTGGCAATGCCTTGCGGATGTAAGTTTCAATAATCAAAATAATAATTAATAAACTAACAAATTCTAGTTATTGGTACTGATGTTTTGGACTCAACCAATCAAAACACCTATCAGTTTGGAGCATTGGAAGAAGAAGACACTTGGTTTGAACTATCAGAAAATCAACAAATCCATTTTGAAAACAAAAAACATTTCAACTCGTACTTGAGAGAAGAATACCACGCAATTAAAGATCTTTTGTGGAAGAGTAGTTTCTCGACTCAATTCGGCGATTTGCCTCCTAGAAGCCACACTCCTGACAGGCCTTACGATGCCTGCAGAATACACGGCAGCATGATTTTGAATAAAGTAGCTGGAAATTTTCATATAACTGCTGGTAAAAGCATCAGCTTACCAAGAGGGCACATCCACATCAGTGCCTTTATATCAGACAGAGACTACAATTTCACTCATAGAATAAACAAGTTCAGTTTTGGTGATCCAAGTCCAGGTATTGTGCATCCTTTAGAAGGTGATGAGCTGATTTTATCCCAATCAATGACTGTGGTTAATTATTTTGTCGAAGTCGTACCAACTACTGTTAAAACTTTCATGAACACCATAAGCACTTACCAGTATAGTGTCAAAGAACTGACGAGGCCTATTAATCACGACAAGGGCAGTCACGGTGTGCCTGGGATTTATTTCAAATATGATATGTCAGCTTTGAGGGTCACTGTTAGCCAAGAACGGGATCATTTGGGGATGTTTTTGGCCAGATTGTGTTCGATTATTGGTGGGGTTTATGTGTGTTCAGGTAAGAGAATTTTGATTTATTCAACAACAACTGCGAGATCTTTAATTCCAAATCATGATCAATAGTTTTTAAAAATCATGATTTATTAATCCTATAGAGGTCATTGAAGCCTTGTTCTTCATGCATTTGAATAGAGTAGGCTATTTATTAATGGGCCTTGAAAGTCTTTCTAGATTCTTCAAGGTTTTTTTTTTAAATTTTCAATGTTGTATCTGCTCTAAAGTCATAATCTATAATAGCAGAGGCTTTAATTTTAAGTCTTTGAACATTTTGACTTCAAATAAAGCTTTAAGGACTTCAATTTAAGAATATCTAGCGTCATAAATGTCCTCTGTGAACTGTTCTGGATGAAGTTTACCTTTAAAATGATCAGAAATCAAAGTTTCATACATTTCTAGTCCAGTTTTGGTTCTAGTAGAGCCAGGAATTGAATGTTCATGCATTTCCAATGTAAATTTAAATTTTTAAAATCTCTTCAGCTGAATTTTATACAAGGGCTATACCACCCCCCCCATATTTGTTCAAACAATTCCTCAAACTTCCCGCAAAATTCTCCAAATTCCTATAAATTCCCCACAGTTTTAGCAAATAATTCCTAGGTGGTTTGCTTCTTGAAGGTGAACGATCGAAAGAAATTTTTTATTTAGGTAGGAAAGCCTGGAATGAAATGTTCACACTTTGGAGACTTATATCTCAAGAACTGTTTCAAATATTGAAATCAAACCTGTTTAATCAAGGGGCAAACCACCTAGCAATTCTTTGCCAAAAATGTGGGGAATTTAAAGGAATTTGTGGGGAATTTGTAGGAACTCATCCGAATTTATGAGAATTTGGGGAAATTGGAGGAATTTTTGGGGAATTTGGAAGAATTTGTGAGAAATGTATGAGGAATTTAAAGGAAATTGTCAAATTTAAAAAATTCAAAAGAATAATGAATACAGTTTTTGTAGGTTGATTTCCAAGATTTTTTATGTTGCTGTTTTCCACTGGAAAATTTTGAAATTTTGGGAAAATGAGCTTCTCACCTTTCTCTTAACATGTAAAAAGTTTCGAAATTTTCCCTTCACTAGTTTTCCAGGAAAACTTTGAAATGTGTGAGACTGTATTTTCAACTAATTCAATTATTGTAGGTTGATTTCCAAGATTTTTCATGTTGCTGTTTTCCACGGGAAAATTTTGAAATTTTGGGAAAATGAGCTTCTCACCTTTCTCTTAACATGCAAAAAGTTTCAAAAGTTTCCCTTCACTAGTTTTCCAGGAAAACTTTGAAATGTGTGAGACAGTATTTTCAACTAATTCAGTTATTGTAGGTTGACTTCCAAGATTTTTCATGTTGCTGTTTTCTACTAGAAAATTTCGAAATTTTGGGAAAATAAGCTTCTCACCCCGCTTCTCACCTTCCTCTTAATATGCAAAAAGTTTCAAAATTTTCCCTTCACTAGTTTTCCAGGAAAACTTTGAAATTTGTGAGACTGTATTTTCAACTAATTCAGTTTTTGTAGGATGACTTCCAAGATTTTTCAGGTTGCTGTTTTCTACTGGAAAAATTTGAAATTTTGGGAAAATGAGCGTCTCATCTTCCTCTTAACATGCAAAATGTGTCAAAATTTTCCCTTCACTAGTTTTCCAGGAAAACTTTGAAATGTGTGAGAAATGTGAGAATGTCTTTTCAATTAATTCAGTTATTGTAGGTTGATTTCCAATATTCCACATGTTGTTATTTTCCACTAGAAAAATTTGAAATTTTGGGAAAATAAGCTTCTCACCTTCCTCTTTACATGCAAAAAGTTTCAAAATGTTCCCTTCACTAGTTTTCCAAGAAAACTTTGAAATGTGTGAGACTGTATTTTCAATTAATTCAGTTATTGTAGGTTGACTTCCAAGATTTTTCATGTTGCTGTTTTCCACTGGAAAAATTTGAAATTTTGGGAAAATAAGCTTCTCACCTTCCTCTTTACATGTAAAAAGTTTCAAAATGTTCCCTTCACTAGTTTTCCAGGAAAACTTTGAAATGTGTGCGACTGTATTTTCAATTAATTCAGTTATTGTAGGTTGATTTCCAAGATTTTTCATGTTGCTGTTTTCCACTGGAAAATTTTGGGACAATAAGCTTCTCACCTTCTTCTTTACATGTAAAAAGTTTCAAAATTTTTCCTTCACTAGTTTTCCAGGAAAACTTTGAAATGTGTGAGACTGTATTTTCAACTAGTTCAGTTATTGTAGGGTGATTTCCAAGATTTTTCATGTTGCTGTTTTCCACTGGAAAATTTAGAAATTTTGAGAAAATGAGCGTCTCACCTTCCTCTCTACATGCAAAAAGTTTAAAAAATTTCCCTTCACTAGTTTTCCAGGAAAACTTTGAGATGTGTGAGACTGTATTTTCAACTAATTCAGTTATTGTGGGAAATTTTGAAATTTTGGGAAAATGAACTTTTCACCTTCCTCTTTACATGCAAAAAGTTTCAAAATGTTCCCTTCATTAGTTTTCCAGGAAAACTTTGAAATGTGGGTTACTGTATTTTCAACTAATTTAGTTTGTGTAAATTTTAGGAAAATGATCTTTTCACCTTCCCCTTTACATGCAGAAAGTTTCAAAATTTTCCCTTTTTTAAGAGGAATTTGTGGGGTATTTGGAGAAGTTCGTGGTGGGGTATTTGGAGGAATTTGTGATGGAGTATCTGGAGGAGTTTGGAGGAATTTGTAGGAATTTTGAGGAATTATTCGAAAAAAATTCTTCTTTGAGGAATTGTTTGCACCAATTCTGGGATGTTTTATCTTGTAGAGCATTCAATTCTGATTCAGAATCATCAACTACAAACTTAAACTTGTCAAGTATTAATTTCTCCAAATCAAATTTCAACTCTAGGAGAACCTGGAATGAGATTTCCACACTTTGGAAGCTCATATCTCAAAAACTGTTCCAAATATGGAAATCAAATCGATTTTACCTTGTAGAGCATACAAACATTCCTCCAAAATTCCCTGTAAATTCCTCCAAACTGCTCGCAATTTCCCTGCAAAATGCCTGTTACAAATTCCCTGGAAATCCTCAAAATTGTTTGTGATAAGAAATGTCTATTTTCATTACGCTCGCAGTGTTAAAACCAACAAATTCCCCTAATTTCTCATACATTCCTCTAACCTCCCATAAATTCCTTCATATTTCCCACAAATTCCTCCAAATTCCCCTCAAATTCCTCTAAATTCCCCACAGTTCTGGCAAAGGATTCCTAGGTGGTTTTCCCCTAGATTTTATATCTAAGAAGTTCAAAAATCATCTTCTGGATGAACTTTTAACTCTAAAATAACCTACAATCAACGTTTTATACATTTCTAGTCTAATTTTGGTTCTAGTAGAGCCAGGAATTGAGTTTTCATGCATTTCCAGTTTAGATTTAAAATTTTCAAGGGCTCTCAAGTTCAATTTTGTATCTATGAAGTTCAAAAGTGACCTTTGGAAACCGCTCTGGATAAACTCATTGTCATATGGTCAAAAACCAGTTTCATACATTCACATTCTAATCTGGCTCTAGTATATGAGATTTTCATGCGTTTGTAAGTCAAATTTTGGATTTCCAAGCATGTACAGTAGAATTTAAGTTCTGATTCTGGTTACACTCTAATTCTACTAGTTCAGATTTTCCAGATTCTTCAAGAGACAAATAATAATGTATCATTTGCAGTTGTTGGATAATCAATAAGATATCAAAACTCATTTCTGTTTCAGGTATTTTAAACAGTATTGTCCAACTAATCATCAATTTCGTCACTTGTAATTGGATGACTAAAAAATCAAGTGCGGAAATAATCAATCAAGGGCCATCCACATTTCAGCCCTTCATAACAACACCACCAAAATAAAACCACAACAATTTTATTTAAAGAACGTTTTTTTTTGTTAATTTAATTTCAATAATTACCTAATATCTTATTCACAATCTGTAGTCCAAAGGTACAGGTAAATTTATTACCTTTCCCTATCAAATAGCATTAAAAGGTGATAAATTTCACCTGTACTTTTGGACCAACAGATTGTGAATAGACAATATTTATTAAACAAAATTACTTGCCTATAATAAGAAGGAAATATACAGCACAAAATCAATTGCGTTTTAATTATTATTGAGTCGTTTGAACCGAAATAAGTGAACGGATTTTTGTGAAAGACGCCGTGCTCTCGTTTGAGCTGAATCCCCTATATAATAATATTTTTCTTGGTCTTGTGCATTGATACCGAAAAAAGTGCCTTTATGGTATTGTCAGTAAATCTACTAGTAGAACATCTTTGGAATGTAGTTCACAACCAGTTTGCTAAAATAATGCTACCCCAAAGATTTGTGTAGAATAATAATTGTTGGAGTATATATGGAGTTAAACTATGAAACATTCATACTCCAGAGTAGGGTGCTATTTGTGATAAAATCGCTCTAGGAATGAAATCTGTGGAAGGCAAAGTGGCACAAGTTAAACTGTTAATGTATTAAAAACTAATATTTTGGAGAGAGATTCTAAAACTAAAGGTATATAATCCAAAATTAGACTATGCATAGCCATTGAGACGTCATTTTAATGCATTTCTGATGCTTTTTTTGGACATTGATATTGACGCAAACAATGACAATAGCAAAATGGCGTATAGCAACAAGCTGTTATTTAAATTATTCCCGGCTCTTGATTTTAGTCCAAGAGTACGAGGAATGAAAAGGTGATATGCCTAGTTGGTTCTGTGAAATTGAAGATGAAAAGTTTGAGTTGTGCCGGTGTTAAAAGGGTGCATAATGAAATTCCTCATTGTTAAAAAATTTGTAATTGAAATATCTGCAGAATTTACGCTGCATACCTTCAAGGCGATGAATGTGACAGGCATAGTTTGGACTCCAAGCAGATGCAGCATATTCAAGATGTGTATGAACATATGAGAAGAATAACGTTTTGATTGAGTTGATATTTGCAAATTCCCTTGTACTACACTTCACAAACCCAAGCATCTGGAGTGCTTGACTAACCATGGCATCGATGTGTGAAGAGAAATCAAGAATGGAGCTCAGCAAAATACCCAAATCCCTGATCTGATTCACACAGTCCAATGGCATACCATTGATGTGATATATGCAGTCATTAAAGGTTCTAGACCTGTAGAATTTCATAACTTCACACTTCGTAACATTAAAATCCATGCCATCAGTTTGACACCACTGAATTAACCTGTCTAGATCCTCTTGCAGTGCATGGCAGTCAAGGAATAACGATTTTCAAAAATAATTTCAAGTCATCAGCAAAAAGAAGAAATGAACAGTGTAGGAAACAATAATAGATGTCATTCATGAAAAGGTTAAAGTGCAGTGGGTCTAAATGCGAGCCTTGAGGAACACTTGATGACACCAAGATTTGGGAAGAGGTAAAGTTGTTAAGAACTCTCTGTGTCCTTCCTTTAAGAAAGCTTTCTACCCATTGAGGCAGAGAGCCAGAGATGCCAAGTCTTTCTAGTGTTTTGATCAGGACTAAATGATTGACTCTGTCAAACGCCTTGGAGAAGTCAGTGTATATAGTATGTACCACAGATTTATGTGCCTATGTACCTACATGCCCCCCCCCCCCCTAGACAAAACGTTTGGTTGCGCCACTGATCCCGTGCAGGAACAAAATATGGTCCGATGAGATTTTGTCTAGTAGGCGACAATGGTAGATGGTGTGAGGCAGCTTTCCTTTTCCTGGTTTCATAAAAGAGAAATTTTTGATAACAGGACTACACCATTTAGGATACTAGTGATGTGAAATACCTGGGTATTTATACTTCATGGTAAATACCCAGATAAATACCCAAAATTCATATAAATATCGGGGCATTTATGAATTTAAAGAGAATCACGGCTCGTAGTAAGTTTATCTTTGTGAAACTATCTATGTACCTACCTCCTCACACCCCTCCAAGGTGCCTGTCAGAAAGTCAGAGTATGTGAGAAAATTAATTTCCGTTGATGTCCTTTTTTTGAAGCCAAACTGCTTGGATATAATTTCGTCATATCTAATGAGTCATCGGATTTGAGAATCGGTACCACATAACTGGCTCTCCAATACTCAGGGAAGAAGCCGTCTCTCAGGGACTTGTTGTAAATTATATGCAAGGGCCTGGACAAAACAAAACAGCAATTTTTCAAAAAGAGCAGGTGGCCCTGGTCCCTTGTTTGGGTCGATATTATTTAACTCCATGTAGATGTCAGAGATAGGCATAGTGGAATCAAATAAATTGTGAGGAGATAGAGAAAGGTGATCTGGGAAATCCAATACTTGACAGTATAAACTAAGCCAAAGTATTTGGCGAAGAATTAGGCAGCTTGGGGACCCATAGCTGCCGACTCCCATTATGTCTAAAACTTGAAGGAGGCTTACTCGAGTTTTGTATAGATTTGGTATACGACCAGAACTGTTTTGGATTATACTGCAATACCGATTCAGTTTCATTTAGGTATTCACGAAAATTCTCCCTAGACATAGGCGCCGGAATTGCAAAATTACTATGGAGGCTCGGGCTCCAAAAATTAACATAAGTAGAATTAATTTAGACAGGCAGGACTAGGCTACTAGACACATAGACCTAAATCGGACCAGTTGCCATACCCATTTCACTGCAGGATCGCCACGGATCATTGATCGTCCCTGCAGGTGCCTTCATATTATTGAAATACAGTTTGCTGTAACATGCAATCAGCAAACTTCGAACTACGAGGAGCAAATAGCTTGAAGTCCGATTGTCTGATTTAAACGGTAGTGGACAATTTTGATGTACAGATCTCCTCAGCAAATGGACTGGAATCAACACACTCCCTCGCTATGATGCGTCGCTTTCATTCAAAACAAATTGAGAAAAACTATATACAGGGGCGCCCGCAGAAAAATATGTAGGGGGGTCAAAATCAATTGAATAAATTTTTTATACGTAAAAAGGGACTTCAGTCTAAATTATCATTTTAGAAGCAGAATCAGAATTTTAAATGCAACATTTGCAAAGCAAAATTTAAAAAAAAGGTAGTTTGAAGAGACACAAACTAACACACTTGGACGAGAAGAATTTTAAATGCAACATATGCAATGCAAAATTTAAAGAAAAATTTAAATTAGGAAAATTTAAACAAAAAGATAATTTGAAAAGTCACATATCAACAGACTTCGATAGTTATCTTTTTGAATGTGACATTTGCAAAGCAAAATTCAAAGAAAAAGACTGTTTAAAGAGACACAAACTAATACAGTCTGATATTTATCCTTTTAAATGTGACACATGCAATGCAAAATTTGAACACAAACGTAGTTTGAGAAGCCACATATTTACACACTCGGATGAGGAGAATTTCAAATGTAACATTTGCAATGCAAAATTGAAAAGAGAAGGCGATTTGAAGGAACACATATTGATACACTTGGATATTAAATTTTTTTGAATGGGACATTTGCAAATCAAAATTTAAACGGAAACGCGATTTGAAGATACACAAACTAACACATTCGGGTATTTATCCCTTTGAATGTGACACTTGCAAGGCAAAATTTGAAAAAAAGTAATTTACAAAGGCACATTTCAACACACTCGGATATTTATTCTTTTGAATGTGACACTTGCAAATCAAAATTTAAATGGAAAGCCGATTTAAAGATTCACAAACTAACACATTCGGATATTTATCCATTTGAATGTGACACTTGCAATGCAAAATTTAAGCAAAAACATATTTTGAAAAGCCACATGTTAACACACAGATTTTTTATTATTTGATTCACTTAATAGTGACATGTGTTTAGCTCCGGGATCCTTGAACTCAGCCACAAAATTCACCAGTTTTGGAATAAGAAAAGGGTGACAATTTATCAATATGCAAATCGGTACACTGAGATATAGATATTAAATCAACTTATTTACTTCTTATAAATAGCTAAAATCTCAGGCATGGTAGAGGAAGATCCAAAACAGACTAAAGCATTGAATATAAAAAAAAAAATCAGAAATCGGTAAATCGTTACATAATTGATTCGGAATGATGTTTTTGGAGAATCAAGAAGTTAGCGATTTCTTTGTTTTCGAGTTGTTAGCTATTCAGCCGAATCACGAAGTTCTAGTTAAATTTTCAGATTATCTCATCGATACATGGCACATGCCTCGATAGACCTGGATAAGAAAACAAATGCCTGTGAATCTTTCCATAGTCATTTTGGTAGATCTTTTTATTTTGCGCATCAAAATACATATTTACACTTTTTTAGATTTATTAACTCATATGCAATGCGAAATCTGTCAACATCATAAGGTAAGTTTTATGGGAAGTAGGTTGGGTTTCATGATTTGGTCGAATTCAAAGATAGGATTACTGCAGCTACCTGGTTTGTGGCCGAATTCAAGTATGCCCGTTTCGCTCATACGAGCATCATCGGACCTACAATATATCGAAAATAATTAAAATTTAAGAAATTTCCAGGGGGGGTCGAGTGACCCCCCTGACCCTCCCTGTGAGTGACTATATACAGGTTTGATAGGTCAACAACCAACAGGCCAATTTTAATGCAATAGAATGAAATGTCTAGAAACACTCTAAGGTTGGATAGAGAACGAAAAATAAGGATTTCCTCTGTTCCACCTCCAGCATTTCCAGCGCTCTTTGGCGACCTTGTTGTTATTTCCCTCCGCTTCGCGTCGGAAGGCAAACCACATCTCGCTCTAAAATCTAATACTTTTTTTCCTTGAATAATGAATAACTATTATTAATGGGATGTTATATCTTTCGGTGTTGAAGTTGCTCAATATATTGGGATATAGAATATCATCCATAACTCTTTGGAATGTAGCTGGCGCGTTCTTCAAACCAAAGGGCATGCGCAAGAATTCATAAGGCCCATTTTCTGTGCTGAATGCGGTTTTTTCGATGTCGTTTTTATGCATCTGAATCTGGTGGAAGCCGCTAGCTAAATCTAAGGTGGTGAAATACTGGCAGCGTCCCAGCTTGTTCAAGAGATCCGTTATGTTGGGTAATGGGTGTCTGTTATCTAAGATTTTTGTATCAAGGCCCCGTAAGTTACTATATTATACTAAACAAAAAAATATTCAAACTGTTTGTCAAAGTGGGTACCTATAGCAAAAACAACAAAAACATAAAACACACAAGTTTGATATGAACATAAATAGTTAGGAATGTTAGGATCAGGAACTCAATATTTTTGTGCCTATACCCACTACACCCACTACATACAATGCCAAAATCACTCTGCCATAGCAAATTCACTACGGAGGCTCAAGCTCCCGTGATTCCGGCGATTATCCCAGGAGCCAAGAAAATAGTTTATGTCGTTGAAGTTTGAGGCTTTGAAGTCATAATAGTATCCGTCTCTCTGTGGATTTGAATTACAGTAATTCATCTGCAGTGTGGCTTGAAACAACAGGGGTGGGTGGTTATTACACAATGGAAGCAGGTAATCATCTTCATCTGGCTGAGTGACAGGTAGAATATCAAGTCAAGGGTAACATTATTGATATTATAAATGTTATTAAGCTGGTATAGATTGTGGAAAGCACTACTTCTGACATGTATTGTATTTTCTGGATTTCAGTAGGAGCAAGGTCATGATCATCATCCTGAACATAGGCCTCCCCTTCCAATTTCCATCTCCGACGGTCTTGTGCAATGTGTTTCCATCCTCGTCCTGCCTTCCGATAAATGTCATCCATCCATCTCTTTTGGGGTCTCCCTTTGCCACGTCTGTGTGTTCTTGGTCTCCACTGCATGACTATTTTTATCTATGTGTTGTTCGGTTGCCTCGCCACGTGGCCTGCCCATCTCCACTTTTCTTCTGCTAGGCATTGGATCACATCGTTCACACTCGTGCGTCGACGTATGTCGTAGTTGTTTATCTTGTCTCTCAGACTAATGCCTAACATTGAGCGTTCTATACCCCTCTGAGTGACTCTGAATTTGTTTCACTTTTTATATTTAGTGTCATGGCTTCCAGGCCGTATGTCAGTACAGGGAGCATGCACATGTCATGCACTTTTCCTTTCAAGTTTATAGGAATATCTGGATTTTTCAGGATAAACCGCAACCTTCCAAATGCTACCCAGGTCATGCTCACTCTTCTGGTAATTTCAGCCTTTTGGTTCTCTTTCCCAAGCTTGATTTGGTGCCCCAGATAGACGTATTCGTCCACTCTATTTCTTGGCCTTCGATGGTGAGTAGGTAGGAGCAAGGTAAAGTCCAGCTGGCTTTGGGGAGATTAAAGTCTCTCATGATGCAACATTCAGTATGGGTGAATTGTTCAGAGATATCTTCCAAGCTTTCGTACTTCTCAATTGGGGAGTTACGAAAGGAGGTATACGCAGCCCAGAACCATTTTCTTCTGCTCTACCACTGCCTATAGCGACAAAAACTTGCTCGAAGTCACCTGTTGTCCCAATAAGACGTGATGCTATTGACATTGGTGATGAAATTCCAAATTTCAATTATTCTTAGCTCTTGATTCAGGTTCAAGAGCCGGGAATAATCAAAATTTGAAAATTTTTAGCGAATCGAATCTCACAGAACATCGTTATTTAATTTGCTTGTTGATGAAATTTCAAATTTAAATTATTCCCGGCTCATGATTTGAGTTCAAGAGCCGGGAATAATCAAAATTTGAACATTTTTAACGAATCGAACGATGACAATTGTTGTTGTTGTCGTTGAGTGACTAATAATGGTCTCTTGACAGTTGTTCATTGACATTCTTTATCGCATCAAATAACTTTTCTTTAACGTCATTTACCATGGTGTTTGTCACTAGCAAAGGAGGGACGATATACATATTGAGAAGAGGTTAACCCAATACATGACATGACACGCCTCCCTCCTGGAAAAAATTCAACAGGGAACTCCTTTTAGGCTCGTTTTGGTACTTGCTCTGGTATCTTGACTGATATATGCCTATCCTCCTCTGTTGGAGTAAAAACTTCACTGCTCAACGCTGTCGTTCACTGGTGGGCATCGGGCTGACTATTATCTGACTGTATCTGTTTGTTCTTCCGAAATATCTCTGGCATGTAGCTGTACTGTATGACGTTTAACGATTTCATTGTCTGGGATAGCCACTTTGTAGCTTACTGGTTCTGTTGCTTCTTCTATTGATGCAACCACCCATTTTGTTCCTGAATGTGTAGGATCTAAAATAAACTGGATTATTTTCATGAAACATTCTCATCGGTTTCGGATGATATGTTGTTTCTTGTTTTGATTTCTTATCACAGAAAAAACTTTGTCCAACAAAGTAAACAATCTTCGACCTATGAGAATCTCAGCTGGAGATTTTCCTGTCATAGCATGAGGTGTAATAATGTTGTGTCAATAGGTATCTACTATCTACAACAACTTCGCAACATGCATTTCTCACATTCTACACCATTCTCTCAGTTTGCCCGTTGCTACTTGCATGATAAGGCGCGACCAAAGCTTGCCTTATGCCGTTGCTCTGCAGAAATTCTTGGAAATCTGAAGCCACAACCAGATCCATTATCGGACACCTCTGGAATTCCAAGTGTGGCAAATAATTCTCTGAGCACGGTTGATGTGTTTGGAACTTTTCTCACTTCAAGTCATTTGGAAAAAGAATCAACCACTATTAGAAAGTAATTTCCGTCTTAAGGTCCTGTAACGCCGTTACTAGAGTTTTTCCGTATTCGGCTGACTACAATCTCCGTTCTTTCTTTAAAACTGCTTAATAAAATAACGCGATTTCACAAAACCTATTTTCCTAATAAATGGTCCAAGGAAAATAGGCTTTTCCTAGGGTTCTTGCTTTTCGCGATCAGCTGATGCCGCTTCAGTCACGGGCTTCGGTACAATTTCGCGCGACGTGCGTCGAGCCTTTGCTTCTCCCATTAGCAATTCCTACTACCGACTCGTTTCCCCCGCCGGGATTTTTCTATAAAACTAGCGAACACGGCCAAGAACAGCAATTCCGTCCGCCGCACCGACCAGACCAGGAGCTACCTAACTCGTACCGCGTACCGAGGTAAGCTGGTAAATACCGTTTCCGAACCGTCAGCGCCGACTCGACCGTTGCCGAGTCCTATCCAGGTGAGTGAGGTACTTATATGCTGCGACGTAACTGGATTGAATGGGGTTATGTGATTGAAACACGTTACACGGTGATCCTATTCTTTCCATGACGGAAACGAGGGGGCTATGTGATTGGAACATGTTACACGGTGGCGCTCTCTGTCCTTACGTATCGGTATAGCAAGTACTGATCGCTCTATCTGGATTACACGCTCCCACACAATCTGGATGAGAGAGGTGCTTATACATTGAGACGTACCTGGATTGAATGGGGTTTACCTTATTCTTTCCATGACGGACACGAGGGGGCCATGTGATTGGAACACGTTACACGGTGGCGCTGTCTGTCCTTACGTATCAGTGTAGCAAGTACTCATCGCTCTATCCAGATTATTAACAAGCCAGATTAATTAACCAAGCCGGCGCTGAAGGGACGGAACCGACCGTTAATGTCCGTTGGAGCTTCTTTCCGATTTTACCGTCATCTAACCGTTTTTTTTACCGTACCGTGGGGGCTTTGATTCCCGTTGCTTCTCATTTACGTCAATCACCTGCCAGTATTGGTTCGCACACACTTTCTCTCTCTCGCACTCGCTTTAATTTTCATTCACGCTACCTCGTATTTACATTCATATTTTCTTTCTATTGTTATTTATTTGGGCATTAATAAAAAGTACATTGTGTGTTTCATTTTGGGGAAAATGCGCATAGACCTCTGGTTTTTCCGTCTCCACTGTTTGAAAGCTACCTAGTGCACGTGGGCCCTTAACCACTATAATCCTAAGGGTGGCGCCCGAGTTTTCCGAAAACCCCGAACCGACCGCTTTCTTACCGGAAAACCAAAGTAGCGCTACAGTCCTGCATGATCAATGTGAATTCTTTGCCAAGGATGACGAGACCACTCCCATGGGTGGGTCAGTGCCCTGTAAGGCATATTTCTTACCTTTTGGCATTCTTGACATGCATTTAGTAGGTTTTCGATTTGTTTATTCAGGTTGGGCCACCACATATTCATATACGACCTTGCGCTGAATATAGAATTTCTAATAACCTTTTCCTCCTTCCTGGGTGGGATGATTACCCTAGTACCCCAAAGTAGGCCGTCTTGATAACATGTAATCTCGTTTTTCCTTTGTAAATAGGGCAATAACTTAGAGCTAAATTGTGTATGATTTTTATCGTAAGGCCAGCCCTTCCATGCCCATTGCAGTACTTTAGACAAAACTAGGTCATTATTTGTTTCAACAGCTAATTCTTTACCTTATAAATTTTCTCTGGTATATTTTCCAACATCAATACATTGTCGGATGGAGAGGGTGCTGAAAACCTGGCCTTCACAGAGGTAGCCTGCTCAAAGCGTCAGCATTTCCAATACTCTTACCTGGAGTATATTGTCAGGATCTATGCCATCTGTAAATGATTATTCAATGGTAACAAACAAAACCATTCTCATAAATGTTAAACAGTGTCATTGTTTTGTTGTTAATGAATCCTAAAGTTGTGGAGGAGTTATCATGTTCAGAACATGAAGAGGCTGACACCAAAATAATATTTCATGCTTTTAGCTTTAGCAGTCAAACAAATATAGTGATCAGAAGTATAGATACTGATATTGCTGCTATCATGCTTGATCATATGCACCATCTACAAAAGGATTCCCTTGTCTGGATGCTGACAGGTACTGGAAACCACTTGAAGTATATAGACCTCACAAAGATACACGCAAAGTTAGGAGAATCTATTTGTAACAGTTTGCCTGGATTTCATGCAATCATAGGTTGTGATTATAATCCTGCACTTTTCAAAAAAGGAAAGTCGAGACAAAATGTTAAAAAAAACAGAAGAAAAAAGGTTCATGAGTTTCAGGAAAATCATTGATTACGTTACGTTTAAATAACGAAATTAATTTGTACAAGGAACCTAAACTCATGGAAGGTCAATGTCAACGAGAGTTCACCAGTAATTGTTATAATCAGCGATCACGCACGATGGTCGCTTGATTAATATAAAATAATGGTTTTTGGTAGATGAGAAGGGGAGTCTACAGACCGAGAATTATCCGCGTTAGTTAGTCAGTAAGTCATGTGATAATTATTAGTGCCCATGTCCATATCTAAAATGTATTTGTGGTAAGCTTTATTTTAAATACACTTTCCTATTTTTGTACTTGGCTCTAGTTTTGATTCTCACCCCCTCATTACACCCAGAGAACGCAGATTCTGTGTTCTGTTGCTTTCTACATGTCGAATTCCAGTGTCGATTTCTACATTTAATGTAAGGGGAAATCGTGTAAAAAACGGTACACGGAATACGAAATAAATGTCGCGTGAATTCGCGTTCTCTGGTCTGACATATGGAGGTGCCGGGAATCGTCTTGCAGATAGGGACAGAACATAAAACTTTAAAGATAAGGAGGCTGATGCCCAAAGCCCATCATTTTTACTTGTGATGGAAGCATGCGCTGAAGAACTTTCAGCTTTCATAAAATGACGTAGGTCTGGCAGTCACGGGCTCTTAGACTATTGCAAAAACTTTTCGGAGCAAGCCTGGTTTCAGGACACAAACCGCTATCTTGGAGGGAAGCTAATGTTATATTCATACCAAAAACTGGTCATCGACTTGTGGACAAAGCAAAATCATACTATATGATGGCCCAAAACTCAGCAAGTCACTGCTTAGATCAAGCTAAACAAGGTACAAACAAAGGCTGATATGTCTAGCAATAACGGAAGCAATGGCGACTTGCCCTATCGCAGAACTAAGAGACGCTGCTCAACATGCCTCCACCTATATGTGAAAATGCAGGCAATAATGAGCGCTCACAGGCTATTTCAAACAGACATGTTCAAGCCTGGTGATCTGAGGGGACATCTGCGCATCTTTCAAAAGATAAAACTGGAGAATGCCAGCAAACCAAGTGACCACATTATGGTCAGATTGGAATAAGAGAGATACCATTTGCAGTGGAGCAAACAATGCATCTTTGTAGTATACAGATGCATCCAAACTAACGGAAGGAGCTGGACTGGGTATTTCCGGCCGTAACTTCAAGCTCTCCAAGGCATTGGCCAAACATCTGACAATATTTCGAGCCGAACTGCTTGCTGTAGGTAAACATATGTGCGCAAGAGTGTCTCAACCAAAGCCTCAAAGGAAAACACATCTTCATACTATCAGATAGTCAAGCTGCCTTAAAAGCATTGAGGGCTTTCAAATGCACCTCAAAACTAGTCTGGGAGTGTAAACAGACGCTAAAAACACTAGCGACAACAACCAGGTAAGGCTGATGTGGCTGCCTAGTCATCGAGGCATAGAGAGAAACGAAGAAACAGATGGCCTCGCAAAAGAAGGGGCCTCAACACCATACCATGGACCAAAGCCCTATTGTGGCTTAATGGCCACATCATGGAAGAACTCAACACCATGACCAACTGTCATCATATTGAAGGCACACTCCGAGACTCAGACAGTCAAAAAGGTTTATCACCTTTTTAGCAAAAAGAACTGATCAGCTCTTAGACATGAGCAGACTAGACAGAATGATCGTAGGACTTCTCACAGGACATTGCTTGTTGAAATACCACTTAAGGTTAATGGGCAAAGCAGAAGACGATCTCTGCAAATTCTGCTCAGACGCAATAGAGACCGCGAATGTCCTGCCCAATTCTGCAAGAGGCTCAAATTCCTTGAGGGGGCAACACTGTCACCAGAAAAAGTGAGCCAACTGACACCCAGAAAAATAGCTTCCTCCGGCAGAAGTTTACGCTTCCTGGAGATAATTTAAGATGTAGAGTCACGTACAAAATATCTGCAAAGAGAGCAATACTGGAAAGCCGACTTCCCCCACAATCTACAATCGCTATTTAAGTCGATTGTTTATGAGCCGGAAATAATCAAAACCTGAAAATTTTCAACGAATTTAACTTATTGAGATGCTATTTTGAATTTTATTTTCATTGACAGTTAGCTTTTTATTTTGGCTGCACTGAAAATTCAAACTTTGACGCCATCTTTGTTTCAGAGATATTACGATAGAAGTTATTTTTTCTTTCTACTAAAATCTCCAAAATATTAGTTTTCAATACATTTTCATTGACTGGCACTTTACTACTATGAAAAATCTATACTCCAGCTATATGATTTTTGTGCCTAATAAATAAATATAAAACCAAAGGTTTCAATGCACAAAACCGCTCTGAGTAATAATAGATTAAGTATTATCACCGTTATTAATTCTTTAAAAGTCTATAATTTATGTATAATGAAAGCTCTCTCGTTTTACTTAAACCATAACCACGTTGTCGAGCGACACGTCCCTATCGTACGTCCACAATTTGTCCATCTGAACAGTCCAACACCTTTTAACGATTGCGAAAAAACCCACTATTATAATAAGTACGATGGTGATTAGCAACGGGGGATCCCCTCCTGCCTCCTGAGTTTTCCGGCGGCCCAAGTACGAGGAGGAGGAGGACGACCTGGATCATTCCGGTTCGTGTCCATCCAAAAAGTGCGTTCTGACTTCCAAATGCGTTGCCAGCTCCAGTACCAGGTGCTGCAAAGCGGGACTTTCTAGAAGCTCAGCTTCGGGTAAAGGAGGTTGACACCGGGGCCGGAACTGACGACCCCGGAACGCCCTGTGAAGATGGAGTACGACGTCGCAGAACACGTAACGGAGCAGGAGCAATCGCAAGAAGTCATCACCGAAGAATTGAAGATATGAAATATCTATAAATAGAGAGATGTTAGTTATATTATTAAACCCTATGTTATTATTATACTAGAGTGAAAATCAAACGAGAAGAAGTCACTGTCGTCAGCGCCGACAAAGAAAGCAGATTTCCCTTTTTCTGGGTCCCTCCCATTTAAAGCGAGACAAACGATAACGCGTGTGGCTTCTTCTCGGTTGATTTCTACTCTAATAATTCTCCTTTTCAATGTTAAATATAACCATACGCTACTGTAAAAGCTCACATATTATAAAAATGCTGAGTAAGCGGTACTGTACTGGAAAAGTACCGTCATATCAAGGTTTCGCTCACGTGAATGCTAGCGTCAGCAGTATTTTATTATAAATACGGCTCGCAGAGCCTACTCTGATCATTCTCTTATTTTGAGCTTAGACTACAGTAATTAGAATCAAGATTCTTTCGTTATCGGCTTTTTGCCACAGCAATTAGAGTCTAGTATTTTTTGTTGTAACTTATTAGTTATATATATAATTTGTTTGTAATATTGTTTATTTATATTAGTGGTTGATTGCGCTTACCTACGCGTGCCCTAGTGAATAATCTTGAAGCTTCAGTGACAAATCGATCTACAAAAGATTGGCAACGTTCCCAATGGTGGATGGCTAAACTGCTTATGTTGCAACAGTAACAAAAGGCTGTCAATGGCGAGTGCAAAAATAGCGTGAACAATGAACCATTGTGTTGCTGATCTGGAATTATGTTAATATTGTGTTAAAATATTGCATAAATAGATAATCGATTACCTTGGAAGGCAGGAGGTGTATCTTGAGGCGACATTAGAGTAACTAAGGGCTGTCCGAAATATCTAGGTATGTGTTGAAACACGAAACTATTGTCAGAGTCCACTATCACAAATAAGGGACGTCTGGTGAACGGGTACAGGTCACCGGGATAAAGGCAGTGTACTTCTTTGGTTTTCTTGTGCTCACCATCTCGTTTTGTTGTCGTCGATACCCCACCGAGATCATAACCCACTAGAATAATCATCAATGTTAATATCTAATCAGAATTGGTCAATGTACTTACTATCTTCTGGATGTTTCGAAGCAGAAAAACACCCATCTGACGACAAATAAAGCAACAAAGCACCATTAGCTGGCAGTTCCTTAAAACCACTAGCCAAAAACACTAAAATTTGACTAAGAGTCGGTTTGTAGAGCAAATACTTGTGAGGATTTTCACGCCTCGACGGTCTATCACCGTTTTCTAAATATCTACAATAAATTACAATTAAATTGATTAAAAACTATATAAACTCTTTATACTAACCCTTTTTGACCAGGTACCCCATAAGGAACCCTACCGGGGGCAGGCGAAGCGTCATAGATATGATTGAAGTCTTCTTGTGGTTCTCGTTCCAACGTCTGAATCATTCTGAACATGTCCATGGTGAGCTCGGAAAATTTCACTTGTTCAGTGGCACTGCCCACTATCAGGATTTCTTGAAGCGTTAAATTCATGTATTGGGATTTTTCTACTGGAGGTGTAGTGAGTGGACTTAGCCTGAAAAAATATAAAAGAACATGTGATAATGTAATACTTTCTTGAAGCTTTTTACCTATGAGATAATACGATAGGGTTTGTGTCAGCGTGCAAAACGGTCACTAGAGAATCTGAAGCGATGAAGCCTTTGATTTCGTCCAGGACCAGGCTCCATTCGATCTGATCGTCCGGTTCGTAGGTACTAGTGTAGTCGGCGATATGTCTGTCTAATTCTACTATCAATTCTCTAACTAATTTCATCCGGCGAAGCAGCAAGCAGACGACGATAAATCGAGCGTAGTAGCGGAGCTTTTTTACCATCAATTCAGATCTGAAACAACATTTACTAGATTTACTCATAATTATACTCTGTTTCCTTTCAGTTAGGAGCACTTTGTGATCAGATTATGGCCCTTTTTAAAGGAAATAGAGTATAATATTGATAATTTACCTGTCCTCTTTTGCTGCTCTTGAATAATACGCTCTGCCTCTAATGGCAGAATAAAACGAATACGCCTCGTTCAAATAATTTGTTTCGCTGGTTCTCAAACTGGAAAAAAAAAACATTTTAATTGTATTGATACCAAATAAAATCGCTTACTAATAATGGTAGTAAAGCTGGCCGATTTTCGAAGCGATTTCCCCAATTTGCCACCTCTTCAATCCGTATTTGGTGTCGAGTACCAGCCGGTGCTGCTGCTGGAACTTCCACAACTTCGTGTAGATGTCGAAAGTTCTGCCAAAGTATGCCTGCCACTGTTTGTGACCGTATTGAGGCAGATCTCTGCAATGGAAACACACAATATGGAAGTAAATCAGTTGCCAACTTTGTTCATCATAAATAACATGGCGCAGTCGGTAAGATCAAGACGACTATGACAAATAAAGGAATATCGGCAACCAGTTTTTATAATACTATGATATGTTCAGTACTTTGCCCTTTGGTATAGTTAAAATGTTCTTAACTTTGTTCTCAAATATTGAAGTGAAAGATTGATTTTTGAAGGCCATCTGCAATCTTCCCAAAAAACACCTTCAATTCTGCTTTTCACTCAACTGTAGGAAAACCCTTGAAAACCCCCTTCAAAAAAGTATCCATACATGGTCTGATTTACATACGCTAGCAGATCCCCTGTTGATATAATATTAGAACGAAACCCATATACTGTTTTGTCAGAGTTGAAATTACTGGCTTCAAGGTATCAAACCAGTTTCAGGTTGACCGCATTTTTCATTGCCTTTGAAATGATGCATATAAGTGAGATGTGACGATAATAATTGTTGAGAACAGTTTTCTTGTTCTTTCTCGGGATGGACTGCACTTTGGCACATTTTCAGATATACGGGAAAAGGCCTCAACTGTAAGAGGATGGAAACAGTTTGCAAAGAACTGAAGCCAATTCTTGTGTGAGGACAATTTGGTAGAATGTCGTCAGGACTACAAGATTTCCCAGTGTCAAGTTACAGAGGAATTTTCCTAATAGATTTAATTGTTGTCCATGTAAGAACCAACGTGTAACAGTAGGTACCTGTGACACTCTGCTATTGTGCTACATGGTGGAATTGGATGCAAAATGATTGATGAAGAGATCCGCTCTTTTCTTTGACGCTACCACAAAAGTATAGAAAATGTGAAATTTTTTTGTATGGTCTTGACAAAGAACCAAAAGGATCTTGATCAGCTGGGACAGTTTAGTGTTAATAACCTTGGGTAACAAGTATATTGCTGCGGAATTTCTAGATTTCTGCGGAACTCGTTATGTACGTGTCCACTCATCACTTCCAAAACAATCTAACCACTTGCCAAGGTTAACACATAAATTTCGACTCACATTATTAAACCTCAATCTGTATTTCTTTATGTGCCGACAGATAGACAGATACATCTTTCATCAATATTATGCGTTACTAGTCTCGATAACGAGTATATCATTACAACAGGGCACTTACACATACATTTCTACACAGCAGTTGATTTATCTGTCGGCACATAAATACATACATTCATGATTCACGAGTAAATTGCTATGGAACCAGAAGTTTTCCAGACTAAATCAAGAGCCGGGAATAGTTCAAATTTTGATCATTACTGGCTTTTGAATGATTAGAAAATTTCTCTCAAAGAAATCAAGACCCAGTAACGGTTCAGATTTGAATCATCACCGGCTGGAACATTTTTCAGGCCAAAACTTTGATTATTACAGGTGCTTCTCCAAATCAAATCAAAAGCCAGGAATAGTTCAAATTTTCATCATTACTGGCCTATTCTCCCCTATAGTTGAACTAAAACAAAACGAGGAGATAAACAAGAGAGAGCTGGACAAAAAATGCGTAACGAAAAAGGAGACGATTTTCACGATTCCGGAGACGGTTTCAGCGGTGGTACTCCAACAGGAACACGTAGTAACTCAAGTACTGAAAACGCAGATGATACACAGATGGAAATTGTTAATTTAAATGAGCTTTTTCGGAACATAATGATAGAAAACAAACGTAGAGATAAAATGCCAGCCAGCTGATCACTCCATAGTCCCTGGACACTCACAAAGTCTTTCTATGTTCGTTCCTAGAAATTTTGAGAAACATCGGGAATTTTGATGGAACCCCTTCGAAGACAGTTTTGTGGTTGAACACATTGAATAGTGCGCAAACCCTACACCAAATTCCAGACAGCTACATGCTGAAAACAGCAAGAACGAGCTTAGCAGATGGAGCTAAATATTGGTATTTGACTAAGGGCCGGTTTATCAATAAAGGGTTACCCCATAAGTTAGGGATAACTCTGGGTTAAAGTTGTGACAAGTGTTTATCCATCCAGGGTCAACTGCTAACTCGAAAATTATTCCAGGAATAAGTTAACCCCCGCTCTCACGGCAAGTTAGCGTATTTGGCCCCGGGTTAACCTCAGAATTTTCTGCTATTTCTTTGTCTGCATTTTTTTGAAATATGTGGATCTCAGTGATGATGATCGAGATGTTCTAGAATAGAATTTCTAGAACATGAGCGGCAACCGGCGCCACTACTACAAAAAAGTAAGGTTATGAGCAGAAAATGCCTAAAAATCGACAAAAGTGAGCTGGCAACGTTGCATAAGTAATGGCAACCTTCAAAGAACCCGAAAGTTTACCAGCCCTGGAATAAACACTTTTCGACTTAACTATGGTTGAACCAAATCCAAACGGCAGTAAATGACAAACTGGTCATTTTCATTACAACCTATCAAATATCCTCCCTGCATGCGTATTGGTTTCAACCAATACGAAGGCTGATGTTTGTTGACAATTTAGGTTATTTAATGTCATTTACTGCCGCTTGGATTTGGAAATGGTATAGGTACATAGCCTAGGGCTAGCAAACTCTGCGAATTTTCCCTTGGTAGATAAACCGGCCCTAAGCTAAGCGTAATGAAATTTTAACATGAAAAAATTTTGTGGACAAGTTCAATGTTATATTCTACGCAGACATTGAAAGTAGGCGTCAGTAGCACTTTACTGACAGTCATAGAGGTAACTTCGATAGAACTTTGAACAAGGAAAACATGAATAATGCTCAGAAAACAAGTGAGAAGCAAAACCAGGCACCACAGACATTGAGTAATGAGACAGCTTTATACCACGACAAACTGGTGATACCAGAGTAGAGGGTCAACAGCATCTCTTCCAGATACTTACCACCTAGAAATGCTGAAGACAAGCCCCTTTGCTTCAAATGCAAGAAACATGAGCACATCTCGGAATATTGCTCCCAGAATCAACCCTCAAACCCCCTCTCCTCAAGCCACTGTCAATGAGAACAGCATAAAATCTTATGTGGACTTAGGTAGTCAATGCAATATATCCTTCACAATCCGATGTCCACAGGTGGAGGTAAATTTATCACATTTCCCTATCAAATAGCATTTAAAGGTGATAAATTTTACCTGTACCTATGGACATCGGCAGGCTTATTCTCTACTTGACAGCGACAATTGCGCAATTCTCTGCGGTTGCAAGTTACAGAATAAGGCTGCCGATTGTGAATGGATAATATGCTGAGATTATCAGATGCTGAAAACATAAAATTGAAGTATGACGAATTGGCAAGTGACATGTGATGTGGAGTAAAGAGTATAGCTAGAAATGTTGACATAACTTTAGACCATGTGCATGCTAAAACTGACATTTACATAGTATCAGACGATGTTTTAGATATGCCACTTTTGATTGGACAAACTTTCACCGAACAAGAACATATTGTGACAATACGAAGAGGCACTACACTGAGAATCTTTGAAGAAAAGAATGAAAATGAGTTGGTTCAAGTTAGTTTGAGTTAGTTTGGGTTAGTTTCAGTTAGTTTGGGTTAGTATTGGATTAGTTGCAGTTAGTTCGGGTTAGTTTGGGTTAGTTCGAGAAAAATAGCAATAGGCATAACATCGGCATATAGGACAGCAAACACATTGGCGGTAGAGGCGCTGGCAGGACTACCACCGATCGATTTAATGGTTGAAAAGCGGCAGCAGATTTATGAACGAGGACGAGACTACAAAGAGGCAGCAAAAGTGACACCTATGGAAAGGTGGCAGGAGAGATGGCAAACGTACAGTGGCTAGGCCAAAACATTTGTTAAGAACGTAGAACAATGGACCAAGAGAAGGCATCGAGAGCTGGACTACCACGTAAATGACCGGCCACGGAAGTTTCGGCACATACTTGAAAGATATCAAGAAGCGAGAAAGCGATGAGTGTTGGTATTGCGGAGATAGGGACACGCCAGACCACACGATTTTCCATTGCGCCAAGCTCAATATACATAGAACCACGGCCACAGCGATATATGGAGTGGGAGTAGGAGCTGAATATATCGCCAAACTGCTACTGAAAGACGAGGAAAGCTGGCGTGCAGTCACGAGGATGCTAAGGAAAATAATGGAGGAGAAGTGTGACGAAGAGAGAAAAAGAGAGAAGAAGGCAGAAAACAACAATAGAGAAAACAACTAAGAAGGAGGAATCTCTGAAGCAATGCTTTTCGGCAGCTGGGGACGGTAGGGGAAGGGTTTTAGTGGGTAGACACGTCCAGATGCGCACGACCAACAACAATGCATCGGGTGTGCGTAAAGCATTTCCTAATCCCTACCAAAAAAAAGGGTTATTTTGAGTTAATTTGGGTTAGTTTGAGATAGTTCAAGTAGAAAGTTCGGGTTAGTTTAGTTTGGGTAACTGTTTGAAAGATCTGAAGATACCATCGAACTATGTTGATTATATTATAGTCTATGCAGAAAATGACAAGAATCAAGACTTATTTGTAGAATGTCAAAATTTTTACAAAGATGCGTAATTCATTTACATGATCATGGACAAACTCAAAATGCCGATTATGAATATCACGAGCAGAGAAATGCAACTAGATGAACATGAAAAATTAATAAGAGCAGAGATATATCAAGAAGTGTGTTGAAGAGAAGATGAATGAAGTGCAATCAATGCAAACTCGGATGTAATCTTGAAGGACAAAAATGACCTTAGTGATTTGCTTAATCAATACATTGACTATTACGCGTTCAATTTCTCAGAATTAGGATGTTGTATCGAAGTTGCGTTTAAAATAGAGACATTAACAGACCTTCTACTTTATAGATTGAATTTTTAGTGAGAGACAGAAAGTTCACAAGATGGTAGAGGAACTTAAGAGCGTAGGTATCGTTATTGACTCGAATTCGGACTACTCTAGCTCTATTTTAGTGGTACGTGAAAAGACGGGTGATGAAGGACTCTGTATCGACTATCGCGATTTATATGGGATCACTAAAAAGATAAACTACCCGCTACTAGATCGTTTATTCGGTATGAAATATTTTACCATCAAATTCCGGTAGAAAAAGACTCACAGGGTAAAACCGCGTTCGCGACGCCAGACGGTTTGTTTGAATTTACGCGCATGCCCTTTGGGGTTGTTAATGGACCGGCAGTATTTCAAAAATTATTAAATAGTGTACTCGGACCTTTGCATTATACCATATATGGATGACCTGTTTTCACCGGCAACCGGCAAGCATTCGACCAGTTGAAGAAAGAGCTTCTGATGTTTTGGCATTACATAAGTCCGGAGCGTACACAGAACTACACACAAATGCCAGCCTAATTGAATTTCGCGGTATGATTCTTCAGAGACAGGCAGATGATCTGATGCACCCTGTAGTATATGTGAGTAGACCCGAAGAACAGAAATATCACTCATCAGAATTAGAAACTTTGTACTTAGTTTGGGTATTGAAGTTATAGACTTTGCATGTATTACAGATTGCAATGCATTGAGAAGTTCATTGACTAAAAAGCATAGATTTGACGTAATACATGCGACCTGCGACAAAAATGGCGCATGTAGATGCATTGTCAGGCACTCCGATTGGTAAGACAGAAGAAACAGATTGCTGAGATGGTTTTTAGTATTGATAAACACCCTCGAAGAAGGTTATATTTATATCAGAAAGAAGATCCAAAACTTGAGAATATTATGGAGGTATTAGCCAAAAAGTCGAAGATTACTAAAGAAGAGAAGATAATAGGAAATGAGTATGAGATTAGAGATGGTCCAAATGCTGCGGATAAAGAACTGCAGTTTGGGATTTACCAATGTTGGTAAAGATCACTGGAACATGGCACTGGCACATAAATTCTTACTCAGTAGTTCTTCGTGTGCCGACAGATATTTATAATCTAAGATCTTGATATGCGTAATTAGGTACTGCTTTATTTTCATTACGAAGCAAATAGTGTCAGCGATCAAACGACTAGTAAACTATAGTAGGATAGTAGGTTCGGTAAATTTGTGCGAGTAAAAAGATGTTAAAGTTTGTTTTTTATTTAAAGATAATTCCCCAAGTCAAAAATTTAGTAACTATGTTGGCAGCACAAGCCTTTTATACATAAAAAATTTGAAAGCATTGACAATTTTACATTGTATTGCCAACATAATGTCATTTTGACTTTTATCTTTAAAAAAAAAACAGACTTTAGGTCCGCGTGATCCGTTTCGAAACTTTAAATGGAAGATCACGCGGGCTTCTGCCAAACAGTGTCATTATTTTTGAGCTCCCGAACTCACCTACTTAGAACAGAAAAAACTTGTTTAAGTTTAATGTATCATCATATATTATTTATTCAAAAAAGTTGAGCGCCATCTAGGGGTGTTTTTTCAGATATTTTTGAGTCAAAAATTGTGGTTCTATTTTTCTTTAGGCTCTTTAGAAAACATGCGATTACTCTCTCTCAGCTCTAATATAATCATATTATTATTCTGAATTTTCTCGTAAAAAAATCATCAAAAACTACAATATTGTAGGTAGGTACCTATTTTAAACTTTTTTTTTTGACATTTGGGAGCTCAGTAAAACAAAAATTTGAGCAAATGTCAAATTTTATAGAGAGCTGTTCAAATTATGTTGAAATTTTTTACAGCAAAAAAAAATTACATATACATACTTGAATAGTAACCATGCCCTAATTTAAATTCCATCCGACCCCTTCTAAAAACCAGCGCAAGGCCATCCACAAATCCCAATAACAAAATAGAGCATATAGAGTGTGCTCTAATTGGCCCTATATACAATACTACACAGAGTCCTTACCTCAATCCATTGAACAACTGCTTGGATTTTTCCAGCAGGTGCACAAACTCGACGACGATTTTCCTTTCGTGATCCTCCATCGCGGCCGCCATCCTGACCATTTTCCCCTGCTGTTTCACAATGGCGACGTCATCGAAAAAACGCCGCGACGTCTTTAGCGTCGCCGTCGCGACGCTCCCGTCTAACCGCGTCGTCTAAAAATCGAACGGCCGACATTGCGGCTCTATTCTGAAATTTTGTCGTAGTAGAGTGTAATAGAGGCGAAACGGTGGCGACCTCTTTAAGGAGTTTCGTTACTGTTTGAGACAAAAAAAAGGACGCGGGCGTCGATTTTGTGCGCAAAACGCATAGGGGTTGCGTTTTTTCTTTTAAGCCTCAACCTATTGTATTCAAAACTAAATGCAAATTAGTGAGTTTAAGCTTGAAAAAAGAAATTGTTCCTATTATTTCACAAAAAAACCGCATTACTCATGAAAAAGTTCAACAGTGCCATCTATACGCTAAAAATAAAACTCCTCATTAGTCAATAAATTTACTTTGTGTTTCAATGCAATAGATGGCGCGCTATTTATTTTTGAGATTCAAATCAATAACGAATTGTGGTCTTAGTTGAATTATTAGGAATTAGGATTTAAGGCAATCCAAACCACGTGATATTCAAGATGGCGTGGCGGTCACACATGGACTAAACTTCATTTTTCAGTCGTGTGCTGTCTGCTGTTTTTTCGGAGTTTCAGAGTTCTATGTTCTATGCAAATCTGAACCAAACATACGTCCCAGCAGAATGGATCTATATGACGATTAGTTCCAATTTCGGATGTTCATTGAAGAATAAACAACTGCAAATTTTAAATTACTTTTATTGTCAACAATCACAAACAAAACATCTATTTATTTATAACAAAAACCCTTATTGCAAAAAAAAAACAAACAACAAATATCATATCACACTCCAAAATTTGGACTAATTACATTTTTGGTGGCTTAAAATCCAGAAACTTCATCGAAATCTTTTTCAAATTCCGTCTTCTCTACCATATATTTGGGCAAAGTAGTACCAAAAAGTTTACTATAAGTAGGCTTAGTTTCGTGGCTGTAAGCCCCTTCTTCATCTCCAACTTCAACTTCCGGAGGAGTTGGAGTTTCAGTTTCAGTTTGCTCACTTGCTTCTTTTTGAGGTGCGTCTTCTAATCTTTCAGCATCAGGTGCACTAGCTGAAGCCTTCAAATCAAACGGCACAATGGTTTGGTATTTATTTGAAGCTGCAGGATTTAATTCTGAAGTGGCAACTTTTTTGAAAAATTTCTTCCTCTTAGGAGTTACAGCTGCTTCAACCTTTTTAGATTCTTCAGTTTCTTCTTCGGGGTTGTTGTTTTTTGGGTCTTTAAGTCTTTGAACTTCGTGGTAAGCGATATGGGTTGGTTTTGGTTTGCTTTCGGCAATGTACATGCACTCTTCGTGTTGGACTTTATTTTTGTCAACGCATAAGAAGCATGTCATTCCGTTTTTGACTGCTTTTTTACAGTTGGAGCGGTCTTTTTTGGCAAACTCAGCTAGAACTTCTTCAACGTCTTGTTGTTTTTGTTCGGTGGCATCAGTTTTTTGTTCTTCTTCTTCATCTGCTTCTTCTTTGTTGTTTAATTCAGGGAAGAGTTTGTAGTGGTATTCGTCAAAGTTTTCTTCATTATTATTATTGTCTTCTGTGGTTTTTTTGTTACTTACACTTTCGGCAAAGTGTTCAGGTACGTTGTAAGGGTCATCGTTGATGAGTGCTTTTTCTTTTTTAAGCTCTTGGTAATTGAATGCAGGTGCCTCACTTTCATCATCATCATCAGATTCTTCTTTTTCTTCTTCATCATTTTCTACTTCAGTTTCTTCAACAGTTGAAGCAGCAACTTCTAACTCATCAGGTTTAGCAGTAGAAGCTTCTTCAGAACTTTGTTTTGTTACAGTTTTGGTTTCTTCTGGCTCATCATCTTCGCTATCATACTTTTTCTCGGCTACATAAGCGTATTTGTTTTCTTTAGGAGCCGAAGTATAGGAGCACTGTTCGAAATTACCTCCAGTTTTAGGGTCTTTGCAAACAGTACAAGTCATGCCTTTGCGGTCAACTTTTTTACAAGCGCCTGGTTGTTTTAAGATTTCGGAACTTTGACTCTCTGAGTAACTTTCGTATTCTTCAGGCTGGTAAGGTTTGTAGTGGAAGTCCTTTTGACGTTCGCTTTCGGCTGCTTGTTGTTCCTTGTCGTAGTCTTCGAAATATTTCCTGTTCCTTTGGGAAACTTGGAAATAGGGATCGTCGCTGTACTTACCTTTGCGTGGACTTCTTTTGTGTCTGAAACCAATTGGAGCCTTTACAGGTGAAGAGTATCTTATGGAACTTCCTGCAAATTCATTTACAGGTTCCTCGCTGGATTTGTAGGAACATTGAGTGTATTTGGATTTGTTTGGGGCGTCTTCGCATACGAAGCAGTTCATGTTTTCGGCGTTTTCTGGACTATGGATTTTTCTGCAGTCTGAAAAATAATTCAATATTGAGTTGAAGATAATGTATTGTCTATGTGAACATATTCTTATGAAATTGTGGCGACCCTAAAAATTTCGAGGTGCTAAAATCCCAGAAAATATAACTAAATTCAATTGGTGAAAGCATTTTTCTAGTCATTTTAATTAGAAAAGTACCTACGTCAGTTGCAAGATAATTTAATTTCAACTTATTAAATCTCTTAGCAATCCAGCATCTAATTCCATATAAAAATGACGAAATTTCTATGCTCAACTCAAATTACATAACCATTTTTTTCCAACACAAGCGATAAGCGACCGGATGTCAGAGTTAAATGTCCCCAATCAATAGACTCTTGTGACATTCCGACAAAAAAAAAGACAATAAAAAACTATAAAATTAGGATGCGTTTAACCGGAAATCACTATACTCATGTGATTTAATTGCGTCATAATTGATAAACTACAACACCGGTGTTTACGCCGGATGTTGCATCATATCCTTAGTAAAATCTTTAAAAAAAAAAAACAATTCTTGAAAAACAACAATGTCGTTTATCACTCGATAAACGAGGTCAAATAAGAGGATTGGTTCGAGAAATGCTAAATGACCGCCCACGTAACAGATTTTTGGTGGGAATTGAGTAATATTTAAGCAGGTTATTATCTGGTATAGCGTTGCTTATCTGTCTCGATTTTTGAATAAACCCACTTTATGTGCATGGAAAGCAGCTAAGAGAATTCTTCGGTATCTTAAGCTGTACTATTGACTATGGACTAACGTTTACCAGATTGGACAATGAACTTATAGGTGTATGTGATGCTGATTGAGGAGGTGATGATTATCATACTCGCAAAAGTATAAGTGGATTTGTATGTTTTCATGGAAAGAATCCAATAGCCTGATATTCAAGAAAACAGAATTGTGTCGCAGAGTAAATTTCTGCAGAACTAGCAGCACAAGAACTTGTTAAACTTAAGGGTGTTCTTAGTGACTTCACAGGTATGTGTGGATCAGTGATTTAGAAATTAGTCAAGTTCCATATCTATGATAAAGAACTGTGACAATTCTAAGCGTAGCAAACATATAGATATAAAATATCATTTTATCACAGATCTATATTTGAAAGGAGTTATATTATTTGAAATAAGGAAATATTAAATATAGTGGAGGAATTCTTCAAACTCCTTTACAAAAGTCAATATAACGAAGAATATCCTGAACCCGAAATCCTGACATCGAGATGGGGCATTATCAACCAAGGATCAGAAGAGCTTCCTGATATTACAATAGAGGTAATAGAATTAGCATTAATAAACAGAAAAATAATAAAGCACAATAAAGTTACAGACGCAATAAAAATAGGAGGCCAACATCTACTGCTAAAAATAATAGAACTTTCTAACCTCTGTCTATTTAATAGTAAAGTCTCCAAAAATTGGCATAATTCCATTGTAATCCTGCTTCACAAAAAAGGAGATATAGCAGAGCTAGAGAACTACCGACCAATAAGCCTCTTAGGTCACTTTTACAAACTGTTTACTCGAATTATAACCACCCGACTGGAAAATAAATTGGATTTCTACCAACCTGTAGAACAGGAAAGTTTTCGTTGTGGATTTGGAACCAATGATCACCCTTCAGGCGTCAAAACACTAATAAAAAAGACAATGGAATACGACATTCGTGGACTTCCACAAAGCCTTCGACACAATAGAGCTAAATGCAGTGTGGAATGCACTCCAGGAATGTAGAATCGTCTACCGATATACCAAACTCATCCACAATATCTATGAAAATGCAACAATAACGATAAAACTACATGAAAATACCAACCTCATAACTATTGAACGTGGTATTCGGCAAGGCGACACGATGTCACCAAAACTGTTCATTACAGTCATGGAGAGTGCATTAAAACAATTGGACTGAAGTCAGAAAAGTATAAACATAGATGGCAAGAACGTTTTGCAGATGATATAGTGCTATTCTCGGAAAATCTAGAAGAAATGCGACTGATGTTGCAGGATCTGTGGAAAAGTCGGTCTCAATATCAATATGTCAAAAACAAAATTCATAACAAACCTTGTTCCTAGCTGTGGCTTGAAGATTGACGGAGCTGAAATTCAAATGGTAAATAGATATGTGTACCTTGGCCACGAAGTCAGCATCTCAAGGAATAACCAGACATGCGAACTAAAGAGAAGACTCACACTCTGTCATGGCCAATTAAAGACGTTTTCAAGAGTGACTTTTCCGTCAATCTATAAAAAAGGGTTTTCGATCGATGAATGCTACCAGTAATGACATATGGCTCAAAAACCCTAACACTCGCAACAGCAACAGCAAAGAAACTCAGAGTTACACAGAGGAAGATGGAGAGATCCATGCTTGGTGTGACCTTGAAGGACCACATAAGAAACGAGGATCAGCGATGTCGTTGGAGCTATTGCGAAGCTTAAGTGAAACTGGGCTGGCCACGTTGCACGGATGCGGGATGATCGATAGAGTCAAGCATCATTTTGCTGCAGTTTGTATGAAAAAGGATGAGACAAAGAAAAAGCCAAGGAAAAAAGTGTATGAGGTGAAAGAAGAATGTGAAACCAGTGAGGACAGTGATGACAATAGTGCCAGCTCAGGAAATAGTGAGTTCTTCGTAAGCTCCATAACAAAGAATGTATGCTCAGTAGAAGAACTCCAATCCAAGGTATGTGTGGAAGGTACTGTGTTAGAGTTTAAGTTGGATACAGGTGCTGAAGTTAGCATTATTCCTGTATATTTTCTTCAAACAAAAAAGCAATTAAAAAACACCAATGTCACACTTATATCTTATGGTAGTTCTGAATTTAGTATTAAGCCTATTGGAAAAATATCACTTGAGTGTTCAGTTGAAAAACAAGTGGCTGTAATTGACTTTTTAGTAGTTGATGGTAAAAATCAAATGGCCCTCTTAGGCTTGAGTGCAAGCATCAAACTAAATCTTGTGCAGCGTGTCAATAATGTTAACTTGTCATTTGATAACATTAATAATATGGTTTCTGAGTATCCTGAAGTTTTTTCTGGTTTGGCGTAATTTCCGAAAAAATATAAAATCATTTTAAAAGAAAATATAGTGCCACACATTAAGGCGAGTGCCACAGGCTATTCATGAAAAGCTTAAAAACAAGCTAGATGAACTTCAGGCATCGAATGTTATTCAAAATGTCGAAAAGCCTACAGACTGGAAAAAAAAATGGTGATTAAAGGATATGCCTTCGTCCAAAATGTTTAAATCAAGCTATTAAAAAAAACCATTTTTAATTCCCACTGCAGATGAGATTGCAAGCAAGTTAAATAATAAAAAATACTTTACGGTATTCGACATGAAGGACGGGTACTTTCAGGTCATTTTAGATAAACAATCATCAGATTACTGTGCATTTGCAACTCCATTTGGGAGATTTAAATTTTGTCGCATGCCATTTGGCATAAGCTCAGCACCTGAGGTTTTTCAAAAATTAAATTATGAGCTATTTGCATAAATCAAAGGGGTTGAAATTTATTTCGATGATCTCATCATCACAGGTTCATCTGAATCGGAACATGACCAAAATTTGTTGAGCCTTGTAGTGATTAAATATATAAAAGCCATAGTAAATATGCCAACGTCGCAAAATAAATAAGAATTATTAAGAGTATTGGGTATGGCTAAGTTATTTAAATAAATTTATACCAAATTTGTCAAAAATATCTGCACCATTGCGAAATTTAACTCGTAATGATGTAGACATTTTTTAATCCTAGCGTCCCCATTGAAATAGAGACAGATGCCTCAAAAGATGGGCTTGGCACTTATTTGTTGCAAAATGGACACCCGGTGGCATATGCAGAAGCTTATCTAGTGCAGAAGTTAAATACGCTCAGATAGAGAAAGAGCTTCTAGGTTTTCAGCTGCCAGAAATTTCATTATTTGATATATATGGAACATGTTGTCCATTTAGGGTCCAGGCATTAGCCAATCTCAGCTAATATCAGAGAAGAATTTAGGAAAGCTTATGAAAGTTACACAGCATTGCAAACTATAATTGGTTAAATGACATCAGATTGGCCTTCACACAGGCAAACTGTACCTGAATTCATACGCCACTATTACAAAATTAAAGATTTTTTATATTTGTCCGAGTCATTCCTATTTTTCAATTACAGGCTAATAGTGCCACATAGTCTTAGACATAAAATGTTCTTAAAACTTCATGAAGGCCATATTGGTATGGAAAAGTTAAAAAGGCGAACTAGAGAAATTTTCTACTAGTCAGGACGAGGTGAATGCAAAAATTAATATATTTCAATCAGATTTTGCTCAGGTTTGAACGGAGATATTTCAATTTTTATAGATTTATTTTACCGTAAGGGTCAATGGATTTGAAGAGGAGTGACAATGATATTCAAATTACCCAGAAAAAAATTAATAAAAGGCTATTAGAAGAATTAACAATGGATGAGACTCGGTCATTTGCCACTCCAATCGAAGACAATTTTCAAATGGATGTAAATACTACAACAGTGGTAGATAATGTTCCATAGGTATCAATGATTGGTATGTAGTTCAATGTATCTATCTTTAGTGACCAGACCTGATATACCGTTTCTTATCTGTCCCGAATTTTAGATAAACCCACTTCATGTACAGGGTGTCAAGTTATAAAGTACCAACCCCTGTAACTTTTTTATGTTTGATCATATATCATACATGAAAAAGTTATAGGGGGTGGTACTTTATAACTTGACACCCGGTAAATGGAAAGTAGCTTAGAGAATTCTTCGGTATCTAATCTGTACTATTTGACTATGGACTGTGTTATACATAGTATTTAGTATTAGTAATGTTTGGGTAAATCCATCTTAACGTAGAATTGTGTTAGTTACTGGTGTCATTGGTGGTCGATTGACTAGGAACTAGGAATCAATATAAAAGCCTTTGTTATAACTACCATCGTGTTTATTTTGGATATAAATAATACATGGTGTCAGGTTATATGATTTGGCTAATGTTCTAGTGCTAGGAATAGCGGGAAAATGAACGTGAAAAGTTGATCGGATTTGTAAACCATGGAGGCAATGTTCAAGCCACCAGTTCCCCTCAGTTTGGAGGGCAATGTATCGGAAAACTGGGACAGGTTTGTCCAACGGTTTGAGCTATTCAGCGTAGCAACAAACTTGCAATCCAAGGAAGAAGCCAGGCAAATAGCAATACTCTTACATTGTATTGGAGAAGATGGTTTGGATGTATATAATAAGCTAACGTTGAGTGCCACAGAAAAGAAGTCCTTAAAGTCTATTAAGGAAAAATTGGGAGCCCATTTTGCGCCCCAAAAAATGTGATCTATTCAATCAAGCAAAAGGAAGGGCAAAAGTTTAATAGTTTCTTGACCGAGTTGAAAGTGGCAGTGAAGTCAACAGAATACAATGACAATTTTGGTATGGTGAGAGACCGCATAGTTTTCTGGAATAAGGGACAAAAGTACCCAAGAGACGCTTTTGAGGAAGGCAGATTTGAAGCTGGATTCGGCTATAGCCTTATGCAGAGGCGTAGAAGCAAGCCAACAGCAAGTCAAAGAAATGCAGGAGGAGGCATCAGTGAGTACCCTAAGATGTAAGCATGGGAAAGAAATTAAAAAGTGTAGCTATTGCGGATTTTCTCACAAAAAAAGGCAAGTGCTTGGCTTATGATGACAAAGTTTGCAGCAAATGTGGAAGAGAAAATCATTTTGCCAGAGTCTGCATGAAGAAAGACAAGGCAAAAATTGAAGAGAAATTAAGGAATGAGAAATACAAAAATAGGCGAGTTCACACAGTGAAAAAAGCGGAAAGTGGAGAGAGCTCTAGTGGAAGCAGTGAGTCTGAAGAAGAGTTTTTTGTGAGCTCTGTGGTTAAACATGTTGATAGAGTCCAAGAGAATGATGAGGTAATGTGGACCAAAGAGGTCAATGTTGCAGGTACGAAAGTAAATTTCAAATTAGATTCCTGAGCAGAGGTGAGTGTTATTCCACTCAATACAGAAGATTGACCTTGATACAGAAGTTAAAAAGTCAAATATGACACTCATGTTTTACGGTGATCCAAATTTCCAAATTAGACCCTGTGGTGAAGTGTCATTACCTTGTCAAATTGCTAAAAAACCTGCATGCATACCATTTGTTATTGTAGACAGCAAAAATCAGATGCCTTCACTAGGGTTAAAAGGGTGCTTAGATTTACATCTTTTGCGTAGAGTTGACAGCTGTATTGTTAGGTTTCAAAATTCAAATGATTTGGAAAAGTTATATCCCCAAGTTTTTTCGGGATTAGGTCTTAAAATTCGTCTAGAAAAAGATGCTGTTCCTCAAATTCAAATGGTCAGACGCATACCTCAAGCACTTATAACGGTAGAGTTGAAAATAAATTGGATGATCTTGAACGTCAAGGCATCATTAGAAAAGTTGAAAAGCCAACGGAATGGCTTAATCCTTTGGTAATCGTTGAAAAAAAAAAAAAATGGTGACTTGAGGTTATGTCTTTGTCCGAAAAAATTAAATGATAATATCCAACGAGAGCATTTTTTGATTCCAACTGCACACATAATTGCCAGCAAACTGTACAATAAAGCATTTTTCACAGTTTTAGATATCAAAGACGGCTACTTCCAAGTTAAAGTTGATGACCAGTCAGCTTGCACATTCGGCATACCATTTGGTCGTTATCAATTTTGTAGGCCTACATTTGGAATTAGTTCTGCTCCTGAGGTTTTCCAGAAAAAAAATTTTGAACTATTTGGAGATCTGAAGGGGGTGGAAATATATATTTTGATGACACTCCCCTGCCCAACTCCTTATAAGTCGGATGTGTAAAACAAAATTACCTGTGTCATAACAGACTTGCTAAGCCCAACTTTGTGTGTTGGAGTTAAAGAAAAACTAAAAAATAGGCAGGAAAGAAATGAGTTCTATTATAACAAAACGGCCACTAATTTAAAACCTTTACAGCCTAATCAGAATGTGACAATTTACAATCATATCAGTGAAAATTGGGAAACTGGCAAGGTCCTATAATGTTCTAGATTCTCATGGAGAATCAGTTGTTAGGAATATGTATGATTTAAAAGAATCTATGAATGAATACCAGCTAATTATTTACAGAGAGTATGATTTTGGAAGCCCTTGTGTCTCAAGTTGTATCACCTAAAGTATCTCTCAAAAGTTATAAAAAAGAAATGTCGCCGGTTAAGTCAAATCATATTGAGCTTCCTCCTGTCAACCTGAAAACTTTGTAATTGAAACTAGATCTGGTTGGGAGTCAAAGAAACCTATAAGATTTTTCGATAAGTATTGATTTGTATTCCTATTTTCAAAAAAAGGGGAGATGTGTTATACATAGTATTTAGCATTATATTTGGGTAAACCCAACTTAATTTAGATTTATAGTTAGTTACTGGCGTCATGATTATTAGCACAGATTCATCGTAGAATGTTGTATGTCGATTGATTGGGAAGCAATATAAAAGCCTTTGTTAAAACTACCATCGTGTTTACTTTGGACATAAATAATACAAGGAGCAAAAGGCTGGCTAGGAAAATCTTCACAATAATAAGAATAAAATGGGCGATTGATAGCTTCAGACCCAACAAATCTCCGGGCAAAGACGGGATCTTTCCCACATAACTGCAAAAGGATACGAGTACTTAAAGGTGCACGTACAAAAGCTTTTTAAGAAAAGCCTACTCCCAGGGCACATAACATACCGCTATCTTGGAGGGAAGCTAATGTGATATTCACACCAAAAACAGGTCGTCGACCAAAATCATATCGTCCCATCAGCCTAACCTCCTTTCTCCTTAAGACAATGGAGAAAGCAATAGACCAGTACATCAGAAGCGAAACTCTATTGAGAAAACAGCTCTACTCAAAGCAGTTTACTTATCAGCTAGGCAAATCCACAACACTGCCTGGTTAAAGACATTGAAGAGGCAATCGACTCACCATTACGTTACGGTGAAATAAACGGAGCATCAGCTACCGCTACCACGGTCGCAGAGGGTGTCCTCAAGAGGGTGTTCTTTATCCACTACTATGGACACTGGCTCCAAATTATCCGCTGACCAATAGAATTATAGACTTGGCCCCGTGATTAAAATAACTCCGGCCCTTCGGGCTCGCCTAGAACTCCGGCTTTTCGGGCTTGCGTATAAGGGAGGATTTTCATGCATCCGTTTTTCCGACGAAATATGTCCGTTTAACATTCTATTCTGACATAATCGTATATAAATATGTCAAAATAGAAGACTTTTCGGACATATTTCGACGGAAAAACGGATGCATGAAAATCCTCCCTAATTCCGGCCCTTCGGGCTCGCATATAATTAACAGTTTTCCCGATCGAAACCGGTCTGGAAAAGTGGAAAATTCGAGGAGAAACTGGATAAAAACACTCGAAAATGGCCGACTGTCTAAAATGTCAAATGACATTACAAGACCTACTTGATCAAAAGCGACGTTGCCATAATTACAATCTCAAACATAATGTTTTTCCAGATTTTAGTGAGTAAAACAAAGAAGAAGATAAGGTAGGATACATTAGTAAAAAACCAAAAGCGATTATAAATGAGTAAGACAAAGAGCGAGATAAAGTAAGAAACAATTTAAATGATCAGTTGGTCGAGCCAAACTATCATCAGAGTAAATTTTCGATTGTTCCCGGTTCAAACACTTGGAATGATTACTCAATTTTTTTTTGACAACTGACAAACCTACATACAATATTATGACTTTTGACGAGTTAATTTTCAAGACTACTTACGATTGTTATGACTTTTTTTGTCAATTGATAGCCTTGTGATTCAGATTGAGGCCTACAACAGCAACGTTGCCACATTTTAACAGTAATTTTGGAGCATTTGTAATTGTAAATGTAAAACGTTGACTAGTGGCAATTGACATCAAGAAACGATTGTTATGATGTTGTAGGCTGATTGAAATTTTTAACTTTTGGCAACACTGTAACACTAAAGGATTGAAATGGCGTCTTTTTCTAAATCATGAGCCCGAAGGGCGAAAGTGTTTTCAATCTTGAGCCCACAGGACAACAAAGAAACGCCATTTTGTATCGAGTTTTAAAGAAAACAAAGCCTACTTTAAAACATCAATTTTTTAATGTTTGTTGTATCATAAGCAGTATTGCCATATGTTTTTTTTTTTCAAATCTCCAGCCTGAATGGCCGGTGTTGTTTTAATTACGTTACGAGCCCGAAGGGCCGAGATTATACGAGCCCCAAGGGCCGGAGTTATATGAGTCCGTTCATTGTCAGCTGATTTTAATACCTATTATGAATATTACAGGTCTGTGATGCCCTTAGATGTTCTGGGCCGCACGCGCGCTACATTGAAGGAATTAGCATGTCCTCCTTGGCCGAGTGGCTCGGGTAACCTGCTCTGGTCCAATTTTTCTTTAATTTTGGTACAAAAAATTTTTGCTCTCTGGCAAAATAAAAAATTACCACAAGCAGACAATGCATCTCTGTGGTACACAGATGGATCCAAGCTAATGGAAGGAGCTGGACTGGGCATTTTCGGCCCTAACTTCAAGCTCTCCAAGGCATTGGGTAAAAATCTTACAATATTTCAAGCCGAACTGCTTGCCATATGTGCACAAAAGTGTCTCAACCAAAGCCTCAAAAGAAGACACATCTTCATACTATAGGACAGCCAAACTGCCTTAAAAACCTTAAGGGCTTTGTGCATTGCTAGGAGTGTAAACATACCCTAAAAACACTAGCGACACACAACCAAGTAAGGACCGGGACACATCTATCATGCATTC
Organism: Ceutorhynchus assimilis; assembly: GCA_917834065.1. NCBI lineage: Eukaryota > Metazoa > Arthropoda > Insecta > Coleoptera > Curculionidae > Ceutorhynchus > Ceutorhynchus assimilis. The sequence continues at coordinate 6,519,444 of OU892289.1, read as the reverse complement.
TTCCGATCCGACTCCGATCATACAATCAAGGTTCTTATTCTTGGAACAGGGGAGCAGCGTTCCCAAGAGAAGCCTGGGAATGCTGCTCCCTATTCCAGGAATAAGGACCCTGATTGTATGATCGGAGTCGGATCGGAAGAATGCATGATATATGTGTCCCGGGCTTAACGCTGGGCCGAGTTCAGAAATAACGCACAGGGTGCGAGTGCGATTTTATGGGTGTGCCTGAATTGACAATTCACCATTGGGCCCATTGCACCGTCTAAGGGCGTCGCACCAGTGTCACACTCACACTGGGTGTGTCATTCCTGAACTCGCCCCTGATGTGGCTGCCTGGTCATCGAGGCATAGAAGGAAACGAAGAAGCAGATGGCCTAGTTAGTGGATAGTTATTTTATGTACAGCAGTACAAGATTGTTTATGGTATAGGAAATTGTTAATTGATGTGAAATTAGATTTTAAAACTTCCAACATTTTTGAGGATAATCAGCGTTGTATCGCTTTAATCAAAAATCCAGAAAATAACAACACATTGATCTAAAGTATAATTTTGTTTGTGAAGTTTTAAATTCTAAGATAATGGCATTGGAGTATATTGGTACAAAACTTCAATTGACAAAGGGGCCTTTACAAAACTCAGTTTTACCTAAATTGCAATTAAATAGGTTTACAAATCAGAGAGGGATAAAATTGCGGAGCTCAAAAAACCTATGCACTAATAAATAAAGATAAAATTACAATACATACCTTTATTTTTAAGATTCTCTGGTGCGTTTTCCGAATGCGCAGCCCCATTATCATCGATATTAGTACTAGGAGTACTAACTAGAGCTTCTAAATACTTGGATTGTAAAGCTTCATAGTTGATTGGCTGATAGCTATATTTTTGGTATGGGGTGGTCACAGTGGTTGTGGGGATTTTCAGGCTGGAAAGGTATCCAGCTGCGGCTGGATATTGGGAAACTGTTGACGAAGATTTTCCAGTTTCGTAGTTAGCCGATTTTGTTCCGTAGTAGGCCAAAGGATTGATTTTGGGTTCGTTTACTTGTTCGTTGGTTTTAGTTATGACGTCTAGGTCGTCGTAGGTGTCGTACGATGGAGTTACAGGTTTAACCTGAAAATAATTATTTTTATATTATTTATTCACAATCCGATGTCCAAGGGTAAAGGTAAAAGTTATCACCTTTCAGTGCTAGTTGAAAGGGGAAAGGTGATACATTTACCTGTACCTTTGGACTACAGATTCCGAATAGGTTATAGTTATTTGACACGAGAGAAGAAACCTATTTAAGACAATTTCTCTTGTATCCTCATATTATTGAAAAAGCCCAACAAAACCCATTTAGATCATTTTCAGGTTTTATATACAAATTTCAACCAAAAATATCAAATCAACCAAACTTATACCTTCTTATGTTTCTTATTCAACGGTGGAGGAATAGTTTCAACATCATCCTTACTCTGAGCCCTTTCTTCGGCGTCATAATTCTCAGGAGCAGGAACTTGATGACTGACATAATGCGGTCCCGGTTTAACACTTTCCTGATTCTTTTGACTTTCTTCAAAATAATCCTTGGGTTCCACAGCTGCTGTTTGCCTAAAAGCATCAAACGGAGTCAATTTCTTCGGTTGAGGTAAAAATGCTTGGGGAGCATTTGAAGCTTTGGCTTCGGCACCGAAATGAGTCAACGGGGTGTTGAAAAATGATTCGAATTCAGCTGGTGGGATGAAACCGAATGATTCCTGGGGTTTTTCTTGTTTATTGGCTACTACCCCTGAAGCTGCACCAACTTGATTGAAGTATTTGGTATAATCTGCTGCTGGACGTTCGTCTCCGTATGAATATTCATCTGAATAATCATATTCAGCAGCTAGTGCCACCACTAGCACCTATAACAAACAATTTTATATTTAATTTTTAAAAAATTAACAATTACAAACCTCTAAAAGTATAATGCTTCTTTGTAGAAGCATTTTTAAGTTTGCGATAATAAGATAAAATTGCACTAGATGAATTTGTTTTATATCAAATCCCACTACCCGCTTTTTATTGAATGGCGTAATCATCAGGAAAGTTGTTAGATATTTCTTAAATCTGCAACCAAGCGAGATTTTGGCTTATTGAAATTGATTCGGGCGTGAAGAAGCATATTTTTTGCCAGCGTTATAGTCTATGGGACATTGTACCATTGCGGTATTTTTTTAAAATTAACTTCTGGTCTATTTATTTGTTTTATTGCCGTGGTTAATCGGCGTTTAACCTGCATCTATTAGATAATAGTTGATTATGAGACGTTATAATGAATGGGGCTTCTATTCTACATAGAAAAATAACTTCCTGGCAATTTTAGATGACTGGATTATGAGCTAAATCTTCGTTAGCCAAAAAAATGATTGCTGATAAAATTTTCAGTCGTTTATTCCCAGTTCTAGATGTACAGCAAGATTCCGAACGCGCTTCAAAGCGGAAAATTCCAAGGGACTTAGATCAGGTAATCTAAGAAAATAATTGAAGATCGGAACATGGAATGTAAGAATTCTATTCGAAGCTAGGAAACTGGCAAACCTCACACTAGACATAAGTAGACTCAAACTGTATAGTCGTGTCGCTGAAACATGGTGGCCTGATATGGGAAGGTGCAATGTGGATAACGGAGTATTTTTCTACTCTGGTAATGACGATCCAAAACATAAAAAAGGTGTGGGAATTGTTGTAACAAAAGAACTACTGAAATCTGTCGTGGACTTTGTTTCATACTCAGACCGCACTGCTTTATTGAAACTCAGAGCCAAGCCAAGTGATCTTAATATAATACAGGTATACGCACCAACTGCGGACTGGTCGGACCATGATGTGGAAAAATTTTATGATAAAGTTGAGGAATCATCAAGGAATTCCTAAAATTGACTAAAAAACATAATTATGGGTGACTTTATAATACCAAAATAGGTAAGGGTAAATTTGAGGAGTTAGTTGGATCATATGGTCTTGGAGAAAGGAACGAGAGGGGTGATCGACTCTTACATTCTGCCAGGAGGAAAGCATGAAAGTGACAAATACATGGTATCAACTTCACTTTCGCCGACTCTATACCCCAGCAAACCTTCCACACAATGTCGTGCTAAACCAAAAAAGATTTCATCCTGATCAACCAAAGATTTAGCTCAACCATTAAGAAAGCCGTCACATATCCTAGGGCAGATATGCTTTCTGACCATGTACTGTTGGTGGCCGTCTTGAAAATCTCTCTGTCCAGTCAAAGAAAGGTTATGGTTACCGAGATATTTCCAAAAAAAGATTTTGATTAAATAAAAAATCAAAAGGGGGCAGGTGAGAAGGTTAAGGATCAAAACTTTTCATTTTATTATCTTTATTTCTTCAAATTCCAATCGAAAAAGGAGGTTTTTTTTTCGTTTCTTAGGCCTGTCCGACTTATTGTTTCCATGTAGCACTGAAACCTGAGAAGGCTTAGCCTGTTTATTTTCTAGCTCTATTGCAACCACTCTAGTATTTTGGTAACCTGTACAAGGTTGTCGAAAGGTCCTTTATACTAGGGTGGTCTTTCATTATTGTTTCCGGGTCTACGTACGTTTGGTTGCCCGAAAATGCTATGTTTTCTGCGGTGCCAGTTTACAAGGATGTGTCGGGTTGTCTCGGGTTCTTTATTGCACTGTCACAGATTACCTACATACAGATGCGAAAGACCTGCGAATTCGTGGTTCAAAATTAATTTGATAGACATAGGCTGGCCGCACCAATGCCGCATCAATGTATTTTGAACATATTTATTATATAAATGGTTCACAAACAGCAAAAAAATATTCTTTTTTACCCGCAAAAATATGTAAACACACAGGCTGGAACATGCTCACGCACCCGGCCACCTTAATTGTCCTGACGCGGGCGATCTGTATCTATGCGTCAGGGCGCTGGCTCCCCGGCTTCGTCACAGAATATCGTCGACGGCTACGTACTTACGCATCTGTATTAGGTGATCTGTGGCACAGTCTGCAGTTAAGCTACTGTCTGCATTGAAGTTCATCCTGTTAAGGTGGACCTTTACCAGTACCTATGTGTGGCCTGTCATAAGACCTGTTCGTTATAGTCAGTTGACTCCTACTCATTTATAGCAGTTCTGCGACCCTTTTTCTACATGGTTGGTTTTCTTACCATAATTCTGGCTGAAAGTTGTCTAGTAGTGTCGATGTTCTTTACGAACCCCCGTTTTTGATGTAGCTTCTGCTCATACTTTTTGGTAGGTATCCTTAAAGCCGGCTCTGGCCGGATGAGTTTTGTCTGTGATGTGATCTTCTCTTTGCGAGTTCGTCACCTTTTGCAATGCCTTTGATGTCCTGGCACCCAAATAAGTTTTACCTTATTTTGGTCTAACAGGGCCCTGAGTTCTTCCTGGCGTTGCTATACTAGTATTTATGACACTATCTGGCTCGAAAGGGTCTTCAGTGCCGCTTGACTCTCGGACATTATAAGGATTTGCCTGTTGACTACGGCTCTCCTGTTATTTTCTGCTGCGCACTGGAGTATAGCATAGACTTCTGCCCTAAAACGGAGGCAGTACTTAGTGGTCCGTTATGCCCCGCCCCTGTTTCCCTTTATAGTCCAAGAGCCCAGGTATACATACATTCATAGTACCTATAAGTGCTACCAGCGTTGCCAGATGGAATGAAAAAATTTCGTGAGAATCGAGAAAGAAAAATCGTGAGGCTAAAAATTGCTTAATGGTAAAAGAAAATGAAGCACAATAATATTTTTTTATAGATTTTTGATAAAGTAAACATGATTTTAAATTCATAAGAAATAAACATTTTATTATTAAATCTCTTGTATCCATGTATTTTCCGTTTTTTAGCAGGTATTTCTGGAAGCTGAGCCTCGTTTTCACGTTCCCTATCCGCAGGATTTCTCATAAGGCGTACGTTCGCTAATTCTCGGATCGGCGGTAGGTCTGCGAGTGACGCCACCACTATCAGCTGCTGATAGTGGTGACGTCACCCGCAGACCTCGATGAATTGCTTGCGATTCAGACTGTGCTTGTGCATAATTTTTTCTTCGATTTTAAATTTAGAAAAGGTGATTTTAACGTTTAGGAATTCGTTTTTTTGACCTATACTGTTTTTAAACTCGGATAATGCATTTTACGCCAAGAGTTGAGGTCTGAGACTGATATGGCAGACACTTTCACTTTTCAGCTCAATAAGCAGTCCTATTACTTAAGTTTTCTTGGGCGCGCGGCGCGCATGTACCAGGAGAGGCGTAACATAACTAAATATTGTATAGTAGATTTTCATTTCGGTTAAGCTTTATATTTAATTATCGATTTGTAGTACTACAGAGAGAATTCGTAAGAATTGCTACCTCATTCGTGAGATCGTGAAATTTTGACCAAAATCGTGTAATCTTACGAATAATCGTGAGATCTGGCAACACTGAGTGCTACTCAATCCCACATATTCTGTCCTTTAGAAAATAAGTTGTGTCTTGTGTCTGGCGGCTCTGGGCTCTTGGACTATTAGTTCTGCTTGGGAAGTTGACGTAAGGTCTGTTGAAGCAGTGTTCCCTTAACATGTGATCCGTTTTCATATTGAAAATATTGTCACAACTGCCCGCTTTACGGGGGTTTGTAGCTTTGGGTGTTGATGGAGAGAAACACGCTCAAGTTATATAAAAGTGTAGATATATATTTTCCAAATATGCCCTTACATATACGCTAGTCCTATAAGATGCATGACCCTTCGAACACTGGGAGCCACACGTCAACGCTGCTTGGAGGACTAGTTATCGTCACCCTTATGGCCTTGTCCAGAGGGGCTTTCCCAACGAGAGGTAATTGCACTGGACAGCGATAAGGTTGAAGATACCCAGAGGGGCTTTCCCAACGAGAGGTACTTGCACTGGTGAGACTTAATTCCAGAGGGGCTTTCCCAACGAGAGGTACTTGCACTGGTTTAAGACAAGTCTCCCCTTGCTGCGGCTTGCAGCGCAATTTATATCCTTATATCGATCGAATCGGCAATTAAATTAATAAGGTTGAATACCGGGTCCTCCTTTCCTAAGCAGCTAGTTGACAATATCTGTCCCCATAAGTTCTGAGATTGCCGTGTGTCTCGTCTTTTTGTTGTAGGCGGTTGTCGGTTGCAGTCTTTGCCTGTGCAGAACTGGGAGGTCTAGCAGGGCCCTGTTGGTGTGGACCACATTGCTACTGTTATTCTTGAGCAGGTTAGTCTTCCAACTTTGCTAAGTTGGCGCATGGCACCTATTTCCTGTTGCGTCTGTGGCCACTACAAGATGGAGGTGCAAGGATGATACACACTACTACAAGCCTATGCTCATAGGGGATTTTTTTGTTGATGTTTTCCAGATGCTGATTCTACGTAAGTTTTAGGTCCAGTGTTACCTCCAGGTACTTGACCTCGCTCGAACTCTGCATGTTTTCCCTCTTTGGTCTAAGTGGTCCCAGGTCTTTCGCGCCTTCGGGTAAATGTCCTGAATGGCGGATTTGTTCGGACTCATATTCAACCCTCCCGGGTGACAGACCTATCTGTGACAGGCGTCCTATGGCTGTCTCAGTTTAGTTGATTCCCTGGGAAAGGGTACGTTGCACCTGGCGGGGCTGGGATATGGCTTTCCTTTAGGATGGGGTTGGTGGATAATTCAGCTTTCGTGAAGTGATTTGTGCTGAGGTCGCCTAGATGTTCTTTCAGAAGTTGGAGCTGTGTATCTCTACGGATTGTGGTGTTTCCAATAAATGGAACGTTTAATAGATATTTCAGGATCCTATTTTCTAAGCTTAGAAGTTGTTTTATCAGTGGCGGTCTTGGATAGTTGTAGCCCAGGGTGGGGCTCCATAAGTTTGATAGTTGTTTAATTTAGTTCGGAGATTCAGTTTGCTGTGTCGATTCAAGAGTGAGTTGAACACTCGCTTTATTTCTGGTGTATTTTATGTTTTACGGCTTAGTTCAGCTTGCTGTCAAAGATAATGCCAAGGTATTCGACCTTCTAAGCCCACGAGAGGAGTTTTCAGCCATTGTAATTTTTTCTTTAGACGACTTTCTCATGTTATTGCCGAATATTATAATGATTTGGGTTCACTTTTAGCTTCCACCGGTCCATTCAAGGCTGTTGAGGTGTCGTTGTAGTTTGGTTCTGATAGTTGGTCTTCTCTTTCTGGTGGCGGTAATATAATAGCAGTATTGTCTGCGTAAGCTATAGAGTGGTTTCTCTACTTTTCGGGATATCCGCCATAAACAAACTGAAAAGTAGAGGACTGAGCAGAAAGCCTTGAAGAACTTCGGCAAAAACTTTTCTGGTAATGGATTTGACATGGTGTGCGGTGTGCCGGTCCAGACTGACACAGATAGGAATGCTATGATTGTTGAACTAAGTATAGCGGCATGTTGAATCTGAGCATTTTTAGAATGAGGCTCTGGTGCCACATTTTCTTTTGAAATGTGTAGGAGGACTGCTCCTGTCTCCATTCTTCGGTTTGCTCCCTTATGTATTGTGTGGACTAAGTGGGCTGTGCTATGTTGTGCTCTGAAGCCCATCTATTCGTCTGGCAGTAGATGAAGATGGGAGACCGTGTCTTGTATGTCTCTGTTTATAATAATTCTTTCTTCCACTTTGCTGGCATTTCCTATTTTTCCAGGCTTTGGTATGAACGTTACCCTAATGTGCCTCTAAGTCTTTACTATAAAGCCAAAGAGGCTAGGCTATTTTTTAGAATATTACAGTATATCCTGTGTGCTAATTCAGTTCTGTTCTGCAACATTATGGGATAGATCCTATTTGTCCCTGTTGACTTGTCAAAGGTGTTTATAGCCCATTTTACTTTTTCATAGTAGACTAGTTTCTTCGAGATCAGCCAGTCGTTCCTAGACGCTCTTCGAGATCTAGGCTCATCCCATGTCCACTGAGTCTGGATCTTGAGTACTTCCTATATCCTTACAGTATTTCCTCCAAAACCTCCTCTTGGATCCTCTCAGCTCTTTCTTATCTTGAACTTGTCCAACGTGATTTTATATGTAGGTATCCCACTATTCCCACTGGCCGGTTTTTTGGGCTTTGCTGAATTCTATTCGAGCTTTTCTCCTTAAATTTGTGAGGTTCTCATTGCACCAGGCACGTTTCGGTAGATTTCCTTGTTATATCAGTTCCTGAGATCAGTTCTCATTGAGATGATTGCAGCATTGAATTGATTCACAACCATCTACAAATTTTCCGTGTCTCTTGTTTTCCTGATGTTCACCAGGTCAGCTTTGTATGCGTCTCATCTCAGTGGATCCTCCACACTTTTGGTTCATTAAGAATAATCCTATAAATAAGTTGTCACCTATACTGCTGGTACTAGCTTATTGAAGTAGGTATGTACGGCCTGTATGGGTGTCCCATTGAAGATGGGAATTGGGATTATCTGCTAAACTCGTAAAGGTAGATTTTTTTGATTCCACATTCCCGGGCCAATAGGGAACTTGCACTTTTTTTTTTTATTTCAAAAATGTGTTGTACTACTCTAAAGACATAGTCATGCCAAATATCAAGCATTAAAAATCAGCCGTTAATTTTTTATGAATATTTGAAGTTACGCTCGAAACATCGCCATTTGAAACGACCGATTAGTGTGACGTCACTCAGCAACAAAATTCCATTCACAGTCCTTGGTTGACAGTGACCTTCGAGCAGGTAGATTTAGATTATGGTTATGTTGTTATCTATGCCGTTTATGATAGATTTGACATTGACAACACCAGCAGCACATGGCGTGGCAGCGGTGCGACCCGATTATTACTGCCCTTTGACGTCAGGACCCATAGAAATACGTTTTTGATCTCGTCAAGAATTTCGAATTATTTGGTATTTTCAATTGATGATTGTTATTGTATTTTATTATTTATTTCATATTTAATTTAATGTGCAAGTTCCCTATTGTGACGAATCGAATGTCGAAAACCGCAGGTCTCTATCTTATTTCGTTTTGAAGATACAGGATGAAACTTGAAATATTCACTTTTCGAGGGTAGTGATCTTGTAGTAATATTCAGCGTATGAAAAAAGATATCAAATAGGTAAACATTGTATCTGACGCAGCTTTTACGTAAATTTCATTGGCGTGCCGGAAGTTTTTTTTCCGAGGTAGGTACCGTTTGAGAGATATGACACAAAATTTACACTTCATAGTTATACCTCTGTTTTAACGTCAAGAAAAAATAGTTTCTGGATTGCAAAAAAAGTTGATGACATTTCGGCTTAACCGGTACCCACAGCAAATATCATAAAATAAATAATCGAATATCTTTCTAATGCTCGTTAACTTAATTTAATAGTGTAAAGTGGAAGGCCTGGTTTATTCACCTTCTGATAAACTGTCAGGTAATGCAATCTGACGGATAAACTTGCAATCTATACATAATCCTATTGGTTGGTCAATGGCCAGTTATCTGCAGACCAATAGGATAAGAAATTATGGCAAATTTATCTTGTAGACAGTTAGGCCTTCCGCACATTAGGCAACTGGAAAGAATAAAGATTCTAACTTGACAAATTGAAAAATAGTATGAGAAAAACCACCTATTTAAAACCGGTGTGAAATTAGCTTCTCAAGATAACCTCCAAAACTTCCGGAAACTGCCGAACGGCCAGTGGCGTCGGAAATACCGGGTGGGGCACGAAAAACTTTCCACCCAGGTTTTCTCAGGTGTTAGGTGTGTAATCAAAAATAGCTCAGACACGTCAATTTTTGTTTTTTGGGGGACACATTTTATTGGCCTGTTCACCCCCTACCTGTGAACCCCTAAGTGGGGGTGACAGGTAGGTACCCACAACATTTTAAATGAAAAGGGGGGTCGAGTGATACGTCATTTGATAGCTATTTTCATTAAGATTATATCCCCAAAGTTTCAAGTTGCTACTATTTACCTTGTCGAAATGGCGGCTTATCAAAGTTATGGAAAAATGCTGTGTGGTTTTTACCTGTTACCTACGCATAGGTGTGACAGGTAAAAACTATAGATACAGTTTAGATAATCGAAAAAAAGCTTTTATCCTAACTTTGACATGCCGCCATTTCGGCAGGATTAATAGTAGCAACTTAAAACTTCGGGGATATAATCTTAATGAATATAGCTACCAAATGACATATCGCTCGACCACTCTTTCCATTTGAAATTTTGAGGGTAGCTGTTACCCCCACTTAGGCGTTCACAGGTAGGGGCTGAAAATACCAATAAAATGTGTCTGAGCGATTTTTGATTAAATACCTAGCACCTGAGAAAACCTGGGTGGAAATTTTTTCGTGCCCCACCCAGTATAAGAAAATATCGTATCCTAAAATCTGCTCGTACTGACAGATTCATATTTTCAGGACAAATTATGAGAAGCATTTGCTATTTTTTTGCCTCAACACCAGATTCCGATAGGCCGTCAGAGGGGTGAAGTGAAGATATCAAAAAAATCGTATCTCAAAATCTGCTCGTGCTGACAGATTCATATTTTCAGAACAAATTACGACAAGCAATTGCTATTTTTTCACCCTAATACCAGATCCCGATAGGCCCTAAGATGACGCTGAGTCAACACCAACCATAAATGGGACCCAGCAGCTTATCGGCTGCGATGCACATATACTCACCAAAGTTTGAGGAAGTACCAACGTCAACGGTAGAAGTGAATCTTTACTACAATATTATAACAAACAATTTAGATACCTATAATGGAATGTACGAAATAAACTTACCTTTGTTAATTCAACTAGAAAGGAGGTGACTGTTCTGACACTAGTCTTAAACCATACGAGTAATCACGTCACAAACTGTAATGTATCCTGATGAGGCAAGTTGCTCAGATCACACATAAGTACATCAAATTTGAAATTTCAAGGGGAACATTTTCATTAACTTATCGGAACCCCTCGAAAGATGGACTGGGACGCATACAAAGCTGACTTAGAATATAGTTTTCCCAACATCAGGAAGGGAATAAACACTGAAGATTTGGAGATATGGTTGTGAATCAATTCAATGATGCAATCATCTCAGCCTTTAATGAGAACTGCCCACTTAAAACAAGGAAATCCACCAGGAACGTGCCCTGATGGAACAAGAACCTTGCAAAGGACCCTGCCCAAAGTATACGGAAATGTTGTTTATGTCAGAATTGGCTGAATTTTGTATATCATCGTGTATCACGCCTTTCTGATGGCCTTGGTGAATACAACCACCTACAACAAAAAGACGATTAGGAAACTCTTAAAAAAACAACTTTTCCGGCTCAAAGATTGTTGATCAGACTCAGTAGATATGGACTCTAGGTCTCACAGAGCGTCGAGGAACGACTGGCTGACCTCTAAGAAAGTAGTCAACTATTGGAAAGTCAAATGAGCTATGAACACCTTAGAAAAGTCAACAGGGACAAATAAAATCTATCCGATAATGTTGCAAAACGGAACTGAACTAACACAGGATACTATGCAACATTCTAAGAAGTAGCCTGTATATACTAAAAATTTGGAGGCACATCAGGGTAACGTTCATACCAAAGCTTGGAAAAATAGAACAGGATAAGGTAAAGTCCGTAAGACCCATTAGTCTTACATCATTTGAGGTTCAGATAATGGAAAATCTTGTGGATAGGTATATCAGGGACGGTGTGTTGGCAAACCGACCACTACACCAAGACCCACTATGCATATCGCATATCAGACAGGGATGTTAACAGAAACAGCGCATCACTAGCTGATCAGCATATACGAGACAACATTGGAAAACAGGGCTGGACTTCTTTTGGCATATGAGAGAGTTTGTGACAACACTTCCTTCGACTCAATAACCAGATCTCTCATGCATAAAGGGGTTGAGGACACCATTGTATGGGGAACAACTCCATGCTAAGAGAAAGAATAATAGAACCTACCTCAGGAAGAGCGAGTTCCGCAGCAATTAGCTCATTAACGAGTCGTTCTGATATAGAAATTAGCAGTTGAACTTATCAGTGAAGATTCTACCTGAAAATGATTAGGTACTCAGAAAATAAATGGCAATTTTTTCCATGTTGAATTGGATTTATATGAACCGAAAACTAATCTATCTATAAGAAATTCATAGATTTGTAAGCTCTGACGTCACAGTAATTGAACAAACTTATTATTAGATTTTATAGAGTTAATAAAGTAAATATTTAGAGATGTTTCTCCAATCAACTGGCGGGCGATTTTATTTTTCAAAATATTCTTTTATAAATAACCATACCATAGCAAGCGTAGATGTGAACAAACTCTACATCTCATCCTATACAATTTACCATTCATAAGAACCGTTAACTTCAAACCAGTGCATAGCATTTTCTAATTTTTTCCTTTGGAATCTCATCTTATTAGAGTCAGGTTCCCTTTCTCTCATCTAAAAGTAAACCCAAACAAGTAAAAAAAAAAAACCATTGACTTGTCTTCTACCTGCTTCGGTACTATGCCCCTTCCTATGGTACCTTTTTTCATTTAGTAGTGCTTCAGTGACCAGTGATCGTGAAACTACAAGACGAAATCATGAAAATTTACGTGATTTTGGTAAGAATTTGATAGTTTTTTTTAAAAGAATTTATCTTCAAATGTTAGAAAACTGATATTTTTCTCACCTTAAGTAAGACTCAACCTATTTAGGATAGTTTACATTCAAAATAACGCATTTTCTGGGTTTATGTTTACATCACATTCGTATATTTGTTGCAATTCTGTCACAAAAAATCAATTATATCCGCTTAAAACTTACAATAATTATTATTACAAATCACTTTCAGATTTTTGGTATTTTAACCTTGGCAGCGGCAAAATCTGAGCCGCATAAATCAACTGAGAAACATGCTTCAAACTCAGAAGAAAAAGCCAACGAAGCCAAAACGCAATCAGAACATTCAGCTAGCAAAACATCGTCCAAACACGATCAAGAGTCGGGCAAACACGGCTCAGAACTCTCAGAATTGCACCGAGTCGAAGACTTGGACAAAGGGGGCAAAAAGCACAAGCATTTCCATGCTGATAAGCATGAATCTTTTCATAAAAGCGGTGCAGAAAGCGCACATGGAGCAAAATTCGAAGAAGCATCCAAAAGGCACAAGGGCAACTACAAAAAAGGCTATTTGGAAAAGTTTCACAAAGACGAGCTAATGAAACATGATAGTTTTTTCAATAAAGGCGAAAAAAGTGGTAGTTATAATATTTTCGGAAAAAAAGGAGCCAAATATGGATCTGAGGCTGTTACCAAACACAATGGAGGCTCATTTAAGGTAGGTACAAAATATTTATATACATATATATATGCAAAAAATCTTTTTGTAGAATCTGAAATCTGAAGGCAAGCATGGTAAAGGCAGTAAAAAAGCAGGAGGCCACAATAAGTCAGAGAAAAAAGGGCGCAAAAGTTCCAAAACTACTAAGAGCCATCACGCAAATGGAGAAAAGTCTGGCAAGAAGGCAGGCAAAAAGGGCGGCAAACAATTTAGAACGAATTCAAAACAATAAATAATAATTTTATAAATAAATTTTTTTGTATTGTAAGTTTTGTCTACTCCACTGTCAGGAAATTCATTAAATTTAATTCGATTTGTCCATTAAGCAAACCTAATTTACCATACGTGTCCATCATATAACCACAATAATGAGGGGTTTTATTATTTGTTGTCCTGCTATATATAGATTCTAAGGGCTAGTTTATTCAAGGAAGAGTTAAAGTAACTTTTGATTTATGATACAAATATCGAAGCCAACATTTTTCTAATCAGTTTGAAACTAGAACTTCTTCAATAATAAGACTTTGAAAAGCAAAAATTGTACGTCCCTGACTGAAATTCCAACCCCCTAGAAATTATTAATAATTCAATAATCCTTTTGCCTGTACAAACATATGACAAATCAGTTCCGAGACACTTGAATTTTTCATTGAGCATTATGGCTTGGTTTTTAGTTTTTTTGACTGTTTTACCCATTTTTAATGCCCAAAAGTTTCAAATAGGTAAGCAATTGAAGTAGATTTTATTTTGAAAATAAGAGGTTTTTTGGAGTGAAGTATTTTGAAATTGGTTTTGAACATTTAGGTTTCTATGATAGAAAAATAATGAAAGTTCCCAAATTAGCAACACTTTTAGAGGGTTAATTCAGTGTTCTAGGACCTGGTGGCATAAATTTAGGGATAAAACTTCTTTGATTAGGCCAAAATTGGCTTATATTTGAGGCTTAACAATCTAGGAACCGGGCTTCAACTCTGCTACTGCTTATTTGCAACTTCAAATTACATTAATTATTTCTAATCATCCTATTACTCTATACTATCCTCTCTCTGTTTTTATATCCATTAGATTGATGAAAGTGAAATTTCACTCTTTTGCAAACTTTTCAAATTAAAATAATTTGAAAAAATGGGGATTAAACCAATCCACAAGGTGTATTTTCTTGATAGTGCAACGAATAGTTTGATTAAGATTTATTTTACATAGATACCATAGAAATCTCATTCTCGGCTCTACAAGAGCTTAAACTAGACTGGAAAAGTATGAAAATCTGATTTCTGACCCTTCTAGAGCCCGCAACTTAGCGAAAGCGGCTTGAAAATGAAATTTTTGAGCCTAGTAAGGCTGGAATTCAACTGCAGAAGCTCGAAAATCTTATTAACAATTCTCTTCTGATTCTGAAATTTGAAGTAAGGATCAAATATAGCTTTCCTAGACTACACAGAGACATCTTAAATTAAGACGCCCCTAAGATGTTCACAAACGACATTCTAGACGTCTGCTTTACGTCTGAAAAAATGGTATGTTACAAAACCCAATATCTTGCAAACGTCTGCCTGAAGACGTTTTCAGGACTAATATTTCATTATAATTACTCATTTTATAACAGCTAATTTTTGTCTATTCCAAAAGGCTTATTAAAGTTCCAAAGTGTTAAATTGTGTAAAATTTTAAATGGTTCTCAGTAACATCTAAATTGAATGAGAAACGAATTCTGTGTTTTTGTAGACATTTTCAAAACATCGCTAAGGTGATTACAAATATTCGAGATATTTTTTAGACGTCTATACTTACGTCTTCAAGGCCTTTTTAAAGACATCTTAAAGACGTCGTATGTTACAAAGCTCAACGTCTTTCAAACGTATATGCCTATTGCCTAAAAATGTTTATGAGATTTTTTCAAGACATTCTATAGACGTCTTCAACGAGATATCTTAAAGACATCTTCGAATCTCTTTTTAATACATAAACTTTTAAGCCCGGTTGTACCAAATAGCGAGTGGCTCAGTCAGACCCATTTCCTTGCTCCCAGTTATGTCTAAGATATTAAAAACCTGTGTAAATATGAGATTAACCAGTTATTTGGATGAAATACATTTTTGGTATGCGGGTCAATATGGATTCAAAAAACACAGCAATACCTCCTCAGCAACTACAGACCTAATTACAAATATTTATGAAAAGGTTGATAATACGCAAGGCTGATACACCTAGGTACTACTAGAGAATGATCTATCCTCATAAGGGATGTGTGTAATAAATCCCCCCTTCCCCTCCACGCCAAAATACCAATTGTGACGTTGGCAGTATGTTATTTTTCGCCTTGATGTAGGCTATTTAGACAGCTGACGATTTAGTTATGATGTCGGAAATGGTATCACACCAATATGGCGGCGATTACCAAAAACGAGACCGATAAGCACTCCTTAGAGTGTGTATTCTCATTTTCGTTGAATAAGAGATATAGTGTGTACTTGTCTCGCTGGACTTAAGAACAGCTTTTAATACAGTTAATCACAAAATTCTCCTGGATGTGCTTGAAAAAACTGGTATTGGAGGTTAAGCACTACTGTGGTTTAGGGATTGTCTATCGGGCAGACTACAGTATGTTGAATGTGAAGGTAACAGAAGTAAAATGGAAAACATTGTACACGGAGTGTCCCAAGATTCAATTCTGGGACCGACACTCATCCTAGTTTACGTGAACTCACTGTCATCCATACCTCTTCAGGGCTGTCTCAATTTATGTGCAGTTGATACAGCAGTAATTCCATTTTTCTAGATTTTTTTGAGGATTGGTGTAATGATGTTGTCTGTGATATCGCAACGCCTGTTATAATTATGGGCGATTTTAATATTAACTGGTTATTAAATGATACTTATTCTAATAGGCTGAAACAGAGCTCAGAGGAATTGGGATTGCATCAGAAAGTCCTTGAAATTACAAGAGCCTCTTCACATGGCGGTAGTATATAATAGATTTAGTGTTTTCAAATTTTGACAATTTAAATGCAGAAATATTGCAAGTACCTAGGATAAGTGATCACTATCTTATATCTTTGGGGGTGACAGGTTTTCGAGACCGGCAGAGTATTCCATTGATTATGAAAACTAGGGGCCGTAATCTTGATTATGACCTAATTTCAAATAAATTATCGAGGGTGAATTGGGATTATTCAGTAAAAGATGTCAGTTTAAAATTTGTAAATTTTTATGAAGTAATAATAAATATTTTGAATGAGGTGGCGCCAAGAAAAGAAATTAAAATTTTACCTAGATTTAAACCATGGTGGAATGATAGAACTAAATCGGCAATACAAATGCGCGATACCAGTTATAAGGAATATAAATCTGATAGGAGTGAGGCGAAGCAAAAAATATATAGGACCAATAGAAACAACGCAGTTAAAATAATAAGAGAAGAAAAAATGAGGTATTTTGAAATGAAAATTGATAATTGTAGGTTACCAGTAAAGAAAAGTATTAACATTATTAAAGAAATTGAGTTTGTTAATCATGAAATCGAATTCCAGAATCTGCTGAAGATTGAACATAACTTGCTTCAAGTGTAAAGCTGAAGCAGCTGATCTTCGATGGATACTTTGAGATTGTATACAATGAAAGACTTTATCTGCAATTTAGAACTAATATATTCATAAATGCAACAACTTTGTGATACAGTACCTATACTTGTACTTACTGGATATTTTTTCTTGTGTGATATTGTATAATGTATAATAATATGGTATATTGTAATAATGTTACATATGATACTGAATGACCCGCTCAGCTTTCCAGCACAGGGTCTCTAGCTAGCTTAAGTAGGTACCGGGTGATTGTCCATATTTTGCACCCACATTTATCTTACCTATTTGAAGAGATACCTACCCAGAAATGTCAAATTTGAAAGTTGTAGGTAATATCGTAATATCAGAAAGTTTTCAATGATGTTAGTTACAAGTATACAGGGTGCGTCACAAAAGTGTGGCGATTCAAAGTTATACTTTTTTAGATGGAAAACCCCGTATATTATTGTCCCATTGGATTAGCCTTTCAAACTTGATTCCAAATATACTAGGTAGGTACCTAATATATTTGGAATCAGGTTTGAAAGACTAATCCAATGAGACAATAATATATGGGGTTTTCTATTTGAAAAAGTATAACTTTGCTTCGCCACACTTTTGTGACACATCCAGTATACTTGTAACTAACATCATTGAAAACTTTCTGATATTTACCTACAACTTTCACATTTTACATTTCTGGGTATAGTCCAACACATACCATTTTAAAGTCACGTGATTTTTCTCTATCCTGGTTGAATACATCTCAAACAGCGGTCATAGTAAAATTGACAAAAAAATTGCTGTCTAATTATTGTTCATAAAATTCTTACCTGAAATTGAATCCGTCACTGTCATCAATTAGTTTGTCAAAGTTATTTTAGAAAATGATACAACGAACAAACACAGCTAATAATTTTGACTATATTAACCTTTTTCCAACTCAAAAAGATGCAAATAGAAAACGGGTACCCAATTCAAGTTGAGAATGTATTACAAGGGGCAGCAGAAGCGACAAAAGTGAGTCTCGCAACAATTGCAAGTATTAAAATTCTCATCTGATTGGTCAATACTACTTCAGAAACGCATTTGTAACATGCCAGTGGGAACATATCTTAAAATTCAATAGTAATTAACCATCAGTAGCTTTTTGTAGGTGATATCAACGACATAATCAACGAACATACGTTTTTTGCCACCAATATCACGTGACTTTAAAATGGTATTTGTCGAACTTTATCTCTTCAAACAGGTGAGATAGGTGTGGGTGCAAAATATAGACAATCACCCGATACATACATCTATTGTTTAACTATCATGTTGAAATAAAGAAAAAAAAAAGTACGATATCTTATCGACGTCTTCTAGACGTCTTTTTTGTCTTCAGACGCAATGCAAACCTAAAAAAGACGTCTTAACACTTCGTGTGCTGTCTAAGTTATTATCCAAAGAATAAATGCATGTGAATCCCATTCTCGGCTCTATACTAGAACCAAAATCGGACATAAGAACTATGAAATTGTAATATCTGATCGAGTATCTGACTATTCTACAGTTGAAGTTTGGCCAGAGCGACTCAAGGCTTAGATTTCTAATCTTTCTAGAGTCAAAGTTCAGCCAGAGCGACGTAAATAGTAATTTTTGAGACTAGTAGAGCTGAAATTCAACTGGACAAACCTGAAAATTTTATCCTAGATCTAAAATGTGAAGTAGAAATATATGAGAATAATCTCATCCCTGGATCAACTAAAGTCTAAATTGAATAAAACCCATCAGATTTTTGATCTTTCTAGAGTTAAAGTTCAGCCAGAGCGGGTTAAAAAGGTAATAATTGACCCTAGTAGAGTTGAAATTCAAGTTGAGCAGCTCAAAAATCTTAAAATTCTCCTGAATCCGAAATTTGAACTCTTTGTAGAGATAGGTGAGAATTTTATGTTCGGATCTGCAACAACTTTTTCAATTGTAATTGAGAAACAGTTAGATGTAGGTCAAATGCAATCGAGATTAATGATAAATAAACATTCTGGTATTTATTATTATTTACCCAACATCTTTTACAGTTTCCGATATCCCCATATAATGTATCACTTTGTGAAACCTTGTATATAAAATTTTCGAATTTTCTTGACCTCAATTTAATTTGACCTATTCTGAATCTCAATTGACGTTTTCTGATTTACAATAATTGGAAAAGATGTAGAGCCAAAATTGGACTAAACATCTTCTGACCAGTCTGCAGTTGAAGTTTGGCTGAAGCGGCTTGAAAATTAGATTTTTGATCTCTCTACGGAGGAAAAGTTTATTCAGAGTGACACTTAAAAAAGTAATTTTTGAACCTAAGAGAGCGAAGATTGAACTAGAGAAACTTAAAAAATCTTGAAATCAATAAAGAGGAGACGTCAATAGAGATGGAGAAAATATCTCTATTTGTTACAGAGTCTCAGCCATCAGTACTATCTCTCCAAGATCTGAACTTTGAACTAGGAATGCATAAGAATTCCATTTACGGATCAACTAGAGCCGAAATTGAATAATTGAACTAAAGAAGTAAGTATGAAACTCTAGTTTTTGACCATTCTGGAGTAGAAATTCGGCGAGAGCAGTTTCAGAAAAATAACTTTTGAGCCTTCAATTGGAGAAACCTGAAAATTTTATCATCAGCTTTTCTAGATTCGAAATTTGAATTAGAAATACATCAGCATCAGACCCGGCTTGACTGAAGCCAAAATTAGACTAAAGAAGTATGAGACTTTGATTTCCGATCTTTCTATATAGAATTAAGGTCTGTTCTCACAGAAATCATAAACCAGTCAGAGCGTATTTCATTGGTTGAAAACTGTTTGTTGGCAATTTGCACGAAGCAAAAGTGCTCTGATTGCTTTGTGAATTTTGTGAAAATAGACCTTTAAAATTCAGTCAGAGCGGCTTGAAAGAGCCTAGTGGAGCTGAAATTCAACTGAAGAACTTAAAAATAGTGGATGATGATAGTGAACTTTCTAATTTTGTAATTTGTTAATTTTTCTTTTAATTGCTATTGTAAAGCGATGTTTCAAGACACAAAGAGGAAGTACTAATGTGTATTTCCTTTACTTTCAGCCCTGAAGAAGGCAAGTGAAGCTTTCTGTTTCCTATAAGATATGCCAGTAGTTTAATTATTTTTTATTTATAGTTAGGTTGTAGTAGGTACTTTTCAACAGCTGTCAGAAAAGCTGATAGATTCTTATCGTGTTCTTCTTGATTTTTTCCACAAATTGTTATATCATCGAGATATGCGTAGAGGCCTTCTAGATTCTCTTGTCCGATTATTGTATCTAAGACTCTTTGAAAACAAGGTACGCCGTTAGTCATACCAAAAGGGATACGATTAAACTGGTACAGGTTTTTATCAGCTTCAAAAGTTGTGAATTGTTTTTCATCATTTCTTATAGGGTGATAAACGCACTTTCTGGGTCAATAGTGCTAAAAACGTCAAATTTTAAGACTGCTCTTACCAACCCTTCGATATTAGGTATATGAAGGATAAGTAAACTTGTTGAATGTTTGAGAATAGTCAACAACCATTCTCTTTTTATGATTTCCGTTCTTTGTCACAAGAACTTGTGCTCGCAAGGAAGACGTACTTTCTTCAATGATACTTTCTGAAAGAAGCTTTTGTACTTCACTTGAAATAAATTTGGCATCAGTATGTGAAAATTTTCTCGAATATGTAGCAATGATAGATTAGCAAATAATTGCGGAGGTTCAATTTTAGCAGGAGCTAGAGAACAGTGCTTTATTTCTAGTAAAGTCATGGTAGATTTTCATCCTCCAAAATAAACAGTCAATATTTTATGTTGTTTGAAAATGTCATGACCAACGATAATATCAACTCAGAGATTTAGTAGAACTGAAACTTTCACGTTTGCATACTGATGATCAAGAATTTTGAGATTGACAATACAAAATCCTTTGTTTTGTACGCAGAGAAGTTTGAACCATAGACACCTAGCCTTTACTTAGTTGAATCGTGAGATTATTGGATAAAACAAATGAATCATTCAAGTAAGGAGTCATTGACATCCACTTAACTTAACTTAAAGTACGGAAAATTATCAATAAAGAAAAGTTGAAAATCATGTATTTATATGTACTTAGTTGTTTACATCCACTTAAAAATTAAGAAAACACACGGAAAAGTTGAACCAACTTCAACTTAAGGAAATCCTTACGTTAATTTTAATAATAATTATGAATGACAGACAGATTGAACTAGTCTGTTATTATCAATATCATCCGTGATTACACGTAGGAAAATTAACTTCATTGTAAACACACACCTTCTCAGTTTCTTACGTTAATTATAATTTTCCGTATGTTGAGTGGATGTAAATGACCCTTAAGTTTCAGAGCTGCCAGTATCTATTAACGCATCTGCCGATAACTGATTGATTTCTACTGGCACCGCAGTTTCTGATAAACTTCCAGAAGCCAATGTTTAAGAAAGAATAGATCCAGTTGTACCACGATTTGAACTTCGACAAACAGCAGAGAAATGACCTTTTTTACTGCATTGTTTGCATGTAGTATGCAGGGCAGTACAAAGAGAGCGATCATGTTTTTTATTTCCACAATAATAGCATGTAGAAAATTTCTCAGTAGCACTCGAACTAGTATATCTTTGTTGCTGCACTTAAGGATTTTCCGCGTTACTAGAATTGATAAAACTTGTTGAAGCTTTTTGGTATACCTCAGAATATTTTTGAGCAGATTCAAAAGATGTTGCTTCATCTAAAGTTAGATTACTTTTTTACAAGAGGCGTTGACGAATTTCATTTGACAATAAGCCGCTATTGAATGCATCTCTAATAGAAAGTTCGCCATGTTTTTTGGCAGTTACGGTCTTGAAGTTACAATTTTTGCTGAGCTGATTCAAAATTTAAATGTACTGGCTCATATTTTCTCCATGTTGCTGTTTCCTCGTAGAAAGAATATGTCTTGGAAATGCTTCATTTTGTGGTTTTATATATAGATGATGTTATCTAAGATACAGCATCAGCTGCAGCTTTTGTGCTTCCTCTACATCCTTTACTGACAACATGAAGTTCTGGAATGTACTTTTCCAATGACACCATTTCTTCGCTGTATTTGATGGGATCAGTATCAAACCTTTTAGGTCTCAGGAGCTTGTCCATAATGTCGATTAAATTGTAGTAATGCAAATATAAATATATACCTCTTAGGGCTTATTAAGTATAAGATTACCTTGACAAATAATTGATGACACAATCTTGAATGACACACTAATACACGTACTTAGATATGGTATTAAAACATAAAGGTGTATCACCACACTGGGTCTACTACAGTCAAAATTGGACTTAAAGAAGTATATGAAACTTTGATTTATGATCTTTCCATAGTGTTAAAACTCAGTCAGAGCGTCTTAAAAAGATCTTTTTTAGGCCTAGTACAGCTAAAATTCAACTGAAGAAATTTAACAATCTTGTAACAAGCTCTTCTAAATCTGAAATTCCAATAAGAGATACATGATAATTTCATTACCGGATCTACTACCCAGATAGCACACAGTCTTGAAGACGTCTTTATTCAGGTCTGCATTACGTCTGAACGTCTGGAAATCAAAAAAAAAAAAACGTCTAAAGACGTTGTTTTGAAAATGCCCATAAGATGTCGTAAATTCAGATCCTAGAGATAACTATTTCGTACAACCAGGCCTAAAAGTGAATAATGGTTTATGTATTGATTCAAAGACGTCTATAGGACATCTCACTGAAGACGTCTCAAGAATGTCTTAATCCTAAAGACGTCTTCAGGCATATGTTTGAAAGACATTGAGTTTTGTAACATACGACGTCTTCAAGATTTTTTTAAGACGCTTTAAATACGTCTTGAATGTCGTTTGTGGACATCTTAGGGACGTTTTTAAGAGAACCCTGTTCTTTTTAGTTAGCCCAAAACTTCAACTAAAGAACTTCATAATATATTTCAAGAATATTTAAACCAAACAAAAGGTAGGTATAAAAAAAAGTGTTTTTTCCTATAAATACGTAATATAACTATCGCTTTTTAATTAATCCAGCCCAAAACCCGCTTTTCTCTAGCTTGATTAGGCTCCAATATTCAACCACTGCAAAATAATGAAAGTATAGTTTTTTGCCTGTTATGCAAAGTCAGTAGCGTCTCGGAACAATTACATTTTTGTAGGTATTTTGAATTTTAGTATTATGCATTCATTTGACTTTAAATCAAGCTGCCACTGTTATACTTAGGTACCAGATAATAATTATTGACTTGCGCTTTTAATGAGTTGTATTTTATACGATTTCCAACCTTGATTTAAATTCAATTGGTTTACCTCTAGCTCAAATCTCCCTTGTATGTATAGATTTTTGTGTATTATAAGATCAATAGTAATTAGGTCTGGTTGATCGGGTGGTTTTTTCATATCTAAAAATGAATTTGAGTATGTTAACCTCTCTTGAAATTGCAAAATCTTAATCCACATTGTTATATAATGTATCGGTATCGACAATATTCCCACCATGAAATCCCATTCCTTTTCGCGCCATTTCACTGCAAATAGGAAAAAAAAAAACGAGTTTTGGTTAAAGTGCGGTAACAAGTGCAACTTTTCTACTACCGAAACCACCTGGCAGTGTTATTATTTGTTTGAAATAGCAACTACCAATGAACCAGTGATTCGAAAAATTATCAGTTTTTTAACCCTCGGTTAAAACGTTTATGGGCGATAATAATTGTTATCAATTTGAGCTTATATTACTTTGTTTTATGCATTTAGTGCATGTGCTATTATTATTATTGATACATATAAATTATATGTATTTTTCATGTGATGGGTTCACGACATAATGAGTAAACATTCAATTATCTAAAAACTAGTTTTTCCATTGGTAAGTTGCTTATTATACATTTATGTGGTTGTTTGTTGATACATTTTTATTTTATTTTTTCATTTTAGTCAAGAAACACACGCAAATATATAGAAACTCAATGGAGCAATCAAGAAAATAATTAAAATTCGTCATGGACAAATAGCCATTGTTAAGTGAATGTTGGGCAATAATAAAAGCTAAAGCATCATGAAATACGGTAAGAATAATTATTATAATTTATTGTAATTCAGTTGCGAAAAGTCATCTTTTTAATATTGATTTCCATTGAATAATGAATGGTTCATGAACTTTAACAATAGTGCAGTGTGTTAAAATCTGATTGCTGATTATTAATTAATTCATGTTTGAGGCAAATTGCTACGTACCTACTGTTCCATCCATATAGAGTTATTTTTCATTTTCCATATGGATTTTAAAGTTTGGTTGATTTCAAATTCAAAACACTCCATGCATGAAAGACTTTCCTATTTATACAAAAGACATCCCAAGAAGTTCATAGAATATTCAAGATGTAAATTAAAATCTTGGATATTCCAGGAAAAATGTGTGTCATCAAAATAGAATCACTACAACTATTGAATATCTTCAAATTCTCTATAAACTGAACTAAATTTGGTTTTGGAGGTTCACATAGCTGGGCAGTATTTGCATTCCTTAATACTTTTTAATATTTGACTTTAGGCTTATTTATTCGTTTTGATCAGTTGACTTGTTTATTTGAATGCATTGGTATTACCTACATATTTTACACTGTTATTTAGTTTAATCACCGTATTTTAGCATTTTTTCCGTGACTCCGTCTTTTCCAGGTTCTTTGCTGTTTTTCATTTCTTTCAGAACCCTCTTTATTTTAGTTTGTAGTGGTTTTACGGTTTCTTCCAGTGATTCCTTTTTTGTTTAATATAGTTCTGTATCAAAGAGTTGTGTGATATTTATGATATCCTCCTTAATATTAGTTTCTACGCCGTTCTTGTCTTTTTTTTAATTTCGTATCTTCCTAGTGTCTGTCTTAGGCATTTCATATTCCTGTTATTCTCTATGACTCTTTCTATTTCTATTTCTTGGTTCTTTCTTTTGTTTTCTTTTATCATTTTCCTGATGGTTTTATTGATTTCTGTGTATCTATTCTATCGATTTCCTTTTCCCTTCTTTGTTCAGTTTCCGCCTCTTTTCTATGAGTTTCTTTGTCTCTTCTGATATGCAATTTTCCTTCTTTTTATCTTCTTGTGCGATTTTTTTTTCCTACCCTAATCATGGTTTTCGCTAATGTATCGTATATTTCATCTATAGTTTCATTATCGCTGTTCAAGTTCTAGGTCAGTTGTTCCTTCAGTCTCTCTTTGTATATGGTTTCATTTTGTGCAAGTTTGGTCATGTCTAGTTGTCCGTTGTTTCCATGAGTTTTTCTCTTCATTTCAAAGTTGTCATCGATACGTATTTTTGCTCTGATCATTCTGTGATCGCTGCCTGTGGTGAATCTGTTCAGGACTGTTACATCTTCAATAATACATTTTTCAGTGGTCAGTATGTAGTCAATTTCATTTCTCGTTGTTCCATTAGGGCTGAGCCTTGTCCACTTTCTTTGCGGTGTTTTCTTATAGAACGAGTTCATTGCATATAGATGTTTTTCTTCTAGACAGTTCATCGAAGTAATGCCCCTATCGTTCCTCTCACCGTACCCACAGTTCCCGATTTTTGTCTCTTCTTTATTCAGCTTCTCACCAAGTTTGGCATTGAAATCTCCAATTACTAGAGTAAGGCGAGTTTTATGTTCTTCCATAGCCTTTGAGATATCTTCATAAAATATTTCGATGCTCTCGTCGTCCTATGTTGAAGTGGGAGCGTACACTTGAATAATTTTAAGCAATTAAGCGATGTTCTTTTCATTTTAAGTACCTACGAGATAAGCAACCCGATCTGAGACTCCCTTGATAGTTTGAACGTGTTTACTTATCGCTTTATTTACAATAAATCCTGCTCCAAAGTTACTGTTGTTTTCATTACCTTTGTAGTATAGCAGGTTACCGGAGTTCAATTTTATTCGATTTTTTTGTTTTTCTTCGAGTTTCTGACAAGCCTACTATGTCCCACTTTATTCTTGTCAGCTCTTCCTCCAGTTCATGTATCTTTTCGTCAGTGTTCATTAATCTAATATTGTATGTTCCTATTGTAGGTGGATCAGTTCCTATGATTTTTGTTGTGTTAGTCGTTTTCGTGGGGTTTTGATCTTTGTTGGGAGCGAATTTTTACCTCCCCCTGATTTCGTGAGGCAGACCAGGTGTGGAAGTCGATAAATTTCCCACCTACCTGGAGACCAGTTTCATTTGTTTTAAAATTCGCCATGGTATATACAGGGGGGCAAGTACAGGGTTGGTGAGTTCTGATTCAGCCGCCCTTTCTGGGACAGACCCGCTGTTTTCAGCCGCTCACTCTGAGGCAGATCTACATATATAGTAGGGATAAGTTTAAGTCATTGAACGATTAATTGCCGATTGCACCGACGATTTTAAGGGAGGTTTAAAGATAATCAACGCTTAAAGTGACATTTTTACATGCATAAATGTCACTTTGAGCATTGATTATCGTTAAACCTTCCTTAAAATTTTCGGTGCAAACGGCCATTACAGTTTGCCTTTGAACCAATTACCATAGAGCTTGTTTTAGATGTATTTAATTTCAATTTGTCCTGACATATAACCAATCATACAAAACACTGAGCTCATCATTAAGAACATTAACAATTTTTTAATAGTCCTTTTCAGAAACAGAAATCAGTGCATCGTCTGCGAATAAACTTACAAAAGATTTTTTCATTACCCTATAAATGTCATTAATATAAATCATAAACAAGAGCGGACCCAGTACACTGCCCTGCGGGACACCCAATTTACTCATAATTTTGCTAGACACCTAATTATTTATATTTGTCACTTAAGTAGTCACTAAATCCATCTCAGGACGTTCCCTCCTATGTTATAATATGCAGCTAATTTTTTCAACAAAATGCCACGGTCTATTGTCTCAAAAGCGTGCTTCAGGTCCACTAAAATACCAACCTGTCTCCTTCAATAAGCTTTTTCCTCCACTTTGCACATATGTATTGGACGGCCGATTCACACGAGTGATAGCCTCGAAATCCAGACTGCCCCACGTAAAGTAACTGGTTTTCTTCAAAATACTATCTGATTTGATTACTCACTTCACTATAGTCTGGATAATTTTGTCAACTAGGCAATCTACTGACCTGTCAAAAACGAAATTCAATATGGAAGTTCGGGTCACGCATTGGGTCAAGCACTGTGTTGTTTATTCTGTATGTCATTGATTCTGTCACATTCTGGACAAACGTCAAGATTTGAATTATCGGATTCTGTGTTTTTTTGTGAAGCCTTATGAACGTCACCGGCTTGTCACCCCTGTCACCGCAATATTTGACCCGAACGGCCATTATAAAATCACGTGATTGAGATTGCCTAACTGCTGGCAGGAGATTGATTGCCTAAAATCCAAAGCGTCCTCTGGTTTATTTACTTTTGGGATTGGCAGTATTGGCACAACAAGACTAAGCTTTAAGGGCCGAATTTATAGTCGTTCCTTGACTCTTCCTTGAAGGTTGTGAGATTAGAATGGACACTTGCTACAATTTGACAAGTTACAGTCATGTCAATTCTAAACGTTCAAGGCTTCCTTAAGGTCTGAGGAAGCCTCAAGGAGCGACTATAAATTCGGCCCTTAGTCATTTAGAAATTTTCCTGTTCTCAAAGTCAAGCTTATCAGATGCAAAAGAGGATAGGCTATCACTCCAAACAACTGTTTTATCAGTTTAATGTTCAGAATATCATCACTAGTGTTTTTGTTTTTAAGACCATATTCTATCTTTGTGAGTTGTGATAATTGTTTTGAAGCTCAGAATCCGAGCTCTAGTAAAAGAAATATCAGTGTCTTTCCATTCTTTAAATTCAATACTATCAGAAACTTCAATGAAACTGTACACCAAAATAGTATATTGTGTAATAAGTTTTGAAAAAGGCTCTTTGGGCAATAAGTCACACGAGTGTGCAAAGAGCCGATTTCAAACGTGTTGCACACTATACTTTTTCTACGACTGCATATCACAAAATAAAATACATTCTTTGTAAATTTATTTAAATTTCCAACAATATTATTTAATGACAATAAAAGGTGAACAAGTTTTCTATTTTCTACATCTTTGAAATAACAATAAAATTGAATTACTTATTAAAGTTATAATTATTGTGTTTTATCCTCAGCGACCAGAGAGTGGGCGACTTATATTTCTTCTAAAGTTCTTCAAAATAGACTAGCGCCGCATTTTCAGAAAAGGATTTAATATTTTTGTTGTCCCTCCAAAACCATAAACTTGTTATAACGTTCTTATTTTGGCAATTGCCTAATTATACTGCATACGGCTAGTCAGCATCAGTTCGGCGGCCATGGGTCCATGGGTTCCTTGTATACATCTTACCTTTGGGCGCCACCAAGTTAACTGTGACTTAACTAGGAAGATAACCCAATGATGCTTAAATAAAACCTGTGCAATTGGAGAGCTTATCAATAAAACAACCAATCAGGTACAATAATGTATCTGGCTTCTTTATTAAAAAAATAATAACAATAATGAATAGGGACAGCCAGGATGTTGTTAAAAATGTGTATACATTACGGCTTGTACCAATTTATAAATATTTGACTATCAAAAGAATGAATGTAAATAATGCATATATAAATATGAATTTCAAGTAAACATGACCAAAAACCTTTTGGTATTTACACCTGTGCGTGACAAGAAAAATACAGTATGGGCTACACTTTACCATCAGGCAAATCAAACACAGAAAGGTGAAAGTTATAGTTAGGGCAACCTCAGGGTAAAATTCTAGAATTTTATTTAAGGGGCACTTACCGAACCTGATCTAGTATCAAGCGATTTACACAGGACCTGCCCAAATAGTAAAAGGTGCAACTTACATGGGATACAAGTGTTAGTCATCTTCAAATGTATGTGCAACTCCAGAAGTTTTGAAGGGAGATTATCTACAGGTTTGGTCTCACTGCAGACAGACCATGGTATGGTAAGTGAGTCATGAGTCCTATCCACGTGGCATCCGTCCAACGTAGAACTCAATGTGGTTCTAGCAGAGCGGTACCAAGAGGGTTGCTGAAGGGAGGCCACCAAAGCCAACCAAGAGCAATCCAGATCTAGTCTAGAATCTCTTTCTAGGAGCTGTCCAACTATAGCCTGAGACTAGGATTGTCCAACTATAGCCTGAGACTAGGAGTAGGATTGTCCAACTATAGCCTGAGACTAGGATTGTCCAACTATAGCCTGAGACTAGGACTAGGAGTAGGATTGTCCAACTATAGCCTGAGACTAGGACCCTCAAATTGAGGGATACTCTAGACCAAAGGTTGAAATCTTAAACTTTCAAATGCTGCTCGGAACAGTCCGAAACAGAATCCAAAAATGACCAAGGGACGACTCTAGACAATTATCAGCAAGAAATTAGTCTAAAACTTGAGCTCCCTGGCACAAAATTCCAAAAAGTCTCGCCCCAAAAATAATTAGGGCCGAGGCCCGAGACCGGACGACTACTCAGCGTGAGGTCGCAGATCAAAAGGGCAGATCCTTCATTTCGAATTTAGATTTCAGAAGAAGACTTTCATCTGTCAAACTTCTAATTTTGACATTGAAGAAAATTATAGAAAAGGACGTGTTCAGTTTCACCCCAAAAGTACGAACTGAGAATCGGTTGTGTAAAAAATGACTGGTGAATGTTGAAAAGTGCCTATAGAACATATATGAAAAGGCAGAACAGGTCTAAAGAAAACGCCTAGACAAAACAGCTGTTCAATGACATGATGGAAATGAAAAGTCAAAGATTAAACAACAATTATTATCATAACCTCAGATTATTGATTGGATTTGCAAACAAAGATGGTGATGGTACTAACTCCTTTTCCTAAGATTCTAATCAATAACAGCGGGCCCTGCCGTACTGAATCAAACCTTCCCAGATCAATTAACCAAACTTGCAAACCTGAACCAAAAAAACTTCTAGTAGACGGCAGCACTCAAGGTAACAAAATCTGGGCACAAAAAAGATAGTTGTTTATTCATTTATTTCATTGTAGCTCTATATGGAATCATATCCAGTATGGCAAAACAAGGTAGCTTATTAGCCAAGAAATTGAAAACGTTACATTGTTATATGCAGTTTAATACCATACCGTTCTCGAGATTTTTCAGGTAATAGGTTCAACGATATAGTGCGGCTTGCTGCGTCAGTTCGAAAGGATCGGTGGATTTAATTGTGTGCTCCATTACCCGAAGATTAAGGAAAAAATTAAAGGAAATGATATTTAAATTGAATGACTTTTCAAACAATATGACATGACAAATACGTTACGTCAGACTTTAGTTTCTGAGTGAAGACACAGTTTAAAGTGGGTCCACTTTGCGGGTAGAGAGTAAAACACAGAAATATTGTGGTCAATTAAAATAAAGTTTATTTATTTAAAATAAATAATGCTTGTTATTAATTAACAGGCGTCGGTAATAAATAATCTTACAATACATTTATTAGATTTCTCTTGCCTTCGCAAATTCTGGCTGAAAATAAAAAAAAAACTCTACTTACATTTAACAATAATATATTTACTGCTGGCACACCTAATTACATGGAAATCTTATTGGTCGAAGGAATTTACTTTAATTATGAACACTTAATAAAAAAAAACTCGAATATTTTCGCGCTGTTATTTCACGTCATGCTCCTTTTCTCGGTTAATTCGACAACTCCTTCACGCCATAGTTCTGACTTTCTGGACACAGGTCTCTCGATTCTCGATTACTACTTGTTCCTTAATTATTCAACCGACACTGGTCTTTCACGAACACTCGTTTTCTCTAACACTGATTTTCTCCTGCTAAAGTTGCCTTTTTATATCATTGGTCCCTCCATTATTGTCTTGAATTTCCTTATTGTTTCTGACCTCGACTTTTCGTGGTTGAATCATCCGATCAATTAGTGTATTTGGTCCCCTTTTAATTAATTATCAAGGGCGTCGCTAAGTGGTTTGTCAAGTGGGTATCATCATATAGGCTCGTGCATGATTTATTGATCCTTTTAGAAAATTTTCGGCTCCTTTGAAATGTTAATTGTTGAAAGCAATTAAAAAAAAAGGTCCATGAACTTTTGCTTTAGTCACATTCCAATGTATTAGTCAATATCGCCTTTCAATAATTTCTGGATATCGATGTTCAGATAATTTTTAATTGAAGTTTCTGGTTGTGCTGTCTAAGTGATGATCTCTTCTGGTATGGTTGTTTGGTAAGTCCTTGTTATTTTTGATTAATTTTCGGTAGTTGGATCCTAGGTCTTCAGTTGTTTAGAATAATCAGAAGCTTAAAATAAATGGGACGATATGATTTCGGTTCGTCTTCAGGTCGACGACCCGTTTGGTATGAATATCACATTAGCTTCCCTCCAAGATAGCGGTATGTGCCCTAGGAGCAGGTTTGCCTTAAAAAGCTTTTGTAGGTGTACCTTACCTTAAGTAGGTACTCGTAGCATTTTTGCAGTTGTGCGGAAAAGATCCTGTCGCCCATTTTATTCTGTTCATTGTGAAGATTTTCCCAGCCAGCCTTTTGCTCCTGCCATTAGGGTTTTGTGACCCTTCGATAGGCGGGGTGACCTAGTTCAGGGCTTCAACGATTACCGAACCTGGAAAGTGAGTTTATAGCAGTACCTCTAGTACCCAGGGCTCTTGAAGTAGCCCTACGTTGATTTTCTGTCCAAACATTCTTCTTCTTAACTCACTAGTGGCAGCTTTTGAGTGTTGAAGATTTATTTGAATGCATTATTTGATTTGGTTGCTTGGGGGAAACCATTGGAGTTGCACTCAGTTTTCGGACCCAGCCTGGGCACTTTCGTTGTTATAACTCATCGGGTCTTTAGATGCATGCATAACTTTGCCCTTGGCTGTGTTTTATGAAACATTCTTTTTCTCTAAATTCTCTAGTTGTTTTTGTTTTATATCACAATAATTATTTTTCATTTCTTCCATTTTATTTTTTTGCTCTTGATTCCCGAAGTTTACGTGTTCGACATTTTGTTGAATAAGTTCAACCTCTGTTCTATTTGCTTTCTTTATAGTGTTTTTCATTTGATTTATATCAGCAGTCAGGGTTTCGATTATTCTAATAATAGTGGGTAACGAATAGCATCAAAACATTCTACCACCCAATCTAGCCATAGCCCGAAAACCTGACCAATCAAATTCGATGTGACTATTTTGGGTGGCATAATGTTACTACATGCGCTAAATCAGGGGCCAGAATGTCGGGACGATAATGGAGCTATTTAAAGGGCCAGAATGTTATTGCATGGGCTAGATTCAGGGTCAGAATGTTATAGGCGATAGAGCGTTAGTATTAAATTTAACAAACAATGTTTGATGTTGAAAAATCTATACCTGACTTTTGTACGTTATTCAATTCAGAAATTTAGATTTTATGCGTGTTCCCTATGGATTTTTTTTATGAGAATTTCATACATCTGTCAAAACTGGTATTCCAACAATAAATTGACATGTTTTGATTGTTGATTTGAATCAATCACATTGTAATTACGCGATAATTTGCACTAGTGCAAATTATCAGATAATTGCATACTAACTGGTGCCAAAACTGGTGTTTTGACATTTTTTGACAAAAAATTTAAATTTTTGATTTATGAAATTCTCGGGGATAATACCACGAGAGCTTCAAAATTACCGATAATTTTTCACGATTGCGTGTTTTCTTTAATTTCACGAGTCCGTAGGACGAGTGAAATTAGCAGAGAAAACACGCATGAGTGAAAAATTATCTGGTTCATTTTAAAGCTCAAGTGGTATTTAGAGGATTATTTCACGTATGAGAATGCAAAAAATATGGAAATAAATATGTATTAAACTTTTTGAACATCTTAACAATCAATACAAATAAATGGTTGCTATCAGAAACCGTTTGTTTGTATCAAAAATTAGCATGAAAACCATGTATACAATAACATGGGAGAATTATCGCTGTAATTCTCTCTAGTTAAACAAATGGAAAAGAGAATTTTCGCTGTAATTCTGAAAATCGTCACTTGTCTTATGGGATTTCTAACACATGAGTGGAATAATCTCATTAAATACAACTCGTGCAATGGAAATATATTTATAATTTTCGACAAATTTGCACTCATGCGTTTTTAAATGAAAAAGGCACTCGTGCACTACGTGCACTCGTGCTCTTTTTCAACTAAAAATGCATTCGGGCAAATTTCCCAAAAATTATCAATAATTTCCATTGCACTAGTTATAATTACTATTGAATATATTGCTTTAATTGTTAGTTTTTTGATTGAAACGGAGGTATTGAGAAATATTTCCATTTTGGATATAAGGGGTTAATAAATTTAGATTCAGCATTAGGTGTTTTACCTTAATTAAAAACGCACGTACATGAAATAAAAAAAGGAAAAATAGTACCTACATTAATGGCCGTTTGCCGACTGTTTTAAGGAAGCCTTAACGATACCTAAGTCTACGTTAAAATGACATTTTTGCATGGGCAAATGTCACTTTAAGGAATACCTTCTTATCGTTAAGCCTTCCATAAATTGGTCGGTGCAAACGGCCATTAATGTAGGTACTATTTTTCCTTTTGCACGACAAGTGTTTTCACTCACATTCGAATAAACAAACGTTGTGGGTAGTTTTATCGCATCTATCTCCATCATGAATAAATATTGAAATGTCTTCGCATAAATTTCAATAGAGCAATGAGCGACAAATAAACAAAACATGCGGCACTTCTGGTCCAAAATTCTGTCCTGACATTCTGACCCCTGATCTAGCCCATGTAGTAACATTATGCCGCTCAAAATAGCTACTTCGAATTTGATTGGTCAGATTTCCGGGATATGGCTAGATTGGGGGGCAGAATGTTTTGATGCTAACGGTTGTGGTGAGTAGTTTTGACATAGGTATATTTTCTGCATGAAGCACACAGAGCATTAATATATGTTTCTGCAAGGGAATAGAGTTTTTATCTCACTTGATCGTAGTTCCAGGCATTGTGCCTGCAAAACAACAGTCGCATTGATAATATTCGCTTTCTTTTTTTTTATCACGTTTTAAACACTTATTCATGATTTATAGAATAGAATAGAATAGAATAATATTTATTGCGTAATTTGTACAGTATAATATTTAATAAATATAATACAAAAACAATACACAAAAGGCAACATTCGCTGAGGCGTTCTTCCATGATGCCCTGTCTCCTTGAACACTTTCATACTACTACACAGATTCCAGTAATTGGCTTTTATAAACCTTTTTGAAAATCACTAATGAATTATTAATTAACAAATCATAGATATTTGAGTTGAGTAATTCTACAGACAGAAATGCAAAACAACTTCTAAATTTGGATGTTCGATGTAGCGGTATATTATATCTTACTGTATTTCTAAGATCCCTATTATGCAAGTCATTTCTAGGCACAATTAGAGACCAGAGATAACCAGGGCAATTACTCTTAAAAATCTTATAAAGAAAAACAGCAAAATGCAGAGAGACACGCGACTCAAACCTCAAGTGTTCATACTGCATGTAAATTGGGGTGATATGATCAAATTTACCAGTACAAGAGACAAATCGTAGACAAGAATTTTGGGCTAACTGAATTTTATTTCTCAGTTCTTTTGTCAAGAAGCTGAAGTAAACAACACTACAGTAATCCAAGTGAGGGTAAATTAATGATTCAATCAGCATCATTTTTGTACTACATGGTAGTAAATACTTAAATGCATATAAGGATTTTAGTTTAAGATAGACTAACGACAGTTTTTTGGATATGTGAACACTGAAGCTTAAGTCACTGTCGATTATTAATCCCAAGTTTCTAGCGTTCTCGGCGTACGGAATCACCAACCCATTGACATTAAGAATTGTGAAGTTATACAAATCAAACCGATTCCTACCAGCCTTTGAACCACATATTAAATGCACGCACTTTGACGTGTTCAAGAGCAATCCATTACTGATAGACCATTTGTATATTTTGTTCAGATCTTTATTAATTTCATTCATAGCAGCGCTGGATTCCTCCGGGGGAAACGCGGCCAAAAGCTGCGTGTCATCCGCGTAGAGATGGACCGAGCAAAACCCGACCTGGCTAGGCAAGTCAGAGGTGTAAAAATTAAATAATAAAGGGCCTAATATGCTGCCTTGGGGGACCCCACGTGTCACGAGGACAGGCTCAGACCTTGCTCCCTCCACCTCCACAATTTGGATTCTTGATGTCAGATAACTGTCAAACCAGAGGCAGACCTGCTCAGAGAAACCATAATACCGCAGCTTGGCCATTAATAAGCTATGATTGATAAGATCAAAGGCCTTGCTATAATCAAGTAGGATCAGACACGAAATCAGGGATTGGTCGGTGTTTAAAGATATATCTGTGGTGATTTTACTCAGTGCAGTTGCGGTACTATGGCCTGTCCGGAATCCAGACTGCACTGCTGGCATAATATTTCTATTACATATAAAATCATTTATCATGTCTGAGACAAGTAACTCAAGCATTTTGCCAAGGATTGGCAAGACGCTAATGGGTCTGAGTTCATTAATAGTACTGATCTTAGCAGACTTTGGAAGAGGCTTTACAATAGAGGTTTTCCAAGCAGTGGGAAATTCCCCAGTTTGCAGAAATCGGTTGAAGAGATTAGTGAGTAATGGCACTATAAAGTCTAGGCTATAAAGCAACATATCATGAGTTATATTGTCAATTCCACTGCATTTAGACCTAATGCGTCTGAATGCGCGATAAACATCAATTTCGATTAAGTTCTTAAAGAAAAATGAGTCATTATCCAGTCCTGCAAATTTATTACCATTAAAAAAGTCCAGAGTAGCATCATCAATTGGAGTTACCAGCTGACAGACACTTGCGAAGTGGTTGCTGATTTCGTTTACATTTTTTAAGTGATTAGGAATTTCTATGTTATTATTGCAGTGAATATTCCAGTCGTTCATTTTTGACCAAGTTCTTTTAGGATCTTTTTTAAGTTTATTCAATTCGAATGACATATAAGCCTTTTTTTCCCTTCGAATGGCAAATGAAAGATAGTTTTTTATATCAAGGTAATAATTTTTGTGTGCTTGAGATAAGGTTCTTTTATATTTGTTATAAGCATTTCGTTTTAATTTTATGATTTCTTTTATAGTATCAGTTATATAGGGTTTAAATTTTCGTTTAATCAAGACAGTTTTCAAAGGTGCAAATCTGTCAAATACTTCTGTCAGCTGATGATTAAGACACTCAATCATGGTGTTAGATGATCCTTGTTGAAAGATACGTTCAAATTGCTTATGATTCATTTCTGTATTAAATTCATCAATACTAAAATTTCGAAAGTCCCTGTAAGTTCGGTATTTAGCCAAAGGTTTTGGAACATCTAACACCAAAATCGCATACACCAATCTATGATCTGTCAGATTATACATTTCCATAGTTCCCGATTTCTCAATACACAATGATTTATCTATACATACAATGTCAATTAGTGTGCTGCTACTTCTGGATACCCTAGTAGGTTCTTCAATTATTTGAGACAAATTAAACAATTCCAGAATAGAGTTAAAGTATATACAATCTTGATTCTTTAATAATAAATTAACATTAAGATCACCCACAAGAAACACATGATCATACGAAGGTGACAGTGAGGAAAGTATGGTCTCAATTGCATCAAGCGCCCTAAAACTCACAGCGGGAGGCTTGTATAAAATACCCACCAAACAGCAAAAATTTTTATAAACAACTCTGACCCACAGTGACTCCAAATCACAATCCACCATCACAAATAGCAACACTGTTGAGTGACTCTATGTTAGAATAATTAATGTTCGTTGCTTATATCACGTTTTTTCAAGTAATTTTTGCACGTTTGGCGCAGATTCATTGTTGCACTTGAATTACAATGCCCCAACTTTCATAACACACGCGTTTCGGTAATTTGTTTAATCTGGATTTTAAACTGGAAATGGATGAAAATATAATTTCCTGCCCAAAACCAAACCAAAACTCCGATTTCTGACCATTTTTTTGTTAACGAGTCCTCTTTCTTTGTAACAAAATCTTAAATTTGAGATTTAATAAGTTTTGAGCCACTTTGGGCTCATTCTCATTATTTTAGAAACTCAAATATTAATTATCCCAGGAAATTAAACATCCTTCCTGTTCAAAAACGCCTACCTATTTTTGAAATTCCCAAAATACTTGAGAATAAAAATCAAGAAAAATTGCTCATATTTTCAATTATATTTGACCAATTTCATTAGGATTGTCAATCGCTCAAAAGAGTATCAAATTCTCTATAAACTGAGCAAAATTTGATGTTGGTAGCTCATACAGTTACCAAGTCAGTCAAAACTTCAAAATTAATTTCCTCATAAATTATATATGATTAACATTAAAAACTGTCATCGTTTCATCAAAACTCTCGATTATTCCAATGGTGACATTATCATTTTGCTTTAATAAATGCAATTTCACAATAAACATAAACATAACAATTATATTGTTTGCAGGAAACAATTTTCAATTATCGTGCGCATTTTATTTTTCCTCTCCAGGAAACAATTATGTACTTAATTAATGTATTTTTTATTTTTTAGGTATTTTAGCTTACTTGCTAATCCAAACTACTACTTACGGCCTCAATTGTGATAAATCATTCACCTTCTACGAAGATTACGGACAAAATTCCTTCAACGTCACTTGCGAAGGAATCACAAAAGGCTACGAACACATTTTAGAAAACATCACCATAAACAATGAAATTTCGTTGACGATTATTGATTCAATATTGGAAAATGTTACCCCAAATATTTTCAAAAACGTTAAAAACATAAAAATACTTAATATTTTCAATTGCAGCTTAACATTTAACAAGGAGTTGAGTATTTTTAATAAGCTAGAAAAGCTTGAAGTTTTAAATATACGTGATACTAGTTTTGAAATTGAAAACGCCACATTAACAGGGCTTAATAACTTGAAAAAATTACAGTTAATGAACAATAGCCTGTCAACTATAGCCCAGCAAGGGTTTAATTATTTAAACAACTTAGAAAAATTAGATTTAATTAACAATAAAATTGAAAAGGTTGACGATTTGCAATTGTGCAATTTAAGAAAGCTTAAAGTGCTTGATCTAAGTAGAAACAAAATAAGTAAATTATCAAACTTTTTCTGTCCAACATCGGAACAAACTTTAGGCTTTAATATAAATAGTGAATTAACTTCACCTATATTAGGCGATATTACTAATTATTATAACATCACTAGTGTCACTAATGACCTTATTGATTTAGATTTAAGTCACAACCAAATAGTAGATTTAGGTTACGCTTTAGATGAAATGGTTAAGCTTAAATATTTAGATTTAGGCTTCAACAAGTTGACAAATATTAAGCTTATTAGCTTAAAATCACTAGTTAAATTACAAAAATTACATTTGAACAATAACAAGCTTAGAGTTTTTAATGGTAACTTGTTTAGTAATAAATCAGTATTAAATTTTGTTGATTTAAGTTTTAATTATTTAAAACAATTTGTTTGTTCTAATATTGTACAGTTGCGGGATTTGGATTTAAGCTTTAATAATTTAACTAGAGTTTTGTTAAATGACCTGCCACAACTGCAAGAAGTTGATTTAAAGTTTAATTATTTACAAAGTGATTTAGTTTTTCAAAAAGTTCCTAATCTAATTAGTGTAAATTTAGCCTCAAATCACTTAAATAATTTAGGTTTTTTAAAAAATATAACAAACTTAAGAAATTTAAGCTTAAGAAATAATTCCTTAAACAATTTGCCTGATAAAGTATTTGCAGGTCTTCACGAATTAAAAAATTTAGATTTATCTTTTAATAATATACAAAATGCATCATTTTTTGATTTAAACAATTTAGAAATATTGAATTTGTCTTACAACAATATAGAATCGTTGTCGTATGATTTACTGGAGCCTTTAAAAAGCCTTAGAGTTTTAGATTTAGCATCAAATAAACTAGTTTTCATCGAGTACGATGTAATACTATCAAAACTGCCTACATTAAATAATATAAACATTAAATTTAATCAATTAACTTGTGACAATTTAACCAAATTTATACAATATTTAAAACAACGTCACATTATTTATACTAATAGCGAAAATGTTGCATTAGATAATTTGAGTCAAAATGTTGCAGGGATTCCTTGCAGATTTGCTGTTATCAGCAACATCAAGCAGAAAAATAGCGTTTTGTACAATTTGGGTATTTGTTTAATTGTTGGTTTTGTTGCTATTTTGACAAGCATCGTTTGTTACAGGTTTTACATTTACATGAAACGGCGGAGGTATAGGCCAGATGAATTTGAGTTGGTTGTTGATTGAGTTGTTAATAAAATTTAATGAAAATCAATTGTAATTTGATTTAAGTACTTATTTAGGTAAATTTCAAGATGTTTTTGATTTGATGTTTTACCAAAGATAGTCGTACAGTATTTATGGACACCTACAATAGCTCCTGTATATTGTTTAATTACCTTTTCGTCCACTGGTTAAACAATAATATACTATTTCCTTTAGATACCATGCAAGTACTGTTAATGTAGATTAGAGTTGTCATTAATATTGTCACGGCTTTGGCTTGCGTGACGGAAATCTTGGGTTCGTTTATTCCAAAAATCAAAGTCCAATTAACACAGCAATAATTTATTCCACGTAACTATACACTGGCACTAATTACTTTAATAACTAACTCAATAACTAAACTCTTTACAACTCTCAACAATAATCACTATACTTATTTAAATCGTATCACAGTCAAACTTAAACTTAAACTTCTAAATATTTATTTATTTATTTATTTATTGACGGGATTATCCCATTAATGTAATAGTTTTACAAAATTTAACAATAATCTTAAGGTTAGCCAGCAATAGTATTAGTACTATTGCTATCAACCAATGTAACTAAATCAGCAAAATTACAACAACAACAAAAATCCCTAGAAAAAGAATAGGTATAAATATATATTTTTTTTTCGCCCTATAATAGATCACATTTATTAATTAGACTAATAAATCTACTTTTAGAAATCCCTGTAACTTCCAAGTTGTGCTGATTAATTAAAGAAATATACCTGCACATGGGAGAGTTCAGACCAAAATCAGTTCTGTGATAATCAACAAAAAATGAATTGTTATGTCTGAGGTTTCTATTTGGAATGCGAAACTTTATTTGCTCTAGAAGCTGAGGACAGTCTATATTAAAATTTAGAAGATCAAAAATGAAGCGCACTCCAATTTTCAACCTTCGAAGCTCAAGAGAGTCCAAATTTAGCATATTGCGTATGTAGTCATATTCATGATCAAAAATTTGAACCCCATGCGAAAAACACAAAAACGCGAGAACCTGCTCTGAACTCTCTCAATTGAAACCTTATAAATTTGGTGATAAGGTGACCACACTATACAGTTATACTCTAACCTTGACCTTACTAAACTAGAATACATACACTTGGCAGAGGACACCGATAAATTCTTGCAATTCCTGATGACAAAACCTAACAACTTGGAGGACTGTACTATCAAATTATTTATATGGTCTACAAATTTGAGCTCTTGATCGAAAATTACACCAAGATCTTTTACTTTGGATGTATAACTGATTTGCCTGTCTTTAATATAATAAAGTGAATTTACCTTTTTATTGAATCTGAAAAAACTAATTGTAAAACACTTATCAACATTGAGCTTCAATTTATTGATGTCACACCAAGCAACAAGACGATTTAAGTCTTCCTATAATAAATTTGCGTCATACATACTGTTAATGACTCGAAAAATTTTAAAGTCATCAGCAAATGCTGCAGGTACACTATGCAAAAAGTTTTTTGTGATATCATTGACGAATATGTTAAAAAGTAATGGCGAGCAGTGTCCCCCCTGGGGCACCCCAGATGTTGCCATAATATTCTCAGATAGGAATGAACCTATTTTTACTTTTTGAACTCGACCAGTGAAGGAACTACGGACCACTTTACTATATCCAGGTGAAAACCAAATCTATATAACTTATCAAACAATAAACCATGATCAACACTGTCGAAGGCCTTAGAAAAGTCAGTATATATAGCATCAACTTGTTTTTTGTCTTCCAAGGCCCTCAGCAGTGATGACTGGTATGAAACCAAGTTTGTGGTAGTGGATCTGCCTTTGATAAATCCGTGCTGAGCCTCATCTAACAGCCCCCGGCAGGCCCATGTCAATTGTTTGCATATCAATTCATCTAGCAATTTTGGAATCACAGATTGGGTACAAATACTTCTATAATTTTTAATGTTTTGCTTATCGCCAGTTTTAAAAATTGGGAACAAGTAGCTATTTTTCCATACATCTGGATATTCTGAACTATTAAGAGAGAGATTGAACAGTATAGTAATAGGCGTGGTTAATGTGCAAACACACCTCTTCAATAGCAACTCTGGAACTCCATCAGGCCCTACCGTGACTCTGTCAGAGAAGCTCGCTATTCCCCCAAAAATAGCCTCCTTAGTAAATGAGTGCCAAGTGATATTGTTGTTTGGATAACAATTTTCTGTTTTAGGAAGACTGAACGATGAACTTGGTGAGTAAACTGTGGAAAAGTACTCCCCAAAAGCACTAGCTATGCCTTGCCCCTCACTCAACAGCTGATCATCATAAACCATTTTTGAAGGCAAATCGTATGTTCCTTTCTGGTCTCTAATAAATTTCCAAAAATATTTAGGGTTTGCCTTACAGCTGTCATTTACAACTCCCATGTATTGGATTCTCATTTGATTAGAGAGCAACTTGCACTGAGACCTAAGAAGAGAGAACTCTTGATAGTTAACATCAGTCATATCATTCATATATTTTTTGTGGGCATTTCTCTTCCTAAATGTCAGTTGTTTAAGCTCAGGCGAGAACCATTTTGGAAAGGTATTAGTTTTTGATTTTTTTAAAGGTACGTAATTTACAATGGCCTCGTTAATGATCTCATAAAAGATAGAAGTTGCCCCATTAATATTTTTGTTTGCTAAAATTTCCACCCATTGTATAAAAGCCAAAAAATTGTTTAAACCTACATAATTACAATTTTTGAAATCATAGTAGAAATTATCAACAACTAACTTTTTATCAGGAGCTTCCTTAGTCATAACCTTACAGTCATAAGAAATGTGGTGATAACTGTTATCAAATATCGGATCACTTGCCTTATTAACCACTAAATTACCAATATTAGTAAAAGCCAGGTCCAAGAAAACACCTCTGTCATTTGGAATAGTATTCACCTGGAACAGCTTCAAAAAGCCAAAAGATGCAGCAACAGTCAGTGCATTTGAATTTGCAGGGCACTCCACATTAACACCATAATCATCATTCACCCACACTGCCTCGGGTAAGTTATAGTCACCAAAGAGCAGTAATTTACTGTTTGGATAGTGCTGTAATATAGGTTGGACAGACCTGCAGTGCATATCATAGATGTCATTATGTTGATTGGGAGGAATATATACGCCGCCAATTATAAAACATTCTGACCCAATATTAAACACAATAAACAGCTGTTCAATTTTATTTTGGCCCACTGGTACAATGGATGCTGATAAGTATTTTCTAGCATATATGAGGATTCCCCCACCCCTACTTTTCATGCTGGTTTCACTAGATCTATCAAAACGGAAGCTATTATATTTATCACATTGTATTTCACCATCAGTAATACTATCACAGAGATTACTTTCTATTATTACCAATATATCGTAATCCGAACAGTTCAACATATTAGTGAGGTCTTCAATCTTTGTGCGAAGACCTCCTGTGTTCATATAGAATACAGTTAATGGGGTGCAGGGGTGTTTTTTGGATCAGGTCCAGTACCTGTTGTTTGGGCTTTAATTTCAATAATAGGAAACCCATTTCTGTATTTCAGAGCGACTGATTCGCCTTTTTTTACACGATCCTGGTATTCATCCCTAATCTTCTTATGAGTCTCCTGTTGCAATTTTGTCAAATCCTTAGAAATCCTGATCTTGGTCGAACCAAGCTTGTTGCCATTTTTGAGGATGCTGTACACAACATCTGGACAGACAACTTTTAGAGGCCTTATTTTATCATCTGCCAATCTGCCAATACGCACCATCTTCAATATTTTTTGATTTTCTTCAGCTAAACCCAAAGATGACAGAAGATTCTGGACATGCTTACTGTCATTTTCAATTCGTTCCTGAAGAACTGCGGACTTAGACTGCGGAATATTGAAAATTATAATATTATTGGCTCTTCTAGCACGCTCGTTAACCTCACTTGTGAGATACTCTATATCTTGGGTTGGGGATTGCACATTTGCTTCATAAGTACTCATTCTCAACTTAAGAGCCTCCACTTCTGTATTCAATGAAGTATTATCTTCACGTAGCTGTTTCACATCAGTTGCTAAGCTCTGGATTGCCTTTTTTTGTTCTTTGATACACTCAGCGACCGTTTGAGAAGATTTCTTGATCTCAGCCATGTCCTTCTCGATCCCTTTCTTAAAGGGGCCTAGGAACTCAGTTAATAAATCCCTGAAGATTGCTCTAATTTTTTTTTCATCTAAGTTATTGGCCATTTTCGGTTGACAACAGTTAACGCTTTCCTGTTGGTTTCCCTGGAGGTAAGTAGCCTTAGCTTGTCTTGCACAGCTGGGATGGAACGCCGAGCAACAGTTTTCACAGTCAAGCGAGGTTTTTACGCCTTTTTTACAATGTTTGCAAATTTTCTCGTCCATAACATAACCTCACATTTGATTTATTTGATTTCTTGCAGAAATAAACATTTCAAGCAGAAAATACTTGCAAAATACATTAAAACGGTAACAATCGTACTGCTATTTATCCGAATTAACAATTTTAGATATATAATGACCAAGATTTTTCGGAATTTTACTCAATTTCCAAATGTAAACAACCTAGCCGTCAGCTGGTTAACCTAAATTTTATACCAGTGGCCTTTATATAGCCGTAAATCCATTCATGTACAATCTAGAATATACGCGATAACTCTCCTTTTCCCGATTAAAGTAGAATAATTCACAAGATTCTAGGATATTCGACAGCCTGGCAGACGCGTTATAGTATTCTGGATACCGAGGCGAAAGCGCACTTCTGTGACATTGCCCTCCTCTTAAAGTTAATCGTCCCGATCAACTTCACGCCCATGATATTTCGTAAATCTGTCCAAATGTACAACCTTCATCTCACTCCTGGTGTTACGCTGAATTCAATAAACCAAATCATTGATTCTCTTGATTATTTTGTAGGGTCCTTCCCATGCTGAAGACAATTTCGGCGACACTCCTTTCTTTCTTGCTGGATAATACAGCTACAACAAATCGCCTTCTTGAAATCCAGCTAAATTGGCTTTCAAGTCGTATCTGGTCTTCATTCGGTCACTGGTAGGCTGAATATGCTCACGAGCAAAATGTATCCTCAGAAGTCATGCTCTGACTTTTTTGGCATATTCTCGAATTTATTTTCGTTCTTCTTCAGGTATTCCAAACATTAGATGGTGAGCTGACAAGAAAGTTATAAAGGTTTCAGATTATTGCTCAAAATCGAG
Organism: Ceutorhynchus assimilis; assembly: GCA_917834065.1. Classification (NCBI taxonomy): domain Eukaryota; kingdom Metazoa; phylum Arthropoda; class Insecta; order Coleoptera; family Curculionidae; genus Ceutorhynchus; species Ceutorhynchus assimilis. The sequence goes on along the minus strand of OU892289.1, from coordinate 6,474,948 downwards.
AAGCGCCCTCTAGCGACTAAACGGTTGAAGATATCAAAATGCGGTTTGCACCAATCAAAATTTCATGAAATTTGAGCTTCAGAGTGGGGGGTTCATTTTTTTGTATCTTGCTCAGAAATTGATGTTTCCTATTAAAAGTGTCCAAATTGGCCCACCCTGTACATCATGGTATAATCATGTGATGTAAACAGGCCTATCATGAAAACAAACGGAAAGGAAATAATAATCCAACGACTTATTGAAAATACAGGTTTAATACTACACAATAAAATATTCAAACTGTCATGCATGTCTCTCATGTGATATGATTTGACAGTCATATCCCACCACATGTCCAAAGGACGATCCGCCTTAATGTAGGTATAGCAAAAACAACGAAAACAGAAATTTGATATAAAAATTAACAGTTAAGAACTCAATATTTTTCTACCTACCCACTACCACAACAGCCCACTACATGTAATACCTAAATCACTATGGGGGCTCAAGCCTCCATTGCCCCCATGGTTCCGGAGCCTATGCGCGTAATCTGTTCGGATTAGAAACTTACGGCCGTAGAGATACTTATGGAAATGGTCGATTGCTTTTTCAATGGTAAAAAAAACTCTTTTGGTGACACAATAATTTCGTTCCGGCTTTGATAAAGTTCTACTATAGTACTCCTACGACATGTTCTTGTGAATTCTGGATTTGTGAAAGGACAGCTCCAATACTGGTGTTCCTTTCATCTGTGTCCAAAATCAACATGCCCTTCTAATCAGGATAGGACAACACTGAGCTCGTACATAATGCTCGTTTCAATTTTCTGAAAGCGGAATCGCATTCTTCGGTCCAATTGAATGTTGATTTTTCTTCCGTTAATCGATGAAGCGGAGCAGTTATATTGGCGAAACCTTCCACAAATCTTCGATAATAAGAACATAATTCCTGAAAACTTTTTAGTTTATGTTTGTCGCGTGGCTCTGGCCAATCCCTGACAGCATCTATCTTTTCTTCCATAACTTGTATGCCCTCTTCAGATACCACGTAACCTAAGAATTTCACTTTTTAAATAGAACACTTATTTGGATTCAGTTTTAAGTTGGCATTCCGAAAGCGGTCAAAAACTTCTTTCAGGTTATTGAGATGTTCTTGAACGAATTTAGCATGATCATGACATCATCTAAATATATCAGGCAAGTTCTTCATGTAAGGCCTCGCAAAACAAGATGCATCATGCATCAGTCGCTTAAACGTAGCGGGAGCATTACACAATACGAAAGGCATTAAGCTAAACTGGTATAACCCGCTTCCGGTACTGAAGGCAGTTTTTTCTTTGTCATCTTTGTGTATTGCCACTTGCCAGTACCCACTTTTGAGATCCAAAGTGGAAAACAATTTGAAACTCGATAGAGTTAATGTATCGTCTATCCTCGGGAGAGGGAAGCTGTCCTTCTTGGTGACGTCATTAAGCTTTTGGTAGTCCACACAAAATCTAAGACTCCCATCTTTCTTTGTAACCAATACTACTGGCACAGGCCATAAACTATTCGAGCGGATTTCGAGCGTGGTAACTTGTTAGAGGTGTACAGCAGACTCCCTCTGAAACGCCATGCGCAACGTCGTAGTCATTATATAGGTTGTTTCTGTACTTGTATTGTACAAGATGTCAGATTTAGCTACTGGCATATACGTCGTGGTGGTTTTCTAATTGGGCGTGCCAACGAAATCTATGGCTTTTTGAAATCTATCTGGATCGAGGTGTTTCCATGATTTCCCCAGTCTGCAGCAAGGTGTATCTGTATCCAATTTCGGTTTCACAAAATGTTGTTTATCTGATAGGTTACAATTCGATATTTGCTTAACTGGTTCGAGAGTTCCAATTAATAATATCTCCTTCCTTTATTTTTATTGTTTCCGAAGAAACATTGGAAATTCTTATCATAATGTCTTCATTTGTTCTTACTAGAGTCTTTCCAACAAGAAATTTTTGTAATTTATCTCCAATAAAATGATGTGTAAGTCCAACGAAGCACCCAGGGTTTTTTTTCCAATTTTCCGCAAATGATCTTTGCAGTACCTAAGTACTTCAGGAATCCTCACCGGGTTTTTGTCAATGATCTTATTTAAACAACCTTTGTCATTACTAACCAGCATTTGCCATACTGGTTAGTTCTCGTTTTCCTGTCTGTATCCCTAGATGGATCCTTACTCTACAATCTCGTTGAATATGTCCAAGCTTATAGCACCGGTAACATTCTACCTGGTTTCTCGGTTTTGGTGTTTGTCTGGAGTCGTTTCTCGTTTTTCTACCTTCTAGTAATAGTTTCTACATTCGCTCCATTTTCTCCATGAAATTACTCATAACATTCTCAAAGCTACCATCCTCTTTTGTTGATTTTTGAAAATTCACTATCACAGTCAAAATCGGGTATAGAGTCACTTCCGGGGTAATTTACATAATCGGTTGAGTCTCTTTTTGTGATTGTCACTGTTTGCACTGACTAACTGTCCCAGTGTTCACTATAGTGTACACACTAGTGTCCGCGTACTATTCTGCAATCAGATTTTACTTTGCAATGTTTCACTTCTGACACCAATGTCACGGCTCTGTTGTTGAGAACGAAACGCTTAAAGTATACTGGGACAAATCGATACTGACAGACCGCCAGGTGATTCACAACAGACCTGATATTGTAATTATTAACAAAGCAAACCAAATAGCTCTCCTCATAGATATAGCAATAACCAATAATCAAAACATTAGAACCAAAGAAATCGAGAAGAAAACAAAATATGAACAGCTGACGATAGAAATGCTGAGTATGACAACTGAAAAAAGGGGATATAATCCCCATAATAGTATTTCCATGGGATTGGTACCAAAGAGCCTGAATATCAATCTAGGGAAGCTAAACCTAAATGGCAAAAAATCAGCGGACATGCAAAAAGCCGTAAGTATAGTGACATCTTTTCTTCGTTGATTCACATATATAGTGCAGGTCCGACATTGATGGATAAAATCCCTTTAACGAGAAAAAAAAAAAAATAACAATAATGTCTGGTCGATGTAGGTACTGTTGCCAGCAGAACTTACATTACTATGGGTAACGACGTAAGATCCATACAACCAGCTGCATTAGGGCTACGGGTTGCACACTTGCAGACCCCAGCAAACCGGTATGATGGCCATGATAGGTTAGCTACCCGACATACTGAAGAAAATATAGCTCCCGTTACTGGAAAGAGAAACCAGGGATTTCAAGCTGATCTCTCTCGGAGCCGTCAGGAAGTACAGCTTGTAGGAGAGGAAGGTGGAGCAAGCAGCACGCCCCTCCGAGATAATCCTGCAAGGCCACGCACCGAACTGAACCACGATACAGTGACACACAGTACTACAGCACAAAACTACCAAGTTTGGTTACTCAGTTAGTTAGAGCAACCCGCCGCAGGTGGTCGGGACAGGCGTATGCGATGAACAAAGCGAGATAACCTCGACCGTGTGTACGTGTACTACCTAGCCACAAACCTAGAGAATAACAAAACTCAATACCGAAACACACTACTAATCTACGAGACCTATTCCAGACATCAGATATGCAATACTCGGGAATGCCAGTACACCATCTCCCAAGAATCTTCAAAGTAAACTACAATATATCGACAAAAACACGGTCACAGATGTCAACGCCCTTCTAAACTCTGTCTAACCAAAGTTGAATGTTGAAGGTCACTCACTCGAATATATCAGACGTTGCTTTTTGCTGCTGTCTTTATTGCACGCGCACTGTGTTTATCAAACCAAAATAGGTCCGAACGTGTGAATCCTATGGTTACAAGGATGAGTAAGTGACCTTCAACGTTCAACTTTGGTTAGACAGAGAGATAGCACATGAGGCTCGCATAAAAGCAACTGATCCACAATACCAAGTAAAACTACAAGCATATATGGACAAAAAGCTGCTGCATTGGGGTGTCGAATCTGTAGGTACATTGACAGGGTTAAACGATACCAACAAAATCGAATATTCAACAAAATCCCCCAATCTTTTTACAGATCTTTATTACCACAAAGCAACAATACAGGAAATAGCCCGAAAAAAAAAACGCAATGAAGAAATACTGGACGAACATATGGGCGAATTTCCAACAGCATCAGGAAGACGCATACTGGATAGATCAGGAAGTGGAATGTGTTACCTAAACCGGCAAGACTGCAAGAAAATGACATCAAGGAAGCTACATCTAAACTTGGAAACTGGAAAGCTCCAGACCTGGATAACATCCAGGCCTATTAGTACCAGAACTTTAGCAACACCCATAAAGTTCTAGCGGCACAATTAAACGCAGCTGTGCAGGACCCAAGCATAATACCAGATGACTTTACCTAGGGAGTAACCTATATGTTGCTAAAAAACTACCTGTCATTGTACGTATAAAATTCTTACCTCTGTGATCGGAACTAAAATTAATGACCATCTAAAAACCAATAATATCATAGCAAGATGCAAGAAAACAAAACGGGTGCCGGAAATCAAGTAAAGGGAGTGCTAAATGGCTAAAAATAGACTCCGTGATTACCAGACAAGCGCCGAAACATAGCAGTAACTTGAATTAAAAAATTCTTCAAATTTTCATTTTTCCAAGTTGACAACACCATCCGAGAATTCCTAAAGCAAACCATGAAAAACTGGCAACAATCAATACACCACTGATTTTTCAGGGTGATATCCTTAGTCCACTGCTTTTCTACATGGCCCCTAGTCCTTTGAGCTATAGGTATGCTTAAAGAACACGGCTACAACATAAATAAAGCATCTCGGATAAAATGAAGTCATCTTTTGTATATGGACGATTTAAAAATTTATACATTTCGATTTCCAGAAGAAGAGCTACAAAGTCAACTGGAACTGGTATCGGTGTTCAGCTGTGGTATAAAGATGCAGTTTGGGGCAGAAAAATGTGCTTTCATATCTGCAAAGCGAGGTGTGGTCCAGGAAGTTAAAAACATCCAATTCTTAGATAACACCGAGTTTGCTGCACTGTCTGAAGATGAAAAATATAAATACTTGATGGATATAAAACAAGGCCTTACCAACGACCAACGACTTATTAAGGAACAAATCACTACTAACAAGGCTCAGGAAAATACTAAAAACTTACCTGTACTCCAAATCTCTCGTAAACTCTATCAATTCTTGGGTTCTACCCGTTGTGACTCATACGTTTGGAGTTATCCACTGGATGAACACAGATCTCATAGAAATGGATAGACTGGTACGAACAGTGCTGACCAAATTTCGGTGTCAACATTCCAACTCATCCACGAGCCGGCTTTACCCGCCAAGAATGCACCGCACCGATTATACTGCACTCCCATCAAGCGCTTGAAAATGAATGGACGTCCAAAATTCTCCATGGACGGTACCCGGTACCCTACTGCACTTCGATCGGCTAGTGCTGACATCGAAAGATCGACATATTACCTAAAGAACGGATCACTTATGCCTGAAACAGAAGAATTCATTAGTGCAATACAGGATCAGGTCATCTGCACAAAAAGTAGATTCTTAAACAAACTGTAGATAATGATAAGTGCAGATTATGCAATAAAAAAACAGAAAACATACACTTACTTTCTGCATGTACTCCAATCCTGGAAAACACTGAGGTCAAGGTGTACTGGGACACTGATATCAGTCTCAGATCGAGAAATTAGACACAACAAACCAGACATACTTATACTTTACAAACAACAGAGACTGGCATTTATGGTTCAGAACTACCATGAATTTTGCAACCTAAAATTTTGTATTTCCTGAACTATACTATCAATTCTAGCTTCTAGAATTGTCTAGATTGTAGATTGCGGGGAAGTCGTTTCGGCTTTTCAGCCGCTCAGCACTGCTACCTTTGCAGATATTTTGTACGTGACTCTACATCTTAATTTGTCTCCAGGAAGCGTAGACTTCTGCCGAAGGAAGTTATTTTCCTGGGTGTCAGTCGGCCCACTTCTTCTGGTGACAGTGTTGCCCCCTCGAGAAATTTGAGCCTTTTGCAGAATTGGGCTGGACATTCGCAGAGCAGGTGCTCTGCGGTCTCTATTGCGTCTGAGCAGAATCTACAGAGATCGTCTTCCGCTCTGCCCATTAACCTTAAATGGTATTTTACTGGGCAGTGTCCTGTGAGCAGTCCCACCACCAATCTGATGTCTGGTCTGCTCATATTTAGGAGCTGTTCAGCTCTTTTTTTGGAAGGGTAATAAGCCTTTTCGACTGTCTGAGTCCCGGTGTGTGCCTCCAATAAGATGACAGTTGGTCTTTCTTCCATTTATTGAGTTCTTCTATGATGTGGCGAGGCCATCTGCTTCTTCGTTTCTTTTTATGCCTCGATGGCCAGGCAGCCACATCAGCGTTACCTGGTTGTGTGTTTTTAGGGTCTTTTTACACTCCCAGACTAGTTTTGACGTGCATTTGAAAGCCCTTAATGCTTTTAAGGTAGCTTGGCTGTCCGATAGTATGAAGATGTGTTTTCTTTTGAGGCTTTGGTTAAGACACTCTTGTGCACATATATCTATGGCAATCAGTTTGGCTTGAAATAATGTAAGATGTTTACGTATCAATGCCTTGGAGAGCTTGAAGTTAGGGCCGAAAATGCCCAGTCCAACTCCGTCCATTAGCTTGAATCCATATGTGTACCACAGAAATGCATTGTCTGCTTGTGGCAATTCTTTATTCTCCCATGATTGGCGGTCGTTTATTACCACTGCGAAGGGGATCTCTAAGTCCAATCTGACCATCATGTGGTCACTTGGTTTGCTGGCATTCTCCAGTGTTATTAGATCAACGATTTTCAGATGTCCCCTCAGATCGCCAGGCTTGAACTTGTCTATTTGGAATAGCCTGTGAGCGCTGGTTATTGCCTCTTTTTTCACACATAGGTGAAGTGGGGGCATGTTGAGTAGCGTTTCTAGGACTGCGGTGGGGCAAGTTGACTAGATAATTAGCTCCGTTGCTGATCATCATTAGACAGTGTTGCGAGATTGTATATACAACTTCTTCAATTTAAAAGACTTATAACAATAAGTAACGCAATCAAAACCAAATTATAATTATTCTACCAAAAACCCATATAAATACCATAACAATAATTCCTTTTTTATTTCAGTCACACTCCTTCAACAAGACCAAGAACCTGAAGTCCAATACTTCGAAGACGCCCTAACAACAATCAACAAAAACCACGAAACAACTTACCACAGAATCAAATTAGAAGACACAAACGAAGAAGACCTCCAACTAATCTGCGATGGTTTATCAAACGGCTTCGGCCTTATTCTAGATTTCACTTGGTCCGGTAATGAAGTCATGCAAGAACTAGCCGACAATAGAAGCTATCCCTATCTACACATAGATGTTTCAGTAGCTCCTTTTTTAATGTTACTGGATTCGTATTTGGATAAACGCAATTCAAGCGATATTCTAGCAATCTTTGACGATGATGATTACATTGATCAGTCTTTGTATTATTGGCTGGATTCCAATAGGCTTAAAATGGTTATGACCGGGCCGATTGATTATAAAACTGCTTCGAAAATTAAAAACATTCGTCCTATACCTAGTAGTTTTGCTATAATGGCTACCACAATTAATATGGAAAAATTAACCAAACAAGCTTTAGATCATGAGCTTTTACATCTCTCAGATCGCTGGAATTTGATTTTTACTGATCTTCAACACATGGAATTTGATAGGAATTTAATAGCAAATACTACAGTGAGTTTGATTTATTTAGAAGAGGAATTATGTCTTGATTTGGTTCAAAAGGAACAATGTCCTGTGAATTTTTCCCTGCAAAATCAATTTTTGTTTTGGCTAGCTATGGGTATTAATAAACTAATCAAACTACTATTGGATGAAAATGTTGAATTCCCCACAAGTGACTTTGATTGTCTCAAAAGCGAATTCCCAGATTATACCAAGCAAAGATTTGATGAAATATTAGATGTGATGATGTCTGAGAATTCGAAACTTTTAACACTAAATGATAAAAGTGTTATGGTGAGGACGAGAGGCAAAATTGAGAAAATGTTCAACGGAACTTTACAGGTGATTGCTCAATATAGGAACGGGCGTTTGGAGCTTGAGAATGCGAAAAAGTTCGAGCCTGTTAAGCCGTTTTACAGGATTGGAATGACTCAGGTGAGTTGCTGTTTCTGTTAATAGTATAACTAGGAATCTGGTACCTATATGTTATGTGTGGTATTTGGTATCTTTAGAAATATCGTAGTTAACCTAATTTCATTGTGACGTATTGTCCGTTGTTTTTAATCCGACACTTTTCGTATGCGGAGCGAGGGGGTGAAACATATGGCGAAAATAGGCGTGACGTCAGGTGACCATTGGCGTTCTAACGTTAGAGAGCCACCAGCTCACATTCCTTTGAAGTATCAGATTAAAATCGACGAACTGTATGTTTCTCTTAGGAAATTCAGGTGACATTTTTTGTAATGTCCAAGTTCATTAACATCATACAGAGTTGACAGTTGACCACCAGTACTGCTGTTTAATGTTTTCTTGTAATGGAGTAGAAAATTTGCTAATACGAACCTACTTTGTCTTGCACATTGCTGGATAGCTTGTTGTAAGGTGTATTTGTAGGGGTAAATCTGTTAAGTGCAATATGACATGACATTATCATTATGCAGAGCCTATATTTGCAAAAACTTGGTGCCCAGTCAGGATTATCCACATCCCCTATCTTACTTATTGGCATAGGCGGACCAACGGGGGTGCTAAGCACCCCTAAAGCAAAAATTAGCACTCCCATTCGGCATTCCACCATAGCACTACTTAACACTAATATAGAAAATTAGTGCAACCAAATTATTAATTTTTTTTGCACTTTTTGTACTTACTTACGTCATCGATGACGTCATAATTTAGAAAAAAGTATTTGTCGTTGATTAATTCATAGAGCACGTTCGCAATTATTATTGTTATGGAATAAAAATTTTCAATCGGGGCCGGTATTACAATATTACCTTAAAATCAAGACTTACCCTAAAATATACGGTTTTTATGTTCCATTTAGGATGACGTCATCGAACGAGGTCAGACAATGTTGTCAATGTTTATATTTATTCTATATCTTAAGGTAACATTGAAATACCGGCCCTTAAAAAATCATTGGAGTCCCAAATATATAAATTAATTAACTGCGTTTTATACAGGGTGTTTCTAAATATCATGTACAAACGACAAAGGGTGATTCTTTGTTTTTTTTTTAAGACTGAAATCTCAAATATGTTCTAAAAAATTGACTTATTTAAGCAAAATTTAACCCCTCTTACATTTTAATTTTTATCTGGAAAACTTGCAAAGGGAAAATTTTGAAAATTTTCCAGGAATAAGAGGAAAATGAGGAGCTCATTTTACGAAAATTTTAAAATTTTCCCAGTAAAAAATCACTCCAGGAAAAAAAATTAAAAACTAACTTTTTCAAGCAAAATTAAGGAGAATTCATCCTCTTACATTTTAATTTTTTTCTAGAAATCAGGCAAAGGGAAAATTGTGAAATTTTTCCAGAAGAAAAAGAAAAATGAGGAACTCATTATAGGAAAATTTCAAAATTTTTCAGTGGAAAATCACTCCAGGAAAAATTCTGGAAAATTGACTTTTTTAGGCAAAATTCACCCTCTTACATTTTAATTTTTTTCTGGGAAACTGGCAAAGCAACAATGGTGAAATTTTTCCAAAAGAAAAAGGAAAATGAGGAGCTCATTATAGGAAAATTTCAAAATTTTCCAGTGAGAAATCACTCCATGGAAAATCGCTACGGAAAAAATTCTGAAAAAATGACTTTTTCAAGTAAAATTAAGAAAAACTCATCCTCTCACATTTGAATTTATTTCTGGAAAACTAATAAGGCAAAACTTGTGAAATTTTTCCAGGAGAAAGAAGAAAATGAGGAGCTCATTATAGGAAAATTTCCAAATTTTCTAGTGGAAAAATTACTCCAAGGAAATTCGAGAGGAAAGTTCTGGAAAATTGACTTTTTTAAGCAAAATTCATCCTTTCACATTTCAATTTTTTTCTGGAAAACTGGCAAAGCAACCATAGTGAAATTTTTCCAAAAGAAAAAGGAAAATGAGGAGCTCATTATAAGTAAATTTCAAAATTTTCCAGTGTAACATCATTCCAGGAAAATTTCTGAAATAATGACTTTTTCAAGTGAAATTAAGAAAAACTCATCCTCTCACATTTCAATTTATTTCTGGAAAACTAATAAAGCAAAACTTGTGGAATTTTTCCAGGAGAAAGAAGAAAATTAGAAAGTCATTATAGGATAATTTCCAAATTTTCTAGTGAAAAATCACTCCAAGGAAAATCGAAAGGAGAGTTCTGGAAAATTGACTTTTTTACGCAAAATTTATCCTTTCACATTTCAATTTTTTTCTGGAAAACTGGCAAAGCAAAAATTGTGGAATTTTTCTAGAAGAGGAAAGTGAGAAACTCAATTTAAAAAAATTACGAGGGGGTTACAACTGGACCATTTGTACATGTATTGGGCATTAAATGCTTTTTTGAAGTAATTCCGAAAATTCCAATGTGTAATGTTAAACATTGTTGTCTTTACATATTGGCATAGTTTTCCAATGGTTGGAATTTTACGAGGGGCGACTTACTCCCGAAATCGCTGTACATTTTCATCCGAAATCGCGAACAGCGAAATCCTATCCGAAATCTCGGAATCCCAACCGAAATCCTTCTGAAATCCCGAAATCCTTCTGAAATTTCAATCGAAATCTTCCCGAAATCCCAATAAATTTATCGAAATTCCCAAAATTTTTAGTGGTACAGCGTTGAAAGTCGAATATCCGAAATCTTTTGAAATTCTTTGAAAATTGTCGAAATCTTATGCGATTTCCGAAATCAATGTACAAATTGTGATGAGTGTACCGCCACTCGGCCGCAGCTAACAGGGTGATCTATTATAAATGTCACCCCCTGCTAACTTTATCATTTGACGTTTTTGACAGAAGTGTCAAATACAAAAGTTTGAAGAAATTGTCAAAAGTCTTTAACTAAGGGCGGGTATTATAAAACTACTTTGAGAGTTAACTTAAAGTTAACTTCTGGAATTACATGTAATTCAGAAAGTTAACTTCAAGTTAACTGTCAAAGCAGTTTTATAATACCCGCCCTAAGTTAGTTTTAGGCATACAGGGTGCGTCAAAAAAGTGCAGCAGTGTGAAGTTATATTTTTTCAAATGAAACACCCTGTATATTGTGCGCTTATTTGCTAGTCCCCTTTAACCTGATTTCAACGATATATGGTTTGATATGTTTATCTCTCGGTTTATCTTTAATAGTTGTAGGGAAAAAACGCAAAAATCCTTTGCTAGGTCTCTCATGTTATTTTTTCAAAAATAATAATAACTTAGACACCTGAATTTATTATAATATTTCACCTTGTATATTAATGAATACTATTTGAACAATAAACTATTCATAAAAAAATTCTCTAAAGCTTAAATGGTATAATTTTTCTTTTTTCAATATGGAACCTTGAAAGGGGCTTTCATGTTTTCCCCTATAAATATCAAAGATAGATATATCAAATCATATATCATTGAAAGCAGGTTAAAAGGAACTAACAAATAGGCGCACGATATGCAGGGTGTTCTATTTAAAAAAATATAACTTCACACTGCTACACTTTTTTGACACACCCTGTAGGTCCAAAACTGACTTAGGGCGGGTATTATAAAACTACTTTGAGAGTTAACTGACAGTTAACTTCTGGAATTACATGTAATTCAGAAAGTTAACTTCAAGTTAACTGTCAAAGTAGTTTTATAATACCCGCCCTTAGTTAAAAACTTTCGACAATTTATTGAAACTTTTGTATTTGACACTTTTGTCAAAAATGTCAAATGAAAAAGTTAGAAGGGTGTGACATTTATAATAGATCACCCTGTACATTTTCATCCGAAATCTCTTGAAATTCTTTCGAAATCGCGAATAGCGAAATCCTATCCGAAATCCTTATGAAATCCCGAAATCTTAACCGAAATCCTTCTGAAATCCCGAAATCTTAACCGAAATCCTTCCGAATTCCCGAAATCCCAATAAATTTTTCGAAATCCTCAGTCGTACAGCGTTGAAAGTCGAATATCCAGATATTTCCAAATTCCTTGGAAATTGTCGAAATCTTATGCGATTTCCGTAATCGATGTACAAATTGTGGTGTGAGCCGCCCCTCAGCCGCGGCTAACTCCCGAAATCGCTGTACTTTTCATCCGAAATCCCTTGAAATTCTTTCGAAATCCTTTGGAAATCCCGAAATCGCGAACAGCGAAATCCTATTCGAAATCTTTATGAAATCTCGAAATTGCAACCGAAATCCGAGGGACCACTCCCGTAAAATATGTTCATATGTATTGCGGAAATCCTATAATTTCCAAATTATTGCAGCGATTTCGAAGAATTTTCCTAAAAATTTGCGATTTCGGAGGATTGCGAGGCGATTCCAGTGACTGCAGAAACTGCAGGGGGGATTGCGAACTAATTTTTGAAATTGCGAGGTGATTTTTGGGGTTGCAAGGAAATTTCTGCGTAATCCCGCGTCTCTCAGAATTTTATCAGTTTATTAACCATTATAGGTTAATATTTTATCTCTGGATTTATCCTGGGTCAACAGTTGAAATGTTTTTGATCCAATGATTTTTATTGATTCATAAAAATGTAGGCCTTGTCCTACAGATGTAGTACGTCATTGTTGTAAAGGCCATATGGAATTTTCTAGATCAATTTACAAAAATTGAATTATGTAGTCATTATCGGACATTTTAATTTATTACATGTATAGCAAAGTCGTAGGGTTAACAAGAATCTATAAAATATAAATAATTTTACATAAGTCTGAGCCAGAAAAAAGTGCTTATGCTTATTGGTTTTTCCATTATAAAACCATGATGGTTGAAGATATGATGCAATGCATGCATTTATTTTTGTGATAAGATGCTTGCCTAGTCAACAAATATTTTATTAAATAATCAGAATCAAACTTACAAGCAAAATAACTAAAATACGGATAAAAACTCAAAGGACCCCGCAATAGTTAAATGGAAATTGGTTACCCGTGATATTTGGATGAAATTTAAATATGTTATTGGGGATGCCGTAAGCAACATTTTTTACCATGGGCATAACCCTGTATATATGACAGGTGAGGCGTGGTTAGCTGTCAAATATTGGAATCTTATATCCAAAAGCAGAGCAACTATGGCAGAATTTGATGAACAAAAAATCTATTTCTACTAATTCGACCAAGTAAAGTCGAAAAATGTCAACCATTTTGACACCTGTCAAAACCCTGCCAAACGGCAGCATTCATCTGTTCCAGTTTTCAATATTTTATGATATCATTTGACATTTTTAACTTGTATGTAAATTCTGAATTCAAAAATTGAAGAAAAAAAAATGACAGAATTGTCAAAATGATATCATTGTAGATTTCATTTGTAAGTGTCAAAATGTTTGGGTACTTTAATTATTTCATTATAGTACAAATGATTTCATTAAAGTACTCAAAAAAATTCGCCGGTATATAAAATCCTTTATACTAAAACTACGTACCTACTTTAAAATGAAAATCGACATCTCTGTCAAAATCTGAAACCTGCGTATAGTGTTTTTTCATGCGTTATCATAAATAAGCCCAACTTAAATTGGAAAAGAACTAGATTTTTTATTTTTTTTTGGAATTAAAGCTATTGACAGATTCTGACAGCTGTCAAAATGTGACGTGCATGAAGTTTGTTCAATGTTTTATCACCAATAAACTACCTTAAAACGAGACGAACCAGATTAGAGTATTTTTTTCTACTAAAACAAATGACAGGTTTTGACAGTTCTGTCATTTTTTTTTCAATTTTTACATTCAAGTTAATTATGTCAGATGACATCATAAAATATTGAAAACTGGAAAAGATGAGTGCTGCCGTTTGTCAGGGTTTTGACAGGTGTCAAAATGGTTGACATTTTTCGACCTAACTTGGTCGACTTAGTAGAAATAGATTTTTTGTTCACCAAAATCTGCCATAATTACTCTGCTTTTGGATATAAGATTCCAATATTTGACAGCTAACCACGCCTCACCTGTCATATATACAGGGTTGTGCCCATGGTAAAAAATGTTGCTTACGGCATCCCCAATAACATATTTAAATTTCATCCAAATATCACGGGTAACCAATTTCCATTTAAATATTGCGGGGTCCTTTGATATACAAAATAAATACAAATTCCTTGCTTGGCCGCCACGCCATATTGAATTTTGTGACTGAGAAATGGATTTGATTTCCTAATGAACGCCGTCGTTAGCCTGCATATTCCGAACTTCTCAGGTTAGGTTAGTTTAAATGTTAAGTTAGGTTAAATTTTCTGTTAGAACCCACCTTTTATCATACAGCAACGTTTTGGCAACATTTCGCTACAGAACTTTAAAAAGCTCAACAGTCCAACGACAATGGCAGACTTGAATTGGTGAATAGGTTCTGGCAGGTGGGCATTGATGCAAAACGCATAGAGAAGGCAGCGTTCTCCACTGGAAGTGGTCTTGACCAATTCAAGGTAATGCCTTTTGGACTCTGTAACGCGCCCGCTACTTTCGAGAGGTTACTGGAAATCGCAATACGAGGATTGACGTGTCTATTTGGATGATGTTTTTGTGATGGGAAAACTTAGGATAAGCACATACCAAACTTACAAGGAGTATGCTCAAAATCTAGGTTATATAATATTACATTATATTTACTTATAACAAAAAAGGAGTCTTTTGAAGGTATTCAAAATAAAGACTATATGACGATAAGGAATTAGTTGCTGAACAATTGTTGTTGCCTAGACGCCATTTGGATTAATTTGGAAATGAAAATGAAATGTTGAGAGCTGTGGGAATGCTTCAAATTGATGTAAATACTATGGAAACTACTCACGCCTCTGGAGTCATTATTGTATAGTAGAAAGGCATTTGAGTAGGCTAAGGAAACATCCTTGTATGGACCAATTCGATATGTCCAGTTAGAAGCTCGAAGAATACTGTAACTGCATCCTGAGCTCCTAATATCAGTATTTCAAGACATATCATCTACAGAAGGTTAAGAAGAGGTAATCTAGTTTGCAGAAGGTTTTAGAGATGCCAACCTCTAAGCCGGGGGAATCGCACCACTCCACTAGCATACTCATAAATCTCGATTTGGTTTGTATCCAGATCCTCGAAAGGTAGGTACGTGTTTGAAGAGCAACTGGCACAAGAAGTCTCATCCAACATACCCATAGCCAATCATGAGGCGAAATTCTAAAATGGATAGAGATCGTTATCGTCGTTATGGATATCGTTATGACACTTGCTGTCTTCTTCTCTCGAAATCAATAGAGAGGAGACGTCAATACAGAATCCAAGCCAAGGTGTGGGCAGGCATTTCGCTTGGCAGTAGAATTAAGCTCGTTTTGCTGGATCGATTTTTATCGGCAAACGATTTGTAGTGACGCGGAAATAAACCACCAAGAAAACAATTAAAGGTTCTGATTATTCTAAACAACTGAAGACCTAGGATCCAACTACCGAAAATTAATCAAGAATAACAAGGACTTACCAAACAACCATCCCAGGAGAGATCATCACTTAGACAGCACAACTATAAACTTCTATTGAAAATTATCTGAACATCGATACCCAGAAATTATTGACTATATACATTGGAATGTGAATAAAGCAAAAGTTCATGGACCTTTTTTTTAAGTGCTTTCAATAATTAACATTCCAAAGGAGCCGGAAAATGTCTAAAAGGATCAACAAATCATGCACGAGCCTATATGATGATACCCACTTAACAAACTGAAGATGGGGTGTAATATTTTTGACCCCAAAACCATGGTAATTAATGAATAATATCAACACTGTGTAGGCTTCCTAGTGGGTTTTTCGCTGGCTTCCTATTGAAGATAGGTACTGACAGCCCAAGCAACAAGAAATATAATTCTTGGTGTATGCGCATAACTGGAAACCAATATCTTTTTTGTATGAATTCCAATATTTTATCAACTTCATGGTAGGACAATAAGATATTCTTCCTCGCTGCTGTTGGTACCAACCAACGTCTACCTTTGGATGTCTTCCTATAAATTCTGTTCTCTTTTAGCAGGTACTGGTACTCCTTATGGAATATTTTATTCTCTGAGCTAACCGATATTTTATTCTGCCTTTAAATAATATCCAGAGAAATTAGAGTGTAGAGTGAAACTGCACAAGCACATTTGACAATGTTTATTCTAGTCTCTATAACTTCTCAAGAGTTAGATACTTGTTTTTGTCTATCATTCTGTGTAGACAGAACTCCCTATAACTAACTTAAACCTACTACATTATCAAACTACAATATTAAACATCTTTCCGCTCAAAGATCTAACTTATCTGGTTTCTTGATACGCCTGCCAGCTCTAGTAACATAACAGTCACTGATTTTTTATTCGAATCAGTTACCTTAACCCCATGACTCACTTGTTTTGACATGGTAGCACCATCGTCATCAGAAAATCACCCAAATCTGACAATAATTGATTGCCAGAAGAAACATTTCCAATATTCAATCTGTCAACATCATGTGTTGAACTTAACTTTTGAACATACTGATTATTGGAAAGTTTTAGATCAATTCTGTTTCTTCTAAGAACATTGCCACTTTCATCTTGCACGTTATGCCATCTGTAAAACTAATCTTAAATTCTGATCATGTTCTTGTTCCGTAGCACTTGTCAATAATAAATCGTCAAAATGAAATTCTACGCCCTCTATATCTCCGAACAATTCATTTTTTTTTTTCGCTGGAAAACCTCTGGGGCAGATGAGATTCCAAAGGGCATTCTTAAGAACTTAAATCGGTCAAATGGCGTACCTAAATCACACAAATCAGCACTCTTTGAATCTAATTCTATTTGCCGATACCCATGACGCATATCTAAAACGGTAAAATACCATTTGCCAATTTTGAGCTAACTTTTCATCTATCAAAAATTACTCCTTTTTTATCGAATCATTTAAATGCTTGGGATCAAGACATAATCCAAAGTCATCGTTAGGTTTCTACGCAATCACTGATGCATTAAGCGATTCTTGTGATGCTTTTTGCTTCAAGGTCTTCTAGCTTATGTCTTGATTGATCATGTAAGATCCTTGGTATTCTACATATATTATGAATAATTTTTAGTACAGCATTTTCCAATGTAATGTGATGAACTGATGGAAATCTTCCTAACCCTTGAAACACTTCATTTGCAAAAAAGTCATGGTCACTATCGCTTCTGTCAACTTCACTACTCAAGTCAGTATTCATCACCAGTTTTTACTATTCCATGTACCTTCTTGTTTTGTCCTTCTTTTTTCCAGATTTCTCTCCTTTAAGGCTATTCTTTTCTTTGATTTCCCTTTTGCAC
This sequence comes from Ceutorhynchus assimilis, assembly GCA_917834065.1. Classification (NCBI taxonomy): domain Eukaryota; kingdom Metazoa; phylum Arthropoda; class Insecta; order Coleoptera; family Curculionidae; genus Ceutorhynchus; species Ceutorhynchus assimilis. The sequence goes on along the minus strand of OU892289.1, from coordinate 6,457,468 downwards.
ACATTGGCAAAATGGTTTAGGAAAATTTGACTGCAATAACAGAAGCTGTCTCTTTTTGTAGCACTGCGTTTGAAGCTGGTATTAGTATATCATTCAAATAATATGCTTATGCTGTCGTGAAACGGAAAATTCCAAGTACCTCATTCATGATCCGTTGAAAGACGGCTGGAGCGTTTATAAACCCAAACGGGCATTCGCAGATACTCATAATGGCCTTTACAATTTATGAAGTAGCACGAATTAGACTAAGAATTAATGCTTTCTTGATCCTAAAAACCATTGTCCATAGAGCTGCCCGGAAACTTATTCAAACTAGCATAGTAAAGTAAACATAGTAAACGTGTACTTACTTTCTGTAGCTTTTCCTTTATTCACACACATACCCCAACAAGTGGCAAAACTTGCACTCAACCTTCGCCTTGGTGCAGTTTGATGCACGGTGGCCTTTTATAAGACAGTGGTAGTATTTCCCGTGAGGTTCTCTAGACTTCTATTTGGCTTTTCGTTAGTCTACTACTTTGAACTCCCAGGTTTCGTATACATTTTTGCCGCTTCGTTGTTTGTATAGAAACTTTAACAAAAGAAAAGTGCTTCTTCCTATTATCCAGCATTTTTCTTAGCAATGTCGTTATGATCATGCAGGAAACGATTTTAGTCCCAGTTGTAAGTCAGTAAGACTATGGTACCACGACTTTACCATGCCGGACAATCTGGACTGCATATGAAATGAATTATTTGGATAAAATTCAGGTATACAGTTGCTGGTCTTGGAGTAAGTGAACGTGATCTAGATGATTGATATGAGTCACTGGACGAATGTTTGCGTTTGGGGGTGTAGGGCTACTCAGATCCACGCTTTTCAGAAAGATTTTTTTGATGAGTGTTTTCTCCTACTACTGCTATTCTGCTACTGCTTCTGGAAGAGCAGAATTTCGAGAAAAACATAGTAGGTACGAACAAAAAGTCAATAAATCCACTATAGTTTTTCATCAATGTATCAAATTGTGTATTATCCATCTCTGCTGGTTGATTACCTCAGCTTTGGATGGTTTTTGGTTATCTTTCTCCATCATTTTATACATATTGTCTTTGTGTAAAGCTCATTGTTAAATTTTTTTTTTTTCCAGGCAATGCCATGGTCATACAAAGAAAAAAACCCAGAAACAGGCGAATCATACTGGACAGGTTACTGTGCGGATTTCGCCCAGAAACTCTCAGAAGTAATGGATTTCGATTTCGTATTCGTCGAACCAGAATCGGGTACTTTCGGTGAAAAAATCAACGGATCATGGAACGGAGTTGTGGGAGATTTGGCTAGAGGAGATACCGATTTGGCCATAACGGCTATAGTAATGACGGCCGATAAAGAAGAAGTTATCGATTTTGTTGCTCCTTATTACGAGCAAACTGGTATTACTATTGTAATGCGGAAGCCTGTTAGGAAGACTTCACTGTTTAAGTTTATGACTGTTTTGAAGTTGGAAGTTTGGCTTAGCATTGTCGCCGCTTTGATTGTTACTGGATTCATGATTTGGTTTTTGGATAAGTATTCGCCTTACAGTGCTAGAAATAATAAGAAGGCTTATCCGTACCCGTGCAGAGAATTTACTTTGAAAGAAAGTTTCTGGTTCGCTTTGACCTCGTTTACACCTCAAGGAGGAGGCGAAGCCCCTAAAGCCCTATCAGGCCGCACTTTAGTGGCAGCCTATTGGCTGTTTGTAGTTTTAATGCTAGCTACCTTTACAGCTAATTTAGCTGCTTTTTTAACTGTTGAACGGATGCAGGTAAATATCAATTCAATCGGAATTATGCTTTCTATGCATACTAAACTAATTACTATTATTTTTAGGCTCCAGTTCAATCTTTAGAACAACTAGCCAGACAATCTCGTATAAACTACACCGTAGTTCAAAGCTCAGACACTCACCAATACTTCATCAACATGAAATTTGCCGAAGACACTCTTTACAGAATGTGGAAAGAATTAACTCTAAACGCCTCAACTGACGACACCAGATACCGAGTTTGGGATTATCCAATCAGAGAACAATATGGCCATATTTTATTGGCAATCAACGATTCGAATCCTGTTGCAAACGCTTCAGAAGGCTTTCGCCTTACTAACGAACATTTAGATGCTGATTTTGCTTTTATACATGACTCAAGCGAAATCAAGTACGAAATCAGCAAAAACTGCAACCTTACTGAAGTTGGAGAGGTGTTTGCTGAAAAACCTTATGCAGTAGCTGTGCAACAAGGCAGCCACTTGCAGGACGATTTAAGTAAAGTTATATTAGACTTACAAAAAGATAGATTTTTTGAGGCATTACAGGCCAAGTATTGGAATCATTCAGTCAAAGGCGATTGTCCTAGTACTGACGACAACGAAGGCATAACTTTGGAAAGTTTAGGTGGAGTTTTCATTGCGACGCTTTTCGGTTTGGCTCTGGCCATGATTACTTTAGCTGGGGAGGTTTTGTATTATAGGCGCAAAGCGCTCAAGGAATCGAAAATTCAAAAGTTTGATAGGCCGCAATTTAAGAAAACTGTTACTATTGGGAGTAGTTTTAAGCCGGTGAAGTACAACGAAAATTTGACTAAGGAAATGGAAAATGTAGCTCATATATCTTTGTATCCTAGGGCTAGGAATAGGTTAGCACGTATTGAGTGATTTTGATTGAAACACTGTGAGTTGAGTGGAGTAATTTTTATTGGTTGGCATTTGAATAAAAGATTCAAAGAAAGTTTTTAATTATAAGTGGCTAAGTCGGTGTAGATGAAATGGGTAAAAGTCTGAAAGTAAAACAACAAAAGCATGAAATATTCAAAACTTCAAACAGCTGTTTACTATAAACTCAACCCAATAATCTTTCTTTGGGGTTCCAACGATCTTCTTGAAAAAATGTTTTACGATCGCTAATCCAGTTTCCACTCTTTAGGACTGAGCTTTTGATCAACCACAACTCCCCAGGGACCGGACCTCTGGGGTCAGCCGTAGACTGGTAATATTTAGCCTGGGTATTTGCATGCCACTTAGCTTTCTTCTCCTGGTAAAGAGGATTCACCGTCAGAGAGTGCTCCTCATCACACCAACATCAAATTTGGTTAAGAGCCGTTTGCATGACATGGCATAGAACGCTCTCAACCTTGCTTGTAAGCAGAATGCACAAATCATATGCGTAACCTATAGTAGGGAATCCCGCATTATTAAAGCTATATAGCAGGCTGTCTACCACAAAGGTCCCAGAGGATCAATGATAACACACCACCTTGTGGGCAGCCTTTCTTAACCAGAGCATTGATAGTGGTGTCCCCTGTATCAATTTTCACGACCCGCCAGCTCAGCATCTTCTCTATCCATCTGGTGATGGTAGGTGGAGCTAGCCCCATGTCTAGCTAGGTCTTGCTTGATATTATCGAAGGTCGTTCTGTCGAACGCTCCTTCGATATCAATAAATGCTGCCAGGGTGGACATTTTCCAATCCAGAGACTGTTTAATCCTGCACACGACTGCGTGGAGAGTAGTTTCCGTGGATTTCCCTGATATATATGCATGTTGGTTTCGGTGAAGGGGGTTGCGTGCAAGGAGTCCTTCCCTTAAGTTTCGTTTGCACAGTCTCTCAAGAACCTTTACTGAAAAGGATGGCCTTAGCCTAATCAGTTTTGCCTGGCTTGAGTATAAAGATTACATTTACCTCTCTCCATTTCTCAGATATGTATGCCAGAGCAAAACACGCTCTGAAAATAAGCACTAGTTGGTCTAAGATAATATCCAGACTCCACTGCAGGAGCACCTGATATAGACCGTCCAGTCTTGGTGCTTTATATGGAGAGAATTAAGCTATTGATTGACGATTGTTTCCTCGACTTTTGACTTACTTACCACTTCCTGGGCTATCAGCCAATCAACCTCCGCCGGAGTGGCAGTCCTGCTATGGTTATGCCAGGTGTGGTTTTCTAAGATCTCACAGTCGGGAAACATGTGCTTGCGAATTTCCCCTTAATACTCTCGGTGTGCTTTATACGCATCTCAGTCAGTCGCCCTTGCATATACATACATGCATATCAACCCCGACCAAAGTTAGAATATATAAAGTATGTGTCAGGCCAATAAATGACATACACTGCAGAAACGCGAGCTGACACAGCGGAAACAAAAAGGATAGCACGAACCAATGAAATGAGAATACTAAGAATGATCAAAGGGAACACACTTTGGGATCAAAGAAGGAATAACGAAATCAGGGAAGAGTGCAAGAATGGAAAACCACAGACTGGCAAAAATCGCCAGAAATGGAAAATCAGCATCCAGTAGACAACAAGGACGGCCTCCCAAGAGGTGGAAGGACAGCTGGTCGTCGGCATCCCAGGAGGGACAAATAAATAGGTGAAACAAGCCTTAAGGCAAAGAAGAAGAAGAAGGTTTTCTATGAGCTTTGGTTCATTTGTTGACGCAGCTTAAAAGATTAAAAAGATTTGTTACTGTTGAACGCCTAGATATAAATCCATGTTGTGAATTTGGTAGAAATTTGTTGGAACCCCAGGAAGACTCAAGCTATCTTGTTTACCAAATAAAAACACCCACCAAAAAAGAAGCTAAAGGGAAAGAGCGCGGTACTACTCTGGAAAACCAACAATAAATACCTAGGCATCATATACCTACGACAACTCAACTGAAGACTTCAAGCCAAATATGCCAACTCAAAGAGCGGAACAGTGTGTTAAACACTGAAATTCAACTTTTAAAGAACAAGGAAAAGGATTTGTTGGTGGAACAGAAAGAATGGCAAGAAACCAAAAAACATATAGAGACAAAGATTAAAGAACTGAAACGGGAAATGTATGATCTGCAAGAGGAGAACAGGAAATTATGGAAGATCAGATTATATCTTGTTTGGCGGAATGTAATAGATTCAGAGTGAGACTGCAAGAACTAATGGAAATGAGGAGAGAAATCATTACCACTATAAGAGTATTGGAAGAGAATAGATAGGTAATCATACTCACAAGAATGAGATTCTAAAAGTCAAAGTCAATAGATACACTGTATGAGAAAAGTTATGAAAGAGCAGACAAAGAAGCACAATAGGGGTAAAACAACAATACAAAAGAACAATATTCTTATTTTGGGTGATAATCTCGCGCATCAATTTAAAACTGTTTGGAACGTTATGTATAAGTGACAATTTTAATGTGTCTTCTGTTCTGTGATTAAGAATTATGCTGTAATAGAGAATATGTCTACAAAAAACTATACAAAGAATGATTATAAAATCATTAGGTATAGGTGGTAGAATTTCATTATAGACAATCCTATTATTGTATGTTTAAGTGAAACTCACGTAACAAGCGACATTTTAGATTGTGAAATATCTGTTAGGTGTCAAGGGTCATGATATTATTAGGGTTAATAGTTGTTGTAGTAAGCATATAGGCAGTGCGCTCTTGTACCTATATAAGGAATGGACGGAATGTTGTTCAAATGGGTCAAAGACTGTACAAATATCTGTGGTACAAACGCTGTTTTGAGAAATTGTACTGGTTGGTTGCACATCAATTATTCTTGATTCTTTTCACTGACTGGTGTGTGATGAGAATATATGTGACCGAAATGGGTATATAGTGGTTGGTTGCCTGAATATTGTCAGGGAGATAACATATCCTACTAGCATGGGTGGAAGCATTATTTATTTTATTTGGTAATAGTTACTTAATAGGAATATAGATATTTAAAGTTAAAGTATTAGAAACTCCTAGGATAATACATCACATTCACAAACAATGTTACATCTGAGACAATAGAAAAGAATAATTTTCTGATGATTGAAAGCAGAGGTAGAAATATATAAATAACTATGAAGAAGTCAATGAAAAGTTGGGAGAAATAGACTGGGAATATCGATGGGAATATAGAATAATGGACATAGATAGTATGGATATATGTATCAAAGCATGTTAAAGGCATATAATGAAGCTGCTCCCAAGAGGTGTATGATAATACACCCTACATATAAAGATTGGCACAATCGAAATGTAAGTGAGGCTAGAACACTAAGGGATGAAGCTTATAAAGAATGGAAGAGAGAAGGAAATGACGAAAATAAAGAGGAATACAAAAGAAAACAAAATTATGCTGTTAAGACAATGCGGGAAGGAGAGCGAAAATATTTTCAGACAAAAATTGATCAACATAGAGTCAATTCTGTAAAGCTGTAGCAAGGAGAAAGCAGGAGATTATACCTACCAAATAACAAGGCAAGTAAGTCAGTGCTAGAAATTCTAGAAATAGAAATGAATGAAGATCTTGTAATAAAAAATAAAAATGAAATACCCGACTGTTTGAATAGATATTTTGTAGAAAGCGTAGAAATAACTGATAATATTGATAAATCGGGACCACAATATCCAATTTGGAATAGTGTTGGTTCTGATCTCGGCGTAACAACCCTGGAGAATTTTTCACTAGTCTCCATAGAGAACCTGCATTAGATTGTATTTTTCCTGAAAAATGAGAATAGTTCAGATGAGGTCCATTAATATGTTGAACATTGTTGAGGAGGTTTTGGAGAAGGTCGTGTATTCACAGTTAGGAGGAATTTATCGAAGCCAATCTGCTGCACGAGGTACAGTCTGGATTTCGTTCCAAGTATAGCTGTGAAACAGTACAGTGTGTGCTTGACGATTCTAGGGGAAATATTGATGTTGAACTATGAGTTACGTGTGCTGTATTGTTGGACCATAGGCGGACATTTGAAACAAATAGGTTGCGTTTATAGCAGAAATTGAGGGCTGTTGGGAAAAAGGGAAGGACGTTTGATTGGTTGATCTTGAGAATAGAAAACAGAGAGTAAAGGTTAATGGTGTAGTTTCTTATCCTTTCTAGTAAAGATTGACATTTCGCAAGCCTACTTTCATATATTCGTGAGAGCTCAGCAGCGTATAGTTTACTAAGACATAGAATACTTCATTTCACGTTTGCGAGAATTTCAAACTGGGTAGCAGCTTCTTGAGGACGGCTTAATTTATTTATTTATTTTATTTATTTATTTATTTATACTCATTTAAAACACAAGAATTTTTGTAGTTACATTAAAAGAGTGCTTACTGCCAATAATAACCTATATGCATATCTATCCTAACATGAAGAAACAAGTGAACAAACAAAGAAAATAAAAAGAGCAATAACATCAACATACAATATGGTAAAACAATCTGGACCATTTCCTCCTAATAGCCTGACGGGACCCTTCAAGGTTTAAGGAAGATATGTGAATGTGGTGGTTTTTCTGAAACCACTGGGTTGGATTGTAAACAGGAAAAAATCTCTAACGAAATCAACAAAAAGTCTAGAATACTTGTTTGGATTTCTGCAAGAAATGTGTCTTCTCTACCAACAAAGAAGGTTGCGTCCATAAGAAAGAATTTGAATATGATTCTGTCAACAAAGTCTTGAAGCTGGGAGTTAGCAAAGAGGTTGTTGGGAAAACTAAACTTTGTCTCTTTCACGATCCCTCTAGGAAGGTTACATTCGAAATCACTACAGAGAGAGAGTAGCAAACATCCTCTCGAACTTTCAGAAAAGAAGGAGAATCTTGATACCCTCAGTAGCTCTAGCCTGTTTACGGGAGACGATCCTTTGTGACTTCAGATGCATCAGATATCGATTGGGGGGCGCAGATAAACGGAATCTTCATTAGTGGCACGTGGGAAAGACGCACATCAACATAAGAGAACTCTATGCAGGGCAGCTCAATGATCGACCTTCCTAGCGGGAAAAGAGCCAAACTGGTACACTACAGTTGTCAAGAGAAAATCTCCGCCTACTGATAGGAATTTACTCAGGACACTGTAGACTAAATAAACACCTTTACACCTTGGCTGTTGTTGAGACCCCAACGTGTAGGTGGTGCGACGCTGCAGACGAAGCGGTTGAACATGTGCTTTGTCACTGCCCAACTTTTTGTCAACAACGGCAAGCCATACTGGGGGACATCTGGCCTGATATGGCCAGGTTGAGAAGTACCTCACCTGCAATTTATCCAACGGGTGCGATGTCTGCGGGAGACCCCCAGGGAGGAAAATGCGCCTTAACAAATGGAGGTGACATAAAGGCCGCTAAGGCGAGGCCTAGTGTCAGTGAGTTAACTCGCCCTCTTTTGCAACTATCCAGATCCAGAACCCTTGCTGAATAATGTTCTTATTGGCGTTGAGGCGTTGCATAGCAAAATTATGTAGGTGTGCTGATTTCTTGTGATCTAAGATGGGAGCCCGCAGCCCCTCATCAAAAAGATAGTGGAAAAGCCCAATAGTTTAATCTTCATGGAGCAATTAAGGATAACTCTCTTCAGATTGTGAGAAAGTTGTATGCCTCCTATATTCGATGGAAACGAGAGAACTACTATACTGGAAAATTTGAGCTAACAACTCTAAAGCAAAGCAGAACTAGAAGTGATCCTATAGAAACTTTAAAGATTCTAATGGACTTGGGGAGTTTGTTTAATTTTAATCGGAATTAGCATCTGCCCGGACGCTCAAAAAAATTAAGCAAGGAAAAATCAGCTACAAGGACTTCCTCATCAATCAGGTTGAAAAGAATACAGTGTGGTGTGCAAATAGTGTAAACCCTTTTGAAAACTATGTTTATTGTAACTTAGAGCAGACAGTAATGTAAATGACACTTAATTGTTGCCAGTTTTTCTCCTCTATAATATTGCATTATCAAATTTGAAATGTGACGTTTCAATATTTCCATCAATCCCAGACAAAAAGAAATTACTCCACTCAAAGGTACCCTATGTCACGTTCTATTAATTAGACCTTTAACTTTGTAATTTATTTAAAAAAAAAAAAGACGAAACTAGGTATTACAGATTCACTAAACACTACATTCTAACGATTAGGTATACAAAAAAAAGTAACAATAAATTCTTACATGGAAATACAAAAAGAAACACTACATTCTAATACAAAAAAATAAACAATAACTCTTATATGTATTGAAGACAACATTACAATACAATGGAAATAAAGTATGTAATTTAGAAACGATAGTTGAATTTTACTTTCAGTAAATACTTGACGTTGACTTGAGCAACATCGTAAACGATATACTCGTTGTAAAGCAAAGAACTACTATCAGAATTCGGAGCTGGAACTCCTTTACCAATCGGCACCTCAGCGTCATGCAACTTCTTCACTAAACCTGGATCCGGATGAGTTTTCCCGACACCTTTAACACTGTGATGCCCTTTCGGCAGCTTCTCAACATAACTTGCTTGGAGTTTTTCCCACATCTAAATCAAAAGTTATTAACAAATTACAAAAAACATTTACTATTTACTTACATTTCCCAAAGCAACTTCGCACAATAACAACAACCCAGTCGGATTACTCGGATTGGTGCAACAATAATTAGCAGATTTCGACACCATGTCGGCAAAGTAGATTCCTTTTCCAAACATGTAACCAGTCATTGGTGCCTCAGGTGGCGCAATACGTAAACCTTGTGATAAAATTCCGGCAAAATTAGGAGTCCTGGAACCGTGCCAGAGCAGTTTGCGATTGGGCAACTTCTTAAATGGTTTGTAACGTCTTTCTTCGCCTTCACGTTTCACAACAAAAACATCTTCAAGAATTAATTCGTAGCTGGCGTGAGTTGCTGCATGAGTGTTTTTGACGTATTCGTGAATAATTTTGAATTCTTCTGAGTCTTTGGATAAGACATCTATGTCTGTTTTTAGTTGCTTGTAGTAGGCGTCTACAGTGTGTTCAGCGCCTGAAGATTTCATTAGGCTATAAGCGATTTCCATTTCCATTAAACTGTTAAGCATTTCGAGTTTTTTTGCAATCACTTCTTTGTCTTTTAAAATTGGGACTTCGTCCACACCAAAACTATGTGGAATTAATGTGTAAAACTTATTGGTTACTTCAATGAATTTTACATCTGGGACTTTTTTGTCAATCATGTTTTGTAGCTCGGACAATACAACAAACGCTTGTTGGATTTGGTTTTTGCTCAGCTTGCCCAAAGGCATTTTTTCAGTGTCCAACTCAAACTCCAGCAATAATTTCTCCATTTGCTTCACATCAAATATTAGTCTGATGAGGTTTTGGACTTGTTGGGGTAGTTTTGAATCGGTTTCTACAATGTCCAAGTTTTCCGGTTCGTCTGTACCGTAATCTACATCGATTGGGTACATTTTGCCCGGGACTTTGATGAACTGATCACGGTATTCCCAAGGGTTGCCGGATTTATCTTCATAGACTTCTTCGAAACATCTTTGGGCGTCGTGTAGTGAACTGAACTGTTCAGTTTTGTTACCTGAAAAACAAAAATACTTGGGAAAAGAATACATTAAACAGAAATATTACTAACCTCCGATTATGGTACCGATCCTGCCCCATCCGCGATAAATCCAGTACCGATCGCCCTTGTCCGATTGAAGAAGTTGCAGCTTGTAGAAGCTGTTTTTGTTGTCTTGGACGTTGGTCAGGCCCAAAACGACGCTCCATTTCGCTTTTTCTCGGTCTACGTAGACGTGGGCGATGTCTTCCAGGCCGCTGTCTGGATCTACAGCGGTGCCACCTGGAATTTAAACGGGTTTTGTGTAGATTTTAAATTTTTGAATTTTGAATCTCACGCGCCTATTTACAGTTTGCTTGTATTGATAAAACTATGGAGACTTAAAAATTCAAATAAATTTGAAAAAAGGAATACAATCAGATTTATTGTGGGATTTGAAGCCGAAATACATGAAAAAAGGACATTTGAGTTTACGAAAATCAATGCAGAATCTGAACTTTCCATCCTTTTTCCTAACTAAGCAGACAGGGCTTGACCAAGGGTTATTAGATCGCTCAATGACACCAAGTCGCAACATTTCCTCAACTTCATCTATAATTTGTTGTTTATATGGGGAAACGGGGTAATACCTCTGTTTGATTGGTCTTGTGCCAGGTTCAAGAATGGTCTCATGTTTGGCGACTTCACAGTATCCCAAGCCAGAATCTATTTGGGAAATCTTGTCTTTGACCAAAGCGTCTAAAGCCTAAAGGATTCAAGTGTTCGATAGCTTGAACGTTACAAACTTGTGCCAGTTCTTGGGCTTCAGAAAAATGCCAAATACTTTGACTCATATCAGGAATGATTTCCATTGATTTCCAAAAATCTATACCCAATATTAGCTTGTGGGAAAGTTCAGGAAGTACTAAAACATCAATAACCTTTGTTTTGTCAATTGAAGGTATGAGTACCTAAAAATGGTATCACATACTTGGCCATTAGCTACAGTACACGGATTATGTTCTACTAGCACCAGAGTCTAATATTCCAAACAAGGAAAATCCCATAATTTGAACTTTAAGGTAAGGACGTTGGTCTCCATGAGCATGCGAAATAATGTAGTCCAGAAGAATTTTATTTGAAAAATCGGAAAGATTAGTCGTTATACTAAAAGCATTGGAAGATATAGCACCACCTAATGATTCCTCCGGGGCTCGTTTCCCGAACACTGTACTGGAGATTATATTATGGTGAGAAAACTGATAAAGATGGAGGAAGGAATATTATACTTGGCACTGTGCAACAGTTGAAAGTATATGTCAGCAAATTTCTGAGCTGAATGTGTACCTGTTAGGTGATTATATATATACCTACCAAACGCAAGCTGGTCTAATGATGATTCCGGAGCACTAACACAATGTCCAGATGGTGACCCAGCAATGCAGGTAGCCCAATCTTTTGGCTACCTCAAGTTATTTCAAAATAATAGGATACCATACCAAATAATCGTAATGTTTTTTAGACTTAATATTTTCTAGTGCTAAGGATTTAAAATTAAGGAGGGCTAGTGATTTACTATTAGATATAAACTTCCATCATATAAGCTATGAATGTTCAATTTCAGTGTCTCTCGATTCCAGGTCTGACAACTTGATTTATGAAGATTTCTACTAAGACTTCCGCAATGGTAATTACATTGAATTGAATAACTACCTTGCTACTGTTGATTGGGTTACATTATTGAGTGGTAGAGATATTAATGAATCTGCTAATCTCTTTTATAAATGTCTGACAACTGGTATCTCAAACTTTATTCCACTGCAAAAAGGTTCCGGACGTCCTCTTTTCCAAAGTGGTTTTCCTCAGCATTACGCAAACTTACCATTCCGAATCTTAGAGGTCCGAACCATAGACATGTCCTAACCCATATACAACAATGCACACTTTTGCTATGTAAATGACCGGTCTGATTTCAATTGAAATGGACAGAACAAAATTCTGAAACAGCTGAGAACATTTTTCTTCTAAGGCCCGGTTTATTCATCTTCTTTGTACCTAACTAGCTACAAGATAAATTTACCGTTCTATAATTCTATTGGACGGCGGATACCTGGCCGACCAATGGGACTACAGATTGCGTTTTTATCCGTCAAATTGCATACCTGACAATTTATCAGAAGGTGAATAAACCGGCCCTTAAGAAGAAGGAAAAAGAAGGCGGAAATGGAAGAAGCAGCTAGTATGAAGCCAAAAAAAAATTACATTATTACATTACATAATTTTTTTTACTCGTCTAAAGCTTATTTTTGATTATTTGCATATTTAAGTTAAAGGACCCCGCAATATTTAAACGGAAAATGATTACCTGTAATATTTGGATGAAATTTGAATATGTCATTAGAAATGCCGTAAGTAACATTTTTGCCATGGGCGCAACCTTGTATATGTGACAGCTGAGGCGGTATCAGCTGTCAAATATTGGAATCTAATATTCAAAAGCAGGGTAACTATGGCAGATTTTGATGAAGCAAATATCAATTCCTAATAAGTCGACCAAGGAAAATCGAAAAATGTCAACCATTTTGACATCTGTCAAAACGCTGCCAAACGGCAACACTCATATTTTTCAGTTTTCAATATTTCATGATGTGTCATTTGACAGTTTCAACGTATGTAAATTCTGAGTTCAAAATTTAAAAAAAAAAAAATACAGAACTGTCATAACCTGTCATTTGTTTTAGTAAAAAAAAGATTCCAATTTGGCTCTTTTTCATTTGAAGGTAATTTATTGGTGATAAAACATTAAACAAAGCTCATAGACATCAAATTTTGGCAGATGTCAAAATCTGACATTAGCTTTAATTGAAAAAAAAAAACTGAACTCTAGTTCTGCTCCAATTATTTGAGTTATGCTTATTTATTATGAAGCATAAAAAAAAAGTAAACACAGATTTCAAATTTTGACAGCTGTCAAAATTTGATGTCGATGAGCTTTGCTTGATGTTTTATTACCAATTAACTACTTTAAAACAAAAAAGAACCAGATATGAATATTTTTTCCTACTAAAATAAGTGGCATGTTTTGACAGTTCTGTAATTTTTTTTTTCCAATTTTTAACTTAGAATTTACATAAGCTAAAGCTGTCAAATGACACATCATAAAATACTGAAAACTGAAAAACATGAGTGCTGCCGTTTGGCAGGATTTTTACAGATTTTAAAATGGTTGACATTTTTCGATTTACCTTCGTCGACTTAGTAGGAATCGATATTTGCTTCATCAAAATTCGCGATATTACCCTGCTTTCCTGCTTTTGAATATTAAATTCCAATATTTGACAGCCGATACCGCCTCACCTGTCATATACAAAAAAAACGAAGATGGGCGATTTATTGTCGCGTTACCTTTGAAAAGGTCTCCATTAATTTTGGGCGCCTCAAAACATACAGCTACCAACCAATTTCTCAATTTAAAAAGAAGATTTCAAAAGAATGCCCATCTAAAGGCTCAATATCATGACTTTATTACTGAATACATCCATCTTTGGTCACATGTCTATTTCCAATGACCAAAATGATGATTCTGGATATTTTCTTCCGCATCATGGCGTTTTTAAAAAGTCCTCAACAACAACTAAACTAAGAGTTGTATTCGACGGTTCATATAAATCCACTTCGAATTATTCACTTAACGATATAATGATGGTAGGCCTCAATATCCAAGATAACTTATTCTTTATTTTATTACGATTCCGAAAACACAACTTTGTTCTGAGTGCCGACATTGTTAAAATGTACTGACAAGTACTCGTACAAAATGAACAAATAAACCTACAAAAAATTCTTTGGCGTTCCAACCCTAACGACAGACTTTCTGTATATCTTTTGAATACTGTCACCTATGGGACTGCATGTTCAGCCTTTCTTGCCATTAGCGCTCTACATGAAGTAGCATATAGACACATAAATGAATATCCTATGCTTCTATTATACTCCACGATTTCTACGTAGATGACTCAATACATGACTCTAATAATAACATCCTGCAGATGGGAAATGAAGAAAATAATAAAACATTAGGCCTACTTTGGAACCCTTCTAACGATAGTATACAATCTTTCATTAACACATCTGAATATCTGAACAAGATTCCAAGATATCTAAACGACAAATACTTTCTTGTGCGGCTCAAATTTTTGATCCTTTGGGTCTTCTCTCTCCTGTTACCATTACTGCCAAAATTATTCTTCAGGAGCTCTGGAAACTGAAACTTTCTTGGGACGAGACCATTCTAGCAAACTTGCACACTCTTTGGTCCAATTATCGATCAGAATTGTTAAAAATTAATGACCTAAAAATACCTCGACACGTCCTATGCTTCAATCCAATTTCTGTTTAACTACATGGTAAATGCAATCCGCCTATGGCGCATGCATTTACATCCGATGTTCTAATGCTTGTGGTAATAACACATCCAAACTATGTTGCTCTAAAACACGAGTAGCCAGGTTATCTCAGTACCCAGGCTCAAACTATGTGGTGCTCTTTTACTGGCAGAACTCACCGATAAGGTTATTTCTTCCTTTGGTGTTACCTTTGAGTCAATTACTTACTGGACTGATTCAACAATAATTGTTAGATCTTGGATTATTACATCAACCCATTAGCTGAAGACTTTTGTTGCAAACCGGGTGTCCCAAATTCAGTCACTTTCAGATAAAGGTTCCTGGAAATACATTAACACCATGGAAAATCCTGCGGACCTATTATCAAGAGGTATAAATCCTTTGGAATTGATAACTTCTGATCTTTGGTTCAGTGATCCAATATTGCTGAAACTGCATGACAGTGAATGGCCTTCTTATACTAGAGAGGCACAAATTGTTGATTTCTGAACTTCCAGAAACATGTAACAAAACTTTTATTTTCCACGTTACAACATTAACATTTGACGAAATGTCAAAATACTCTTCCCTCAAAAGACTACAAAGAATATTTGTTAACCTACTGAGATTTAAAAATAATTTATCAAAAACTCAAGAATTTCGTCAAACCGGACTTCTTACTACTGAGGAGTTAGACAATTCTCTTAACATTTTGACACAAATTGTACATCAACAATCTTTTCCAGAAGATTATTACAAATTATCCATTTCTGAACCTCTTGATGATGAGTAAGCTTCTCGGATTAAATAATTTTTTGATGAACTTACTAAATTAATTAGAGTTGGCGGACGTTTGCAAGGCTCTAACTATGACTTTCGTAAAAAACATCCTGCAATATTGCCTGCCAAACACCACTTCACAACTCTAGTTATCTGATGTGAACACTTTTCCACAAGCTCTTCTTGCTCTATCAGAGAACAATTTTAGCCAATGCCTGGTCGCAACCTTGTGAAAACGATTATTTGTGAATGTACGCGTTGTTTTAAATTTAATCCCAAACCAGAACACTATTTAATGGTCAACCTTCCGTATCCGGAGTAGACTACGCTGGTCCATTTTTACTGCCTGACAGGAAAGGTCGTAATTACAAATCCACCAAAGCATATATTTCCCTTTTTGTGTGCTTTTCAAGTAAAGCGATCCATCTGGAGGTTGTCAGTGACATTACTACCGAATGCTTTCTAGCAGCATACGATGTTTCATGGCTAGGCGCGGTAATTGCTCAAAAATAGTTTCTGACAACGGCACTACGTTTGTGGATGCCAGTAATGAAATAAGACATTTTCTTGTTCAGCACAATGTTACTATCACTGAAAATTTGTCAGGCGAAGGGATTCAGTGGAGCTTCATTCCTCCACGTGCGCCACATTTTGGTGGTCTTTGGGAGTCAGGCGTCAAATCAGTTAAATATCATTTGATTTGAAACGTGTAATAGGTAACAGGGCCTTAACTTATGGAGAGTTTTGCACGGTTTTATATCAAATAGAAGCTTGTCTCAATTCAAGGCCACTGTACCCACTTTCCCAAGATCCTAATGACGTCAACTCTCTCACTCCCAAATATCTGCTAATTGGAGAATCATTGAATGTCTTGCCAGACCACCACTTTGTTGGAGTAAAAGAAAATTGCCTATCCAGGTTCCAACGAATGCAACAACCCCTGCAGCACTTTTGGTCAAGGTGGTCAAAAGAATACATATCACATCTTCAGCAACGTGTGAAATGGAAAAAGCACTGTCAACAATCATCGAAAATTGGCACTTTGGTGATTGTTAAAGATGATGGACTTCCTCCTCTAAAGTGGCAATTAAGGAGAATTCTACAAACACATGCTGGAAATGACAATATTATCCGATCTGTGACGATTAATGACTGCATCAAGTGAAATTAAACGTCCATTGGTGAAAATTTGTATTTTACCCAATCAAAATGAATAAATTATTTTTAACTTTTGAACTTTTTACTTTATTTTGAAACCCTGAGGACTTTCAAGGACCACAAACGCACAAGTTTGCCCAACGACGCTTGAAGAAAACATCAGCTGTGACGAGGCCCTTTTCTCTACCCTCTCTACACTTAATTTTGATACCTGCTGCGACAGGGAACGTACCACCACTAATTTGAGCTTTTTTACTCCGGTTTAGGTCATTATCTATACTTGAGTATGGGATGGTATTAATTTTGTTCCAATCCTTTGCCTGTATTTTGTTGCTGAGCGTCAGATGTAGGTGAAGTAGTTCTCTATTTACTTCAGCCAAATCCTTCCTTGTTTTGTGGATTCGCTCTCGGAGAAAAGCTTTTTCAGTGCTGGAGTAGATGCGATGTGTCTTGAAGGAGCGCTTAATCTGCAAGAACGCTGGAACGATGTTAGGGATATTATTCTTCAACCTAATGATATCCTGGTCAGCTTTGATGTCTTGTCCATATTCACAAAACTGTCATTGACAGAATCTCTTGATTTGATATCAAGTACCTTCCCCAATGACATAGTTGAGCTTTTCCACCGGACATGTCTCACTGGTAGTTACTTCCTGTGAAACGGCGATTGTTACGAACAAACGGACGGTGTAGCTATGGGAAGTCCGCTCAGCTCGGTCATAGCCAACTTCTTTATGGAGAAATTCGAGAGGAAAGCTATAGAATCTTTTGACCACACACTAACGGTATGGCTTTGATGCGTAGATGATACTATTGTGGTTTGGAGTCATGAGGAAGAGAAGCTTAACCAGTTCCTAGGCCACCTGAACGAGCAACATTCTAGCATAGAATTTACCATGGAAAAGGAGAAAAACCAGGAAATCGCCTTCTTAGATGTGCTCATAAAGAAATCTCGAGGAATACTAAGCCACACGGTGTACCGAAAACCTACACACACAGACAGGTACCTGCATGCACTCCCAAACCACCATCCAAGGCAAAAACGTGGAACTATAATAACGTTAACAGAACGTGCTCGGAACTTCTGCGAGCCACAATATCTCGAGCAAGAACTGGATCATTTCAAGTCGGCCTTTCTATCAAATGGTTACAATACATCTGAAATCGACAGGGCCATGCAACCCAAAACCACCACACGACAAAACGTGGATGAACAACCAGTGGTGGCTAATGCATATCTACCTTTCATTTCTCGGGTGACAGACAGGATAGGGAAAGTCTTGAAGAAACACAACATAAAAACAATCCTCAAGCCAACAAGGAAAATACAGCAATCAATCAGATCAGCCAAGGATAAGAGGAGTCCACTGTCAAGCGCTGGGGTCTATCGTATACCATGCACATGTGGTAAGGTGGAATGACAAAAAGATCTATGGGAACCAGGATGAACAAGCACAAAAGAAACTGCAGACTAGGACAATCGGAAAAATCGGCAGTTGTGGAACATGCGCTTAGTGAAGGGAATCATTAAATACTCTTTGGTGAGGTCAAGCTTCTTGCACCGACTTCCGGATACCACAATCGTCTTGTACGTGAAGCTATAGAAATCCACAAACATACGGAGAACTTCAACAGGAAAGAAGAAACACTAAAACTTAATCAAATCTGGAACCCGATCCTCAAAAACACAAGGAAGATCCCATTGAGCACAGAGAAAGTTAAGATTAGCCACATGCCGCGAAGCCCCGCCCCTCCCCCACCACAGTCACTCACACATAAATACAACTTACGGTCGGGAACGCATCAGTCTGCTACCAGAATCGGACATGGAAGCACCTCTGAAGATGCTAGTCACGCGTGCTAGCGAAACGTCAGGAAGAAATTTTAACTTACGACGGCCATTAAGCCCAAATGAAAACCACTTATCAATTAACCTGGGCCGCGGAATGTGAGGCTTTCGGGTTTATTATAAAAGATATTATGTTATATATTTCTAGTCCACAATCACCCAAGAGATGTAGCAATATAGCTCTTTGTTTTTTTACCTCAACTTTTTCAATTCGTTGGGGAGACAAACAAAGCTTAATGCGATAGGGGGACAAACATGTCATTGAGGTTATGTGTGTAACATCCTAACATCAGCTAGTGCCTAGCGCTAGGAATAATTAAAATTCGTAACTTTTCTTTTCTTTTCTCATTTCATACCGTTGATTATTACATATTTAGAAGCTCAGTCCACACCTAAAGTCTTGTCCACACCCGAGTCCACACCTAAGTCGGCTTTGCCGATCAAGCCGGGTAACTTTCACCAAATTCTCTATAAATTGAGCAAACTGTTATTTGGAATTAGAAAAATCAGAAACCTTAATTTTTTTCTTAAAAGATCCTTGAGGTGTCTGAGTGCGACCATGGTTATTATTATTCAGTGTCATCAGTGTTCTCCTGTCACTTATCGTATCATTGTCATTTACACATTTAATTTTACTCGTTTTCAAATAAAAAAGCCTCAAAATGAACGCCACAAACATGCTTTCGGCCAACAAAGTGAAACTGCACGGCATGACCTCAAACCGTTGGACGACCAAAGACAAAATAATCCAGTACAAGGGCCTGATAAAGCTGTACACCAGAGACAGGAAAATCATCGAAACCGACACCGGAGTAGCGGAAAAAAGGCAGCAGCGCGAATTGAAAAAGTTGCAAAAGGAAATCGAACAGAACCGCAAAGACTTAGACAACGCCATTAGAGGCGACAAACAAAAACTTCGAAACACTCTGGCCGATCACAGAGAAATGCAGCTGGCCTATCATAACTCACAACCGGAAAAAGTAATCGAAATGGTGGCCCAAGTAAACTTCAACAAACGCAAATCCAGAGATTTGTTGCAGTACAAAAAAAAGCTCAAAACCCAAGAGCTTATTGATCGTAAATTGGGCTATGCAGCATTAGAAGATTACATCAAATTCGAAGGCTTAAGCTGGGGCAACATGCTTCCGTGCGAGCGCCAAGCGCACATAATAACAGGCAAAGTGCAAGACGCCATCCTAAAAAAAGAAGCTGCCATCGTAATAAAACAATCTTACAAAGAAATGACTGCCATAATGAAAAAGGACGCACTATACTTTGACGCTATATTAGACGCTATAAGAAACGATGGCATAAGTCAAGGCAAATGTATGATAAATGCCACAAAACTAGGCCAACTGGCCACAGAGTATTTGGACGATCGTAGACAAGAGTTTCAACTTTTAGAAAAAGTAATCAAACGAGAATTGGCCACTAGACGCAAAGACTTGGAAACGGTTAGCCAGCGTGTGCACAATTTTGGAACAAGCGTTAAAAACCTCTTAAGACGCGACAGTGATTTGAATTTAGGCAAAATCACTTTGCAACCCTCTGAAAGTTTTGCCGAGTTACAACGCGATTTTCAAAACGTCGAAGCAACTTTGACTTTTTTGAAAAATGCTATTTTTGTACCAAGTCTGGAGTCGATTTATCCTTGCCTGCAAGAGCAGCTGAGGCAAAAAGAGAGGTTGGAGTTGATGGTGAACAAGTGCGAAGAGGATCGCGATCAGTTGCTGAAAAAAAGCGATCATGCTGGTGCTAAAGAAGTGGAGTTAGAGAATACTCGAGTCGAGACTACGTCGCAATATAAGACTAACAAAAGAGAGTTTATTGAGCAGATTGAGGAGCAAAGGGAGAAGGTGAGACAGTTGGAGAAATTGATTAATAATCGTTACAATCTGTTAGCCAGAATCAGAATTTCTTTAAAACACCTCCAGCTCCTCTCCACGCTAGTCAGCGACGTTAAAACTGGCAAACAAGCGATAAAAATGCGAGATTCGGGTTTGCATGACCAAGCACCAACCAAACCCACCTCAGACGAACTCGACGCTTCAAAAATCATCCCGGATTTGCTCAAAAAGTTTGCGAAACTAGCTCAAAATTCCAAAGACCTGTTGAAAGACCAAGCGCGAGACGAAGGCTACAAGAGCTTTGAGGTTTTGATGCATCAAGCCACGAAAGATGTTGAGCAATTTACTACTTTGAGTGAAGAGACGCTCGTTGGGTCGGTTTTTCTGGATACTCATGTTTTAACTAGAGTTGATATTAAGAAGCAGAGCCAGGAAATTGTCCAAGCCAATTTGGTTACTGATGAATTTATGCCCGAGGCACAGAAAAAGAAGAAATTCTTTTAATGCTTATTGAGAATTTTGTATTAAGTAGTTTAATAAAAAATTTGGGTGTGTGTGTTTTTTTTTTAAATATTATTCACAGACAGATTTTCAAATTTGATAATCTCCTTGTGTGATATCTGTGTAATTACTATGGTTTGAATATAACAAAACGATAACCAAAGTAACCGCATCGGTTGACAGATGGTTACTGAAAATTCAGGTTAGGTACTTTGAGAAAGCAAATATGAAATGAAAAATTGGTAATTGACAAAAATTACAGAGATGAAACCAATAGAACCGACATCCGATGATGACCCCAAAAGTAACCACTTTTCCAGAAACCAGAGTAATTTGATTACTTTCGGACCGCAAAACAACAATCCTGATAATATTCGTACCACAGCCTTAAGTTCACCATTAATTTTGACAATTTGGTATCTATCATACAAATAGTTTTGAAACAACCCTAACACAATTCCCCTCACTCCATATTGTTCTAGAACAAGAAAAAGTTTATCGTGAGGAACTGTGTCGAATGCCTTAGCTGAGTCAATAATGACAGCTGCACACTTTCTTCCCAAATTCAAATTCTTTACAATCTCAGTTCTCAGTGCCCCATCATTGCGTTAGACTTTTCTATGAAACCAAATTGGTTTTCAGACAAGATTTTGTTTTTTTGAAGGAATGTACAATTAAGACATCTCTTAAACAACTTGGCAAAGGTACTTATCATGCTTATTGGTCAATAGCTTTTAATAAAAGTCCTAGAGCCACTTTTGTGTATAGGAGTAATAACTAATTTTGAAATGAGATAGGATTATTCCTGTTTCAAAGCACCCATTTATAATGTGAGTGAGCGGTTCCAGGATTTCTATGTAGATGAGTATGTTCTAATATCCTTCTAATATGTTATGCCATCTAGGCCGGGATAGCTTGAATTTTTTAGAGAGGATATAATAATATGTTTTATTAATAATAAGTCGGTTATTTTGCAAATACAGGGTTTACAAAAAATGGGTTTTTCACAATTTCTAAGAAATTGGTTGACCACAATGTCAATTTGAAAGTACTAAGCATACAAAAATATATATCTATAAAAACTTGAAAACAAATGGTGGTGATAAGAGACAAAGAAAAACAGAAAGAAAAGGAAAGAAAAATCTTAAGTACAGCAAAATCACCATTAAGAGTTTTGGTTATTATATGGTTTCTAAAAACTGGTAAACTTAAAGCCTTGATATACGCTGGTAACTTATTGTATATGTTTGCTGTTTTGTAGGAAAAACTGTTTTCAATAAGTTCGGAACTATGGAAGGGTATTTTTAAAGAAGCTGATGCATGTCTAATTTCTCTCGCATGATGGGCCATATTTCTGAATTCCATCTTTTCATACAAATATCTGGGTTGCTTAGCCAAAATCACTTTGTGTATGAAAATGCAGAGATGCACCCATCTTCTTTCATTCATGCTCAGCATGTCTTCCAAGTATGGAGAAATATGGTTTCTTCATGGGATTTTTAATGCGAAACAAACGCAAGAATTATTAATTTTTATGTAACCTTCTTGCATCTTCAGCACATAAATACGGAACATAAACAGTATCACAGTAGTCTAATTTAAAAATTACTAAAGAATCGCACAGTCTTAACTTTGCACTTTGGGGAAAATAGTTTTTTTTTTTATTATAAAGTCCTTTCAATCAGTGGCGGCT
The DNA here is from genome assembly GCA_917834065.1 of Ceutorhynchus assimilis. Taxonomy (NCBI): domain Eukaryota; kingdom Metazoa; phylum Arthropoda; class Insecta; order Coleoptera; family Curculionidae; genus Ceutorhynchus; species Ceutorhynchus assimilis. The sequence goes on along the minus strand of OU892289.1, from coordinate 6,434,973 downwards.
GGCCCTAAGGGGCCAAGGGGCCGCGGCACTGGCGCAAAATATGTCGGTCATTTTATAATTTGATCCCGACGGAAAAATTTCTGTCGTTATTATTCCTAAATTTCCTAAACAATAATTTAAGCGACTGACTAAACTATACTCGCTGGACTATCCGTCCGAGCCCATCTCACAATGGCCCCGCTGCAACACGGCAATTACGTTGGAGAAGGTCATGATACACCGCACTGTCTCACATTCAGACATTTTCTTGGGAAACATGTACAAAACCCAAAACCACAAATCCCCAAAAAACTTACCTTTCAACTTCAGCTTAATCTTGCTGGGCACGTTGCTTGTGAACCGACTCTTAGACTTGGATTTGAGGCTTTTAGAACCTTCAGGAGGCAAACGAGTAGCGGGATCCGAACCCCAAGTACAAATACTCATCTTGATGACCAAATCCGGAATCTTGCCTGTATTATTTTTAGCTTCATCAACAAAATTTTCCGGGACAATGTGCACCTGTTCAGCTTCGGCTTCCCGGATTCGAGCGTGCATTTTTTCCACCATTTCTTGGGTGCCGATTACAGCCATAACAGTGTTGGAGATTTTTGTTACTACTTTACCACCTAGGGCTTGGATGTCTTTTTTCAAGACGTCTTTGCCTCTTTGAGGCTTGCCTAAGATTACGAATTGCATTTCGTACAAGGCCGGCATGACTCTTATGATTCTTGGCCTAAAAAATAACAATTTCAGTAAGAATAAGCAAACAAAAACATACTCCTGGACAAAATTATCGCACCACTGCACATAAGCATCACCATAAGCAGTGGTGCGATAATTTTGTCCAGGAGGATAACTTACATTCCATCAGCTTCATCTTTAACTTCCTTCTTAATAGGGACTGTAGGATTGACATCTTTAAAAACCCTGTTTCTAGCAACATATTTGTAATTCTTCAAAAAAGCATATTCTTCTTTTAAATCTTTCGGTACTAGAAATTTGGTTCTTTCAGGCTCTTTGGTGACATTAGTACATTTAGCCCATTCGCTCAAATTTCCAGTACAAGTGTAGCCCAACTTATGGAAAACCAGTTGACCGTCTTGACACTCTTTGCACCTTTTCAAAGCCCCAAAAGTCATCAAATCACTGATTCTATCCAGCATCCTTTCGGTACCTTCAGGTATATCTTGTTTGTTGTAGTTGAGCAATGCTACTAGTTGATTTTTCTTTAATGTACTAAGCGCATCTCTGTGTTTAAACATAATTTTGTTTTGCTCTCTGTATTCTTTGTCCAGCAAATCCTCTTCAACATCCAGCTTGATTTTTTTAGCAATAACTGCAACTTCTTCTTGTTTAATTGCAGGCAAAGCTTTGGCAGCCTCTTGCTGATCCGCCTTATCAAGACCTTTATAACCAGGGATTTTGGTGGCACTTTCATAGTAACCCAATTCGGAACGCAGCTGCGCAAAGCATGTTAAATGGTACCATCTATCAGTACCACCACCTATTTTGAGAGATACTTCAGAGTCGTAATCTTTTTTTGCAACACGCACCTAAAATTTCCAAAAACAATTGAATTGTCCCAATAAGTAATAGTAATTTTGTTACCTCATTCATTAATATTTTCTGTTCACAGCCGCAACAAACCGAGCGGCCACTTTTAGCATACTGTATAGTGAAATCTTTCAATGCGGCCTTTGTGGCTCTTTCGGCCTCCTTGTCAGTGGCGGTTCTTTTTTTGCCTTTGGCGGCAGGCAAAATGACTGAAACGTTTGAGACGTGGGTTCTGATGCGATCCTGGTCCTCTATGCGCAGGGATTCGAAATGTTCGATGTCGTCCGTAGTCTTGACTTTTTGCTTCTTGAAGAAGCACTCGAAGTGGAACCAGTTTGTTTGTTTGCCATCGAAGAAAGCAGACTGGAATATATTTATTTAATGTGTTGTGATACATATAACAAGATTTTTTGATTGTTATTCCGAATGGGAAAATGTATTGCGGAAAAGGGAAATTTAAATTTTAGTTCAGATACTTATACAATTTTAAACATCAGAAATAGGAACTAAGGGATTTGAAGCCAAAATATATGTTAAAAGGACTTCAGGAAAATTGAAAAATCCAAAAATTCACCCCAAATTACTTAACGCGATTTTATCTCAGGAACTATAGGTCCAAATGAGCTGCAATTTTCAAAGTTTGAAGACCTCTAGTGGGATAAGAATCGCTAAAACTTTCAGCTTTCTATCTATCATAGAAAAAAAGTTATGATTCTTCAAAGTTTTTAAAAATCCATGTCTAAAGGAGGGACTTTTTTCCAAAAGGTTATATTTATTAAAGCAACAACTACTCCATCAATTCTAACATTTCTAACTTCACTGAAACACCTCCTCCTTGAAGATTAAATGGGGGCTTTCACATAATGAAGTTTCACTGTTATTTTTACAAGTCAACTCGAAATTATAATTTAGAGGTGATGGCGGAAAACCTAATAAGTTTGGGATGCTACTACTATGATGAGGATTGAGCATTTTGTTGACTATTTGAAGTAGTCCCAGAAGATCTGACAGAACTTGGACTATTATCAGTTCATACAGGAAATATATTGCTAGGATGAACTTTGTCATTATCATTAGAACTCTCATTGGAATAGAATTTCAGTTCACACAATAATCTGTATCATTTGAACTATTATATGTATTATATGTACGCCAAACAATTCCATTATTGCTTTCTTTCTTAGGGCGGGTATTATAAAACTGCTTTGACAGTTAACTTGAAGTTAACTTTTTGAATTACATGTAATTCCAGAAGTTAACTTTAAGTTAACTCTCAAAGTAGTTTTATAATACCCACCCTTAACCCAATAGGATATTAGCTTGGAAACAAAAATTGCAGGGGTATCAACAGTCTCCCTCTCCTGACGACACATCCATTGCAGTGTCGCAATACTGCCCTACACATGCACTGCAACTTTCGGTGAATTGGTGCATTTATCAATTTGTTTGCAGCTACAACTTTTTGAACAGCCAAATTTGCATCACAAAACAAAAATTTTTACATAAAATCTGGATTTCATCCCCAGTCTTCCGAAATCAACTGTTCCATGCCAAATATGAACCTGCAAATAACCCCTTCCCATGTGAAGCAGTGCTGTTCCAGTAGTTGGTGGTAGTATCGATAACTCAGAACTGCTGAGGGCGGGAGGCGGAAATTACTAGTAATTCCAGAAGTTAACTTCTAGTTTTCACCCACCCTATCCCTAAATAAGTTTTGTCTAGCAATTACGCGATTATTTGATTTTCCTGCTGCACCAAATGTTTATGCATATTGTCTGTACTACACTACACTGGTCAATGTGTAGAACCATTATCTGTACCTTTACCCACGGCCACAACAGTGACAACCGATTCTACGTCTGCTCTATAGGTTGTGGCAGTGTTCGCAATAAGATAATTTGCATCGCTATTGGGTTGCAAAACTGAAATACCAGCATTGATAGTTCTTTAGTTAAAAAGTTTATTAATTCATATTTATTTGAAGTCAATGCCAAAAAATTTTACTTAAATGATGATGAGGATTTTTTTTGTTGTAATCGGATAAAGAAAATCCAATATTGTTGTATTTGGGTCCCAGAATGGGTCACTTCCCCTTATGGGATTCATGAGGATCTTGACCTGGTACTTACAAATATCACAGAGGTCCAGGTGATGGCAGTCACGGAAAGAGAAAGAAATAAGTTTTGAAGTTAAACATACTGTCAAAGCAAATTTTGAAATCTGAAGGTACGGTGACTCTATTACCACAGTGGCGACAATTGCCGTCTTCTTTTCGTCGAAAACATTGATCCGATGACTTAGGCATATCAAATACGTCGTTTTCAATTTTTCATGATGGATGTCCATTTTAATCATATACCTATATGTCTAGTGTTTCACTATCGACGGTTTGGACAACATGATGTTTTTTCCACTGGCCTTTGTTTATGTGGAGAACCCTACATTTACTTATCCCAAATTCCATACAGACGTCTGAGGTGAATGTTTCTGTAATTTTGAGGAGGCTTTTCAACTGTGTTTTTGTGGCCGCGTAGAGTTTGATGTCGCATCCATATACAGTAAGTGGTTTATTTGGTGTTGGTTCTCTTTCTAGTGTCTGAGTTGAAAACCGTGCTTCGTATTGTTAAGTGTAATAGAGAGTGGATTAAGACAGAGGCAGAACCATAGAACGCTAAGTAAATCGTCTTGGAAAATACCACGTCTGACACGGAGTTCTTCAGTTTGGATGTATTCGGTTTCTGTATTTAGTCGGATTTTGGTTTCCCAGGATTTCATGATTTGCACAAGAAACTCTCTGAGATTCTTGTTGATTTTGTAGATTTCAAGCAAAAACCCAAAAAACCAATAGAAACTTTCAAAAACCCGGGTTTTTACCAACCCTGTGTGCTTAAAGGTTTTAATTTTCTTGACAGTTATCTTATTTGTTTTCTTTAAAAGTAAATATTTACCTTTCCTTGAACGTATAGTATATAGACATAGTTGTTTGTTTCATGAAATATTTCCAAAATTACCAAAATAACCGAAAAATTACCGGTAAATTACCACTGAGAAAGAACAGATGAAAATTACCGGTAAACTTCAATCTCTAGATGATCTTATATAGCGTTGGAAGGCAGGTGATAAGTCTATAGTTTGAGGGGTTTTTAGTGTCCAAGTTTTTGGGTTTCATGTAGGTTATGCCTTGGGTTAGAAATCTGGAAAACCTCTGTGATTCTTGGATGATTTTGTTAAATTTGTGTGTGAGAGCTTCATGTGTAGCTGTAAACTGTTGATACCAGAAGTTTTGAATGTTGTCTATGCCAGGGCATTTTCAGTTGTGTGTGTATTTGATTGTATTTGTGATTTCTTCTGTTGTAAGTACGGAATCTGGTTGTTCTGGTATATGTTTGTGTCTCTCTTCTTCGGTTTTAATCCAGGTGTTGTTGTTGTTGTGCTGCTTTGATTCTTACCACATGCTCTTCCAGTAATTCGTTAGTTCTTGTTTGACTTACTTGGAAAGATCTGCCCATGAAATGTTTGTAAATGATCGTACTAATGAAAACATAAAATTTTCTCGCCTTAGGCCTTAGGGTACAGTGTAAGAAGTTGTCTATTGCTGAGCAAACAAACTATTTAAAAACGTTGATGAATCCTGTAAAGTAAATCTGAAGTTATTCTGGAAATATGTGAATATTCAAAACAAATCTTACAATGAAGAAAATCTTGAAAATAATCAACTCATTGCAAACGCATTTGGTAAATATTGTATAACAGTTTACTCAGCAAGTAGTACAGGTACACCAATCAGTATTAACTGATCAAAGCAATAATACTCAAAATATAAATTGTGGAAATATCAGTGTAAATAACATACATATAGAGCAATACCGGGTCTTTCTGAAAAATTACCAGTTGGTCCTGATGGAATTCCTTTTTTTTAAATTAAAAAGTGTGTATTCACTACTACTCACAATTACTAATCTTCTTTTTTTGTTGTTTAACCAGTCACTCAATGGTGAGACTTACCCAGATTATTAGAAACAAAGCTACTCAGTCCTTACCCATCTTTAAAAACGGTGATAGACATAATGTGCAAAACTATCGTAGTAACTGTAGTACACAATCTGCTATACCAAAATTATTTGAAAAATTGGTTTCTGATCAGTTACCATTTGCATGTAAAGGTCTGATTAATGAAGCACAGCCTGGGTTTATTAAAGGAAAGACCACTGTAACAAACCTGCTGTCCTACCAGACATCACTCTTAAGTGCATTGCAAGATAGGGCACAGGTTGATGTAGTAGGTATAACCAATTTTTCGAAGGCATTTGATAGGGTTGACCATGATATATTGATGCAAAAACTGTTAGACATAGGCTTTAATACACCATGGTTAAGTGGTTTCTTGTCTGACACAATACAAAGAGTTAAAGCATCATCTGGTGGCCACTGCTCACCTCTGCTTTTTAACATATTTGTTTAATGATATAGTAACATGTTTTAAATATAGTGCACCTTAATTGTTCTCTGATGATTTGAAATTGTTTCTTATGTATGTGATCAATAATTATTACAGGAAGACCTGAATAGTCTCTTTGAGTGATGTGTTAAGCAAATGCTCTCACATAAGTTTTTATAGAATAAAAAGCAAACTGTACTCTATCAATAATCTGCTAATAAAATATAGTGAAGTAACCGACCTGGGTGTATCATTTAATGAGAGTTTAAGGTTTATGGAACATAATAATTTATTTATTCATTTATTTATTGATACATCTTCACAAACACCATAAAGGTAATTACAAGCAAAGGTAAAATCGAGGGTGAAAGAACAAAGAGAGTAAGAAAGAAAACAATAAATATGAACTTAAAACTAACACAAAAGACATACACAATAAATAGATAAAATTCTTCTAATTCTAACAAGGAAACATTACAGAATCACAGATTAAGATATTAAACCAATTAACTGATAGAGGCTAGTGTTGAATACCTATATTAAATGGGTTTTCCCTGTTCAAGATATTGCACTGTTCCATCATTTCATTAAGAGGAGATAGTTTATACTGACTAGTTTTAAAAATATCTATGCTAAGAATCTTTAAGTTAATTTTAGGTACCCTAAAATCCATAAAATTTATCAAACAACAATGTTTGTACTTTATATTATTGACTATATAGTATATGAATATCACAGCTTGTTCATTTCTTCTTTGTACAAGGGATTTTATATGGAAACTGTTTAGTATTGCCCTATATAAAAACGGGTACAGTCCATTTTGCCTAACATACAGGAATCTCAAGAAACGCTTTTGAACTTTTTCAATGTGATTTAAATGTTACTGTCCAGATTTGAGCAGCATACTCTAAGTGTTGTCTCACTAGTTGAATTAGTGTTTCCATACTCAGATTTTTACCATTTCTTAAGATGAAGCTGAGGCACTTGTATGCCTTATTTGCACCCAACTCCTTCACCTCACTTATTCGATCCAAAACCCTACCATTATTTACACTATAATTAAACTCAATATAGTTGGATTTTCTGGCAATAGACATTACAGAACACTCTTTAATATTCAATTTCATCTTGTTCTTCTTAAACCATTCACTCACATAATCCATATCACCCTGTAGCTGATTACAATCTTCACTCTCAGAGTCTACTCTGAATAACTTGTCGTCTGCAATTAGTAGGCCCACAGAACATAGACATCTAAAAGTTGATTCATGCATATTGTATGATATTAACTCTCAAATTTCATGTCCAGAATTATAATTCAGTTTCATATACCATGAAGGCAATTAGGTTACAATTAGGTATCCATTTTGCAAAAATTATCATAGAACAAACTATGGCCTTAACTCACCAACTGATAGGTGCATGTCTATTAAATCACAAGAACATAGTAATATCAGGTATTAGTAAAAGAATGTTCATAGATCAGATTGGATGAATAAGATGGGATCAAGGATGGGATGGGATATTGTATTATTTGGTAATTAATTAGTTACTAGTAAGTAATAGAATAGTGATAACATGTTGCCAACTGTATTTATTGCAAGCTTATAACATGTAAAATAAATAAGTAAATAAATGAACGAATGAAAAATGACACTTTAAATCTTTTCCTAAATAATTGTTCGGCCTCAAATGAATATACCTACCTTATTTTTGTTAGGTATATCGTCTGGACCTTCTGCTGAAAGCCCAAAGATGTGAATTGTATTATTGAATTTAAGTTGTATAAAACTAAAACCTACCGATTATCCAATTCGAGAAGCGAAGATATTACCTGTAATTAAACTACCTAATCCTTGGTCCACCATAAACCCTAAAATTCCCAACAGCTATCCTTGATGCTCATTTTTTTCTTTGATGTATAAAGGTACCCATATAGATATTTTGCCAATATTTATTGAGAGGTTTCCAGATATAACTAGATTAGGAACATTTAAGAACGGACGTACAAGTCGATTTGAAAAATATTACAAAAAGGAGGAAGTCAGTCATGATACAGCTTTGGTCATAGATAAACCTTTTTGTAATACTCTCTCCTCCTCAGATAACTAAGTATCATTTTGTAATAAAGAGTATTTCAAATAGAAGTTATGCAGTGTTGTTTTCATTTACACAGGCATAAATAGGGGCCCCTCCCTCTTGAAATGACAAGCAGAAAACCAAATCATAATTTGATTTTCTGTTATTCAAAGTCCTCTCAATCTATAGTCTCATTGTGAGCTCATAAGCAGTAAAAATTCAAAACTATGAAGTACTAAAACTTACCTGAGTCTTGGTAGCCATACGTAGCACCGATTGGGAGATGGGGGTTTTGCATGCCTTGCATTTAGCCCGGTTGCTTTTCGAATACTCGGCACGAAAAGGCAAATCCATTTTGTATCGATTCTTCAATAAAACAACAAGGAATTTAGGATCTTTTCAGCCCCAAATAATTACAACAACAAATATTTTGTAGTATATCAAAAAAGACGACAAAAGACGCAGTTTGAAAATGTCTGGTTATGGGATGGTAGGTCAAGATTAAGCGGGAAAATCTTGACAGTTGACACTGTTGAAAGAATCAATTAGAATTGAAATTTGGCAACAGTGTTGAACTGCTTATTTGTAATTTTTTCATGAGTTTCTTTTAAATAAGTAGATTTTAATTATTATTTTTTATTAATTAGGCATTTTTATTGGTTGAAAAGGCGATTTGCTTTACTAAAAATTAATAATCTTCCTGATAAAATAGAATTTGTGCGAGCGCCCTCTATTGACGGATATAGTTTTTCACAGTTCAAGCAGTCATAACATAACCTCACTTAAAAATCAAAACAAATAAACATGTGTTAGTATGTTTTGTGCCTGTAAAGTGAAATTAAAACAAAAATTACGGATAATTTGATTGTTTTGCAATGGCAGACCCTTCACTGGACACCATACTAAAGACATTTTCACAAATCACCGAAAATCCGGCAAGTTTTCTCAGTTTAAACAAATCCGAGTCGGAAAATTTGAAATCAAACATCAAAAACGTGTACGATTTCACGAAAAATGAAAAACTCGAACCAAAAGGCAAATCCTTAAACAAATTAATTGTAAAGGATTTCGATTTGGAACAAATCTGGCAACAAATCGAACTACAAAACGATGACGTTATGGGTGGAGTTGTTAAGGATTTGAGTAGCTTGTTGGTTAATAAAAATCAGTTGGTTTTTGAGTCTTTGAATTTGGAGCAAGATGAGGATTTGCAAAAAGAACAAGAAGTTCGTATTGAGTCAGATGATGATGAACTAGAATTTTCAGAAGATGAAGAAGAAAGTGATAGCAATAAGGAGCATGATGATAAGCAAACTACAAATTTTAAGCCAAAAGGGTCTATTGTAGATGATGATTTTTTCAAGCTGAGTGAAATGGAAGAATTTTTAAGTAAGTCATATATAATTATAAAATCAAGGGATTTTTCACCTTGTCAATCGGTGTGCAAATCACTGGTTAATTTCCAGATTTGTAGGCAATATATGTTAATGTTAATGTAATTGGTTAATAATACCCATTAATAACATATAAATACCTGTGGATATGTCAATAGGTACCTAGAATTCTGCCAAGACAAATATTTGTCAATAGCATGGCAAGGTGTTTTTTTATACAGGGTTGTCGTTATGTATGGAAATGGTCTGATATTTCAGAACCGGCTTGAAAAAAAATTACAATATTTGGCTCTAGTAAACTTCACGGCCCCAATAATTTTGCGTTCTTATTCGATTTGTTTGAAAGCTTACATCAAATAGAACAGATTAAAACAAAAAAATCGTTGGATCGCACAGATTTTCCTCAAAAAATCACCAACTTAGTCCACAAATGTATTAGTTGGGGAGCTGGCGTCAAAAACATGCAAGAGTTTTCGCAAGGCGGATATTTTCAAAATAGGTCGCACTTTAGTGCTAGAATGCTAGTGTACAGTCAGCACTCACAGTTCCGGGACAGCTGGCTCTGGGACGCGGGCAAAGTTGTAATTTTAAGAAGCATCTAAACTGTTTTCTCAAAGCTCAAAATTTATAGAAATTTTGCACATTATCTGTTTGAAGGTCACAGATAACGTATGTAAATCGTCAGACGTCTAGTTCGTTGCAAAAAGGAGGTCAGACGTCCTCAAAGTTCTTATTTTATGGCATTTTCTTCAAATATATTTGTCAAATACCTGCAAAAATATATTTTGACAGGACACCGAAGAAAATGAATGATGAACTTTTAATTTTCTTTTGAAATTGCTAATAGTAACACATGACTTTATTTCATCCGGTAGCTGATTAAACTCATTCATACCCTTAAAGAATACCGATCTTGTTGCTGATGCCTCACATCTATGTGGTATATGGAAGTTGTTCTGTTGTCTAGTGTTGTGATCATGCAACTGGCCACTGTAAACTATTTTTCTTGTAAGATACAATGGAGCAAGTCCAATTTTAATTTTAAAAATAAACACCAGTACATTATATTTTGCATATTCCACAACTGGAAGCCACTGAAGCAATCTAAGCATACTTTTTATAGGAATATATTTGTTACATGAGAGTATGATTCTCATACATCTATTTTGCAACTTTTGCAGTCTTTGGATATCATTCTGGTTAAGTAAATAAAGTATTGTTGCGCAATAATTGAAGTGTGGCAAAACTATAGTGTTAAAAACAACAATTCTAGACCAAGCTGAGAGAGATGCTGAACAGCGCCTAAGATAATTTGTCTTAAAACTAATTTTAGAAACCAGAATGTTGCAGTGATCTTTAAATTTTAATTTGTTATCAAGAATTACCCCAAGATACTTAATCTTTTGAACTTCTTCCAACTTATTGTTACCCATTTCAATTGAATAGTTGTTCATATTAAAAAGACTTCTGTTATTATGTGTACCAATAAACATAAATTTAGTTTTACTAACATTAATCTTCAAAAGATTCGTTGATGCATAATTGTCCATTTTATTTAGGGCATTATTAACAGTTTCCACCAACAAATCCAAATCTTTTGAAAAGGCGTAGAATAGACTATCATCGGCGAAGTTATGCAATTCAATGTCATGTATTACATCTGGCAGATCGTTTATATAAATAATGAACAATAGTGGACCCAAAACACTTCCCTGCGGTACACCATGCTCGTTAACTATCTCTATTGAACTAATTCCATTCAGTCTAGTTAATTGTCTTCTTGATGTTAGATAGTCTCCAAACCATCTCAACACCACATCCCCAATTCCAATTTTTTCTAGTTTCTTAAGTAATCTGTGCCGATCGACCGTCTCAAAGGCTCTCTGTAAGTCCAGAAAAACCGCTAGTACATTGAAACCCTGGTCATATTTTATTTTAAATTCATCCAGAATGTACTGTATTGCAGTTTCACAGCTGTGACCATTTCTGAAGCCTGACTGCTTCTCTGTTATAGTATTATGTGTGTTTAAAAATTCGAGAAGCTGATCATATACAACTTTTTCAATTATTTTCTCGATGACAGGAAGTGTATTAATGGGTCGAAAATTAGATGCTTCTATTGAGTTAAGTTTTTTTTGAACTGGTATTATTGTAGCGAGCTTTAGAGGATCTGGAAACTTTCCTTGTTCCAGTGAACTATTTATTAAATTAATCAGGGGTGCTTCAAGAGACGGATATATATTCCTTATTAATGTTACATTCAAGTAATCGGGACTATTTTCGTTTTTCAATGACATAACAATTTTAAACAGGGAATCAGAATCTATTAATCTGAACGAGCTAAAGTCTGCATTATTTTTTGTGAAGTCACTCAAGGTATCCATATTCCCTGAATCAGGTTTAATTTGTTCAATTATGGAATCTATGCTGTCTACATAAAATCTGTTTAGTCTTTCAGGCAGACTGTTTTTATCCATTATTATTTCTCGTTCCATCTCTATTTTATCAATGTTTGCATGATTTTTCTTTGGTAAAATCTCTCCCAATACATTCCACATTGCCCTAGGATCCCGTTTACATCTATCCACTTTTTGCTCATAGTACTTTATTTTCTCTTCTTTGATAGTTTTAACTACTTGATTTCGCTTATCTCTATAAGATCTATGTGCATCTTCACTCTTGAGCAATTTGTAAATCTTATAACTTTTATCCCTTAGTTCTGCTGCTTTTTTGACATTTTCATTCCACCATGGTTTATATCGTGGTAAAATTTTAACCTGTTTTAATGGTGCTATAGTATTCAAGGCCCGATAAACTGTTGACACAAAGAACTTACACTTATCATCTATATTATTTATATTAAAGTGCCAATCAACCAATTTTAGGTTCTCCCTAATTAAATCATAATTTATATTTTTCCCTCTAGTCGAAATAAAATGTGGAATCCTATTCTGTGATTGCAATATTGCACCATTGACACATATATAATAATGATCACTCACTCTGGGGGCATGTTTTACTTTAGGAATCAGATCCAGATAGTTTGTAAACAACAAATCAATACATGTACCACCGTCTCTATTTGGCCTTGTTATTTCCTTAATTTGTTGTTGGAATCCTATATCATGTGAGATATTAGTAAGACGCTGCGTATATGTATTATCTGGCTTCAATATGTCAATATTAAAATCTCCCAGTATTACAGTTGGTATGTTATTATCACATACAGAATCATGACTCCATTCTTCAAAAAAATTCAAAAAATCCTTCTCACTACAGCTCGGAGATTGATATAGACAAACTACATACAAGTTTTTGTTACTAACTTCTATCTTAACTCCTAATACCCAATACTTCTTTTCAAACTTAACTCTGCTTATTGATAATATTTTAATAAAGTTCTTTAAATAAATTTGTACACCACCTGTCGATCGGCTTGAACTGTCTAGTCTCACCAATCTATATCCATCTATACTGACTTCATCATCTTCAATTTCTTCAGTCAAATGTGTTTCAGATAAAAAAATAATTTTAGGATCCAAGTCCAGAACTAGGGCATGGATCTGATCAAAATTAGCAATTGTACTACTTGAATTAAGATACAGAAGATCACATTCTGTATCCTTACTTTTAATATTCTTACCCTTACTCCGCGACAGCCTTTCATTGCTGCATCGTTTATTAAACCTATCTATAAAAAAGCCCGCTCAGACTGCTGATCGGCCCCACAAGTAGTCAAATTTATAGTTACTTCAGGTTCTTCATTATTAAACTCTATAAATTTCAAATTTGTATTCCTATGAAGACCAAAATTATCTATTCCTTCTTTTATTCTACTTGAAAATCTATCAAGACCATATCTACTCAGATATATTCCCTGCTCAGTGAAATCGCCAACGAGATAATCACTGGAGTGATCTACTAATATGTCTATATTGGCAGAATATTGTTTCAATCGTTCCGCTACGTACTGGATTTTTTTGTTTATATGAGACAAAATATTTACTTTACTTGATAGATCGCTTTTTAACGGAATAGAGCATAAAAGTAAATTGGTTTGAAAGCATTTATTTGCAAGCACGATGTAATCTCTGCATCCTACATCCAGATTGTTCACACCCTCTACCAGAATTACATAATCAGCACTTGTCAAATCTTTAATATAGCATTCGGCACCAGCAACAACATCCGTTAATCTTGCAAATGGCTTAGAAACTATCTGAATTACAAACCTATTCCCCAAAACTCTGTTCAAGTATTCCCACAAATATTTACCAAAATCATCTGTCAAAACAACTAACTTATTTTTCTTTATACTAGGCAAACTACGATTCTTATTTTCTACAACTATCTTCTTATTTTTCTTATTACTAGGACCACTATCATTCTCATTTTCCACTATAATTATCTCATCTTTCCTACTACTAGAACCGCTATTATTCCTATTTTTGACACCTACAGAGTTCCGCAATTCTTCTTTCATTTCATTTATCTGTTGGCGCATATCATATAACTCTTTTTCATAAATTGCATTGTCAGTTTCAAATATCCGGATTGTGTTTACTAACTCTCTATTGATTGTATTCTGATCTTCCACTTCCTTCCTCTTTATTTCAATATCTTCCTCATAGTTCCTTAACTTTATCTCATGTCCATTACAATTTAATTCTAATATATGCATTTGTTTTTTTATACTCTCAATGGTCTCACTTTTATCCACAATTTCTCTCCTTAAACGTTCAGCCTCTTCCACTCTAATCACATTTGACACATTATCGTTAAGTTGATCTTTTCCCACATGAATCTCCTTATTCTTCATTTTCTCTTCCCTGTCCCTGGCGTCCCTCTGCATGTTTATCTTACTACTTTGATTTTTATTCTTTAAAACATCTAACTTCCTCTCACATTCTTTAAATTTTATTTTCAAATCCTGATATTTCTTTAAAAGTTCCTCATATCTTCGCTGTTCTGACTAGCCAGTTCCGTTTCCATCCTCTGGATTGTTTCAGTGAGTTCGTCGGACTTTTCTTGTTCAGCTTTAAAATCTTGTCTTATTTGCTGTAGCTTCACCTCTAGGTCGTTAATAATATTATTTTGTTGTTTTATTCTTTCCTCCGCGGACTCTTCTGCTGCAAATACGTCATCCTGGAAATCAATAGTCTTCCTTCTTAGCCTCTTGATCATCTCTTCTTTGCCTTCAATGACTTGTATTAATTCATCGATCCTCTTTCCCTGGGTTACTCTGGTCTCTTCATTGTAATTTTCCATTGAAATCAAAAGCTCGTTCAATTGCTTATTTTTCTGGAATAGCTCTTCTGTCTTTTCCTGACTCATGCACATGTTTCTGAAAGTTTCCTTACATCCATTGCAATAAAAAAGCAAACTTCTCTCTGTTAAAGCGAGAGTGTGAGCTTCAGTGGTTTTCAATTCTGCACAAACTTTACAAAATATTAATTTGCATGAATCACAGGGCGAGCCAAATAGTTCATCTTCAGTTGGACGTGCCTTCAAAATGCACTTTTTAAAACATTGAGTGCAGGTGAGGTCTTCCATATTTCTAAAGCGCCCAGTTAGGCGTTAGTTATTACTGACAATAATTCATAAAAACATAATATTTTAAAACTCATTTACTTCCAAGACTCGCATTAACCGAATTAAGGTACCAATATTTTCTAGAACATATTTGGTATCCACAAAATTGATAAAAAACTGTTGTTTTTCTAAATTCAATATTAACATACAAGGACTAGTACGCATTACGTGGACAGGTTAGTTTGGGCTAGTTTGCATATTTCTGGTTAGTTCCATTATAGCTCATTCAATACTGGTTATAAGTGGTTGATAACGCGCTCTTGTTTTTCTAAATTCAATATTAACATACAAGGACTAGTACACATTACATGGACGGGTTAGTTTGGGCTAGTTTGCATATTTTTGATGAGTTTCGTTACAGTTCGTTCAATACTGGCTACAAGTGGCTAATAACAAAGCGCGAAGCGCGCCGTTGTTTTTCGAAATACAATATTAACATCATACATTTTTCCGGAAAATGGAAACAGCTAATTTCCTCAGGAATTTTTAATTAATACGTTTTAGTGATTTTTTTGTTACTTTCAGTTTCTGAAATAAATTATATTTTAAGCCGTTCCATTAAAGAATTATAAACACCTATTTTTCTTTTTGTTTGGCTTTATTACTTAAATCGGCTTATATGAACAGAGTCGGACTTCAATCTTTTTGAATTCTTGGAAGTGTTTCTACCTTGCAAAAACTTTCTTTCTCTCTTAAGTATGTCTGGAATCTGCAGTAAGTGTAACTTGTCCTGTGTCTTCAGAGAACCCCCAAAAGGCAGTAATCTTATTTTTGGTGGGACATGTGATAAGTGCAAAAAGGTGTTCTGTAAAAAATGCGAGAAGTGGGCAGCAACAGAGGTGAGATTTATTGAGATGATATCTAGAAAAATACAGTACTTTTGTCAAGAGTGTTCCTCAAAAGTTAATCATAATGAACACCATATTGAAAGTATCTTCATGCAAAACAGAACGCTTAGCGAACTTGTTATTGAGATGGAGGAAAGGATTGAGGAGAATAACACTAATTTTTGCAAACAAATAGACGATCTCAATACCACCATAAGAGAGACAGAAGGACAAATGGATGCATTACGTAGAAATACAATGGAGTTTCAGGATGAAGTGTTTTTAACTGAGAGGGAGCATGAATCTGAAATTGATAGACTTAAGAGTGAGAATAAATCATTAGTGCAGAGCTTGTTGAGAGCAAAATTGGTAAACAAAGAGCTTAAGATAGACATGGAGAAGTTTGGCCCTAAAGTTAAAAATGACTTAGATACCGAAAGATTAGAAAATGAGAAACTAAGACAACATATAACTGATCTAACAAGAATAATTAAAGACAAGGAACAGGAAGTTGACTATAAGATTGAAGAAATAGATCAATTGAAAAAAGAGTTGGAAATGAAAGATAGAGAAATAACACTGTCAAGGCAAAACTTTGTTGAAGACTTAATGGAGGAAGTTGCAGCCGGCAGGGAAGATATTGAAAACCTCAATACCGAAATCGGAAGAATGTTGAAAATTAACTGTAACTTGACTTATGATCTAGAGAAATATTTACATGATATTGATGATCTGAAGCGTGAGAATAGGAAACTTAAGGAGACAGGAAGTAAGGGTGGTGCAGTGGGTCAATCAAGGAGAATTGTTCGGCAAAGTATCAATATCGGAAGAAAGACAAAGGACATAGCAAGGGTTTTTGCTTCAAATACTGATGGTGTCCTTTCTTCTAGTGGTTCCAGTAGTAAACAAATAGAAACATCCTTGCCCAATGAACTATCAGCTATAGATCGGCATCAGCAAATGGCAAGTACCGGTGGCTCTATAACGCTTATATCTACACCTCCATCTACGCCGGTTTCAGCCTGTCCCATAAGTAAGAGCAACATCTTGGTTTTTGGAGACGAGAGTTCACGAGGCGTGGTTAATGGTCTACTTAACTTGACTAGTGCTTACTCAATTTATGGAGAATGTCACCCTGCTATTACTACCTCGCAGATGGCTGACAAACTGTTCCAATTGACAATAGGATACACAAGTTCGGATAATGTTATTGTAGCCTTAAAACTGAGTTCCTATTAAATTTCTTTCTTCATTTTATCTCAAAAAATTATGTGCCATTGGTAAATATACAAACTTGGTTTTTTCTGTGTCATATTCAAATTCTGAAAACAATAAGTATGTAGGTTTTGTTTCATTTTGTCAAAATTTTCTTAAAAACCATAATGCATCCATTAGAATTTTAGATAATAATAAAGTAAATGGCAGATTTCGACTATCAAGGCTTTCTTTTTTAAGAAATTTACTTTTATATGTAAAGAACAGCACTAGTTTAAAACACGTTTTTACCCTTTCTACCATAAAATATTGTGTTACCGAACACTCAACTTTCGAAATCAGTCGAAAGCTGCCTTGTACCAAACAAGATTCTTTTTTAGAGTAAAGAAATCTGACACAGGCATATCTTTGTTGCTTCTAAATATTCAATCAGTTCGTAACAAAGCTGATAATTTATTTATTTTTCTAGAGGAATTGAAATTCCCTAACATTGTTTTATTGACGGAACACTGGCTTAAGCCGGATGAACCATTACATGTTCCCGGATATACTATTATTTCTAGGTTTTGTAGAGAGCACTCCTTGCATGGCGGTACTGTTGCCTTGGTGGATGATTATATTTTTGATAGTTTTCGTAATTTTAATGATTATGATGAATTGCTGGTTGAAATGCAGTTTGAGTTTTCCATTATTCACTCCAAAAAGCTAAAATGTTTCATTATTTGTATTTATAGATCTCCAAATTGCAACTTAAACGTCTTTCTTGAAAGACTTGAATTTTTATTGTCTAAATTTCCTACAATTAACACAGTGATACTTGCTGGTGACCTTAACATAGATTTTGAGGACACTGATAACAGATCAACCATCAATCTGTTAAACTTGTTCGAGTCCTTCAATTTTAACATGCACGTTCGGGAGTCTACGCGCATAACTGAAACCTCATCCACTACAATTGACTACATTGCCTCGAATATAAATGAAGGCGTGTCTTGTTCCGTGCTTGATCCTGACCTTTCTGATCATCGAGCTATTTTAGCTACCTTCCCTTTCGACTACGATAACAGTAATAATGCCTACAGCAAAACTAGGAGTTTACAGTGGTGGCAACTTTCAGAAATTTAGACTGTCTTGTGGGTCTTTTAACTGGGACTCCGTTTTCGGAGATCCTGATCCTTTAAGTGCTTTCCATAATGCTCTTGCCAACCTGGTCGGCAAAGCTTTTCCTCTTCGCCGCTTAAAACCAAAGCGCAAAGATCGAAGAAAATGGCTGACACTTGGAATCCGCACTTCTGCCTCTAATCTTAGATTCCTTAACAGCCTTAGGATAGCGTACTCTAATAATGCCTTCTTACAATCCTACTATTTTTTTTATAAAAAAACTTATAGGAAGGTCATTCGTAAAGCCAAAGAGTTATTTTACTCTAAACGCCTGTCTAAATCTAACAATAAACAAAAAGAGTCATGGATCATCGTTAACGAAATAACTAATAGGGCAAATAATTCATCTCAAGTAAACATCGACAGCAATATTCTAAATCAATATTACTGCTCAGTTGCTCTTAATTTAACCAAAGATTTACCATCCAATATAGACCCACTCTCATACCTGTCAAACATCAACATTCCCGAACACTTCCATGCGTTTCTTCCCACTACCCCTCGCGAAATTCTAAAAACAATCAATTCCATGAAAAATAGAAAAGCCGCCACTGAATATGGTATCTCATTAAAAATTCTAGAGAGTCTTCCCAATAACGCCATTGCCACATTATCTGATGTTATGAATTTATCTTTTATGACAGGCACTTTTCCATCATCCTTTAAAATTGCCAAAGTCCTCCCTCTTTACAAGGGCGGCGATCACGCAGATTTATCTAACTACAGACCCATTTCATTATTGTCAACGCTCTCCAAACTTATGTTATTGAAAGTCTCGTAAAGTCTCGCCTTATGTCATTTCTGACTGACAACAGCATCATAGCTGGAGATCAGTTTGGATTTCAGGCTAACAAGAATACTTCTGACGCTATGTATCTGTTTCTATCTAGAGTTTTCCAGTCCATTAACGAACGTGAAGCCTCGGCCGCAGTGTTTTGCGACCTGTCTAAGGCGTTTGACTGCGTAACTCACGAGATACTGCTGCGGAAACTTTACGCCTATGGTATTCGAGGAAAGGTCTTTGAGAGCTACTTATGTGAACGTGAGCAGTTTGTTCATGCGAATGGGTTGTCATCCAGCAGGCAGTGTATCTCCTGTGGCGTTCCCCAGGGTTCTGTACTGGGACCTATTCTTTTTCTAATTTTTATTAATGATTTAACATAACTTGGGATATCTGTGCAGTTCACGTTGTTTGCTGATGACACAACTATTTTCTGGCACAATAAAAACCTTACGCAACTACGACAGGACATTGAATCTGATCTTAAGAAGGTTAAACAGTGGTGCGATGCTAACCGTCTGTGCTTAAATATGTCCAAAACTCATATGATTGGCTTCAATTTTGTAGTACCTCAAGAACTTGCTACAGGTGATGACTCTATCTCTTTTGTAGACAATTCGAAATTCCTAGGACTTATTATCGACGAAAATCTTAAATTTTATCCACACATTCTAAAATTGAACAAAAAACTGGCATCCGGCTGTTTTTCAGTAAGAACTACTTTCAGGGAACTTGGCAAGGAAGTAGCTCGCAGTGTGTACTTTGCTCTGGTCGAATCCCATATTAGGTAGGTATGCATTACCCTTTTGGGGAGCTTGTGCACAGTATCTATTTCGATCGGTTTTCATCCTCCAAAAGCGTGCAGTTCGAAATCTGTGTAATGCTCACCCTAGAACTAACTGTAAAAATCTCTTCATCCAAAATAGTATCCTTACTCTTCCTTCTCTTTTCATCCTTGAAACAGCATGCTTAATTCATAAAAACAAACATCGCCTTCCGAATCACCAGCAAGTATATCAAACCCGTCAGAACAATTCTATCCCACTGCCTATACCTCATTCCAATTTAGTTAAGAGGTCTCTCGTCTACAATGGTATTAAAATTTATAATAGTATAAGTCTGCAAATTAGAAACGCGCCAACACTAAAGGCATTCCGAAACCTGCTAAAAGCATTTATTTTCTACTTTACTGTTATAGATCCATAATACCTAGGAAACGAAATACGTTAACACACCTATAACAACCTGATCCATAACGCCCGCTTTTGCGGGCGTTATGATCTATAACGCCCGCTTATAATACCTTAAGGTGTTTTTGTTGTTGTTGTTCTATTAATTTGCACTTTACCCTAGGCAGCCACTAAATGTCTGACCGAAAATAATTTTCGGTCTAGCCAGGATTCGAACCCGGTCTACCATCAACGTTTCCCATGTATTCCAGCGCGTTAACCCACAGGACCACCACCGTTGCCTTGCTTTATGAGATGTTTATAGATATATTAATGTATTTCGTTTCTATGTACAGGTCGCAGGTACAGGTACAGGTCACAGGTACAGGTACATGTCAAAATACAAAACAATATTCTGTCACACAAGTTTAACTGATTTTGTTAATAACAAATTGATGAAAAAACATTGTGTTGAGTAGAAAATAAAGCATTGTATGCACTACGGGGATTTCAAGATTATAATGCCCTTCAGGCGAAATATATCCCTCGGGCCATAGGCCCTCGGGCTAGTTTCGCCTTCGGGCATTATAATCTACATAATCCCCTTGGTACATAAATAGCTATTTTATTGAAAAAAGCTTTTTACACAATTGACGAGTTTTTTGAACAGTCTTAATATTAGTAGGTAATTATTGACTAAATAGTATTGTGTATACACTGTTTGTTAAAATTAACATTTACCTTGTTTGTTACATGCCTCACTTTTATTTATTTATTTTTATTTTTGTTTTTGTTTTTATTTTTCTTTTGTTGTCTTTGATTAAATTTGATTCTAGGCTATTTCATTGTTTGACAAATTTATTGTTTAGATTTGAATAACATGTTGCAATTGTTGTTGGTAGGTTATTTTTAATTATGCTTTGTCAATAAGACCTATTACATGTAATATTTCTTGGACAATAAAGTACTTTTCATCATCATCATCATTCAAAAAACTATACGTTTTTAAACAACTTGGCAACACTGTTAGCAATGTGTTAATTTAGGGGAGTTTTATTTTATCACTCCAATGTTTTTGAAAATGGCGTGTTTTTTACATCTATCATCTATTGCATGCGTTTTCTTGTTTTGGGAAGTGCTTCATCCAACGATTTTTTTCTTTTAAACTGTTCTATAGCAATAAGGCTTCCTACTAAAAAAAAAATAAAATACGAAATCCGTGGGGCCTTGAACTTTACCAGACCCGGAAATCCTACCTGGGGATTTTTGGGAATGCCAGATTCAATGGTGATATTTGCAATGTTACCAAGTTTACTGTTTCTTAAATGCCGTATGTAACTTGATTTTTTTAAATGGATGCCCCTCTTCATTTTTATTGTAATTAATTCAGCGTCCCAACATTCCTAAAACCCCTAAATGTCAAAACTCCATTTTACTTGGTTTTTAAAATATGGCAACACAGATTTTTTATTGAGATGTATGGAAACAGTCTGATATTTCAGAAAAGCAAAATGTACAATATTCCCTACCTGGGAGTTTTTAGGAATGCCCGATTCAATGGTGGTATTTGCAGTGTTGCCAAGTTTACCGTTTTTAAAATGCCGTATGTAACTGCCCGTAAGGGCATCCATTTAAAAAAAAATCAAGTTACATACAGCATCTTCTAAATGGTGAACTTGGCAACATTGAAAATACCACCATTGAATCGGGCATTCCCAAAAACGCCCAGGTAGAAAATATTGTCATTTTTTTTCAAGCAGTTTCTGAAATATCAGACCGTTTCCATACATACCGAAAACCCTGTATATTGACACCCCACCTACAGCCTTCGCCTTCACAAATCGATGAAAGGTGTAAATACAAAATTTTTACAGTATTGGCTAAATTTTTAGAATCCATGGTCAGAAACAAAAATTGAATGTCAGAAATGTGAAATATTGCATGCTTTCAGCTATTTTCAAATGGGATGCCCTATATTTGGTTCTATATTCTTGGAGAGCACAATTTCTCGATTCTAAAACTACATAGTTTGTCTATATTTGGATAAGCCGTCTCCAACATATTTGGTTCTAAAAATTTTAAAAATACTATCTAGTACTTCAAATTTTACCTGCAGCTTTCACTTGTACAGGTAGAATAGATCACAAAATCAGCAGTAGGATAGTATTTTTATAATTTTTGGAGTCAAATACATGAGAGACTGTTCAATCAAATATAGACAAACTATATATTTTTGGAATCGGGGCATTATGCTCTTCAAGAATATAGGGCATCCCATTTGAAAAAAGCTGGAAGCATACAAAATTTCACATTTCTGACATTCAAATTTTGAACTTCGTTGACCAGTCAGAAACAACTACTCCGAGAGCAAATACACCTACCGGCGTTAAATTACACTGATTGGTCTGAGCTTTCGTTGGCATGAAAATTGTTAGAAAGTTTTTCCAGGTAATGACCAACGTAAAATCAGGGACACAAGAGTCCTTGTTTGGGAATCGACCCGCTGAGTAGTGGGCCCTGTATTCCCGTGCCAGTCCTTGACGCGTTTCGTCCTTGTTAGGACTCATCAGAAGGACATAGGCTGAAGCTTCCTGTCTAAGCAAAATTGAACTTCGTTGACTAGTCACAAACAAGAAAGTTTTTCCAGGTAATGACCAACGTGTCTTCTTCTAGTCATTAGTGTGCAGAGTCAAACATAGGCTCCTCTAAATCTTGAATTTGGCAAGTTTAAATATCACATTTTTCGATAAATTGGGTATCATTGTGTTTGTGAGAGTGTAAACTTTTTGTTTGTGAGTGTTTCATGAGTGAAAATCAAATCATTTCCTGGTAAATTCGAAAAACAATTGAAAAATTCTATACCATTAATAAAATAACAAAAATAACAATAGACTCTTATCTCCAGGTACCTATTTTTTGCTAATGAGCTTATCTCTCTACATTCTGCTCTTAACATAAACAAAACTAGGAAACTTGAAACGCACTGTAGTCCGAGTGCACATAAACTTTTTGTTCATTTTTCAAGATTCAACCCGAAAATGTCGTTTTTTAAATGTTGCAAAAATAAAGAATCAACTGTATTGTTTTGTGTCGTATGTAAAAATGTAGTTCATAGAAGCTGTTGGACAAGGATGAACAAACAATATACCATCGTAAGGGACAGTTTAGCAATATGTTCCCGAAACTGTATGGATGCAGCAGCTGAGAATGAGCCAGACACTTTTGACATATTGAAATCTGTTATTGAAGACTTAAAAACAGAAATAATAGACAAGGATAACTATATGGCACGAGTAAAACGAAGTTCAATGTCATTAATGGAGGACGCTTCAAGAACCGAAGAGAGTTTTTTGAAAGAGATTACAGGAAAAGATAAAAAAATTGATGAACTTAAAAATGGAATTGAACAACTGAAAATAAAAATAAAAACACAAAAAAAACAAACGGACGAAGAGATTAACCTAAAACCACTTATTAAGGAATTAAAAGAAAAGAACAAAGATCTTATTAATCAGATAAATGACAGTGAGGAATTTATTATGAAACTAAGGGAAGACTTCTCAGATCTTGTAATGGTCAAAAATCAGATGAAGGACGCACTAGTAATACTTGAGGCAGATAATAAAATTTATGCAGAAAATGAAAGAAAATTAAAGAATGAATTGGAAAAGAAGAAAGAAGATCTACGCAAGGACAGCAAAAATAAGAAAATGGAAAAACAGAAGCAGGTAGAAAATAATAAGGATTTGAGTACAGAAGGAAGTGGAAAGATGGAAAATAGTGGAAGGCTACCAAAAAAATTTGAAAAACCTGAAAAACTCATCAAAATTCTTGTTCTGACCGATGACTGTGGGAGAAGACTTTTGGAGCCTCTACAGAATACTCTTGGTTGTAATTTCATTGTCCAAATTGTTAGCAAACCTTATGCAAGATTTAAGGAAGTTGTTTCCAGCATGGATTGTTACATCAGGGACTATACAAACGAGGACTATGTTATTGTTTTGGCAGGTTTGAATGATAAAAATATCAGCATACATGATATTACCTCCCTGACTAACAAATGCTTTTATACAAATCTTATTTTAAGTACCCTGCCTGTAAATAGTAGATGTAATAAATCATTAAATTATATTGAAGATGTTAACACTAGGTTTAATGCTGTAATTAATAATTTAAAACATTTTTCTTTGAATGTCGATCTTCTTGACTTGCACAATAGATTTTTGTTTAAACATTTTGTTAATAATAGTTGTTACTTGAATGTAGCGGGACTGTACAAATTGTCTACTTTATTAAAAAACTCAATCATCACATATTTCTCAAAGGCTCCAATGAGCAATTTAAGGCAATTACATTTTTCAAAAATATTAATAGGCGATTTGGGAAGGTTGACTTCGGGTGTCTCAGCTGCCTCTCTGACGAGTGATGCGCCGAGAGAAATCGAGATTATAGAAACTTCAACCTCTCACTCTTTTTTAGACAACCTTCTCAAAGAAAACACAAAAAAAATATAATACTGTTATTATTGAATATTCAGTCTGTAAGAAACAAGGTGGACGAGTTAACTATTTTTTTGGAAACGCAAAACATGCCGAGCATTTTATTATTGACAGAGCACTGGCTGAAACCAGACGAGCCATGCTACATTCCCAATTACTTGGTAGTCGCTAGTTTTTGTCGAGGAGAGTCTGCACATGGGGGAACAATGATACTTATGACTGCTGAGTTGTGTGAGTCTTATTCTATAGTTAATATTAGTAAATACGAATTTTTACTTGTTGAAGGCGTGTTTGAGTTTTCAATAGTTCATTTTACTAAGATAAATTTGTATATTCTGTGTGTATATAGACCTCCAAGCGGAACCATTAAAGAGTTTATGGACAGACTGGAAATTCTTTTATCGGACTTACCAGTAAATGCTAAAATCTTAGTGGCCGGTGACTTGAATATTAATTACGAGGATTCTGAGTCAATGTGCACTCAGAATCTGAAGGACTTGCTGATTTCTTTTAATTTGCAGATGCTCATTAAGCAGCCCACCCGTATCTCAAAATATTCCAGTACCACTATTGATTATCTTTGTTCAAATTTTTCGGACATATTTGGGGCTGAAACTATTGTGATTTCCTCGGATCTCTCTGACCATGAGGCTATAATTTCATCTATTTATGTACACCAGGAAAAAAAATCAAAAACCTTTAGATATGGAAGAATTTACAGTACTGAAAACTTTGGACATTTTAGGGAACAAGCTGTGAAAATAAATTGGCAGGGATTATTGAGATTGGATAACTCATTAGATAAATTTAATAGTATAGTTGTTGAAATTTTTAATGCAAATTTTCCTGTCCGTAAATTAAAGCAGAAAAACAAAAAGCCCTGGATTACCTCGGGAATAAGAAACTCCTCAGTAAATTTAAGATGTCTGCATAGGATAAGAAAATTCACTTTAAACCAAGCTTTCTTGGCCTATTTTAATAGGTACAAAAATATTTATAGGAGTACTATTAAGACAGCCAAGAAGTGGTATTACAGGGATAGGATTGATAGGGCGCAAAATAAAACTAAAGAGAATTGGAAAATAGTAAACTGTTTGCGGGGAAAATCAAGCTCAGCAAAGACTAAAGTTGATGTTGATGCTAACACATTAAACGATTTTTATTGTTCCGTTGCTGATGGACTAACAGCAAATTTAAATTCACAAATTGATCCAATGTTGTACCTGCAGGAGGTTTCTGTACCGAACAGTTTTTATTTGATACATACTGATATTGATGAAATATGTGGTATCCTTGGAGAGATAAAAAGTAAAAATTCCTCTGGCATAGATGACCTTACACTCAGAGTGTTTGCGGCTTTGCCCAGACAGGCTTTGGAGATTATGGTAATGTTAATAAATCAATCTTTTGACGATGGTTGTTTTCCTTCTAGTCTCAAGACCGCTGTTGTTGTTCCGCTGTTTAAGGGTGGTGATCCGAAAAACCCTGCTGATTTTCGTCCAATCTCAATGTTACCTACGCTTTCAAAAATCATTGAAAAGCTTGTAAAGAAAAGAATGGAAGCCTTCATGTCTAGTCACAATATCCTGACTAGTTGTCAGTTTGGATTTCAAGCCTCTAAGGGTACTAGCGATGCGGTGTTCAGGCTTCTGGAGAGTGTGTACGTCGGTCTGAATGGAGGAAGTATGGCTGCAGCGGTTTTCTGTGATTTTTCGAAAGCATTTGATTGCGTAAATCACAGAATACTGCTGGAGAAAATGCATCAGTATGGTTTCAGGGGAGTGGCGTATGACTGGTTTTCGTCTTATTTGTCAGGTAGGAAACAGGTGGTTTGTTCTGAGGATGGTAGCTCAGATGAACTGTCAATGAGACACGGTGTTCCCCAGGGTTCGGTTCTTGGCCCAGTTCTTTTTCTATTGTACTTGAATGACTTGGCTAGACTAGATATTCGAGGCCGTTTTACCATTTTTGCAGATGATACGACCATCTTGTGGCTTGATGAGGATGCTAGTTTATTAAAAGATATCATAATTGAAGACCTACGACGTGTGAAGGAGTGGTGCGACGCAAATTTACTTTGTTTCAATTTAAATAAAACTAGTGCTATTTCTTTTAGGTTTGTGTTGGATGATCTGAGTGTGGACAATTATTTCGTGGCAAATAAGGCTAGCTGCAGGTTTCTGGGCTTGCACATAGACTCGGATTTAAAATTTAAAGAGCATATATTGTGTCTGAACAAGAAATTGGCATCTGGATGCTTCGCTGTTCGTATTGTCACGGGGCGGCTGGGGTCACTCATGGCTAAGTCGGTATATTATTCACTTGTCGAGTCTCATTTGAGATATGGGATTGCATTTTGGGGTTTTTGTAACAAACAACTTTTTAATTCTGTGTTTGTCCTACAGAAGAGGGCGCTTAGGTATTTATGCAAATTGAAGGCTAGGGACCATTGTAGGCCATTGTTTGTTCAGGAAGAAATCCTTACATTGCCATGTATTTTTATTTTGGAGACTGTCTCCTTGGTGCACAAAAAGTATAGAAATTTTATAAATCCCAACATCCACAACACACGTTATGGACATAATATACCATTACCAATACCCAGGAGTGGTTTTACCAAAAACTCTTTAATGTATGAAAGTTTAAAGATATACAATCATTTGCCGGATGAGTGGAAGGGTCTCCATGATCTTAAGAGTTTTGTAAAATGTGTAAAGTCCGTTCTAAAATTGAAGGCATACTATAGTTTAGAAGAGTTCTATAAGGATGTTTTTTAGTCGTTTAATCTTATATTAATTTTTA
Source organism: Ceutorhynchus assimilis (assembly GCA_917834065.1). Classification (NCBI taxonomy): domain Eukaryota; kingdom Metazoa; phylum Arthropoda; class Insecta; order Coleoptera; family Curculionidae; genus Ceutorhynchus; species Ceutorhynchus assimilis. Next base: position 6,407,480 of record OU892289.1, on the reverse strand, counting down.
CTTTGATTGTTTTGTTTAACTATTATATCGAGATTTTAAAAAAGTATTCCTGTTTTTGTGTAAATTTTGTATTTTAACTTAATTTTATCTAATCGGAATAGTATTTGTAGTATATTTGAACAATTGACTAGCCCTAAGTTATGTGTCTATAATTTATTTTGTATTGAGTATTGCTAAGATTTAGAATTTAGGGTTAAATTTATATTTGCTTTGTCAATGAGTTTATTCTTTAGACAATAAAGCGTTATTTGATTTGATTTGATTTGAAATCAGGGACACAAGAGTCCCTGTTTCGGATTGCTCATGGAGTAGTTGTTTCTGACTGGTCAACGAAGTTCAATTTTGCTTGGACAGGGAGCTTCAGCCTATGTCCTTCTGATGAGTCCTAACAAGGACGAAACGCGTCAAAGACTGGCATGGGAATGCAGGGCCCACTACTCAGCGAGTCGATTTCCAAACAGGGACTCTTGTGTCCCTGATTTCACATTACCTGGAAAAACTTTCTAACAATTCAAATTTTGTTTCTAAAAATTCAGCTAAAACTGTACAACTTTTGTATTTACACCTTTCTTTTACCTGTAAAGGTAAAGGCTGTAGGTGGGGAGTCAATATATAACAAAACACCCTGTACCTACTGTTAAATGGCTTGTCCGTAAATAAAATTCTATTCTTGAATTCATTCAATTATTTTAGACAGAGAAGAAAACCCAAAACAACCCAAAAAATCAGGCTCAGAATCTGAATCTGACGAAGACGAAGAAGGAAGCGTGGACCTTTTCGAAGAAGAAAGCGAGGCCAGTAGCGGAGACGAAGCCAAAATTGCTAAATTTAAAGATTACTTTGTTTCCAAGGACGATGAAATTCCACCAAAACGAAAAACCAATAAGTACTTACTTTATTACATCATGTATAATTTAAATATATTAATTATTATTTATTTCAGATTAATGGAGGAATTAGATCAAGAAGATGATGATGATGATGATGATGATTTAATAAACGATGTAAAATCAACTTTGGAGTTGAGACAGGAAAGATTACAAAAAAAGATTGAGGACCTCGAAGAACAAGCAATAACGGAAAAATCCTGGCAATTGAAAGGCGAAATAACAGCAGAAAGTCGTCCTCAAAACTCCTTATTACAAGAAATAGTTGAGTTTGATTTGACCACAAGACCTGCGCCTGTTATAACTGAACAAACCTCTTTGCAACTAGAAGACATAATTAGGCAAAGAATCAAAAATAAAACATTTGATAGTGTAGAGAAAATCAGTAGACCAATAGAGACTCCTTTGGAGTATAGAAAGAAGCTTGTTTTGGATCAAGAGAAAAGCAAAGAGTCTTTGGCTAACATTTATGAAAAGGAGTTTTTAGAGCAACAAGCTAAATTAGACAAAGACAATGTAGATGCACCAGAAAAAGAACCAGAAACTCACAAAGAATTAAAAAAACTAATGAAATCACTCTTCAACAAACTAGATGCCTTGTCCAACTATCATTTCACCTCAACTCCTGCAATACCCGAACTCAAAATCGTCAGCAATTTGCCAGCCGTTAACATGGAAGAAGTTGCACCTGTAGCAACTAGTGATGGAGCTTTGTTAGCTCCAGAAGAAATAAGAAATAAAACTAAAGGAGACGTTTTGGGCAAAGGAGAGAAAACCGGAACAGATAAGAAACGCGAAAGGAGGAAGAAGAAGCTAAAACAAAAAATACACGCTAAGAGGAAGGCTAAAATTGAGGAAGTGGTTGCGAAAAAGAAAAAGGAACGAGTGAAAGCTTGATTTTTTTACAAATAAATAGACTAACAAATACGATATATATTTTGTCTTATTACATATTATTAATAACACCGATATTTACAAATGAGGCTTTAGTTGACTAGATATTGTGGCCAATTCAACATCAAACACTTGTCCCAGTAGAATTTGTTTCAACAATATTATTACAATCCTTATCCATGCCAAACAAAATTTCACTTCCGGCTGGCATAATTGTATTGTTGAAATAGTTTGAAGACTGGAAAAAGTTTGATTCAGCATTGTCTACGGCTTCTAAATTCTTGTCCAAATTATAAGGATTTCCTAAAAATTCGGCATACAATGATAATGGTTGAATTTCGGTTGTGGTGGTACTTGGTATAACTGTGGGACTGTTATATAAAACTGGAAATGCGTGTTGTTGACCTAAAATAATTCCAGTTATTATATGAATTTTATAAAAATTATTGCAAAAACCACCTTGTTGCTGATTTGCACTAGTTAATAAATTAGGCATATAAGGCATTCCAGGTTGTAGAGTAGGTTGTAGTATAGATGTAGAAGGTGTTTGTGTAGAACCAATTGGTGTTGAAACCATCTGGAACATTTTAATAATTGACACAAAGCTACTTGATTATGTTAGAAAATCAGGTGCATGCAAGCGTACCTGGCCCAAATGGGCAAATAAATGAGAAGACACTTGCTGTTGTTGCTGTAAAACCACTGATCTGGTTAAATTTTCAATATTATGTTGCATTGGATTAATTGTTTGTTGATCGCTCTACAATATTGTATACCTAAATTCTAAACCATATAAAAAACTCAACAAAATCTTACCTCATCTTGTATAATAGGTTTGAGTTTTACAGGTTCCTTGAATAGTTCCTCTTTGAGATTGGGTAAAAACCGTCCGATTTTCTCCCAAGTGTGGTGCCACAGTTGATTTTTGCCTTCGGCATTGTCGAATACTTTGGCCGAGTTCATTACCAGCAGCATGTTTTTCAAGAGTTCAGGAATCGCTTCGGATAAGATGTCGCTTTTGTCAGCGTGCATGTACCTGTCCATGTAGTCCAGAATGTTTGTCCAAAGATTGGGGAATGTTGGCAGAGATAGTAGGGGTGTTAAATGATGTAAGAATACCTTAAACAAAATTTGATTTTTTCCATTTGCATTCATAATAAAATAGTTTCACATAGATTCAATAAGTGCCAATAAGGTACATTTTTTGAATGAATGTAGAAATAAATCATTTCACAAATAGAGTAGACTCTCGATTATCAGACTCTCAATTTTCCGATTGCTGGATTATCTGAGTTGAGTAATACCATAGTTAAAATCCATATTAACCGAGCGACGCCGTATTATTCAAGTAATTACGGGGAATCCCAGAATTGCCAAAGCAGCACAAACATCACTTTTTGATGCATTTCTATCTGCATACTTAAATGTTTGTGTTTATAACCTTCAGGTTGCATATTTAGTGCATAGGTATAAAAATCCGAATTATGCAAACCGCCATTTATCCGAAGTAGGGTACAGCGCCCGGATAATCAAGAGTCTACTGTACAAATTCTCAAAAACTCAAACTTACCTTAGATAATACAGTGGCAGCCCTATTCCTGAACTCAGCCATCGCAATGGGTCCCTTAGAACCGCTCGGTTGCAACAAGTAATTGAGTAACGGAAACAACACCCGATGAAAACATTGTTCCCACTCCAAACCGTTCAAAGTTTGCAAATCGTGCACCAACAACGCCCTCTGCAAGAAAGCAATCGCACTGATCCGGACTTCTTCACGGCGATCGCAGCACATCCTGGCAATGCCTTGTAATAAGGGGCACCAACCTTGAGTCCACAGTGACATTTCTTGAGCGATTTCGCCGCCTTCCTCCGCCCACCATTTGAAAATTTGAGCAGTCCTCGTGTGCAACGTATGCATCAAGTCTAAAAGCAAATGATGATAACCACTAGGAAAATCGTCATCTTCACTACAGCTTGGACTACTAGCCGCAGGACTTCTTAATTCGGATTTCCTACGAGAGGCGACTTTTCTTTTGCGTTTTTTGTTGTCAGTTTGTAGGCTTGCCTCAACAAAAGTCCTTATACATTGTACGCAAATGTCGAAATTGTACGGTGTTATGTGGGCCACGTCTCTAACTAAAAATGCCAAGCTTTCGCAGCATTTTATCAAACTCATTGAATCGTGTGGGCCTAAATTTCTTTCCAAAGCAATGCCGTATTGTGTCGGAGGCACTGTTCGACCAACAATTTCGCCTTCGTTGCCCACCAAAATCCAGCCTCCTGTGTTTGGAGTGCCACAGGGAGAAGTTGCCAGAATTGCTTTTTGTTTTTTTGTTAGTTCAGAATCTGAGGTGTAGCCTCTGTCTGATACTACACTTTCTTCGTCGCTGTTTATTTGATTTTCGCCATCTGACTTTGATTGGTCTGCGCAAGTGCTGCCATCGTCTGCTACAGGTTTTGGAGGCTGAGCGCCTGCCCCTACGCACTCTAATAAAGTGAAAATTATAGTCCAATCTGTTGTGGTGTGAATATTTTGAGCTGAAGTTTTTAGTAGCTCGTAAAGCCCGTAGGAAATTTGTTTGGAGATTCTACATAGAGTGGTACTTTTTAATAGCAACAACATTCTTAGAGATTGTATGACTATGGGGCACATTTCTTCATTTCGCATTAATCTTATGGCTATTCTCAATAGGCCAATAACAGAGCGTTCTAGAAGGAATTGGTAGTCGAAAACTGAAGCGTTCATTACTAAAGTGTAAATGTGATCACATACTGGTTGCCATATTGTTATCACACGATCCCTATAATAAAAATAAAATTATTTAAAAATTTTTAGGCCTTATGTACAAGACAAACCTGTTTTGAATAACAATTTTAAATAATAGTTCCATGAAAAACACAGTAACATTTTCATTGTAATTGTATCCTAAGCTTTTTTGAACATCTGGGCCTCTTGATAGCTCTATAAGACATTTTACTAACTCCACTAAAGCCTCTTCATGCAGGAATTTTGAGTCTGTTATTAGTTGATCCAAATTGCAGTCTTTGATGCATTCTTTGGCCAAATCCATAAATTGTTGCTCTTCAGGTGAAGGGATTTTAGACAAGTTTTCTGCCGAAACCATGTAGGAGTAGATAGAACTAAATAAACCTAAATTTATCTTTGATTAATAATAATTATGGAGGCAAATGTTTAAGTACTCACCTGATTCTTGTTTTTGTAAATTTTCAGTTTCTTCATAGACTAGGACTATATGGCCGCTTTGATTTATAAAATCTTCCGGTTCAATGTAGGATTTTGGTAGTAAGTTGTTGCTGTATAAGGCTAGGATTAGATCGAATATATATTTCCAGCCTTGTCTTATATTGTCGCCGTTTAGATGCACCAAACTGAATACTGTTTTTAGGGCTAGTTGAGCTTTTCTATTCGAACCGAATAATATCTGGAAAGAATTGTTGGTTTTGATATTTTCATTGGGAATCATGCACAAAAGTAATGGGATGTGATGCGAATGCGCACCATACTATATGGGGCAGCACAAACACCAACAATAGAGTGGTCATTATTATAATTTATTACGGCAAATAGTTTTTTAAACATATTAAACATGGGAAATAAACCTACCTTTATAACAAGTGTTAGAAAGGAGGTAGGTACTCGACATCACGGTATCCAAAACATTTGTTGGTGGCTTCGTGAAAAAGCGGCATGTGATTAATGAGGTGAGTTGTTCAGATCACAGACACATTTGCTTTAAAATTACAAAACACATTCTTGAAGAACCCCTGCAGAATAAACTGGGAAGCCTGCCAGACAATTTGCGGGCCGTAAAAACGACGATAAGAAACACCATAGATTTAGACCTTGCTGCGGAACAATTGCAGACCGCTGTTACATCCGCCTGAAACTTTTCAACAAAGCAAACAACAGTGGAGCAAGACTGTAATTCCCTGACTGAATATAACAAATGTCTGAGAGCATCCAAGAAGGAATCATGGAGAAGATACTTTAAGGGGGTCAAACAGAGTCCTCAATGTACCAGGCTCTATAATTTTCCAAGGACACTCCAGGAACGATTGGCAACCTAAGAAATGGAAACTACACTCAGACCTGACAGGAAACAATTTCCGGGCAGTGGGATCTTGAATTCGGAACAGGGAGGTTAGAGACTCATCGAGTAAGTGATTTGTAAAAAAAATATCTTATTCAAAATTAATTTTCAAAGTAGCTATATATTTATTTTGGAGTCCTCTATACCTTGAGCGATTACCCATATTAATTTGACACAACTCCTTGCCTAAGCATTTTATAGAAGAACTTTTCTCCTAGATCTCTTGTCCAGTTCTCGTTAGCTCTTATGAAAAGAATGTAGGAGTTATAGGTAACTATATCAATCAAATTAAAAAAACCGCCATCGGCCATTTTCTTGTGCCAAGCCGACGACTGTACGCGTAATAAAAAACGTCTGGCAAAGGTCAAAGATTTTACCAATCCCAACAAATTTTATGTCTACGGGTTGAAAAAACACGTAAAATAAAAGTCCTAAATGGTTTTTGAAGAGAAAGTAAAAATGAGTAAAATAACGCTGAAAAAAGTAAACTGGGGTCATTGCCTGACCCCCCTGTTCCAGGTGCGACTGTTAAAATGTCCGCCAAGAGGCACACAAATCCTTTGTTTGCTTGTCAAAGTCACAAGCTAATAAAGAGAAAATGGGGACATAGCCGAGCCGTTCTCAGAGAAATACTAGACAAGATTCTTAAGTCGGCCATTCTTTACGCGAGTGAGATCTGGGGAGGCAGAGCGGACACGACGCTGAGAAGAAGTCACCTGGATGCAGCAGCAAGGCCACTGTTGCTCCTTACGTGTAGAGCCTACGCCACGGCACCAAACAGTGCATTACAGGTCCTGGTCCAGGTTTCCCTCCACTGTGGATTGAAGCGGAAGAAAAACGACGAGACTGGGTAACGCAATACGAGGAAATACAGGCCGTCAAAGTCAAGACTATACACAAACCCCACCCAACTGTTAGAGGAAGGCTCAAGCTGATGAGAGCGGAAAATTGCATAAAGGCAAAACCGGTCTCGGCGTCTTTGCGCAGCTGAAAGGACAACAGATCAGACTTAAGCTGAGAGCGCCCAACAATATACCACGGACAGAGCGGAATTGATGGCAATCCTAAAAGGCATCCAGATAGGATTGCAGACACCGAACATGAACATTGCCATAACCACAGATAGGAAGTAGGCACTGGATAGAATCAATTCAGGGTCCATAAAAGACAGGCTGAATGCCAGAATACTGAGGCTTGCGGACGAACACTCTGGCAAGACTTGCGAGGGAGGAAGCAGAGGTGTCCGAAGATCTAAAAGGAGTACTATCAGAACAACAGGGTTACACGTAAGGTAGGGTGGTAGAGAGATGGCAGAGAGCATGGGACAGCGGGACAAAGGGGAAAGAGCTATATAGCCACTGCCAAAACGTGGGGCAGGATAGAGTGGATCTCAGTTTTAAAGCTACACAACTACTGACCTGACATGGCAACTTTGAAAATTATGAACACAGGTTCAAATTCCGCCAGACAGATGGTACCTGCACATGCGAATGCGACGCGACTCATTTGGCGATGTGTTGTAAGGGGTCTCTAGTTACCGAGACAGGTGGTTTCCCTATATAGTGGGTATGCGCACCAATTTCGGGCATCAGAAGCCAAAACTGAAAGGCGGGTGGCAATAAAGGTATCAGATCCTAGATCTGTGGACCTGGAACTTCCTTCTTCAAAATATTCAATCCAACCATTATCAAACCATTTGCTTTGTATGAGGATGTTGTCGGGGATGTTTCAGTGTTATCTGCTGATTTTAACGATAAGGACTATAATCTTTTTTGCAGGATAAGATGACGTTTGTAGGAATAAAACCCCGAATTGTGTAGTTGGAACTTGAATATTTCAGCACAGATAAATATAATGTTTTTCTCACTTTTTCTAATTGTGAAACCCTAACGCATATTGAAATTGCTGATAGTAATATTTTGCCTACCACTCACCAATCTTGATTGCTGACTTTTCGGATGGTCATCATGTTTGCTTATCCCCTAAATGCGAGTCTCCAATGGTCAGTACTCTTTCTGCATCTTTATTGGAGTCAAATTTTCGTCAATAGTTATAGCAAATACTTAAGAGTCAATAGTTAAGTTAAGTGACATTTTTGTCTTTTACCAAAATTGCAGATGTATTAAATTAAAACTAAGTTGGATACTTAGAGATAATATTTCAAACAACGATCATGACATTGTGGTTGTTTCTGAGATCTGGCTAAATTCTATCGCCTCCGCTGAGTTCTGCTTTGAAATAAATTGTTAAGTGGGAAGTCTTAGGGTGAGGGTGTCTTGTTGGCCATTAAGAGTTGCCGGGTGGTCCTAATGGGGTTCCTGCTTATATTCTAAAAGGATATAGAGAACATTCTCCTGCAGCCTTTAAATTTTTTGTTTAATTTAATTTTAAAGTCATCTACATATCCTGATCAGAGGAAAATCAGTAAAGTTACCCCGATTCATAAGTCCGGTTCCAGGCAGGATATCAAAAATGATCGACCAATAACTATTGTCAACGCAGTTTCAAAGATTTTTGAGATTGCGGTTGTTGAGAAATTGTTTGACGAAGTCTTAGGCAAATTACCTCATGCCAACATGGCTTTCTCCTAAAAAAGTCAACTTTGACAAATCCTATACAATTTTCACAGTATGTGTATGAAGCAATTAATAACAGATCTCAGGTAGACGTAATATTTGTCGACATGGAAAAAGCATTTGATGTGGCACTGCGTAATTCTCAAAGTCAGATAAGGATGTTTCTCCCTACTTAATTAAATCCTACCTTTCACAAAGATACCGGTATGTGGAGATGAAGGGATGCAAGTCAACTGTCTACAAAATTACTTCAGGCGTCAAGGCTCAAACTTGAGTCCTCTTGTTCTTGGTTGCTATAAATAGTATAGTTAATAAAGTCAAGAATGCCCAAGCACTGTATGGAGACTGTAATATTTTACAAATTTTTTCACTATTCTTTCACTATAAACCATAATGTCATGAATTGGATGGCTTGCCACTTGAAAGACTCAGCATTGAAAAAGACCTGGGAATAATTTTTGATCCAAAATTATCTTTTTCAAACGGTGTTATCTCAAAAATTGACAATACCCAAAAGATTTCGGGAATTATAGCTCGCATCACAAGAAACTTGTGGGTGTCAGTTTGCATCTCTTTGATTCCTTGGTCTTACCAACTCTGAAATATCGCTCTATCAACTTACAGAAATCATCCAAAAAACCCTTAAAGAAAAAGAAACAGCCATATGTGCCTTCCTGGATATATCCGGGGCTTTTGATAACACGTCCCATGGGGCGGTAAAAATTGCTCTGGAGAGGAGAGGAGTGAATAAAACCATAGTCCGGTGGGTCTGTGAAATGGTGACTACGAGAACAGCTGAGACAACTGTGGGTGAACAAACCACAAGCATCAGAACCACTCGTGGTACACCTCAAGGAGGAGTAACCTCACCCCTGTTGTGGAGCCTGGTAGTTGATGAACTCCTGTCCAGACTAACAAATTAGGGTCTAGCTTGTATAGGTTACGCCGATGATATTGTCATTATTGCCAAAGGCAAGTTTGAGGGCACACTATACGACCTCATACAAAAAGGCCTAAGTACTACCGAAGAATGATGCACGTCAGTGGGGCTGAGCATCAACTCAGCAAAAACCACTATTGTACCATTTACACGTAGAAGGAAAATTTAACTTACTAGGGAAATTCACCTAAGTGGAGAGGTTGTAAATCAAGCAAACAAAGTCAAATATCTGGGCGTAACAGTGGATAGTAAACTTCTATGGAAAAAAAGCTACTAAAGCCATTATGGTGTGCAGAAACTTGGCGGGTAAAAACTGGGGATGTACACCAAAAATACTGCCGTGGATGTACATTATGATGGTAAAACCCATAATCACATATGGGGCAGCAGTTTGGTATGGCATAGCAGAACAAAGCACTACAAGGCGAGCACTTGATAAATCGCAAAGACTGGCAAGTGTATGTATTACAGGAGCCATGAGAACATGTCCAACAGCAGCGTTGAACGTCATACTTGACCTCACACCTTTGCACTTGTCGGTGAAGGAAGCTGCAGAAAAGGCTATGTTTAGACTAGCTAGTAATAGGACCCAGGCTAAGGACATCATCGATTAAGGAGCATGGTCATCCCAGACACGGTGTATTCCCTTATTTGATCTTCCTAAAGACGATATAACCAAAGAATATCACTTTGAGAGAAACTTTCTCACAAGGATTGATAATAAAAGCGAGTGGGAAAGCGGCAAGATCACCGAATCTCTCAAAGAAAACACCATTGAATGGTACACAGACGGTTCGAAAACCGACAAAGGATCAGGAGCTGGAGTATTTGGAGTTTGCACCAAATATTTTGAGTCACTGGGTAAATACACCAGTGTCTTTCAGGCGGAAATACACGCCATTGACAGATGTGTTCAAATTATCCTGAACAGGAACTATCTCAAGCAAGATATTGCAATATTCACCGACAGTCAATCGGCCATAATGGCACTGAGTTCATAGGTCATCAGTTCTAAGATAGTACGGGATTGCCTAAGGAAACTAAATGAGGTACGAAAGAAAAATAAAGTCACTTTACTGTGGGTGCCTGGACACACAGGAGTGGAAGGTAACGAAGAAGCCAAAGAAAGGATCCAGTTCCCCGTTTGCAGGACCGGAGTCTTTTTGCGGTATAGGAAAAAACACTTATACAGCGGAGCTTAAGAAAATGGAAGACGACCTAAGAGCTCGCCTCTGGGACGACCTTCCGGGACTGAGACACTCTAAGATATTCCTTGAAAACTTCAATCCCAAAAAATCCAAAGCTCTAGTAAATTCAAGTAAAACTAAACTCAGAATTCTTACAGGGTTTATGACAGGGCACTGCCACCTTCGAGAACACCGCAGGAAAATGCTATTCGAGAGATCCAGTGAATGCAGGTTTTGCGGGGAGGAGGATGAAAATCCAGAACACCTACTAACCGTATGCGAAGTCGTCGCTAGAAGCCGGGCTACACATCTCGGTGACTATTCTTGCGTTCAAAGAGCAGAGTGTGCTAAGCGGAGCCGTAATCACGTAACCAGCGAGCGAACAGAGCAGTTGAACACTGTATCAGAGTGCCAGAAATTTTAATAAACAAACGCGAATGAGCCTGCTCCGAGTAAACTTTTTAAATAACCGAACGGTATATTCAAACTCGGACAGCTCAGATCTAAATACCGAACGCACGGTATGTAATTTTAGAAGGAAACATACCATCCTTGACACCGTACCAGTTACTAGCCTTCATCAAGGCCATAGGACTGAACGAAGTACTATGATTTGAGATCCACATCAAATCGGCCTCAGCAGGGGGCAGACGTCGCAGTGCAACAACACCTCAATATTAATCTAATCTAATCCAATCTATCCGCTATGTATTTTAGCCATATTTTTATCAAATATATAAATACGAGTATCTCACCATAATATTATTCTGTCTCCTCTGATTATAAAAAACGGTGAACTTGCACAAAGACAAAATCAAAGTATCCAAATTCGCTGTCATACCAAAATGGGCGGCTACCAAGGCGCACTTTTCAAATCCGCTCACAACGTGTTTGTACACCGAATCCTCTTCTGTATGTTCGTAAATGAAGCACAATGCAGACACAATCGGATCGTAAATTAAACGAAATAGCTCAGAATCATAAGTACCTGAAAAAAATCATTTAAATCTATGTAATCAAATTATAACAAAGCAATTTTACCTGGAGGTATATGAAAATAATCTCCTTTATTTGAAGCCCCTTTCCTCAACAAAACCTTCCACAAATAATTCTCACGAATCAAGCCACCATGTTCCGAAGGCATTACAATTTCATCTCCCTTAATGGCATGATAAATTTCATTCAACATTGATTCTTCAAAATTGTCTCCACCATTAACTCCTTGCAGGTTTTTTTTGAATGCAGAATCCGACATTGGATTTGATTGTTTTTTGGCATTCTGATTATGTTGATCCACATTGAGCATGATTACAGCATAAGCCAGAGTAAATGCTGAGTCTACGTCAGCAAATGGTTCATTGTTGCTTTGGTGCCAATGCTCAGCAAATTGTTCCAGGATTAATGAAATAGTTGGGGCTTCGCCTGGTAATCTAAACGATTCTAGAAAGCTTCTCAAGGCTTCATCAATTCTTACTCCGTTGAAATTAAAGGTTTTTACAAAGGCTTCAAGGATGTTTAGGTTGCTTCTGTTGCTTATGTATTCGCCAATCATTTTTTTGTCTAAAGCTGGATTTTCTCGTAGAAACATTGCAACTTCATGTGGGTCTAATTCAGGTTTGAGAACACCATGTTCTTGGAAAAATTGAATACCTTTTTTGGGTTTTGTGTTGAAGTGCTCGGTACCTTGAGGTAGCCACTTTTTAATATTTTTTCTGGCCAATAGATCATCTAGTGCAGGCAAATTGTCACTGTAATTTTGTCTTATAGTTTTGCCTATTATGTTTTTTGTTTTAGATTCAAAACAATGCATTTCTATGCCTTCAATGACAGTTAATAAAGCATCCAAAGACATTAGGTGTGTGTGCCAAATTCCATTAGTAGCATTTTTAGCCAGCAATTTAGTTAAATCCTCATATAAATTAGTACAGTACATGTCGCAATCGTAATTAAGATAAAGTTCATTTACAAAACCAGGTATTCTCCATAATTGTAATATGTTATCTAAAGCAACTTCTTTATGCTCGTAATTGTTAATTTTTTGATTATCGCTTACAATAATATCAATTAGTTTTGTTAGGTATTTTTCCATTTGAAATTTCAAGTGGATTCTGAGTGATTCAAACATTAGAAAAGACACTTGCAAGTCAGCAGCAAATATCGAAATCCTTTCGTTTGTCAATAATGAAAATAAGTTGCGAGCCAAATCATCTTTGACTAAAGCCAATAAGGTGGCGTGTTTTCCTATACTGTCAGCACCCACTTCAAAAGCTACAGTTAATAGAGTTAAGCCTAAATGAATCATGACTTCGGTGTTTTGTTTGTCGTTTGGGTTACATAAACTTATTAGAAATCTACAAAATAAAAAATGTATTATCTGATTTTTGTGTTTAAATATTTAACCTGAATAGTTCTCTGACGCAAGCAAGGCCATAAGGTAACAAGACTAAATCGTCTTGAAGTTGTGGAGTAAACCGTATGCCTCTTTGATTCACATAATCTTTTGAAGTTTCATTTGTATCTAATACCTCGCTAGATGGTGGTTTTTGAATAATTGGTTCACTATTATTTTCCAATGAACCTTCTTTTTCCTCAGCATCAATATTATCCTCGATAACTGTTGTAGTAGGACTCTCATCTATTTGTAAAATTTGGCCTTGCATATCAACTACATTTGTTGGAGCTTCTTTGGATTTCTCTTCGATAACCTCAGCACTTTTTTTCCTAAACGAATGCCTGCTCCGTTTTTTGGTTCTGCTATGTTCCATGCCCGCTCTCATTTTCAATTGCTTCACGCTAGACCTGGATGTTGGAGAATTTAATCAGTTTCAATATATGTAATAATATTAATATATAAAAAAATTAACAAATTATGGTTCCAAAGTTGAAAATGTAAGAAGCAGAATTGTGGTTTGGTTGTCTTATTAGTCTGAAAGTAATCAAAGTTGTGAATAGTATATGATGTTACCGGACAATTTGACCCTTCAAGAGGTGAAGTTGGGCTAGAGGTGGTCAATAAGGTTGCTTGACCCCCGCAGATTGAGAAATTGTAAAAATTGTTAAAGTTTGAGAAATTTATACTCTGTCATACAAATTTTTAAAACATAAAAATAAATGACTGGTCTTAAGACTACCATAAAGATATAGAATGTTCTTCAACACCCTCTCTCATTAGAAATCTTGGTTAGGCCGGCCCATATTATCACATAAAATGTCATGTTTTGGGTTGAACAAGGCTTTTGTCATTATATCAGCAACTTGAGTTTCTGTAGACATTCTGTGTACAGGGTGTTTCTTTATATATTGACACCCCATCTACAGGCTTTACCTTTACAGGTAGAAGAAAGGTATAAATACAAAAGTTGTACAGTTTTAGGTGAATTTTTAGAAACCGTGGTCAGAAACAAAATTTGAATGTCAGAAATGTAAAATTTTGCATACTTCCAGCTTTGTTCAAATGTAGTTGTCGTAGAAAATATTTTTCCATTTCCTCATTGCTTGAAGCTATAGTTAATTTACGATAGAGTTTGAATTTTGACCGTTATTTTCACCAGTTGAAAGTTAATAAATTCCCAATTCTGTTCCTTTTTCTGTCAACTATCAAATAATGATACATGACATTTCGATTTGACATATAAAAATATCAGATTCGGGTCTTTCAATTTTGAATTTCGAATTTTTGTGTGAAATCGTTTCAGATTTTTGCCGTTTTCTGCATTATTTTTTGATTTGTTATATTCAAAATGGGTTTTCTGGTTTTGTATGTAGTGTTCTGTGCCTTTGTGTTCCGGTGTTGCGTTTGTTTCAAACCTGGTTTTAGTTTGGATTTAAGTGTTTACTCTTTTTAAAAGTGTTTACTTTGGGCTCTAATTTTTGGATTAACTTAACTTCCTTTTAAATACGACCCTGTCGTTTATCCCTGCTGACGGAATCGACGCGCTAACGCATGCTGGCAACCTCAAGAAAAAGTTACTAGAAATGTCGACGCGACTGTCAACTTCACTTTCTATCGTGATTTCAACTATAGTAGACCATCGTCCACATATAAAATTAAAATAAGATTTTCTGTTCCTTCCCCCATCATGAAGAGACATGGATCGGCATCGCTCTGTTTGAAACCAAAGGATAGAATGAAATCCGTTATTCTTCTTGTGTTCCAACACCTAGGAGCTTGCTTAAGTCCATATAGGCTCTTCCTTGGATGACAAACCCTATCTGTACCATCATTGAAACCCTGTGGCTATTTCATGTATAATTCTTCTTGAAGCTCACCATATAAAAACTGGTTTAGACTTAAAATTTTTACTGGCCGATAAATTCAGAGCAGATCATATTGTAACTGGACTAAATGTCTCATCATAATATTGATATTTCTTCTGTGAATAACCTTTTGCGAGTAGTCTGGCTTTGAATTTATCTATAGAGCTATCTGGATTGTATTTTAACTTGTACACCCAATTATTTGGTATAGCCTTCTTACCTTACCATTGTGTAGCTTTCCTAAAGTCCAAACACAGTTCTCCTTTAAAGACTTCCCATAGCCATTTTCCAGTCATTTGCTCTATTACTTGACATAGTTTCTCAGTACGTAATTGGCTCATTTATTTCCATAATGTCTGCAGCAACCATTATAGCGGAATCTTCAAACTTGGCAGGCTTTTGTATCTGATTTCTATCTATCAGCTGTCTCAGTACATTTAGGACTTCTTCTGAAATCTCATTATCTGGTGATTCTACTAAGATGTCTGAAAAACTGTGATTCCCCAAACTATCATCTTCTTCACCGTCTTGTCCATTGTTTCCTTTAGTTTCTTGTTCTGGAGTAGATTTCCTGCTTCTAACAATCATACAATTGTTTTGCTGAGAAGTTCCAACAGGGTCTTCCAACAATGGCAACGTTGAAGTTATAAGTTTTTCGTTGAATATTACATCTCTCAATCTGACTAGTTTCTTAGATTCTTCACACCAAATCCGATATCCATCATCTTTGTCAAATTCTTTCACTGCCTTTTTATCAATTTTCTTTCTTCCTTACTTTGGTACATGGGCATTACAGGATGTTCCAATAATTTTCATGTGTTTTAAAGTAGGCTTCTTCTCATACCACAGTTCAAATGGAGATTTTCCTCCAATACTAGAATTACCAGTCCTATTCAAAATGTACGCCAAAGTATTTATTATTTCAACCCAAAAAAGTTGTGAAAGATCTTCATTAGTATGCATTATGGATCAAGCAGTTTCAATGATATAGTACGATTATCTCGCTCTGCACAACCGTTTTGTTCTGGTATATAAGGTATTACGAGTCTCTGTTTGATTCCACTTTCTTGTAGAATTTTTCTTACTTGAGCATTGTCAAATTCTCCACCATTATCTCGTTTACTGTATGTCCTAGTCCTACTGTTTTTACTTCAGTTAACATAATTGTCAGTTTCTTCGTAACTTCAGATTTTTCTTTCAGAAAGTAAACATAACGATAACGACTGAAATCGTCCTTGAATAGCACAAAGTATTTATAGCCACTTTTGGATTTTTCAAAAGGCCTACAAACATTTGTGATTTGTTAACTTGTCTATAGACCTGACAGATTTCGACATTAATATCCAGCTTGACTTGAAGGAGAAGTAGTCTTGGGGTAGAGTTTCTAAAATCTTACAGGTAACTCACAATTACATGTTTTATCTGTAAAGATTTTGTCTTTTGTTAATCCCTTTTGCAACTCATTCCACAGGTTCTTGAGCAAGAGCCTATTCAATTCAACCCACACTTCTCTTGCTGTAGAAAACCTCATAACTTTTTGTAAGGTATCTTGTGTCATATTTATCGTAAGAGCGAGAAATGCATTAAAATCTGCAGTATTGGAACTCACCAGGCTTACAATTTTGACTGCTAACGCATTTTCTTTCAAAATTGGATGCACCAACTTTCCTTCCAAAATATCAACTGCATTTGGAATACGTCCTAGAAGAATGTTCATTTTGTACTTCCATGTGGTCCAATTAGCTTTACCTTCCAGTAATCCTATATGAACTTTGTTTGGACCCAGTTCAATTACTACTTTTTCGTATTAATTCTTAAGACTTCCTTAAAGATGTAGAATGTTCTTCAACAAAAATCTCATACTTAGCTCTATCAGAGGTTAAATTCAAACAAGAAAGGCATATAAATTCTATTCCCGGCGCTCCTAATGCCAAAAATTGAACTAGAAAAGTGTATGTAAGTATATAAGTGTTGGAAATATGGACATAAGGCAGTGTACTGTCAACAGCAAAACAGTGTTTGTCCAGTTTGTAGTCAGAACCACAAAAGTGAAGACTGCAAATCTAATGTAAGAGAATGCACAAATTGTAAGTACGCCAGTGAGTGTTAAAAATACCGAATATCAGTTTCGATCACAGGATTTCCTCACTGCATAGTGTTTTGCTTATACATATGAATGCTCAGGGTCTTTTATTGCATGTTGAGGATATTCAGCAATTGTTTCAAGATAAAAACCCTTCTGTTGTATGTTGTATGTGTGAGTGAGAGTCACTTAACAGCTGATATAGAGAATGACAAAATAGCCATGCCTGGATATAATTTAGTGAATTGCTATTCATATAGCCCACACACTGGAGGGGCAACAGTTTATATTAAAAGTTTTCTAAAGTTAATATGTAGACAGGCTATAGACTTATAACTATTGGGCATTATGAAGAATGGTACAAATGAAGACAGAAAGTGTGATGGTGGGTGCCATTTGCAGATTGCCTAATGGTAACTGTAGGAAATTATTGAAGTAGATACATGGAAAAAAGTTAAACAATGATTGCATTCATCAGCGAAAAACGATGATCATAGGTGACTTGATTATCAACTTATTGAAAAATGGAAGTGATGCTGCTGAAAACTTGAAAAGGATAATACAGGCAACAGGTGTTAAACAAATCGTAGAAAAGGAAACCAGAATAAACAATGTTTCAGCCACTTTGATCAATCATATAATAACAAATTATTTTAATGCAAGAGAAGTATAGTTCTTCCAAAGTCAATTGGAACAAGGTGAACACAATTCATGTGTATGACTGGTGGCAGTGCATTTCTTATGGAAATTTTCAGTGACCAGTCAGCCACCAGTTGGTACCTTGTTCCAATTGAGTTTGGAAATACTATACCAAGAAACTTTCCCATGGTAAGTGATCATGACATTGTTGGTACCAAGTTATCATTTGAGATTTTACAGATCAGTAGATTTTACAGGATAGTTATTTCAGGGCTAGAGGTGGCCAGGAAGCTTGTTTGACCCTCTCAGATTGAGAAATTGTAAAAATCTCATTCCCAGCTCTAGTAGATCTGAAATTCAGAAAAGAAAGGCATACAAATTCCTTTCTTGACGCTCCTAATGCTAAAAATTGAACTAGAAAAGTGTATAAGACTTTGATTTTTGACCGTTCAACAGGTAAAGTTGGGCAAGAGGTGGTGAAAATACTCAGAGCTAAAATCCAATTGAAACATTGTAAAATTCCTATTCTCAGCTTTACTAGAGTTGAAATTCAAACTAGTGTGGCGTGGAATTTCTATTCTCGGCGCTCCTAATGCCAAATACTGGATTAGAGAAAACTAAAACTTTGATTTTTGACCATTCAAGAAGTAAACTTGGGCAAAAGCTTGTCAGAAAGGTTGTTTAAAACTCTCAGAGCTGAAATCCAACTGAAACATCATTGTGAAATTGTCTTGGTTTTATTTGGTAACCAGAAAGAGGTTATATGATACACTGGAATACAGAAATAAATTTACTGAGCCAATTGAACAAAAAATTGGAAATAGAGTCAAGGCAAATGTTAGGACTAGAGACAAGAGACAGAGAAGAGAATACAAGGACAGGAGGGGAATTAGTTCAATTGCTGAAAAATCGAAAACCGTTAACATGCAAATGGGTATTACATAAAAAATCAGATGGTCATACAAAGACACATCTGGTTGTCTGTGGATTAGATTACAATGAAAGGTTTGCACCGCAAGTATTAGATTATTGTTGACTTACGCAATGAGAAAAAGGATGTTTATTCAAACATTTGCTGTAAATACAGCTTTTCTGAATGGAGAAATTTACATGTTACAACCAGAAAGTTTGTTTTCTGAAACAAAGTTTATATGGTTTGGAACAAACATGGAAAGACTGGAACAAGAAATTTACTAAAAGCTTGGAAAAATTGAGATTCATAGACACAGACGATGACCCATGTATTTTTTACAATGAAGAGAAGAAAACTCATCATTACATTTGTGTATTATCGAACTGTGTGGATGTGTTTTGATAGCTCCGCGGGTTTTTCCTAAAATTCCAATAAGTGATTCTCAAAAACCATTGAAGGAAATATAAAAGGTGGCCCATTCATAAATTTAACCGGATTTAAATCCTCAAAAAAAGAGCAAGATCCGGTTCACGCCCCACTTCAACAGAAGAGAGAAACAAAATTCCAAAACATTTTGATAAACCCAAAGAGGGAGAACCTCAGGTAGGAGATATTTGGACAAACTAAGAAAGTCGGTCTGACAATACTTACTACATGAGTGATGCAATCTTAAATGCTTTGGGAACTATTAATAATTTAATTGAAAACAATGAATGTAATTTAATGAACTTAATCGAACTAAGGAAAGTAGTATTCAAACTACACGAAAATGTAACTAAATTAGTGTACAAAGTTGGGAAATTAGAAACGGAAACCATAATATTGAGGTCAAATAATCAAAAATCTCAGTTTATCAGAAAAAATAATTTGACAAAGAAAATTTTGGAAAAGAATAATATAGCCGAAATCATGGATTCTGCAACAAACCAAATCAAGACATACAGTACAATTACAGAACATAACAATCAAACAGTGGACGAAAAATGGACAACTTCGACAAAAATAAGAATCTTTGAAAACATTGTGGAGCCAAACATGAAGCAAATCAGTGCCCAGAAAACACACCGTTAAACCTTGAAGATAGGCCGCACACTGCTAGAGATTTGAAATGTCCTGCCTACCTGTAAAAAATTCAAAGTTAACTTTGCCACCACCAGTCAACAAAGAATTTTTTTAAAGTAATTAAATTGTCCCAGGGAAACGGAGAAACTCTAAAACAAATAAAAAGGTGGAAACAACATCAAATTTGTTCTTATACATCAAAATCTGCAATCAATAGGGAACAGTGTGCTGAAAATAGAGGAACTGTTACAGCAAACCTCTTGTAGTGTATTATGTGTGAGTGAACACTGGAAGACTGAAATGCAACTAGCTTTGAATTCTGATTTCAAAATATTCAAACCTCAATTGCTCGATAACGGTTGAGCAAATTGCATTAAAATTTCCAAAATTTGTAGCTTTTATCAAGTTCTAAATGGCCTGTAATTTACAATATTTCCAGATTTATAGTTTTTGTGCAAATTGAATTTGAAGTTTTTGACAAAATTTGGACTAAAAGTCAACTTTGAGGCTCAATTGCTCAAAAACTATTCGAGCTATCAAACTCTATTTTGCACAGATTTATAGAGAATTTAATTCTCTTTCCAATGGTATATCATTTAATTCAATTTACTTAAAATTTACCAAATATATGGGCAATTGTTCATGACCATGTCAAGATGTTGAAAATTTTCTAGAACCAAAAATAGGATTTTCTTTTTAATTTTGTTTCTGCTTAAAATGGCCATTTAGAATTGATGTCAGGGTTATTTTTCAGTAATTTTGACTCGCTTTATCGATTGATAAAGTCAAAATTGAGCAAAACTGAAAAATAAAAAAATCTAGATTTTCATAAGGGTACCCTCTTTGAATTCTGATTTCAAAATATTCAAACCTCAATTGCTTGGTAACGGTTGAGCAAATTGCATTGAAAATTACAAAATTTGTAGCTTTTATCAAGTTCTAAAGGGCCTATAATTTACAATATTTCCAGATTTATAGTTTTTGTGCAAATTGAGTTTCAAGTTTTTGATAAAATTTGGACTAAAAGTCAACTTTGAGGCTCAATCGCTCATAAACTATTTGAGCTATCAAACTCAATTTTGCACAAATTTATAGAGAATTTAATTTTCTTTCCAATGGTGTATCATTTAATTCAATTTGATCAAAATTCACCAAAGATATGGGCAATTGTTCATGACCATGTTAAAATTTTGAAAATTTTCCAGAGCCAAAAATAGGATTTTCTTTTTGTTTCTGCTTGAAATGGCCATTTAGAATTGATGTCAGGGTTGTTTTCCAGTAATTTTGACCCGCTTTATCGATCAATAAAGTCAAAATTGAGCAAAACTGAAAAATAAAAAAATCGACATTTTCATCATCAATCATAAACTATGCAGACGACACCAATTTGTTAATAACAACCCAGTGTTCACCTTACCTAATTGAGTCAGCCAAAGATTATACCTATAACTGGTTCACTAACTAACAGAGCATCAGCTACCGCTACCCCCTCAAGGGGGTGTTCTTTCTCCGCTACTATGGACACTGGTGGTAGACAAAATTCTCACCAGACTGAGTAGTGCTGGATACCAGGTCATAGGTTACGCAGATGACCTAGCCATTGTAATCAAGGGCAAGCATGAAGGTATAGTGACAAGCCGAATGCAAAGTGCCCTAAACATCGTTAAAAATTTGAGCGAAGGCGAAGGACTATCCCTAAACGCAAACAAAACAATCCTTGTCCCGTTCACAAGAAGAAGGAAGCTAAATTTGAAAGCCCCGACCCTTAACGGTACACAACTAACATTTTCCAACGAAGTGAAGTACTTAGGGGTCACTCTGGACCAAACCCTCACTTGGAACAAACAGTTAGAGAAAACATGCTCTCGAGCTACATCAGCCATTTGGTCATCCCGAAGACTTGTTGGCAAAACATGGGGGCTAAAGCCAAAGATGGTATTCTGGATCTACCAAACCATAATAAAGCCCATGGTCACATACGCCTCATTGGTGTGGTGGCCCAAAACCCAACAAGTCACCGCTCAGATTAAGCTAAGAAAGGTGCAAAGGCTGATATGTCTAGGAATAAAGGGAGCAATATCAACTTGCCCCACCGCAGCCCTAGAGACGCTACTCAACATGCCCCCACTTCACCTATGTGTGAAAAAGGAGGCAATAACCAGCGCTCACAGGCTATTCCAAATAGACAAGTTCAAGCCTGGCGATCTGAGGGGACATCTGAAAATCCTTGAACTAATAACACTGGAGAATGCCAGCAAACCAAGTGACCACATGATGGTCAGATTGGACTTAGAGATCCCCTTCGCAGTGGTAATAAACGACCACCAATCATGGGAGAATAAAGAACTACCACAAGCAGACAATGCATCTCTGTGGTACACAGATGGATCCAAGCTAATGGTAGGAGCTGGACTGGGCTTTTCCTGCCCTAACTTCAAGCTCTCCAAGGCATTGGGTAAACATCTTACAATATTTCAAGCCGAACTGCTTGCCATAGATATATGTGCACAAGAGTGTCTTAACCAAAGCCTCAAAAGAAAACACATATTCATACTATCGGACAGCCAAGCTGCCTTAAAAGCCTTGAGCGCTTTCAAATGCACGTCAAAACTAGTCTGGGAGTGTAAACAGACCCTAAAAACACTAGCGACACATAACCAGGTAACGCTGATGTGGCTGCCTGGTCATCGAGGCATAGAAGGAAACGAAGAGGCAGATGGCCTCGCAAAGGAAGGGGCCTCAACACCATACCATGGACCAGAGCCCTACTGTGGCTTAATGAAAAGCCACATCATGGCAGAACTAAACAAATGGGAGAAAGACCAACTGACGCAATAGAAACCGCAGAGCACCTGCTCTGCGAATGTCCAGCCCAATTCTGCAAGAGGCTCAAATTCCTCGAGGGGGCAACACTGTCACCAGAAGAAGTGGGCCAACTGACACCCAGGAAAATAGCTTCCTTCGGCAGAAGTCTACGCTTCCTGGAGACAAATTAAGATGTAGAGTCACGAACAAAATATCTGCAAAGGTAGCAGTGCTGAGCGGCTGAAAAGCCGAAACGACTCCCCCGAAATCTACAAATCTACAATCTACTGGTTCACTAAAAATAAATTGATTATGAACAACGAAAAAACAGATGTAGTATTATTTAGGATAAACAGATCCGAATCCCAGAACCCCTAGGTGTTACTATTAAAAATACAGAAGTGCAATTGTCAAGGTACACTAAATTTCTTGGAAATGTGATAGACAATCAATTATGTTATGATGAACATGTGGAACATGTATAAGATAAACTTAATAAAACATGTTATTCTCTTAGAGTTTTAAGTAAATATGTAAATCTACAAACCAAAAGGGATATTTATTTTGCTAACTTTGAATCACATATAAGATATAGTATCATATTGTTTGGTAACTGCAGGGACATTGGAGGCATCCTAATTTGTTAGAAGAGAGTTTTAATGCTAATGGTAAATCTTACAGCATGAGAATCATGTAGGAGCAGATTTAAATCAAATAGATTATTGACCGTCACTGCAGTTCACATACAAGAATGTATTTTTTTTTTTAAACCGATCTCTTTTTACAATGGTTGAACCACAAACTATATCCCAAACAAGAACTAGAAACTATAGTTATCTGATACACAGGTCAAAATTGTTGGAAAATGGTGCGTTCTATTCCTGCATTGAACTGTATAACAGCCTGCCACATGACATAAAAAATATAGCTAATCTAAAACCCCTCAAAAAAAGCTCTATTCAATTACCTGTTGAATGGCCCTGTGTGGCTAAACTTCGCCAGCTGCATCCTTTGTGATGCACATACATTTATATCATGTACCTACCAGTTCATGTATGCTGTATGTGCAATAAAGATGTTTATTATTATTATTATTATTATAATGCAATATCATTGACAGAGGCTGGATATCGTGCAGCTACAAGTGGAACTCAAGAAGTCTGTTGGATTTGTCAAATAATTACAGAACTTGGAATGCAAGAAATGATTGAAAAAACTGATTTGCTTGTTGATAATAAAGCAGCAATTCATATGATGGAAAATATAGAAAAAGGGATAGTCACATAAGGAAAAAACACATCGAGATTTGTTGCAAGTTCATAAATCAGTATGTTGGGAGGACTGTAGGTACTCTTAGTTTATCTACATATAAAAAAACAAGTTGCTGACACCTATATTTACAAAGGCCTTGAATAAGAAAATCTTTAAAAATTAACTGTTTAAGGAGGAGTGTTGAATTGTCAGTTAGTCACATTTTTATTATAATCTTTCTCTAGATAATTCTAATACCTGAGGTCATCTGAAAATTGAGGCAAACGCATAAACACCAGCTGTACCATATCCTTTAAATATTGTTCGGCGGTTTTTTTTAGGAGCTCATGAATGCGAGCTTCAAAACATATCCTGAAACAACTCAGCATTATTTCGCATAGGCTCTCATTTGTGAGCATGGCTCCTTCTGGAGCTAAGGTCAATGTTCTCAGAACTTGAAGTATTCTCATCAGAACTACTCCATCTGAAGATTGATCGGTTCCGACAAATCTGGCATGAGTGACTGCGTCCGCAATGTTGTAAACTGTATTAGGAACACTAGGGTGTGTAGGATCGATTAGGCCGTAAGATAGGAATTTGTTGACTGCTGCCAGGGCTAAGCTTGTGACTGGTCCGCTGGTGTCTTCGCTTCTGATAACTTCGAGAAACGGAGCCAGGAAGACGTCGGGTTCTACGAGTCTTAGATCATCGATTTTCATCAGGAGATCTTTCAAATCTTGGATGTTTTTCAATAAATTGTCGGTGTCTTCGTCTGAATGCGATGGCCAACGAATTCCTAAGGAAATATTGGTATATTTAAAGGGGGAACATGAATTCATAAGTATGTTGTTTTTGTTTGGGGGTTTTAAATTGAACATTGCACTCACCTCTTTTGATGGCAGTCATCAGGATGGTCATCTCTCCTTTGACGACGAAAATCCCATTGCTGGGCAGTGCCATTTTTGCTGGGTTTCGTTTTATTTAATTATTTTCAACAAAAACAAATTACATTATGGATAAATAATATACACGTCACTTTAAAATAAAACACTTACAATTTTGACAGCACGCTGTAAAAATTAAATCTGTCAACAGAGGGCGCTCGCTCAATTTCTATTTAGCCGAACCCGATTTGGCAACACTGTTGTCGAGTATTAAGTACCAGTGATGACGTCGCAGCGTATTGTTTTTCGCCTACTTGGATGTTTACACCACAGGCTATGATTCCGCTGGCCCTTGCTTTATGCATGCTATATCAGTACTTGATTTTAGTACATAAAAACATTCTAAAGGTGGGTTGCTAACTCCGTGCACTCCGAGTGACTCCAGCCGTTCGGCTATTGCTTTTTGGCGTATTAGGGGTGACTCCATTAGCGTTCGACTATACGGAGTGGAGTCATGAAGTTAACTCCAAAAGTTCCACCGTTCATTGGTTCCACCTCTGAAAGAGAATGTTTTGCACAGAAGTGAATTGTGTACACTGTCAAGCTTGTTGTGTTGTCACGTTGTGGTTGTTGTTAAAAAAAATTAAAAATCGTTCATGTATGGGTGCGGGAATAGATAGATCAAGGTTCCTAAAGGTAATAAGGTTGCCTGGTAATGGGTAACCTGATGACACGTCTGGGGAACCTTATGTTGAGACACCCCAGATGACGTTATAAAGTTATCAGGCAACCTACCCGTCTCAAACAACCTTGATCCAATATCTAATTTACAACGAGAAGAAGTTGTATAGTAAATTTTTATTTTGGTAGAACCAGTGCAGAAAAAATGTATTTTTATCTCTTTTTCATACGAGCTGGTAGAAAAAGACACAAATACACCGTAATACACTCAATGCGCACGAACCTAACTCCAGCCGTTCGAGTTAAGGTTCGGATATTGCTTTTTTCGTATCAGGGGTGACTCCATTAGCTCTGTTCACTCCACTCCAACTCCGCGCTGAATAGCCGAACCCAGCTAGCGGGTTGGTTTTAGCTCTAGGGTAAATAGATACTTTAAGTTTGACCAAACACGTTAACGTAATCTTTAAACGTAAACCCTATTTTTTACTATAGCGTCGAGTGATCGTCAGTACTCACAAATCAGTTTAAGTTAAATTTTCACGTAAACGTTAACGTTATATCTCACAATCATGACCTAACCTCTAAATTTTGTTGTGAAAAGGACAAATAGGGCAATCCTTTGGGCAATCCAACGACCTTTCAAAATGGAGGCCAATGCCTTTTTTCCACTAATAATTTCTTAAACTAAAAACTTTCCATCTTGGAATACGAAAATTATCCTCCCAAACACTAGAAAATCATCTAAAAAGCCCCACAAAAAACACAAAAAACAGTTTTTTGATGAAAAATGTCACGATTACTTGAATTAAATTTATGGCGCCAATTTTTTGGCATTGACCATGCATTGACCGCCATTTTGTTTGGATTGCCTTATTAGAAATTATTTTTCGTATTTTGATTATTTTGGATTACATGACAACTTTTTTTTAAGGTTAAAATACATTTGGCAAAGGTCGACACCTGCAATCTGGCTTCAGGCCCACTCGGTTTAACGAACGTTTACGGATAAGGTACACGCAAAGACCCGTTAAATAACGTGACACGTAACACGCTATTGGAGAGATATCGGTAACCCAAATAGCATCATGCAGTATTAGCGCCAACGTTATTTTGACATTAAACCTATGCGCGATTCGATTTTTAACACTACGTACTAAAATAACGTTACCGCATAACGTAATTTACCCAGCATTTACGTTAAGCGCTATCTCGAATAACGTCTAAAAATAACGCCGTGGAATAATAGGTTATGTTATATTTATTGTTTATTTTATTATTTTTGCTGTGTTCAAGTGAATATGGATTGTTCAAAAAATAGTAAAAAAGCAAATCCTCTGTCCCTGACCATAAACAACAGACAACACAAATCAAATCAAAACAAGGTACAAGTTAGGCTACGGTTATAAAATAACGGATGCGAACAGGCAAATTTTACGTTGAACTGTTTTCCGATAACTCTAATTTGAAAGTATGATACCGCTTTACTTTAAAAAAATAACTCCTGACGTTATTACCGTCCATACGCGCTATCTGTTTTACCGATATCTCTCTATTGGAGAGTGCTCGACAAAAAACGTCATGCGCTAATAACGCTTACGGTATTTTGACGTTTATTGGATGCGCGATTCGCTTTTTTACGTGTCTTCCGCTATTAGGGTTAGCGCTTACGTACCGTTGGGCGCTATTCAAAATACCGCACAATATTGACATGACAACTGACAACTCCTACTTCGATTTTTCTCTGGAGAGGTTAGGATTTTTGTTTATTATTTATTTCTTTGTGTTATGGGTTAGGGTTTTGGGTGCCAACTCAAGTTCTCACTTCTGAGTTTGTGTTTTGTGGCAGCTTGTTTGGTTTGTATTTATTATTTTAAACAAAATGTCCCTTGGAACTGGTGTTGGTGTTCCCTCGGTGGGTCCAATAAAGCCAAAAGACGGACCGAAGAGGTTAGAGATAGAGATATTGAGTTCCAGCCCTGGAATCTTGAAATGAATAACACTAACCTCTAACAGAATTACGGGTTGAAGTATGAATTGCTTGAGAGATTCTTAGAGCTTCTGCCAATCTATAGATATCTTGCCTCTCAAATCGAAAATTATTTTTCACATCTTCTTCCTGCATATTATCCAAATCAAATTCAATATTAATATTAGGGTTTTGAAGGACTTCTCCTTGGTTTTGCTCCACTCCTAGTATATGGTGCAAAATCACATACTCAATAGCATTCTCGTTAGCCCCAGCTAAGATCACCGCCTCAAGATCTTCCTCCATCATAAGGTATGTAGGTACCTCTATCACAGTTTTTCAATTAACTACTTTTTTTTGAAATCTGATTTCTGAATCAAAAATCAACAAACAAAATAAACAAAAAAGTCAGGTTATAGGTTGTATCGAAACATTTGACATTTTGACTTCTACATGAGCGCAGCGCTAATTATAGAAATAACGTGGCAATAAGTTTCATTTTCAGCTTTTATTTATAGCTTGACGTTATGTAATAGCGCGGCGTAAATATCGTAATGCATGCGGTATTGTGATTGGCAATATCTCTCTATTTATGGTGAAAAGAAACTGCGCATCCGCAGCTGTCAAATCTTACGTTAGCGTTAACGCAAGAATCGTAGCGTTAATGTATTTTGTCTAACAAGGGCGGGTATGATAAAACTACTTTGAGAGTTAACTTGAAGTTAACTTCTGGAATTACATGTAATTCAAAAAGTTAACTTCCAAGTTAACTGTCAAAGCAGTTTTATAATACCCGCCCTTAAAGTGTCTAATGTGTCCAGTTGCAATGGAGTTATGCGACCCGTGAATTAAAATGTAATATCCTTGAACAAAAAGTAACCACAGAAACATAACTTCGACAGTGAACATCGATATTTTTATATCGATATTTTATTGGCATCGATATCACAGCCCAAGGATGATACACACTACTACCCTTACTACCACACAGCTTCTACTACTACAAAATGACCTATCCTCATAGGGCTTGTGTTTAACAAATGGGACTTTCTGCAATAGTTAGGGAATTGCAAACTAACTAACTGAAATGAAAATACGTACTGGAAAGTGGTGTTTCCCGCACTCTTATAGGAAAGTATATTCTATATTCTAGTATACGGCGGTTCACTAACAACTGTATGGAGTGCTCCAACTGTTTTTGTACAGAGTACTTTAACTATTAAGAGAGCTCCAACTGTTCGGAGTTCTTCTTGTGTTCCGAGTATTTCAATTGTTTCTGTTTGGAATACTACTGATAGGAGTCCTTTAACAGTTCGAAGTGTTCTTACTGGTAGGGCACTTTAATCTGTTTGGTTGTTTATCGCCTTGACGTAGGTGTCCCACAGGTTATGAATCCGCGGACTTTTCCTTTATGCATACTTGATTTTAGTACATTAATTAATATTCTAAAACAAAGCTTTTTAAGATCTCATTTACATCTTCCTCTTTGTTTATTTTGTTTATCAAAATTAAATAATATTTTTTATCATAAATGTTATGTACCATACCTTGTACCAAACTACGACCGTTGCCGCAAGCAGCTGACAAAGCAGTCGATGACGTCGTCAATGGTGCTACACAATATGGCCGCGATTCCCGAGACCGACAAGCAATCCCTCGTGTAGTAGTGTGTATTATCCTTGTGCTTATCCGCCTCGTTTTTAGGAACGAAATTTGGAACGGTTCTGGGATTGCGCAGGACTGCTTGTGCACAAAAAATAATAAAGGACTGTTCTAATACTAGTTCTGAACCGATTCGGAACTAAAAAAACCAAAACACAAAATTCTAAAACAGTTCCTCCTTACCTCCTTCAAAGCAAGAGCTGAGAGAACAGGTTCTAGAACAATCCCAGAATAGGCCCCTTGCATCAAATTTTTTTATTGCTGATTTCGATAGTCCATGAAAAATAAGTCAACACGTGTTTTTTCTTTTTCTTGTTAGTCAAAAATTGACGGAGATACAACGCTTTGAAATGTCCTTCCGACGTCATAACTTGAGGCGTTTTCTCGCGGGGCGAATGGTTCGAACTACGGTTTAAACCAATTTCACGATGACGTCATCACTTGTGACCGCGAGAAAATGAAAGGTTTGAACCACAGTTTTATGTCAACGGAGAACAAGCCATGAGGCGGTTCGAACTTTTATGAACCAGGTTCAATGTGACGTCACTGGTTCAACGCAAGAATGTACAGGTTCGAACCTAATTGAACCGGGTCGAACCAGTTCCACCGCGAGAAAACAGCTTTAGGTATAATACGTTGTGAGTTGTGACGTCGCACATGCTCAGTATATCTATATATAAAAAACTTAATATTTGTATAACTTCCGGAATAATCATATTTGGGCGAAATAAAAAAAAAGTAACGATTTTTTTTCGATTTCCTACAGTTTGCAATAAACAATAATCAATTTAATTTTCCATGCAAGTACCCTATTGTTCTTAAAGAGTTCTAGATAAACCAAAACACTGTCAACACAGTTCGATTACGATTCTGAAAAGACCAAAACGCGTTTTCTAATATGCGCATATGCAGAATGATTCCAACAAAGTTAGTGTCAACGTCATCAACTACGTTGTCAGCTGTTTGCGCCAGCGGATAAGTTATCCTGCAGTAGTAGTGTGTATTATCCTTGGTTTACACCGGTCATTGTCAAGGAAGTTTTGACGATAATCAACACTTTTCAAAGTGATATTTTTACATGTGACTTTTAACCAAGGTTCCTGAAGACGATAAGTTCTCTGGTAATGGGTAACTTTATGACGTCATTTAGGGTGCCTCAGCATAATGCAAATCTCCATAAAGCACCCAGATGCGTCATCAAGTTACCCATTACCAGACAACCTATTAACTTCAGGAACATTGGTAAAAAGTCACATGTAAAAATATCACTTTAAGGGCGGGTTTCTCAATAGCAGGTCACCTCCAAGTTAAGCTAACTCCAGGGTAAACTTTGCAATTTGACACGTTAACCCTGAAGTTGAAACCAACCCGCTATCAAGAAACCGGCCTTAAGCGTTGATTATCGTCAAACCTCCCTTAAGCCTAATACTCATATTTGCGAAATTCGCATTTTTTTGACATTGCTTTGACAATTTGACATTTTATGCGTGTATCAAACGTCAAATTGTCGAAGCAATGTCAAAAAAATGCGAATTTCGCATTAGGCTTTAAAATGGTTGGTGCAAACTGCAAACGACCATTAGAAAATAATTTCATTGTTTAGGGTGAGGGATAAGCTCGGCGGTAAGCTTCTCGATAGCGAGTCATTTCCGAGATGGTATTAACTCCAGGGTAAATGTGGACATATCTACCCTGGAGTTGCAATGTTCACCCTTGAGTTATTCTTAACTCGGGGTTGATTTACTAATGAGAAACCAGCCCTAAGAAATTAAAATGTAATATCCTTTAGCAAAGAATTACGAAAACGTATACAAATTTTTTTCTCCCGGTGGAATTGGTTCGATCCGGTCCAATTAGGTTCGAACCTGTACATTCTTGCGTTGAACCAGTGACGTCACATTGAACCTTTTAAAAAAATTCGAACCAGACTCATGGCTTGGGGCGTTTCTCGTCGAGTGAATGGTTCGAACCACGGTTTAAACCAATTAGTAGATGACGTTATCACTTATGAACGCGAGGAAATGGAAGGTGTGTACACAGTCTTACGGAGAATAAGCCAAGAGTCCGGTTCGAACTTTTTTGAATCAGGTTTAATGTGACGTCACTGGTTCAACGCAAAAGTATACAGGTTCAAACCTATTCGAACCGGATCGAACCAGTTCCACCGCGAGAAAACAGATCAAATCTGTTTTAAAAATTGAACGAAAATCTGTTCCGAATTCATTTACTGTCAAATGAAACCCTGAACTAGATCACAATTTAAAAAAAATCCTGAATTAGTGTTCTAGAACACATTGAACTTATTCCAGTTTTTGTTCGTAATTCAATAGAACCAGTTCCAAACTATTTGAAGTTCAACTAAAATCAGTTCCAAAACGTTTCTTTGTGTTTTAAAGACCTCGTCGACCGAATTAGTTCACAATCAAAAAATCTATAATTGCCTTGGAACACATCGAATTTACTCTTTTTTTATTCACAATTCATTTAGTTTGTTCGGACTCAGTTTAGAATCAGTTCTGAATTGAACTGCGCTTACAAATTTGTTCATATCGAACATACATATCAGGCAGTTCAATTCAAAACTGATTCTGAACAAATTCATTATTGTTGCGTTGTTCCGAACACATTGAATTGTTCGCAGTTCATTTAGAACCTGTTCCAGATAATTTTTGAACTGTTTCTCAGAGTTCTATTATTCATCTAGAATCGGTTCCAGATATAATTGCTGTTCCGAATTCGGACAAAGCTAAACTTAATTGTATTGGAGCACATTGATTGTTCGTAATTCAAATAAAATCGATCCCGAATAGATCTTGAAGTCTTGAACTGGTTCACAATCGAGCAATCTTTAATTTATGTTCCAGATCATTGTTCGCGGTGCAACTAGAATCAGTTCCAAATCGGTTTTATTTGTTCTTAACCCAAAAACCTGTTCCGAACTCGTTTGCCTTTATACTCTTCAATATTCGAACTCACTCTATTTACTTTAAAGGAGTAAAAAAAATACAATCTTGAACGATTTGCTTACTCAGAGCACTCGAAATATGGCAAATAGAGTAATTATGTTCATGTTTGAGTGTAAGGAAGGAAATAAATAAAACTTTTTAATGAATAAACCTACTCTATTTACTCTATAATAGTAGTACGAGTAAACAGAGTTAAATTTAGTGCACTAAAACAAGAATCTCGGACCAAATAAAGTAACAATAAATAAAGTAACGTTGCCCGATTAGTTTCGAACATATAAAAAAATCCTACACTGGATCCAGAATTAGTGTTCTAGAAGCAACCATTAACAGAATTTGAGTAAAAAATGTCGATTAGAACGAAATCTCCTCTGCAAAGTACGCAAACATAACCTACAAAATCCGAAAATGCCGGTAATGCAGGTACCTACAACGATAAATAGAATTCTATTTTAGTTAAGTCACTTGTTATTTTTTAAATAAATTTTTTTCAATTAACGGCGTTTTTTCGCGGGGCGAATAATTCAAACTACGGTTTAAACCAATTTGTATATGACGTCATCACTGGTGAACGCAAGGAAATGGAAGGTTTAAACACAGTCTTATGTCAACGGAGAACAAGACAAGAAAGAGTCCGGTTCGAACTTTTTTGAGCCAGGTTCAATGTGACGTCACTGATTCAACGCAAGAATGTACAGCGATATCTAATATCGATGTCTGGAGCACCGGTGCCACATCACTAGCTAAAGTTCACACCGTTGACAAGTAGATGCATTCAGCCGGCGTCATTTAAATTTAAAAGGCATCGACCATTGACAAGCTCAAGGCCGACCCTGACAGGCCCTTTTTTTCCTCATGGTGGGTCTTAAAACAGACCCTACCTAGAGATTATTTTGTTATTTAATTTGTTATAAATAAAACAGGTAAATTTGAGTCAAATTACAAATAATTAGTTAAGTTTTGGTTGCCCCAAAAACCTCACAGTCTATATCTACGATACGTGTCCTTTGAGGTTATAATATTAGAAAGTGAACATATTGTAATTAGTTTTTTCGTTGTAATTTTACAGGGAAAATGTCGCGTCGAAAAGGCGAAATCGAAGAAACAGACAAACTCACCCGTATAGCAATTGTAAACGCAGACAAGTGCAAACCCAAAAGATGCAGGCAAGAGTGCAAAAAATCCTGCCCCGTAGTCCGAATGGGGAAACTGTGCATCGAAGTGGCTCCTACTAGTAAAATAGCCGCAATTTCCGAAGAACTTTGCATTGGTTGCGGTATTTGTGTCAAGGTAATAACAACCCCAATCCTAATACTAACAACTAATATTAATAATTCTTCAATAGAAATGTCCATTTGAAGCGATCACCATTATCAATTTGCCAAGTAACTTGCAACGTGAAACCACTCACCGATATGGCAAAAACTCCTTCAAACTCCACAGGTTACCAATACCAAGGCCAGGTGAAGTCCTAGGTCTTGTGGGTACCAACGGTATAGGCAAATCAACTGCATTGAAAATCCTTGCCGGCAAACAAAAGCCCAATTTAGGACGATACTTAGACCCCCCAGATTGGACCGAAATCCTGAGCCACTTTAGAGGCAGCGAATTGCAAAACTACTTCACCAAAATCCTAGAAGATGATCTGAAGGCTTTAATCAAGCCTCAATATGTAGATCAAATTCCCAAGGCTGTTAAAGGCACAGTGGGTCAATTGCTAGACAAGAAAGACGAGCTAAAAAATCAAGATGAGATTTGCAGGATGCTTGATTTGAGTCATATAAAGGAAAGAGAAATTGGAGCATTGTCTGGTGGGGAGTTGCAGCGTTTCGCTTGTGCGATGGTTTGCATTCAAGACGGCGATATTTTCATGTTTGATGAGCCTTCTTCTTATTTAGACGTAAAACAACGTTTAAATGCTGCCAAAACTATAAGGTCTTTGATCCACCCTGATAAATTCATTATTGTTGTCGAGCACGATTTAAGTGTTTTGGATTATTTGTCTGACTTTATTTGCTGTCTTTATGGGGTTCCTGGTGCCTATGGTGTAGTTACTATGCCTTTTTCTGTAAGAGAGGGAATAAATATTTTCTTAGATGGCTTTGTTCCAACTGAAAATTTGCGTTTCCGAGACGAGTCTTTGGTTTTCAAAGTAGCTGAATCTGCTACTGAAGAAGAAGTCAAGCGTATGAATCATTACGAGTATCCTTCCATGAGTAAAACAATGGGAAATTTCAAGTTGAGGGTTAAAAAAGGTCAATTTTCTGATTCTGAAATTTTGGTTTTGCTTGGAGAGAATGGTACAGGCAAGACTACTTTTATTCGGATGTTGGCTGGTAATTTGGAACCAGATGAAGGCTCAGGCACTCTACCACAATTGCACATCAGTTACAAGCCTCAGAAAATCAGCCCTAAATCTCAAGGGCTTGTCAGGCAGTTGTTGCATGAAAAAATCAGGGATGCTTATATTCATCCTCAGTTTATTGCTGATGTAATGAAGCCTTTGAAAATTGATGATATTATTGATCAGGAGGTGCAAAATTTGTCTGGAGGTGAACTGCAAAGAGTTGCAATGACTTTGTGCTTGGGTAAACCTGCTGATGTTTATCTCGTAGATGAGCCTAGTGCGTATTTGGACTCAGAACAGCGTTTGGTTGCAGCAAAAGTAATCAAAAGGTACTTTATATAAAATTGCCCTATAATTTATATACATTCTCCATTTCTAGGTTTATTCTTCATGCAAAAAAGACAGGATTTGTAGTTGAGCACGACTTCATTATGGCAACTTATCTTGCCGACAGAGTGATAGTTTTCGAGGGTAAACCGTCTGTTGACACGACTGCCAACACACCTCAAACTCTTCTAGCAGGCATGAACAGGTTTTTGCAACTGTTGGGAATCACTT
Organism: Ceutorhynchus assimilis; assembly: GCA_917834065.1. Lineage (NCBI taxonomy): Eukaryota > Metazoa > Arthropoda > Insecta > Coleoptera > Curculionidae > Ceutorhynchus > Ceutorhynchus assimilis. Next base: position 6,372,810 of record OU892289.1, on the reverse strand, counting down.
TCAGAAGGGACCCGAACAATTTCAGGCCCAGGATCAACAAGCAAGAGTCTGTCAAGGATTGCGAGCAGAAACGCGCCGGGCAGTATTTCTTTTTGGAAGATTAATGAATTTTTTTTTATGGTTATTTTATGGTGAAAAATGTAATCCTTATTCAATATTGGCTGCAAATAAATGATAATTGATGAGATTGCGGGTTTTTATATTAGAAAAATGATGGTAGAATGTGTATATTTCCTAACTAGTGCGGAAAGTGCCACTTTCCCGCACAAGTTAGGAGCACCACAGTTTCTATGAGATGAAAGTTAATATTTGTACCTATACAGGGTGTCTAAAGCATGCGTCATGTATATCGGTATCTGGAGTACTCCAAACAAATTAAGCGCTCAGATCAGTAAGAGTACTTCGAACTGTTGAAGTACTCCTTATCATTAGGCAATTTTTCGGTAGGATAACCAAGCATACTCGATTATGCTCAGATGCTATGTATCAAACTCTCCTACCATCAGATTCTGAGATACTCGAGGATCAAGAACATTTAACTTCTGTGAGAACAGACTGAAAATTACCTTTTCTACATTTAAAATCGACAAAAAAATTAACTTACTAGCACAGCCTGAATCGCAAGCATTCCATCGAGGTCTGCGGATGACGTCATCACTTTGAGCTGTTGATAGTGACATTACTCGCAGACCCAGAATTAGATGGCGAGGGAATTAGGGGAATATGACAAAATTGACTCATAACATCTGAGCATAATCAGATTATGTTTGGTTGCGAAAAATTGCCCAGTAGTAAAATACTCAGAAATAATTGAAATACTCCTACAAGAAAAGCTCCGAACAGTTGGAGTTCTCCTAATAATTAGAGTACTCCATACAGTTGGCTTACTCCAAACAGTTGGAGCACTCCGTACTCCGTAGAATTGTTAATGAACCGCCGAGTTGTAGAACATAGAATATATATACTTTCCTTATTAGTATCTGAGATGCAAAGTGATTTGTAGAAAACACCTAGAACAATTTTTTTTCACAAATCACCCTCGTATCTCTTACTGTTCCGACATATAGCAATGGTGGTCCATGGTATTTTCAACACCCTGTATATTTAACTATTTCAGTTCAGATATTATTACTCTGACTAATATTTGTACCTACCACTTTCAGGTATTTCACTTTTCCGCACTAGTGCGGTAAAGTGGTACTTTCATAACCTGAAATGCGTGCAGAAAAGCGGAGTTTTTTTAACTACTGAATATTAGCTTATCAGTATGGATGGAGTATCAGTTATCACAAACCTTGGTATTTTTGGTGCTAAGAAAATTATTTAGCTATATCAGGTGGGTGACATTTAAGAGTGAGTTCAACCAGTGTAGAACATGTAAAAACCGACTCAGATATTTTAAAACACTCCGGAACCAAATTTAGCAATCCAAGAACACGCTCCAGATACCATTTTCGACTTTACTGCTCCCACTCCAGAGTGCTTTCTGTCTACGTGGTGACGTCACAGATCTCTGTTTGACTCGAGCATTAGAACGCGCTCAAATCTCGAAAGGAGCGCTCTTTCTTGCTCCGATCCATAGAATTTGATAGGAATCCTACGCAAGGATATTACACACTACACATATAGCCCATTCTCATGAGACCTGTGTAGATCAAATCTCAAGCCCCCACCACGCCAAAGTACCAGTAATGACGTAGGCCGCGTGTCGTTTTTTGCCTTAACGTGTTTACATCACAGACTATATTACTGCTGGCCTTTCCTTTATGCATACATGGTTGAATACATCAATTGATTAACATTAACATTCTGTACATTTCACCGTCAGGATTCTGCACAAGAAGTATAATTTGTGCATAGAATCCGAAAATCGTGAACAGAGTGGTTCCGAAACTGTTCTTGGGACGGTTTTCTGGCGGGTTCACCTACAAATTCAGAAATATTATTTTAGACTGTTTTAGAACACCTTGTTAAATTCAGTGTAGCGTTCTATATCAGTTAATTAAGTAAAGATTACAGTTTTTGAAAACATTCTGGAACGATCTAGAACCAGTTCAGCCAATGTATAACATGTGAGAACACTGAGAACAGATTCAGACAACTCAGGACACTCCAGAACGAATTCGAAAAACACGCTGCAGAAAGTTTTTTAACATTTTTTGTACATGTTAGACACCTCAAAACCAGTGCAGAAAATAGAAACAAAAAGGACATTCTAGAACCAATTTAGTTTTTGGAAAGAAAATCAAAAACGATCCAAACAATTTAGAACACACTGGAATCAATAGCTTGTAACAAAATCACGTGAAAAAAAACAGACTCTAGAAACATTCTGGAACGGCCAGAACATTTGAACACTCCAGAACCAGTTCAGACAGTGTAGAACATGTTAAAACTTATTCGGACAACTCTAAATATGTTCCAGAACAAATTTTAATCCAGATCCAGATCTAGAACATTGAACATCCTAGAACCGGTTCAGTCAATATAGAAAATGTGAGAACGAGAACCAATTTCGACAACTCGGAACACCCCAGAACCGATTTACGAGCTGAACAACTCCCAGCCAATTCAATCAGTGTAGGACGTGAAACTGATTCAGAACACCTCAAAATCAATTTTAGGAATACACTCTGGCATCAATTGCATTTTAATAAGATCACTTTAACATTTTCAAAAACATTTTGGAACGGTCGAGAACTACTTTGAAGCTTTCGAGAATCAATTCAGAAATATTTCAAACTGTCTTAGAACACCTTGTAAAACTCAGTGTAATCTTCTGATAGCGTTCTAGATCAGTTTGAAAAAGAATCAGAAATGTCCAGAATATCGAACCATTCAGACAGTGTAAACAGGTGAGAACCGATTCAGACAACTCAGAACGTCCCAGAACCAACTTCACGAACACGCTCCAAAACACTTTATAGGTTGATTGAATTGTTTCTTTCTGAGATGTACCACCTTGTAAAGATCAGTATCATTGTAGAACGCTCTAGATCAGTTTAGAAAAGCTTTTCAGAAACATTCTGGTCCAGAACATCGAACCAGTTTAGATAGTGTGGAACATATGAGAACCGATTCGGATAACTCTGAATGTCCTCTAAATTTTAATCCAGATCCAGATCTAGAACATTAAACATCTTAGAACCACTGCAGTCAATTGTAGAAAATATGAGAACGAAAACCGATTTCGACAACTCGGAACAACCCAGAACGAATTTACGATTTGGACAGCTTCGAGCCAGTTCAGTCGGTGTGGAACGTGAAACCGATTCGGAACGCCTCAAAACCAATTTTAGGATCACACTCTGGTAGATCACGTTCACATTTTCAAAAACATTTTGGAACGGCCTAGAACCACTCTAAAGCTTTCAAAAACCAATTCACAAATATTTTGAACTGTCTTAGAACACCTTGTAAAACTCAATTTAGCATTCTGGTAGCGTTCTAGATCAGTTTAAAAAAGATTCAAAAACACTCTGAAATGTCCAGAACATCGAACCATTCAGAACCAGTTTAGACAGTGTAGAACTCGTAGAACATGTGAGAACCGATTTACCTTAAATTGCTTTTGGTATTTTGCTCAAAGAGCAAAGCGTGCTGAGCGGAGCCGTAATCATGTGACCAGCGAGCGAACAGAGCAGGGGAACGCTGTATCAGAGTGCCAGAATTTTTAATAAACGAAAGCGAAGGAACCTGCACCGAGAATACTTTTTAAATAAACGAACGGTAAATTCAAGCTCGGAGGAGCTTAGATCAAAATATCGAATGCACGATATAATACTCTCATATCTCGCACGGAGTGTGCTTTATTGCTTCGTCAAATTCGATGGATCAAAGAACTTGATCAAGGACATTTGGCTATTGATATGAAATCAATAGGTTAAATTTGGATTATAATCGCTCTCGAAGCACTCCCACAGAGATTTGTGACGTCAACGCCTAGTCGAGTAACGCTCTGAGAGCAGTAAAGACAAAAAGGTTAGATATTAAGTGAGTTCAGTCAATAATGCATGTAAAAACCGATTACCCAGAATCATAATTTAACAGAATTGCTCGTCCTCAAAAGCATACATTCGGCAATTCTCGAGTCTCGACTCGGCAGGGTCTACGAGTGACGTTACCACTATCAGCAGCTAATAAAGGTGACGACACCCGTAGGCCTCGATGGAATGCTTGTGATTCAGGCTGTGCTTATGAGTTAATTTTTTCATCGATTTCAAATGTAGAAAAGGTGATTTTAACCAGATTTCAACGAATAGAAATTCGTTTTCTTTACCAATAGTGTTTCAAGCTCGGATAATGCATTTTACGCCAAGAGTTGCTGCTCAGTAAGCAGTCCTATTAGTTGAAGCATTCTTGGGATCAGATATTTCAGAACACTCCGGAACCAATTTAGGCATTCCATGAGCAAGTTCCAGAACACTTAAAAAGCATTCGAGAATAATATGAATGCATTGAAGAAGATTCGAAAGCGATTCTAAATATTTCAAATTTTTGTATTCTGAAGGGCTTACTTCCAAATCCACCGTTTCAAGCTTACTCGTGTTTGGTTAAACTTGAATTACTTGTCAAACTAACCGGGTTATCGGTAAGTTTGGTAGTGCACTCCGAATAGTTGGAGTACTGCAAACAGATAGAGTACTCCAAACAGTTGAATTACTCTAGGGAATTTTCCGCGCTGTAACCATGTAACCTTTTTACTAGTAGTTACATCATACCATTTTTTTTTCTACTTATGGTTACCTCATACCTCACCGTTTAATATGTCAAATGAGATACCATGACGTCATAGTATGATCATACCTGGTTAGTTGTGGTTACAGCGCGGAAAATTCCTTTTTGATCAGCAAGAGCATTTCAGTTAAAAGTACTCGTATCAGTAGTATCCGAATAGTTGGTGTACTCTGGTAAGTTGGGTTACTCCAAACAGTTATAGTATTCCAAACAGTTGGAGTATTTTAAACAGTTGGAGTATTTCAAACAGTTGGAGTAATAACAGAAGTAAATTTATGGCGTTTCCGATTGGTAGATTTAGTGCGAAACTAGTGCAATTTTTTCTATTTCTGTCTTTTTCTTCTACAGGTCGATTAAAAGGATGCAAATACACTCAGTGCGCACTGAATCTACCAATCGGAAACGCCATTAGATATTCTGATCATAAGAAAGGTTCCAAACACTCGAAGTACTCTTAACAGTTAGAGTACTCCGTACGATTGGCGTACTCCTAACAGTTGATCACGCCAAACAGATGTTAAAGCTACTCTGAACATGAATTATTTTAAATAATTCTGGAATCACATTGACCACCTTAGAACCGACTTACATATTTTATAGAAACAGAAAAAAAAAGCTTTAGGCGGGTGATACACTGAGGAAATAGATTTCATGAATCTTGTTGCAAGAAACGAGAAATTTATTTCATTATCACAGAACACATATATTGAAATGAAGCGAAACAAACTGGCGAAATAATTTCGGCGCTCCTGTTTCAGAAACGCTCATGAAACTCATTTCTCCAGTGTGTCGCACCTGCCTTAGAATCGGTGTAGAACAGCAAAATTATTTTGGAACACTCCGGAACCACTTTTGGGGACATTTGGAACATATTTTTAGAAAACGATCTAGAACACGATAAGATTTTTGGACACTTAAAATAAAAACAGTTATTGCATTCGAGTTAGAACAGTTTGGAACCAAATAAAAACTTATTTAGGAATGCTCCAAAATACTCTAGAAAACAAATCTACCCTTTTTAAAAACGTTTCAGGAAACTCCAAAAAGCTTTGATAGAGCGTTTGGATTGAAGCCTTCTAAAACATCTATAGATTTCAGAATCACCTGAAACGTCTCAGAACATTCAAGACCCGAACTCAACCAAAACACTACTATATGATTTTGCTCTTGGATAATAACACAAAGCAATTTAGGATTTTCAAAAACTTCATATAAAACTATAGAACACAAAATGAGCCCGCCATTTATAATATACACTGAATAAGAACATATTAGAACACCTCAGAACCAATTTAGAACAGAATAAACCACTCCTTAATCTAGATGTTTCAAATAATTCCAGAATCAATTTGAGTATTTTTGAATACTATATCGCTCTCAGACAATTTCTTCTCTTTAGCAGAACCAATTTTGATATTTTAGAATCATTGCAGAACCTTTTAGAACTGTGTTTTGATTCTAATTAGGTTTTTGAGTCATTTTTTCGAACTCTTGATTCAAAGTCGATTTGAAGAGCTCGTAGAAAAAAGTATAGTGTAATACATAATAATTTTTATCAAAATGTAACTTTTTCGTCCTCGAATGGGTTTTCTTCGATTCCATAATTGAACCCTTTAGAAGCAGTTCAGTTAGTTTAGAGCAACTGCGAATCAGAACACTCCGGGACCAATCCTAACATTCCAAGAACTTTTTAGAACAACGCTCTAGAACAATTTTCAATGAAGGATTCTTCGAAGGTTATTCTGAACACTTCAGAACTATTTCAAACATTTTTAGAAACACATTGGATACCTGAGAACTGATTCAGTTGAGATAGAAACAATAGGGAACAGTTTAGAAGCGGTTTAGTTTCTGAAGAGAATATTTAGTAACTGGACGTACTTCAGGACACTTTACTACTCTTTTTCAGATTTAACAGGAAGTTCTTATATAAGACTTTAAAAACAAGTCAAAAGGATTTAATTTTCTTTTAGAACGCATCAGTACATTTAAAAATCATTAAAGCTCATAGAAACATTTTAGAACTTATAAACCAGTTTAGGGGCCGGTTTCTCAATAGTAGGTCACCTCCGGGTTAAGCTAACTCCAGGGTAAACATTGCAACTTTACACGTTAACCCTGGAGTAAAAACCAACCCAGGGATGACTCGCTATTGAGAAACCGGCCCTAGAACATTCAAAATTTAAATCGAAATTCAAAAAATAACTGTAATAAAATTTAAATAAATGCCTTTATTATTTTTCAGCTTACATCAAATCTATATTTATAATTATTATTCAATTATTGTTGAGAACTTTAAACTAATATTTACTTAAAGATAACAACAATCAACTATATAGTGCGTCCTAAATATAAACCTCCATTATTCAAAGTATATCCTATTCACAATCTGTAATCCAAAGTTACAGGTAAATTTATCACCTTTACCTATCAAATAGCAATGAAAGGTGATACATTTTACCTGTACCTTTCGTAGATTGTGAATAGATAATAGAGAAAACACATTTTATAGGACACCCTGTAAAAAACCAGGTACCAATAATAAACAAATAGTACCGTATTATTGCAAACGCGTATTTATCTTTCGGTTTGAATCACGAGAGTACCCGAATTGCAGCAAGAAACGTTTTTTGAATCCATTAAAAACCTGCTGGCGCTGGCATTTTTTTACTTTAGTTCGGCACGTAGAGCACCATACACAAGTACCAGAAAGATGGTTAATTGTCCCAAGTGCGAGAAACCTGTTTATTTTGGTAAGAATTTCTTGTTTTATTTAGGAATAATCACCCCAGTACCTATATATCTATGTATATATTATATTTTTCAAAGATTTACATTAATAGTATCTATGTTTGGTTCTACATATATAGATATTTCAAAATAAAGTCTTGTTTTTTGTCTCTGGCAGTTTTTACATTTTACAAATTTCAAAACATTTAGGTACCTATCATAGAAAATACAAGACAAATCCCAGAGCAAACATCTATACGTTAAAATATGACATCATAATATTATTACAATAGATAAAAATTATCTATTCAAATAAAAATGTTCTCACTAGGTACTCATCAATTTATAAAGTAATTCATGACACATCCAATTTCGATTACTTCATTCCATACCCATAATAACGCGAAGGTCGAATTTTTGAATATATGGGTGTGCGAACCATTTACCTAAAAAGGTATGGTTTTTTAATCAAGGTCTTTTTTTTTTTCAGCTGAACGCAAAACATCTCTCGGCAAAGATTGGCACTCGGCCTGTCTGAGATGCGAAAAATGCAACAAAACCCTTACACCGGGTAGTCACGCCGAAAGGGAAGGTAAACCCTATTGCCACAACCCTTGTTACTCTGCCCTTTTTGGTCCTGGAGGTTTTGGTAGAGGCGGAGCGGAAAGTTACGTTTTCAAAAAGTAGAATTCGGTTCTATTTTTACCGCAAATTGTTATCGGTATTAATTAATTTATGACCTTATGTTGTAATAATAATTACCAATTGATCCCTTTTTTTTAGGCTTTATCTTATTATATAAACATGTTAAATAAGAATTAAATATAATGTTATGTACCTATATAAATGGTTTGATTTATAAATTCATATGATAGAAATGTAACAACAAAATTTGGATCTGAAATGCTTTGAATCAGATTCAGATCAGTGTTCTGTTCTAAATTGGTTCTGAGGTGTTCCTGGTCAGTGTTTATTCACTTCTAAATTGATCGTTAAATGGTTCTGATTATGAAAGTGTCACTGTGACCACTCTTTATAGGTTCCTGGAGCATTCTAAAACGATTCTGGAATCTTTCTTCTTCTGGGACGTTCCAAAAGTGTTCTGAAGCTTACTGGAACGTTCTTGAAATTACGGAGTTTGTTTCAGAGTGTTTTGGAGCGTTCTAAAATGCCGAAAAGAAAGTTTTAAATTGGCTCTAAACTTCTCAAAAGTGCTCTAATGTTTCTGGAATTTCCAGATTGGTTTCAAAGTGGAGCGTTCTAGTATTGGTTAATTGATGTTAAAGTGTTTTACAATGTTTGTAGTTCTTCTAAATTTTATTAAATGATCTAAAACACTTTCAAAATGTTCCTGAAAATTGTGGAGCAAAGTTGGTTCTAGAGTATTCAAATGTTTTCGAAAATTTTAGCGTGATCTAAAATATACGAAATGTCTGAATTGGTTCCGGAGTGTTCTAAATTGTTTGAATCGTCTCTGAATGGGTTCTGAGGTGTGTCCAATGTGTTTCCGAAATGTTTGTAATAAATCTATTCATATTCGCCTTTCATTAATTTTGAGCAATCCTGGCTTCTCTGAATCGGATAAGTGCTACATCTCAGAAACAAACAATTCACTCAACCTATAAAGTGTTCCGGAGCGAGTTCGTAAAGTTGGTTCTGGGACGTTCTGAATTGTCTGAATCAGTTCTCACCTGTTAACACTGTCCTAAGGGTTCGATGTTCTGGACATTTCAGAGTGTTTCTGAATCTTTTTTAAACTGATATCTAGAACGCTATACCAGAGTGTGCTACACTGATTTTCACAAGGTGTTCTAAGACAGTTTGAAATATTTCTGAATTGGTTCTTGAAAAGCTTCAAAGTGGTTCTAGACCGTTCCAAAATGTTTTTGAAAATTTTAACGAGATCTTATTAAAATGCAGTTGATACCAGAGTGTGATCCTAAAATTGGTTTTGTGGTGTTCTGAATCGGTTTCACGTCCCACACTGACTGAACTGGCTCAGAGCTGTTCAGCTCTTAAATTAGTTCTGGGGTGTTCCGGGTTGTCGAAATCGATTCTCGTTCTCACATTTTCTATGACTGGATGTTCAATGTTCTAGATCTAGATCTGGATTAAAATTTGTTCTAGGACCTTCAGAGTTGTCCGAATCAATTCTTACATCTTCTTTACACTGTCTGAACTGGTTCTGAAGTGTTGGATGTTCTGGACCGCTCCAGAATGTTTCTAAAAATTGTAATCTTTTCTACACTGATCCAGAGCGCTCTACAACGATTCTGATTTTTACAAGGTATTCAATAACAGTTTGAAATCTTTATTTTAAATTGCTTTTTAAACCTTGTAACGCGTTTTAATAAATGTTCATGGGAGATTGAAACTAAATGTGGAAAAAGTTCTGAAATGTTGTATAAATATACCTAAAAGCTTCGATCAAGTGATTTCAGACCGAATTAGAATTTCTTTAACAAGTTTCACGTGATTTTGTTATTAGTTTTTGATTCCAGAGTGTTCTAAATTGATTGGATCATTTTTGGTGTTCTGTTACTGTTCGAACTACTCTAACATGCTACTAAATTTATTCACAATCAGTGGGCTACTGATTTTAGAAATAATTTTGGGTTTTAGTAATTCTACTGTGATTGTTCAAGTGCACTAACTCTTTTTGATCTGTTTAAGTGTCCGAGCTACTTTGACTGTTTTAATTCTGTTCCATTTACACTAACTCGATTCAGCTGCTCTGATTGTTACTGTTCGAACTACTCTAATATGCTACTAAACAATGAATTTATTTACTATAACAGTAAGCTGATTTGAAAATTAATTTTGGGTTTTTAGTAATTCTACTCCGACTGTTCAACTGTCTGAACTCAACTCTGACTGTTTCAATTCTGTTCCATCTGCACTAACTAGATTTAAATTACTCTAAGCATTCCATGTGCATTCATTCTATTCGAATTTCTTTTATAAGTTCAAGTTAATGTAAGTGTTCTAATAGCCTTAATTTCTGTTCAATCTGCACTAACCCTGTTCTGTTTGCACTGCTCTGATTGTTACTGTTCGAAGCACTCTAATATGCTACTAAACAATGAATTTATTTACTATAACAATAGGCTGATTTAAAAATTAATTTCGGGTTTTTAGTAATTTACTCTGACTGTTCCATGCACATTAACTCTTTGTGATGTGTTCAACTATTCGAACTACCTTGACTGTTCTAATTCTGTTCCATCTGCACTAACCCTGTTCTGTTTGCACTGCTCTGATTGTGACTGCTCGAACCACTCTAAAATGCTACTAAATAATAAATTTATTAACTATAACAGTAGGCTGTTCTGTGTTTTGGATGCATAAATCTCACGTCAAACTAGAGTTGGGAAGCTCCAAAAATAGAACCTTCCTCACAACGCAACTGTCAATATTGCATGTCATTGATACCAAAGTGTGATTCTAAATTTGGTTTTGAGGTGTTCTGAATCGGTTTCACGTCCCACAGTGTCTGAACTGGCTGGGAGCTGTAGAGCTCGTAAATTGGTAAATTGATGCTGAGGTGTTCCTAGTTGTTAAAATCGGTTCTCGTTCTAACATTTTCTATGACGAACTGGTTCTAGGATGTTCAACGTTCTAGATCTGGATCTGAATTGAAATTTGTTCTGGGACATTATTGAGAGTTTTACGAATTTGTTCTCACATGTTCTACACTGTCTGAACTGGTTCTGAATGGTTCGATGTTCTGGATATTTCAGAGTATTTTTGAAACTTTTTCAAACTGATCTAGAACGCTACCAGAGTGCTACACTAATTTTTACAAGGTGTTCTTCTAGACAAATTGAAAAAATTTATGGCATGTAATATTCAAAATTGAGTTGTAGGGGACACTTCTGTACTTGGAGCTTTTCAAATTGTGACGCGTAAATAACCGAGTGTAATTTAAATAGGCTGATTTGAAAAATAATTTTTGGCTTTTAGTAGTTCTACTCCGACTGTTCCAAGTGCATTAACTCTTTTTGATCTGTTCAACTGTCCGAACTACTTTGACTGTTTTAATTTTGTTCCATTTGCACTAACTCGATTTAAATTACTCTAAGCATTCCATCTGCATTAATTCTATTTGAATTCCTTCTATTGTTCAAGTTACTCTAAATGTTCCAATTGCTAATTCCTGTTTTATCTGCACTGACTCTGTTCTGTTTGCACTGCTCTGAATGTTACTGCTCCAACTACTCTGTTACTAAACAATTTTTTTTTTTTTTATGCACCCCTAAAATTGCTGGTGCTTGAAAGGGAAGCGGAGAGGAAAAACGAACTTCAGTTGCCCGAAACTGTAATACACTGGAACGTCTATAAACGGCCCGGGGCGCTCTAGAGCGCTTAAAGTGCGTCACTGGAAAGCGACTCTGATAGCAGTAAAGCCAAAAATGTTACAAGTTTTCTTTTAGAATGCTTCAGAACAACCTAGAAATTTCAGAATGCGTCAGAACAGTCAACAGAGCGGACAGAAATTCGATTTGCAGCGTTAACAGCAAACACGTAGGGAAGTAGGCGTTTTCTTTTCGCCTGCCCTAAAAATCCCAACCTCAATTTCATATAATATAAACAAACAAAACGCATAATGGTATTCGCTGGTGCAATAAAACTGAACAAACGGGGCTATGCCCTTGCCGCTCTCCTAATTCTACTCTTCATTTACTACATACAGGTGCAGTATTCCCATTCAGACGACATAAACGTATCACAATTACTGAAAACGGCTATAATAGCGGCCAATTTAGGCGGTAAGTTTGTAGTGAATACGAAAAACCACCTTTCTGTGCACGTAAAAGGTAAAACCAAAGAGGGCATGGACGATAGCGTCACCACTGCTGACTTACTAAGCCATTGCGTCATGAAACAATTAATCGAACGTAGATTGCCGAATGTTAAATTTATTTCTGAAGAAAAGGAGGTTGATTGTGAGGAAGATTTAAGTGGGACTTTGATGGACCCTGAAACGTCTTTAACAGAAGATGTAGCAGTTAGGGGTAGTGACGTCACTATATGGATTGATCCTTTGGATGCTACACACGAATATACAGAGAAATTATATGAATATGTTACTACAATGGTTTGTGTAGCAGTTAAAGGGGAACCGTTAATTGGAGTAATTTATAAACCATTCAGTGAAACCACTTTTTGGGCTGTCGTAGGTTACGGACATTCTAACAATTTGAAACCAAAAGTAACCTTTGATACACATTTGACTTTTGTATTGTTGTAATTTATTGTTGCAGGCAAATAATGCAAAATCTGACAAAACTAAAATTATTGTATCAAGATCTCATAGAGGGGCCATTGAAAAAGTACTGGAAGAAAACTTCAAGCATACCCCATATGAAATGGTTATTGCTGCAGGAGCTGGTAATGTAATAGCTCTGACAGAACCGTTCTAGAACAGTTGACAGCTGAAAATTACCGTTCTAGAACGGTTCCTATGTTAGTTGGAACAGAGCTAAGTTGTTTCAAATATATTTTTTTAGGCTATAAAGCTTTGGAAGTAGCTGAAGGTTCTGTAGACGCTTACCTACACATAACAGCAATAAAAAAATGGGACATTTGTGCTGGAAATGCTATATTGAAGGCACTGGGTGGTAAAATGACTGACAAAAATGGAAATTCTTTGACTTATTTCAATGAAACTAATGTGCTTAATGAGCACGGTTTGATAGCGACTTTGAATAATCACGAACAATTTGTAAATAAAATTTAGAGTTAGAATATTAAGTTGTAAATTATTTGTACAGAACAGAATGCCTTCAAAAGAGAAAAGAGCAGAAGTTTTAGAACCAATACAAAAATGTTGAAACTGTTCTAGAACACCTTGTAAAGCTCAGTGTAGCGTTCTAGAACAGTTGGGAAGAAATTACAATTTTTAGAAACTTATGGAACAATCCAGAACACTGAATAAACACTAGAACTAGTTCAGTTAGTGTAAAACATGTGAGAGAAAATCGATTCAAAACACCCCAGAATCAATTTTAAGAACACTTTGGCTCAGTTCACCTCATGGAGTGAAACAGTATAGGCATGGATTTCGTGACGTCATACGCAGAGTGCGGCCCTGAACAAGGTCGTTGCCCTAAGCACGCAGATCCAAAAAAAATCTGGTAACTTGTCACAGTTGACAACTAATTTTTCTGGTTATCCATCCAGCTGCTTTCGGGTGCCACCCTTTAAGCGCTCCCAAGTTACTCCGAAGTACTCCAGCTACAGTTTTACCCGTTCGGTTCCACGCGGTCCGGACAAATAATTCGGCTTTAGTGCAGGTCACTTTTATGAGTTACAAATAATGAGAATAGTAGAGCACATTACATATTCAACAGCCGTAGCTCCGCATGACGTTGAGCATGGCACAGTGAAAAAATATCAAGCCGATTCAAAGTTTCTTAGTAGGTAGTCCTTATTCAGTTGGGTTGGGTTGGGTTCCAAGCATTCCGAAACGCATGAAGTATGACAGGTGTAAAGTGTTCTAGGAACTTCGCACTCTGCTGCCCGAAAACGACTCCGAACAAAGAGAGCAAACTCAGGGTACGTGCTCGATTTTTACCCGAACGCAAAAAAAAAAACATTCTGAGAGCCAAAACGAACAGGATCTTATCGTTCTGAGCGTGCTTCGAATACACCAGTGTAAAGCGAAACTCAGCATTCATAACTAGGTTAGAATGCTTGGAGGATCGTTCGAAGGCGATTCGAAAGAACTTATAAAATCCAATGTAGGGTTTTGCATGACTTTAGAAGAAATTATAATTTCTAGAAACATTCTCGAACGATTCAGAACATTGAACACTCTAGAACCAGTTCAATCAGTGTAGAACATGTGAGAACCGATGAGCGAAAACCCCTACTACTTCGTAGTAGTTAGGTTTTTGGTAACCCATGGCAACTAGCTAGGAGTCGAACATATTTTTAAATTTCATAATTGCCTGGTTTGGGTAGCGCCATCTCTTAATAAGATTGAGGTAACCTTTATGCGGCTATCTCCATAGGGGCCTTATTCTGTAAGAACAAACAGTTGGATTCAGTAGAATTTCTTCGATTGTGACGTCATTTTTGGTGTGGTTTTCGCGCTACCAAACCGAAAATGACGTCACAATTCTACCAAATCGAACGGTTCGTTCCTTACAGAATAAGGCCCCTGGGGCTGGAACTCTGTAACGGATAGAGATCATTATCCCTATCGCTATGGCACTTGCTGTCTTCTTCTCTCTTGTCGAAATCAATAGAGAGGAGATGTCAATAGAGATAGAGAAAATATCTCTATTCGTTACAGAGTCCCAGCCCTGGGCGCCTATTTGTAGTTGTTAGGTCCATGATTGAACATTTCAGAGCTAGTTCAGTCAGTGTAGAACATGTGAGAAAGAACCGATTCTGAACAGCCCAGAACCAATTTTAAGAACACTGGTTGAGTTCGGCTTTACACTCCACGGAGCGGTACGGTATGCAATATCGTGATGTCATACGCAGAGTGCGACCTGAACAAGGTTATAAGCCGAACGGAGATCCAGAAAGGGAACTCAGGGTAGGTGCTCAATTGTAACCCGAACGCAGAAGAGAACACTTTGAAAGCTAAAACGAACAGAATCTTATCGCTTATCGTTCTGACCACGCTCGGAGTCCACCGAGTGTAAAGCCAAACTCAGGGTTGCGTTTAGAAATAGCACTCTGATGCGTGTTAGGGTGACCCTAGAGTAACTTTAAACTGTTCATAAATTAACAGGTGCTTACTCGGTGCGTGGTGCGTTATGCCTCATTCTCACTTGCGCGAAATTCGCTGTTTTTTGACATTGCTTTGACAATTTGACGTTGGCTACACGCATAAAACGTCAAATTTTTGAAGCAAGTCAAAAAAAGAGCGAATTTCGCGCAAAAAAAGCAAATTTCGCGCAACTGTGAATGAAGCATTATGCTGGAATCGTTCATAAACTGAGAGTTGACGTGTCCAGAATGCGCCCAAATTACCCCATTCGACTGGGTTGAAAAACAACCCGCGATTTTTACCAGGATTGACGTGATATTAAGGTTACTTTCATTATGATTATGCTTGACATTTACCGCAACGCCCCAAAACATTCAGAAATAGCGCACCCAGGGTGCACTCCAAGTGATGACGTCAGAACACTCTGACAAACAACTACTCTACCTTCACACTCCATTTCTAAATGCACTCTAGCCTTTATAACTAGTTTAGGATGCATGGAGGATCGTTCGAAGGTGATTCGAAAGAACTTGTGAAATTCAGTGTAGCGTTTTGGATGACTTTAGAAGACATTACAATTGCTAGAAACATTCTCGAACGATTCAGAAGATTGAACACTCTAGAACCAGTTCAGTCAGTATAGAACATGTAAGATACGATGTGCGATTGGGTTTTCATTCGATTGCATGATTGAACATTTCAGAGTCAGTTCAGTTAGTGTAGAACATGTGAGAGAGAACCGATTTAAAACACCCCAGAACCAATTTTAGGAACACGCTTCAGAACATTTTGGCTGAGTTGGGCTTTGCATTCCACGGAGCAGAACGGTATGAGCATGGATATCGTGACGTCATATGCAGATTGCGCCCTAAAACAAAGGCCATCCTAAGCTAAAAGCAGATCCAAAAAAAATCCTGAAATTCGTTACAGTTGACAACTAGCTTCTAGGGAAAAAAGGACGAACTCAGGGTAGGTGCTCGATTGTAACCTGAGCGCAAAAAGGAACATTCTGAGAGCTAAAACGAACAGAATCTTATCGTTCTGAGCGCGCTCGGAGTTCACCGAGTGTAAAGTCAAATTCATCCTTTAACAAGGTTAGGATGCATTGAAGATCATTCGAAAGAACTTGTAAAATTCAGTGTAGCGTTTTACAACACTTTAGAAGAAATTATAATTTCTAGAAATATTCTCAAATGATCCAGAACATGGAGCACTCCAATTTTAAGAACACGCTCCAGAACACTTTGGCTGAGTTCGGTTTTGCACTCCACGGAGCGGAACGGTATGAGCATGGATATCGTGATGTCATACGCATATTGCGCTATGAACAAAGACATAAGCCGAACGCAGATCCCAAAAAAATCCTGACCAACCATCCAGTTGACAACTAGTTTCTCTGGTTCTCCATCCATTCAACAAGAAAAAAAGAGAGCGAACTCAGGGTACTCAGGTGACTCCATTCGCACTCCAGCTGTTCGGGTATTGCTTTTTACCGTATTAAGAGTGACTCCATTAGCTCTGTTCTTACTCCACTCCAACTCCGCCTGAAGAGCCGACCCCAGCTCTAATTAAAATCCATGTTTTCTGTTTCAACCGACTTTACTTCAGGGTTGGCAACTAGAATAGCTATTCTCGCAATTGTGGCGAATGCCTTTGCGATTCGATTTGCTCCAATTTGATACAGTTTTATACAGTTCTTGGTTGCAATTTTTAGTGTGCCGGTCAGAAAATAGATGGAGACTCTGTCTTCATCTCACTTGTACCTTTTAAAAAATCAGTGTAGCGTTCTAGAACAGTTTAGAAGAGATTTACAATTTTTATAATCTTGTGGAACGATTCAGAACACTCATTAAAAGACTGAAAATTTAAAAAAAAAATTGAGGTGTCATAGGGTGCCACGCCTTAATGTTGCTACGCTTAAACTAGTTCAGTCAGTGTAGAACATGTGAGAGAAAACCGATTCAAACAACCAATTTTTAGAACATACTCCTGACTTTGGCTGAGTTCGATTTTGCACTTCACTGAGCGAAACGATATGAGCATGGATATCGTGACGTCATAGTCATAGCAGAGTGCGTCCCTCAATAAGGTCATCCTAAGCTGAACGCAGATCCAAAAAAAATCCTGAAACTTGTTACAGTTGTCAACTAATTTCTCTGGTTCTCCATCCAGGAAAAAGATAGCGAACTCAGCAGGGTACGTGCTCAATTGTAACCCGAACGCAAAAGAGAACTGTCTTAGAGCTTAAACGAACAGGATCGGATCGTTCTGAGCGCGCTCGGAGTTCACCGAGTGTAAGACCTCAGCCTTTATAACTAGTTTGGGATGCATCGAAGATCGTTCGAAGGCGATTCGAGTGACCTGAGCTGTTCACTTTTTTGAAACTGGTTCAAAACAGGTGTGAAACACTTATATTCTTGCGATGAACCAATGACGTCACAACAAAATTGTTTCGAAATATAATCCAATCCACGTTTTAGAACATTTTTTCGCGCCGAGAAGTTATGACGTCATTGTGAAACTGTTTTAAACCAGTTTTGGAAAATGTTTCAAAACTTTCAGATGCGAGAAAACACCTCTTGTGAAATTAAGTGTAGCTTTTTGGATCTTCATCTCACTTAGAAGAAATTAAAATTTTTAAAACATTCTGGAACGATCCATAACACCGAATTCTCTAGAACCAGTTCAGTCAATATAGAACATGTAAGAATCAGACAACTCCGAACACTCCAGAACCAATTTTAAGAACACCTAAATTGATTGAATTAATATTATTTCTGCGATTTAACACTAACTTATCCAATCCAGATGAGCCAGGAATGCTCAAAATTCGATCCAATTGGTATTGGAGCCCCTGATCAGGAGGCAGCTATTCCGGAAATAACAGGTAAGAAATCAAAGATTTCCAAACTGAGCCAGGAACAGATTTAGGAAGAACTTCACTGGATGCAAAAAGTTAAACATGTACCGAAATGATCACAAATATTAGGTAAATAATCGAGAGGATAATCAAGCATACTCGAGTATGCTGAGTCGCTTTCCAGTGACGAATTTCAAGGTGCTCCACACACGTAGCTTCACACTCTGAGCCGCTTTCGGGTGCTCCTAGGAACACTTCACACCTGTCATACTCCATTGTGTTTTGCACTAGAACGCTTAAAACGGGTCAAACTACTGCAGCCGGAGTAACTCAGGAGCGCTCAAAAGGTGCCACCCGAAAGCAGGTCTAGTGCTCCAAACAACTGTTGTGTCACTGGAACGCACCCTAGTTTAAGCGTCGTGTTTTTGATCCGCCCATAAAATCGCAGGTGCTTGAGAGGGCAAGGAAAAGGAAAAACGAACAGTTCAGTTGTGCGAAATTCTGAAGCACTGAAACGTTTATAAACAACCCGAAGCGCTCTAAAGCAGCTCAGGAGTGCTTAAAGTGCATCACTGGAAAGCGACTTTGGATTATGTGATGTGTCAATTGTGTCGGACTCCCCTAACTCTCCTACCATCAAATTCTGGGATACTCGAGGATCAAGAACACTTAATTTCTTCTGTGAGAACAAACCTAAAATCACCTTTTCTATATTTAAAATCGACCAAAAAATTAAAACTGAATTGCAAGCATTCCATCGAGGTCTGCGGGTGACGTCATCACTATAATGTTGATCGTGACGTCACTCGCAGACCCAGAATTGGATGGGGAAATACAGGTTTATTCCAACAACATTCTCAAAAACTCTTGTCGAATACGCGTACGGCTCGCAGAACAAGCTGACGCGCATGCGCACAAATTACATGGGGAAACCGATAGGACCGGTGGACATATACAAGTACCCCGGAGTGAACTCGACGAACTTCGGTTGGTGGCAATTCGATTCGGAATTGACGAAATTGACTGTACAAGCTTGGAGTACGGAACTCGCTTGTTACGTCTGAAATGAGCAGGTAGAACTAGGTCAAATTGCACTATACTGAACCCATTTTCGGAGTATTTTAGTGCATAGCATTACTGTACAATTTAAGTACTAAAATTAAACCTAAATAAATTTTTTCTGTCCACCCTGTACAGTACAAAACAGTGGCGGACTTTAATCATGTTTTTTTTTCCAGATATGTTAATCACTGTTTGACCGTCGACAAATTTTTCAAAACCTAAACAATGAAGCCAACCCAATCAAAAAACCCTTCATTTTTCTATTTGTACAAATAAATTATTTAAAAAACAAACATTAGTGTCACTGCGTACCTACCCTCCGAAATCGTTGCACCGCGAATTGATTTTTCCCGTGCACAGTGACGTCATTTGAGGCAGACATGACGTCACAGGTCGATTCTTCGTTTCAGTCAGTAGGCCACAGCTGTTGGCATCTGTTCACCAATTGTACTAAATTTCGTACAATACTAAAAAGTACGCACTCAGTGCAAATAAAATCGATATCCTACTCTAGTACAACTGAATAAAATTTAGTACAATTCGAACACAGGTCAGGGGTTAGATAATGCGATATGGGGTTCAGTCAGAACCGGCCGCTTGCACTGTATCATATCTATAGTAAGTTTCCGGAGAAGCTCCAAAACCGTTTTTAATCTAATAAAGTGCTTTTTTCCACTCTAGATTTGTATGCAGCCCTATTTTCTAAAAACTAAAATATCATGGCAGGATACAAAAGGGCTGTTTTTCTAGGAATTTTCTGCACAGTATTTTTCTCTAGTGAGGGTAAGAAATTTTTAAATTAATTTGTTTTTGGAAATTGGAGGGCTTATATTATGTAACACTTTCCCTATTGTATGTAGATTAGTAGGGGGTTGAAAAGGGGTGGAAAATTGATTTTTCGCAAGGACAGCGGGTAAATGTGGGGTCGATAGTTTTCGTTGGAAAAATTTGATTTTCGTGTAAAAGTCAGAGTAGCTTCGAATACAGGGTGCGGAAAAGTGCAACTTTTCACTCGTACGTGTAAAAAAAAAACACTTTTGATGTAGTACTCCAATTTCAATTTTTGTGCTCGGATTCGAGCTTTTAAGACCTAAAAAGTGCTTTTTTTTTTTCTCAGAAGTTCTGAGTCAACAAGAAGCCGATCGCGTAATTTACACGTCTGAAGACTACTGGAAAAACGAAACGCCGCTTCAGTGCTACGATTGCAACTCGGAGTACGACCCGCGGTGCGGCGATCCGTTCAACCCGTACAGCATCGGCGTGGTGAACTGTTCCGAACAGAAACCGCCCGAACACTTGATCAACCCCGAACTTCACCCCAATCAAAAGTTGAAGCCGACCGTTTGTAGGAAAATAGTACAGAAAGGTAAGAATTCTAAAGTGTTCCAAATTGTTTGTACCGATTTCATTGTTCCAAAATTAATAAATTGGCTTAAAAATGCTCTGAATCAGATTTATTCGATGTAAAAATTGTTAACGGAGTGCTCTAATTGATCTAGAGGAATCTTGATCCAGATCAGTACTAAAAAAAGCTTAAATTGGTTTCGAAATGTTCTGAATGAGATCCAAATATTCTATTCTGTTGAAGTTGTTCTCAGGTGCTCTATTATGTTCCTAATAATCAGTGTGAATTTCAAATGAGTTTTTAGAGTGTTCTATTTTGTTGAAATTGTCCTTAGTTGCTCTATTATGTTCCTAATAATCAGTATGAATTTTAAGTGAGTTCTAGTTCTAGTTATGAAGTTCCAAAATGCCTTTGAAGGTATTCTAAACCCTTGTAAAAAAGTTCTGAAAATTCTAGATCATTCGAAAAGTTTTATAGAGCGTTCAGAAACTTCTGTGAATGTTCCAAATTGAATTTGCAGTATACCCCCGAAGCGTCCTGAAATATTTCTGAAAATTCAATACTGTTCTGGACTTTTCTAGAATGTTTCTGAAAACTGTTATTATTTTCTAGAGTGATCTGGAGCGCTCTACAGTGCTTCTTGAACCTTATGGAAAGTATTCTGTGCACTGACTCTTTTTGATCTGTTTAACTGTCCGAAATCCGAACTACCTTGCCTGTTCAAATTTTATTCCATTTGTACTAACTCGATTTAAATTACTTTAAGTATTCTATCTACCTTAATTCTATTTGAATTCCTACTATTGTTCGAGTTACTCTGAGTGTTCCAATTGCTTTAATTTTAGCTTCATCAGCACTAAAGCCTAGTACTCATAACCGCGAAATTTGCTCTTTTTTGACATGCTTCGACAATTTGACGTTTGATTCACGCATAAAACGTCAAATTTTCGAAGCAATGTCAAAAAAGAGCGACTTTCGCTGTTATGAGTACTAGGCTTAACTTTATTCTGTTTGCATTGCTCGGATTGTTACTGTTCGAACTACTTCAATATGCTACTAAACAATGAATTTATTTACTATAACAGTAGGCTGATTTGAAAATCAAGTTTTTTTAGTAATTCTACTCTGACTGTTCCAAGCACTGTTTTTTTTTTTTGATCTGTTCAACTGTCCGAACTACCTTGATTGTTTTAATTCTGTTCCATTTGCACCAACTCGATTTCAATTACTCTAAATATTCCATTTGCATTAACTCTGTTCTGTTTGTACTGTTCTGATTGTTATTGTTGGAACTTCTCTAATATGCTATTAAACAATGAATTTATTCATTATAACAATAGGCTGATCAGAAAATAATTTTTGGTTTTAATAATTTTACTCTGACTCTGACTGTTCCATTGGCACTAACTCGATCTAAATTACTCTAAGTATTCCATCTGCATTAATTTTATCTGAATTCCTTTTATTGTTCAAGTTACTCTGAGTGTTTCAATTGCTTTATTTCCTGTTTCATTTGCACTAACTCTGTTATGTTTTCACTGTTCGAACTACTTTAATATGCTACTAAACAATAAATGTATTCACTATAACAGTAGGCTGATTTGAAAACTAATTTTGAGTCTTCAGTAATTCTACTCTGATTGTTCCAAGTGCACAGATTCTTTTTGATTTGTTCAACTGTCCGAACTACCTCGAATGTTTTAATTCTGTTCCATTTGCACTAATTCGATTTAAATTACTCTAAATATTCCATCTGCATTCATTCTATTTTTTTTGAATTCCTTCTATTGTTCGAGTTACTCTAAGTGTTCTAATTGCTTTAATTTTAGTTCCATCTGCACTAACTCTGTTCTGTTTGCACTACTCTGATTGTTCGATAGGTGTTCAGAACCATTTCTGAAGAGATCTGTGAATATTCGAATGGATTTAAATTGGTTGTAAAGTGTTCTGCAACCTGTTCTAAAATATCCTGGAAACGTCAAATTTGCTTTTGGAATCTTCTGAATTATTTGAATTGGTTGCATGCTCTACACTCACTGAACTGTTTCCAAAGTGTTTTAAAAGTTATTCGAATCAGTTTTAGAAGGTTAACAAAATCACTTTATTATTATTGAAAGTGTTCAGAATCGGTTCTGTTGGAGACTTTTGTCGGATCTGAAAGTGTTCTAGAAATTTCAGAAGCGTTTGCTAAACATTTTAAACTCTTTCTAAGAGCTCTAGAACGTGTTCCAAAATGCTCATGAAACTTCTAAATTTCAACAGAGCGTTCTAAAATGCTCTAAAATGTTGTTCTAAACTGTTCTAAAATAGATTTTACGCTCTATTTTCAGTCGAAGGCTATAAACGAGTGATCCGCGAGTGCGGCTACATCCAGGACAAGAGGGACGACAAAGACTGCGTCAGAAGAACCGGAACCATCAACGTGGAAGTGCACTATTGCGCTTGCACCGGATCGCTATGCAATGACGGTACCCAAAAGCGTTTATCGTCCCAAATTTATTATCTAGGACTGGTTTTTGCCGGTTTAACAATTACAAAATGTATTTTTTAGCTTGCTTCTTTTTAAGCAACCAATTTTTTTTTTGATAACTTGTAGAGGTTGCGAGTTCTGGATCACTTTTGGAGTAGTTCGGAGCAGTTTCGCTCATGACTGTGTCAATATTTTCAATTTGTTCCATATTGAATTTGTCTGGAGCAACTCTAGAGCACTTCCAAGTGCAAGTGACTCTTACCAAAGATAATCCTTCCTTCGGAGTAGGCTTATCTTTGGAATAAGGTACTAAAACCCAGTTTAAATTAATTGTCTGGTTAAGTAACCTCTACAGCCGAGCTTAAAACTCTTTTGTAAAAAAAACACTTTTTTGAAATTTGTAAATATAATAAGGGGTACCTTTTTCGGCACTCTGAAGTGAAAAATCAAAGCAAAAAAGTGATGAAATAAAACGTTTTTTTCTTTCTGTTGAATAATTCAACGCAAATTATATTCTAAAATAAATTATTTAGGCCCGGTTTATTCATTTTCAGATAAACTTGCTGGTAACTATCTGCACCGTTCTATAATTTCATTGGTCGGCGGATAAATGGCCGAGCAATTAGATTACAGATTGCGTTTTTATCTTTGACAGTTTATCAGAAGGTGAATGAACCGGCCCTTTAAAAGCTAAAATTATATTTTTTAAACCTATTTTTGCCCTAATAATAAAGAGCAAATATCATAATATTTATCTTAGAACGCCAAAAAAATAACATAATAACTCATTATTTGTTATTGTAAATAAGAAATTATGAATGGATAATTAACTTTTGACCTCTTGTTATCTCCTAGATAATTTCCTTATTTTTAAAGTTAATGAAAATGCCATTAAATTAAATCTTAGAATGACTAATAAATTTCTAGGTAATAAATTATACAGAGTCATTATCAAATTCACTCTGAATATATGTATTTAAGGCCCGGTTTATTCATCTTTAGATAAATTTGCTATAGTAACGGTGGCTAACTGCATTATTTCTATCGGGATTACAGATTGCGTTTTTATCCGTCATATTGCATATACCTGGAAGTTTATCAGAAGGTGAATAAACCGGCCCTAAGTTAATTAGACACCTAATTAATGTTAATTATTAGATGGTTTGTTCTTACAAAATAAAATAGATAAATGTGTGGTTTGCTTACCTGATGATATATCAACTGCTGGGCCCTGTGCCGAGGGTTGCTATCCCGACTCTGGAGCGGCGTTTCCAGCTCAAGTACTTTATACCACAGTGGGAACAAACCAATGATATAAAGTAAAAATAAGCTTGATAAGTGCCTGCTATAGTGCAAATAAATATTTGTTATTTTCACTATATATTTTTTAAAACAAAGGTGGCGAAATGTTCCAGTTATAAAATAATAAAAACGTCCCATTATTAAAGTCCGGTGTCTCAATAGTAGGTCATCTCCGAGTTAAGCTAACTCCAGGGTAAACATTACAATATAACACGTTAACTCTGGAGTTAAAATACCAACTCGCTATTGAGAAACCGGCCCTAGAACAAAAATTAATAAAACATAAAAGAGACAACATATCTTTTTGAAGCTCAGAAAAAAAATATTTAATTTTAATTATGGAATTGATGATAAATTATTAATTTGTAATTTTTGCTTGCAAATGTTGCATATACTTTAGTAATATATAGGATGGAGCTGGATCAGAAAAACAATTGATAATATTTTTCTGATCCAATAACTACATATAGGTACAAACATTTTCATAAATAAATAAAATAATTCAAATAAATGCGCATGCACTATACTTAATTATAGGTTTTTTTATGTTATATTTAGGATGACGTCATCGAACAAAGACCGACAATGTTGTCAATGCCTATTTTTTTTCTTATAATTTACCAGAATGTCATATATGTGTCAATAATTCTAACGACAGCTAAAAATAATGAAATGGAAATGTTTATACAAGTCATGCAACGTCGCGCGCCGTTGCAAACCAAAAACAACTGAAATTACCCTACTTTAAATGAATTAAAAAGTTCTTTTAGTTTTGTTAGGTTGGCAGCAGAAATTTACTAAATGTGACGTCATCCTAAATATAGCGTAAAAATCCTATATTAAATCCAATCTTTATTGTTTAAATAAATAATAAAACACTGCCCCACCCCTGTTAAATCATTTAGTTTATTAATTATTATAAAAAAATTAGACTTTATTGTTAATTAATTATGTGCTAGCTGACGTAAGACACATCCCTAATAACACAGTAACATCGCAGAAACATTCCAGAAACATCCATCAGGGATAATGAAGACGTCCCTGGGAGGTCCCTATTTTCCTGGGGACATCCCTGGGATGTTGCAGGCAACAGCCGTGTCATCATTTGCGATGTCCTATAAACATCTCTCAGGGATGTTTCTAAGATGACGCGGGATGTACCTAATACATCCGGGGCAGGTGTAAGAAACATCCTCTATATGTTTCTAGTATGACTTTAATAGGTGAATGAATTTTAGGATTATGGATTAAAAATTACCTAATTCAATAATTTTCAATTTTCGTTCTATTTTCTGGAAGTCAGAACTTTTTCCAAAAAAAAAACAAAAATTGAAAATTATAAAATTAAGTAGGCACATCAGTTTCCAATAACATTTTTTATTGAAAAAATAAGGTACATGTATACTTATATTGATTATCTATCAACTAATAATAATCGACGGACAATTTTGCCTAAATAATGTAGTATTTATGCCCCGTCATGTCATCGAAAACCATAGTTTGGCAGTGGCAGCATGTTGTAGTAGGGGAGTTCGGCGTTTTCTTTTGGTTCTCCAATTTCATAAAGGTACCATTATCTAACCAAAACAACCACAGAACCAAAATCCAAAGTTCTTGAAGTACAATTCAACTTGCACACCTAGAATGTAATCAACTATGAAAACAAAAAATAATTATTGGTTATTTTCTCTTACCTAATGAAGAATGAAGTTCGGGTTTCTAGGGGCTATTTATCAGAAAAGTTAGAAATTTCCTAACCGACGCCATATTGAAATTAAATAAACTAAACAATTGATAGTTATGCGACGTTATCTTTCAACAAATAATCTTTCTCACCAACTAATAAGCACTGGTAGGTCGCAGAGATCCTTTCGAACACAAAATGGCACAACTAGGTGTAGCGAAAAACCACAAATTGACAAATCCTCCACACAGCACGACGCCATTACGAAATAAAATTCCGCCCAACAACACAAGCGTAGCGCACAGGACGACCCGTTCGACTGATTCTGCCCGTCTGCGCTGGCTGCGGCGCCGACCCGACGTGGTGGCGTGCCCTCCTGTCCTGACCGGTACAAGTACAAATGCCTGAGCACGCGCCTGCGCCATACACTTCGGCTTCACGAATGTTCACGATGTTTGAAAGTTGAAAAGAGAGAAGACTTTTATCAATACATATTTTATTTTATTCCAAGTTGTAAGTCGAATGAAAAATTAAATATTGCTGTTGTTACAATACAAAATTAATATTAAGTTCCTTATTATCTATATACATTACAGGTATATTATGGAATTTGAAATTAGTTTGTGTGTGTGATAGAGACATTTTCAGAAATCACACAAAATTGGCAAATTTAATACTGGGTCCTACCGGTCTGAGGTCCTACCTAGTTTTGTAAAATAATGTTAGCCATTTTTTAGCTGTAATAAGTATCTAATTTTGAGAACAAAAAATCTTTTTGTCGATAGATATTTTCGAAAGGATGTTTCTAAAACATTTCAGGACAATCATCCTAGAGATGTTACATTACAAACATCGCAGCGATGTACCATTTATGTCGGAAACATAAGGACCTTAATGGTACATAAATAGGATGTTTCTGGGAGATCGGTGTTATTAGGGATAACCTCAATGACATGTTTGTCCCCCTATCGAGAGTTACATTATGTCATTGGTAACAAGCTAGCGCCTGTGTGTTAAATAGACCTTTCAAACACTTTGTTTGTCCCCCCAACGGAAGTGAGGTTATGTGTGTGACGTCAGCTAGTGCCTAATTGCGGGTAGTTTTAGGATAATGATTTTGATAAGTTTTTTTTCTTGAATCTTCCTATTTTGGATTGGAATTTGCACTAATTTATTTATTTAAAATTATGTTTTTTTTTTTTTTTTAATCTTCCTCTCTAGGTCGGTTTCTCAATATAGGGAGTCACCTCCGGGTTGGTTTTAGCTCCAGCAGGTTATACTATTACCCTGGAGTTATGGGGCGGGTGACTTGTTATTGAGAAACCAGCCCTGATAAATTTGTTATAGATGTTTTAGAAAATAGAAATACCACTTTTTGAGACTATCCAAGCTCCGAATCTAGTAAAGTGAAATAAAATCGTCCGTTTTTTGTTAGTGTATAAGTAATTTAGACAGATAAATTCGATTATTATTTTTAGTGTTATTTAATAAATTATTAATAATAAAAATCAAACTTGTTTCATGCCAAAAATATTCCTTCACAAGAGTATTATTTTGATCCATTAATTCTTTTGAGAAAACCGGCATAAGACACCAGTGGCGTAGGTACGGGGGGGGTCCAGGGGGTCTGGACCATCTCCTCGTTTCAATATCGAAATCTATCTAAACCTCGATATCAATGTTCTCCTAATATTGAAGTATCGTGCTCACTGCTCAACACTATTTGCGTTTCCGATTGGTAGATTTAATGGAAAAAAGGTACACTTGGCCAAACATAAAACTGGTACAGGGAATATAATATATTTTTTAAATTTACCTAGTGTGAGTCAAGCTTAACAACAAAAGTTAGTAAGTTTTTGTCAACGTCAAAGCTGAACAAAAGTAAATGCAACTTTGTTTCTATGTTATGATTGGTTCAAAGATGACACTGACTTGACTCTTTTTGTCATTTTTGAGGTGATAAAAAAGATCGATTTACACAATACAATTCACAATACGAAAATGCGTACCAGTTTTATGATTGACCAAGTGTATTATATACCTATTTCTATTTGTGTCCTTCAATGGGTTGTTTTCTTTTTAATGCAGTTTGAATGGTTTGGCATCTTGATCTATTAATTTAAAAAAAAAAAAATTTGTTTACCTGTTCTGTCACAAATTTTTGTCTTTGGCGAATGTACCTGCACCGCTGGACCTGAACCCCCCCAGGGTAAAAAACTATCTACGCTACTGTAAAACACGCTTCGTCGAATAGGGATCGTATATCTCTGTCCAAACCTCAGACTAACTACCAGGGATGTTCCAAACTGCACAATTCTGCATATTGATGCACATTTTTAATTTATATGCACAATATGCACCCCAACCTCTAATTTTTATTGAGTGTAAGTACACTGTACTTTATACATACTCTCATACTCTTCACTCTACACTCAATACACTCTCTACTGTACGCCACCAAGGATGATACACACTACCAAAGACCACTACACACTACTACCCTACTACACTACTACAGAATGGCCTATCCTCATAAGGCATGTGTGGAACAAATTCCCCCTCTCCTTCCTAAGCCAAATCACCAGTTGTGACGTAGGCAGCATGTTATTTCTCGCCTTAACGTAGACTGTTTAATCAGCTGACGACTTAGTTATGACGTCGGAAATGGTCACATGTGACACTCCAATATGGCGACGAGTGCGACGACTACCAAAAACGAGGCTGATAAGCTAAAGACAGGCTGGGCTGACTGTTGTTAATCAAGGGGCCATAGCAATTTCAAAGAAGAAGGAGAGGCCGATAAGCAATCCTGTAGGTGTGTATCATCCTTGGTATGCCACTGCCCAGCCGGCCCCAGCCCAATCCAGCTTGCTCGACAATCGACAATGAAAATAGAAAATTATTGGCAATCGGAACTGGCAAGGTTGTAAGAATAAATATACATATTGGCAACCGGCAACATTGGAAAGCAAAACAAGGGGGATATGCCCACTTTTTATACTGTCAAGTGCACATTTACAAATTCTCTCGGAACATCCCTGCTAACTATTGTCTGGCTAGCGAAACGGCGAACTGCAATAGAATTTTCTGCTTTGTCAAATTTGATAGAAACAGTAATAAACAAGTTGGTGACATATTTTTTTTGCTATATCGGTATGTGTAGTATTTTGAAATAGAAAAAAATCTGGCAACATTGCGAAATGATGGATGTGGAGAGGCGTGATTATTCAGAGGCATGATTCTATTGGTTAGAGCAAAAGGTTAGAGCCTGCATGAGAGCACAGTGGCGTGGTTATTGGCGAAGCTTAAAAAAAAAATTCTAATAATTTTATTGGTTAATTTCCTTGGTGTTTTCGGTGCCACTGAACCCAAAGACATGGCTGTCATCAAGCGGTGTCAATGAAAATATTCTTAGATTACGCCCCACTTTTCTTCCCCCTTTTGTCTCTAACAACTTACCACTTGCCAGACTATAGAGACCAAACATGCCATTAAGAAATCGCCCAATGTTTACAATCAATCATCTTTTACTTCATGACTATAACATAAGTAAGAGAGAGATAGACCTATAAAACGGCAACACTATTCAGTGGCGGCATGTTCAGTTTCCTCTGAATTTTTACCAGAATTCAATAGAAGTTTTACTTAAAATATAAATTACCATAAATATCCTCTAACTACGCCAATATTAAGAGTAAAATGATGTAAAACTTCTTACCGACAAAATATTGAAATGTGCTTGGAATCATTAAAAAAAAAAATACATCGACGTACCATTTTAACGTTCTCCACCACACTTTTCACAGTTTTGAATCCAAAAGTACAACTGATTAACACAAAATCAGAAAATTAGAGCTCTATCACTTTCACATCATACCAACAGCAACACTGCCAAATCTGTTAGGGATGTCATAAGTCACATAATGATCATCTGATTGGCTGCTCGTAGATGCAACGTTGCCGATGTGCCATTTTTCGAGCAATATATTTATGGATATTCTAGAATTTTCACCATTTTAAATTAAAAACAAACTTAACTATCCTATTCAAAAAGGCATTTAAGTTATGTTTCAACAAATATTGATATCGGGTCTTCAAAAAAAAACAAATCAAAGACTGCTATGATTTTTTGAACGTTAAGTGTGATTTATAAACTCCACCGTTCCCGTCACCGTTCGTTGTTCCCGTTCCCGTTCCAACTTCAAATATAGGAAATTAATGTAAGCATTTATATCCACCGTTGCCGTTCCCGTTCGTCGTTTTCCTCGCGAACGGCACCGTTCCACCTTGGTTAACTTTTAACTCGACCGTTCGTCGTTCGTGCAGTAGCCAATCAAATTAGACAATTTTGGTCATGTGATTCAAGATAAATATATTGGGTTAGGATGTGTTTTTGTTTGTGTTGTGTTTTCTAATTTCCAAAGCAACACAGTTGAGGTGGTGTAGTGAATAGTGACTAGTGAATCCTATTTTATTTATATTTAGGTACCTATTATTTATTTACAAAAAATGATATAAATCTAACCTAAAAATGTATACATTTTGTCAGCGGGAACGGCAACGGTTTAGAGTTTATAAATGCTCAGAAACGACACGAACGGTGACAACGAACGGGAACGGTGACAACGAACGGTGACTGAGAGTTTATAAATCAAGCTTATGTCTAATAGCGATTTCTATTTGTCGAACCGGTGCAAAAAAAATGTATCCTTATCCTTACATGTTACATGGTTTTAGAAAAAGATGCGGATACACTCAGTGCGCACTGATTGACAAATGGAATTCGCCATTAGCCATATTTTTCTTTAATTTTGTTAACCCAAAGTCTGTTCTGACATACCAACCGCGTTCTTTAAATCGATTCTTGGGATCACACCAACAATTCGATGTTAGCTGAACTATCGTTTAACGCTCCAAATAGTATCGATATGTTACTGGGTGTTTCAGTTTTTCCTCATATTCGGTTGCCTGGAAAAATCGATGGAGGTGGAAAATCTCCAGTTGCCCTCAACGCCATTTTTGGCTGGGTGCTGATGGGAAAAATCAACTTTCAAACTCCAACTTCACTTTATACATTCTCAGCGCTTGTTGAAAGTGATGATTTTACAACAACTTGCAACAATTCTGGGAAATTGAAGAAGTTTCTCAAGCTAGTGAAGCTAGCACTCTCTCCTCTGATGACTTTTTGGCCGAAAGTTCGTTTGTGAATACCAATGAACTTAATAAACACAGTGGAAAGGCTGCTGCATAATTGTTTCTACGCGAGGGTTTGTGCCATGAAGGACAATAAACAAGAGGGATTTGCATCTCTCTCTGTACTATGGCCTCTATTGAGCTGTTTGAGGTATTTTGATTATTGAGGTTAGGAAGATGAAGAAGCTCTTCTTTCTTTTACGTTAATCGCAATGAGTGCGAGCAAGACAACAATCCCTCTGTATTGCTGGGTTGAATATATCAAAATTGGACACACTAGCATGAAGCAGTGCGCCCGTTCCAGAGTGTTTGTTTAGTTCAATGGCACCGCCGCACGTCCCATGAACAGTTTATTGTTTCCCTGCCATTCAAAAATAATGAACCGCTTTTTTCTGATTCACGTTCCATTGTTTTACGTTGATTCTATAGCCTCGAACGGAGACTACAAAGTAAGTAATCCCCAAACTAACAAGGCCTATTGCGATTTTATACATGAGTATACTCTAGCCTAAGAAATTCAGCGTGTATCTATTCACGTTTTGTTCGCTCTAACCAAAAAATGTCTACTTTTCTTGTTTATGCAAAAAGCAAAGTTGCTCCGTTAAAACGTATTTCAGTTCCTACACTCGAACTTTGTGCGCCTTTATTGGCCGCAAAATTACTTAAATTTGTCTTGACCACTTATTCAGACGTTAACACTACGCGGATTTACGCTTGGTCGGACTCTATGGTTTCACTCGCTTGGATTCGATCGCCGGCATTTCGATGGAAAACTTTCGAAGCCAATCGAGTCAGCCAAATCCAGGATATCGTGTCTTCCCTCCTGAAAACTGGAACCACGTTGTCTCGGAATTTAACCCCTCCGACTGCGCTACTCGGGGCATGTTACCCTCTGAATTGTATGACGCTTCTTTGTGGTGGCACGGTCCCGCATGGTTACTGGTTGCCGCAGGAAGTGTGGCCTGCATCAAAGTTTGAACACGATTCAAAGCCGCAACCAGAAATTCTCGCCGAAGAAGGAAAATTAGTATGTGCTATCACTACGGGAATTGACAGTGTTTCCAGGCTTTTAGGTGACTGTTTTTCGCTCGCAACCATTTTAAGGATATTTTCGTACTGCCTTCGGGTTATCCAAAAAATGCGTCATGAAGCCACTATTTCGACTAATACTTTCACAGATGTTGAATTGCATAAGTCCCTATTGATGCTAGTGAAATATATTCCAAGGATGGGGTTTAGCGAGGATATTAACAATCTGTCAAAGGGTCGTCGCTGTTCAAATCAGCTTAAAAAACTTTTCTAGATCAACTCGGTATTCTCAGGGTGGGCGGTCGTTTAGTTCATTTCAAACTTGCATTTGAACTAAAACATCCTGCCTTATTACCAGCTCAACACAAATTGACTGATCTTATAATTCAGAACTTTCACGAAAAATTTCTCCATTGTGGAAAACAAACGTTGAACTACTTAATTTTACAACATTTTTGGATTCTATCTGCGAAACGAAAAATCACTCGAGTAACCGATGATTGTTTAAAATGTTTTCGAGTAAACCCCCCAATCACGCAACTCAAAATGGATGATTTAACCTCCTTTAGGGTCACTCAGCTAAAACCCTTATGTTCCGCTGTCGATTTTGGCGGTCCCTTTCTCATTACCCTCACTCGAGCTCGAGGTGCCAATTCTCAAAAGGCCTATTTTTGTCTGGCACTTCATCTCGAACTTGCCTCATCAGATCTGACCACCTCTGCTTTTCTTGCTGCCTTAAGAAGGTTTCTATCGACGTAGTAGAGTTTCGGTGATTCATAGCTACTGTGGCACTAACTTTGCTAAATACCTCCATGAAGTGTTTGCCGAAACTGCCCATAAAGAAAAAAATTATTGGCATTTTAACCCCCCTGCTGGACCTCACTTTGGAGGATTATGAGAAGTTGGTATCAAAAGTTTCAAATTTCATTTGTTCCGTCTTATTGGTGACCAAATCCTCTCGTACGAGAAACTGTACACAGTGCTCACCCAAGTCGAAGCGGTCTTGAATTCCCGTCCGCTTTCTGCGTTGAGTACGGATCCCAATACCAATGACCTCTCGAGTTTGACCCCGAGTCATTTTTTAACTCTTGCTCCATTATCTACTATCCCTGATCCCGATTTGTCCGCCATAAGGTTAAATCGTTTCAGTAGATGGGGAACTACTTCAACATTTTCACCAGCAATTCAGGAAACGTTGGCACCGTGAGTACTTACATACTCTGCAACAGCGCAACGCGCAACAAATGGTTTCATACTAATCCAAGCCTAATAGACCTATCTATTTTTACCTGGTATGCGCGCGCAACACGAGGCAATTGCCTTTTTATTGTACAGGTGTGAGGTGATCGTTTTCTATGCTGGGCATCGCCTTGTCCTTGTTCATTGCCCGTGGTCTGACAAGAATAAACCTGAGGTTGATATTCAACTTGACAAGTGTCATTCGAAAGTTGTCTGACATTTTCATTGACAAATACGTTGCGCAACACGCGATCTTTCTCTTTTCCTTTTTATCCCGTGCAAATAAGAAGGACGGATTGCTATACGTAAGTCTAACATAATTTGGTACGTTTTGCCTCGTCTTGCGCAATGAGCGTTCTGTGTCTTTTTTTATTTAATGAAGTTTTCGTATTATTACCTCTTTGTCTGGTAAAATAGATAGGTCTATTGAGGTTGGAATCTTAGTAGTTCTAAGAGATGAACTCACTTCACCCCTAAAATGGACGCATAACTGAAACTTACAGTGGCTAAATAAACCTTTACATACAGTGGCGACAATAGAGTTCCCGCCGCCATCTTGTTCCCAACCTCTTGTTACTTTCAAATATTAATATATAAGATTTAAATAGACATCTATCATAAAAAATTAAAATCGGCATATTTGATGACCATTATTAGGTTCATCAAATACGTTGTTTTCCATGTTTTATGATGGATGTTCACCTAAATCCTATATATTCATATTTAAAAATAACAAGAGGTTGGGAACAAGATGGCGGCATTTTCAATATAAACATATGGGACTTTTGAACCAATCAAAAATGAGACCGCAATTGTCGCCACTGTGGTAATAAAGTCACTGTACTGAAACTCATCCTTTTCCTGGGCGGTATTAAGCCTAGTACTCATAACTGCGAAATTCGCAGTTTTTTGACATTGCTTTGACAAATTGACGTTTTATGCGTGAATTAAACGTCAAATCGTCGAAGCAATGTCAAAAAATTGCGAATTTCGCAGTTATGCGTACTAGGCTTTATTCGGGTTGTAACTCGACAACCCATGGATTTCTTAAACGGCCGGTTAATAAAGTGTCTATGTTGACATACCAATAGGTAGCTTAGATGATACTGTATATAGATAAATACTAGGGATGCCACCTTTGAAAGTAGGTTGAACCGGAGAAAAAAATACCCTTATTGAAAAAAAAAAAAAACCTACAAATCTGATAACAGATGCATGAGGTACACTCTATCTATACACAAGTCCCCCCGGAATCACCGGATGATGCTTCCAGATTGGGAGTTGAGACAGTTGGAGAGGTAGATCCAAAGATTTTACACACTACGCACGATAGGACACAATCATGGGATAGCCTATCCGCATATGGCCTCTGTAGATCAAATCTCAAGCCCCATCACGCTAAAGTACTAGTGATGACGTAGACAGCGTGTCGTTCCTCGCCTGAACGTAGGGTGTTTACACCATAGACTATGATGCCGCTAACTTTAGCTTTATGCATACATTGGTTTTAGCACAAGCAACATTCTAAAACAACCCATTTTAGATCTCGTTTGCATCTTCCTCTTTGCCTATTTTATTATTCAAAATTAAATAATATTTTTCATCATAAATGTATATTTTAAACTACGACCGCTGGCGCAAATACTTAACGACACCGTTAATGACGTCGGCAACGGTGCAACACTATATGACCTTGATTTCAAAAATCGAGGCCGATGAGCAATCCTGTAGTAGTGTGTATTATTAAACTTTGAGAGAGAGCAGGAACAGTATTGCGCTATCGTTGAATCTTATTTTTCTTCCTGAACCTAAACATTATTTTTACGTTTTTTTTGTCAAATGCGTTTTTTTTTTTGTTAAAAGCGGTCTGAGGAAACACCTAGTAATCTGGAGCCCGGAGACCATAATATGTGAAAACCCGTAGACTCCGGATGAAACGTGGAGAGGTAGCAACCCTAAATAATACTTACTTATACCTCTTACAGTGTTGCCAGACGTACGATAATTATGTACGTACGATAATTCCTGAATGCTGATAATTTTTTTGAAAAATATACCTACTGAAATTGTTGACCTCCAAAAAAATTAAAATAACGCTTCTTTCCCGTGCCTGGAATTATTATAAGGGGCAGGGGATAACAGAAATGAGTAGTTTAAATTAAGTGTGACACTCTAAGCACTAGAACGGCGCGAAGAACTTGCGGAGCAGTCCTCCTGAGTTCTGGGCCCTGATTCTTGAGACAGGGGAGCAGCGCTCCCAGGAGAACAAGTGTTACAATGATATATAAATCATATAAGTAACAAAGACAGAACACTCGTTCTTCTCTCTAGGAACGCTGCTCCCCTGTTTCAAGAATGAGGACCCTGAGCTCCTCCGGACTCCGAATTAACTCAAGTGGGTCACTGGAAAGCACCTCACAGGCGACGGTGCCTGCGCCTGGCCGTTGGTATGCTAAAGTTTCGATGAAAAAACATTCAGAGCCAGAGTGTAAGTGTGAAGTAACATCTGAACAAAAATCAAGAATACGTTTTTTTTTTCTTTCATATTTAGCCTCCGATGACGTCACACTAGTAAATAAGTCAGTTTTGTATGCAAAAAACGATAATTTCTACAGCATTGTACCATATTTGGTTTTGGACATCTGGCAACACTGTACCTCTATCTTGTAGAGGTATATATTTATCGAGATATTTATTTTTTGTTTTCTTTTCGTTAATTTTATTTTAATTTCTAACAGAAGAATGTTATTTTTTGTTTTGTTCTTGGGACTCTATATTGCCAAATTGGCTTGAAAAAAGAAAAAAAACACTTGCATTTTTTTGGTGGGCGACAATGTTTCGTCTTTATTCTAAGTAAATTTTATACAATTTGGCAAAGGTGCAAAATTCCTGTTTGCTTGCATTTTTTGTTTTCGCGCAAAAAAATCGTACCTCTAGATTTTGATAGTGCGGACGTACCAGAAGCGAGTAATTTGAAACAGACTTGCTAAGAAACCCGATAAGACGACACGCCGGGCGCGTCGTAGTACCGTCTTAACACGGTCGCAATATTTCTGATCAAAAAACTTCATTGTGAAGTCCTGTCGTATCAACTTTCTACAAACTTCTATAACCCGTAATTGAGGAACAGCATATTCTGCACTGCAGTGCGTGTGTGAAGCAGGGCCCTGCAGGAGTGCACTGATGGAATCACTGGGTAAGTCCTTTTTTTTCATTATTTAGAGGTTGCGCCGCAAAGTAAATACAGGCCACTATCGCGCTATTATACATATGTATTAGCTAACGCAAAACACATACTTACTGTTGTATCTGTCGTTTTCAAATCTATGGTACAAACACAAACCAAGAATGTAGGTATACAAACTATCTAATAACAAATTTAAATAATGTTCTAGTTCATTTGAAATGATATTTTTAATTTTGTTTGTAAAACCACACTGAATCTCCTAAATTCTAATATTTCTAATGTTAGGTAAATAAAATATGCCGAACCCACGATTCGATAGTATCGTCTATCTATATTTATATAGACGACTATCGAATCGTGGGTTCGGAATCGGGGCGCAGGTCACAAGTCCATTATTGAGGTGAGAGGTGCCAAACAGGAGAAATTATTAATAGTTTGAAAACGAGAATCCTGTTTGACTAGACTAGAAGGGCACCAAATTTGAATTCTTCCAACCAATTTTATCCTACTAGGTACAATTTAGTAAGAGATACAAAGATACAGTGTGAGCCAGAAATCTTGTATCAGCGGATAAATAAAAGTTGCGTAAGTCAGTTGTCTTTGAGATGTAAATTTACTTACGACATCTCCTATCCTTAGGTAATTTTCAGGATTATGAAGACTTTTTAGTCTTTGGCTCAAAAACAGATAAGACAGTTTCTGTCCTACTATTAGAGAAGATGTTGTTGCTATATTCACATATTTTTATATTTAATAATAATTGATAAATAATGGTATAAGTAAATTATATCGCCATCTGAATCCTTGGATCTTCTCTCACAACCATTTCCTGCCTCATCCTTCCAATACTTCTATCACCTATATTATGCTTCCGAATAAAGTTCCTCAAAAGCGGAGCCAACTCCTCTGGATTGTTCATCATAGCATGATGCGTCCCTTTGACGTAATGCACTTCCAAGTTTTCGTTCTTGGTAAGGCCGTAAGCAACTTTGCAAAACTCCTCTCGCTCTATTAAGTAGCCATGCTCAACGAATTTAGCCATAAATATCGGTAAATCGACGTATTTTGAGTATTCGTTGAGTTCTTTTGGTGAAAACATCAGCATGTCGTAACATTTTGTTCTAGGGTCGATTGTAATGTAGTATTTTCCTGGATGGGTCTTCGATGGGGCAATGTCTCTTCGCATCAAATAGTCAGCCTTGTCTAAATCGACTGAATTTCCGTGAGGCTTGTGGGCCTTTTGCCTTATTTCATCAAGAGTATACCTAGGAGGTTCATTATCACTAAAGGCATACTCATTATACTGAACAAATTTCTCGTAAGGCTTGATCATAGGTTCAACCCTATCGGGAAGCATGATAGCGTCTAAAATTGCCAAAAAGTCCACCAAGTGCGGAAACATGTTGGCGTAAATATAGGCTATAGTGCTGCCTTTTGAGTGTGACAAAATGCTTGTTTTAGGCCATTGGAAATAGTTTGTGACGTATCTGATGGTTAGAAGATAGACGGTGAGGTTGTAGTACTGACCAGGGGGCAAGCGTGACGAATAACCGTGTCCTGGAAGGTCGATGGCCAAAAAACCGACTTCTTTGTTCAGTAGGGGGATTAGGGGGTCAAACACGCCACAATTGTTCTGGAAAAAAAGGAACTTGTTTATTATTAGAGAAGTTCTAATTAAGTAGAAATAAATTGAACATAATTGAAATTGGAAGACGAGTTTTGGAGGAAGGAAAGCCAACTTTAAAAAATAAAAAATCCATATATTATATCAAACATTCAATTCTTTTATTCTAGGATCATCCCCCTTAAAAAAATCTCCATCTTTCACTCCACTTGTCTCCATATTCCCATATTTATCAATAAATCTTCTAAGCAATCCTGCTAGCTCGTCTGGTGTATTCAAATGCCCATGATGTGTACCATCTAGCAACAAACACTCAGCTCTAGAGTTGAATTTCTTTAAAATCTCAGCAACCCCGTGATAGAACTGCATGCTATCGCCATAGGATTGTTTAAATCTTACAAAAAACACAGGACAAATAATGGTTTGCGTGAATTTTATAAATTCTTCCCTTAAACAGTAAATTAGATCAAACGACTTCAATCTTGGGTCTCTTGTGAAGTAATACTTTCCAGGATTCAATGCTGAAGTAGCTATGTTACGTTTCAAAATAAAATCTGTTAATTCTAACTTGATGGAATTTTTATTTGGAACACTAAGCATTTGCCTTAGCTGCTCCAAGCTGTAACTCGGAGGCTCTTTTTCAGTAAAAGCAAACGCATTGTTTTTAACAAAACTCTCTACCCTTTCAGCTTTAATGCGCACAGCATCATCCTGATGCCAAATACTGTCGAACAATGCCAGAAAATCCACTCGGTCTGGATAGTACATGGTGTACATATAAGCGAAGAATCCGCTCATCGAGTGAGCGAGAAACGATATTTTTCGCCATCCGAAGTGGGTTTGGATGTATTTGATTGTTAGGAGGTAAGTGTTGGAGTCGTAAGACATTCCAGGAGGGATGCGCGAGGAGTATCCGTGGCCTGGCAAATCGACAGCGAGAAAGCCCAACTTTTCCGCTTGGAGCAGGGGGATGAGTCGGTCGAAACTGCCGCAGTTGTCCTGAAACAAAATGCTCTTGTTTGAGGATGATTTGTTTAGAACATGTTAAAACCATGCAGAACACCCCAGAACCAATTTTAAGAACACGCTCCAGAACACTTTATAACTAGTTCAGAACAATTCAAATGTTTGCATGAAGGCAATTTTAAATTAAATACCTCACTCCATTTTTTTTTAAATATATCATACACAGAATCGATTCAGGCATAGAAACATTTCAGAACATTTTACATTTTAGTAATTAGGAGTTCGAAAACTGTTTTAGAACACCTTGGAATATTCAGTGGAACATTCTAGAACAGTTTAGAAAAGATTCGGAAATCTGAAACGGTCCAGAAAGACTTAATGCGTTAATGGTTCAAACTACGATTTAAATTAATTTGTGGATGACGTCATTACTGGTGCACGCGAGGAAATAAAAGGCTTAAACACAGTCTTATGTGAACAGAAAACAAGCCAAGAGTCCGGTTCAAACTTTTTTGAACCAGGTTTAATGTGACTTCACTGGTTCAACGCAAGAATGTACAGGTTCGGACCGAATTGAAGCAGATCGAACCAGTTCCACCGCGAGAAAAAAGCTCAAATCTGTTCTAAAAATCGATCAAAAATCTGTTCCGAACTCGTTTATTGTCAAATGAAACCTTGAATCACAATAAAAAAAATCCAGAATTAGTGTTCTAGAACACATTGAACTTATTCCATTTTTTGTTCGTAATTCAATTAGAACCAGTTCAAAACTATTTTAAAGTTCAACTAAAATCAATTCCAAAACGTTTTTTGTCTTCTAAAGACCTGTTCCGAATTAGTTCACGATCAAAAAATTTTAATATAAGTGCCCTGAAACACATAGAATTTACTCTTTTTTTATTCACAATTCATTTAGAACTGGTTCTAGATCGACTCTGAACTGATTCTAATTTAGAATAGGTTTGTTCGGACTTAGTTTAGAATCAGTTCTAGAACATACATATTACGCAGTTCAATTCAAAACTGATTCTGAACAAATTCATTATTGTTGCGCTGTTCCGAACACATTGAATTGTTTGCAGTTCATTTAGAACCAATTCTAGA
This sequence comes from Ceutorhynchus assimilis, assembly GCA_917834065.1. NCBI lineage: Eukaryota > Metazoa > Arthropoda > Insecta > Coleoptera > Curculionidae > Ceutorhynchus > Ceutorhynchus assimilis. Next base: position 6,332,552 of record OU892289.1, on the reverse strand, counting down.
TGATTTTTGGACTGGTTCTCAGAGTTCCAAGTAGTTTGCTGTTCCGAACTAGAGAAAATCATGAATTGATTTATTATTATACGCACATGGTGCACAATTAATTGTCTAGAACACATTAAACTTACTATAGTTCATTGGTTCCAGAACATTTCTGAACTGGTTTTTGGAGGGTTCCAGGTCACCTCAGAATTGATTTTTATAGTTCCGACTGCTACAATTACTGTTCCAAATTCGAAATAAACTAAACTGAACTGTACTGGAGCACATTGACTGTTTGTTATTTAATTAAAATCGGTTGCGAATAGATCTTGAAATATTGAACTGATTCACAATCGAGCAATCTTTAATTTGTGTTCCAGATCATTGTTCACGGTGCAATTAGAACCAGTTCCGAATCGGTTTTATTTGTTCTTAAACCCAAAAACCTGTTCCGAACTTTTTTACCTTTATACTCTTCAATATTAGAACTCATTCTATTTATTTCAAAGGAGTGAAAAAAATACAATCTTGAATGATTTGCTGACATCATCACTGGTGAACGCGAGAAAATGAAAGGTTTGAACACAGTTTTATGTCAACGGAGAACAAGCCAAGAGTCCGGTTCAAACTTTTTCGAACCAGGTTCAATGTGACGTCACTGGTTCAACGCAAGAATGTACAGGTTCGAACCTAATTAAATCGGATTGGACTAGTTCCACCGCGAGAAAACAGCTCTGATGTGTCAATTCTGTCATACTCCCCTAACTCCCCCTCTATCAAATTCTGGAATACTCGAGGATCAAGAACACCTAATTTTTTCTCTGAGAACAGACCGAAAATCACCTTTTCTACATTCAAAATCGACGAAAAAATTAACTCTGGCACAGCCTGAATCGCAAGCATTCCATCGAGGTCTGCGGGTGACGTAGTCACTATAAGCTGCTGAGTGACGTCACTCGCAGGCCCAGAATTTGATGGAGAGAGAGTTAGGGGAGTATGACAAAATTCACACATCACATAACCTCTATGACCTAGTTCCGATCTTTCTTCAGAAACATTTTAAAAACTCCCTACAAGGTTCTAAAACCTATTCACAAATATTTCAAACTGTTTCAGAACACCTTGTTATATTCATAGGAGCGTTCTAGAACAGTTTAGAAAAGATTCGGAAACCTGAAACGGTCCAGAACATCGAATACTTCAGAACCAGTTCGGTCAGTGTAGAACATAAAAGACCCAATTCAAACGACTCAGAACACTCCAGAACCAGTTTTAGGAACACACTGAAGAACATTTCACAAGTTTAGGACAATTTGGAATGTTTGCATAACGACGATTCTGGATAAATACCGCAGTCCATTCTTTTTTAACATATTATTAGACACATATTTCATATTGTTTTAATATTCAGTGGAGCGTTCTAGAGTAGTCCGGTTCTAGGTCGGAAACCTGAAACGGTCTAGAACAGCGAACACTTCGGAACCAGTTCAGTCGGTATAGAACATTCAAACGTCTCAGAACACCCCAGAACCAATTTTGAAACACGCTCCGAAACACTTTACAAATTACATATCCAATTCAGAGATGAGCTAACAAAGCTCAAAATGAAAATGGTGAGAATAGCGACCCAATTTTTCGATCGAATGTGAGGTTGTCTGTGACGTCATCTAGTGTCTTTTGAGCACTTCAGAATCAGGGTAGAACATCTGAGATCCGATTCAGAACACTACGTGACCCATTTTGTTTAGTTGAGAACTTTTTAAGACAGGATCCAGAACACTTCAAAGGCGATTATGAACACTTATTCAGATTTATTTCAAACATTTCGAGAACACATTCAACACCAACACCAGAACACCTTAGAACCGTTTCCAGATATTGAACAAACAATTAGGAACACTTCAAAACTAGAATCTAGTAGACAGTATATAGCACTATTAAAGCGATAGTTTTCCTTGAAGTGAATACCCAAAACCATTGTAATGGATTTATTAGTGAACTCCATATGAACTCAAAACTCAAAAAGATTCCAAAATAGTTCTAAATTATTACCTGCCATCCGTGTAGAGTCAATACTGGTCGGATATCGGTACGACCCCACCATTTGCCTCGAATTTCGCCCCAGGGTACCGGGATTGAAACTTCCTGCCACAATTTCTCGCTCGAATATTTCCTTATACAGCGAACAAGCTTCAAATTTCTCGAAAGTAACATTTTCACTTCGTTAGGGAGATACAAGCAACTGCACTAGCTCATGATAACGATTAGAAATCCATTAAAAACAACTTGTAATTTCTATAAAGATACCCTCCCACTGCATCAAGGTTCACCATTGATAACGATATTATCAATAATATTCAATAATAATTAAAAATTAATAGTATTTTAGGTTATGCTATATTAGAAAGCAATTTTGTTATAATGGAAATCAACTATTACATAATAATTATTATAATTTTTTTATTTATGCTAATAATTAATGTTCAATTCTGGACATACTGGCGAATGCGCTCTTGTTCTTGAACTGTTTAGGATTCTCATATATGGGAGGCATTTTACTAGAACGCTCGGAAGTACTCTGAAATCATTTAGAATCCTTTTAGACAACTCCAGAACACAAAGGTCTAGCTTAGAACACGCAGAAATGTTCCAGAACAATCAATGGATTAAAATTTAAAAATTTTAGAATTCAAGAACAAATCAAAACAATATGAATTTGTCAATTAACTTTTAGAACAGAATAGAACACCCTTTATCCATTATACAGATTCAAAAGCACTCAGAACAAGTTTAGGTATTTTTGAGTTGATTCTGATTAGAATTTTTATTTCATAATTATTGAACACTTCAGAACCAACTAACTGGAGCAACTAGAACCGATTCAAAACACACCGGGTCGAATATTGACATTCCATTAGTTCCAGAATGTTTAGTAATGTTCCGCGAACAAGACTAGTTAGTGAATATCCAGAGTAGTTTGCAAAAAGATATAAAATCCTGAACTGGGGTCCTTAATCAGGAATGCGCTCTACGATAATCTAATTCCTTAAATTGGTAGAACTGGTTCGGAATCCATCCTGAACTGAATCTAGCTAAAAGGCCAACAAAAAAGTAGCCAAAAATTTAGAATTCAGTGATCCACGAACCGCGAGTAATATAATTTCAATTTGCTCCAGCACCAAATTCTTATCGCAAACCAATCTATGGTTGGATCACAATTCCAATTTTTTTACTCCTGTTCTGGAGCCATTCGTAGTGAGATAAAATCCCTGAACTGAGTTCATAAATTCTTCTGCTCTACGATAATCTTAAATTGGTTCCAGAATGGTTCGAAATATGATCTGCAAACAAGGCGAACCAAATTATTGTTGGGTAACAGTTCCAAGTTTCTGATTCTTGTTCGCAGTACTATGAAATCTTGAACTGGGTTCATAATAATCAGTCAACCGTTCTAGAATAATCCCGAATGAATTCGTTGCAGAGTGGTTCGGAATATTCCTCTCGAACAAGGCATATTGCATGTGATTCGTGAACACAATATTCAATACTGTATTCCTTTTATACATCGAGTTACACCGAAGGAGCTCCTCGGAGTCACTCCAAAACACACAATTCAGATTTTATCATTATTTTTTTTAAATGATCCTAAAATAGGTCAAGGTCTTTTGTCAACAAGATGAAATGGGTGATTTTGTGTAATTTTCATTATTGAATTTCTCTAAAATAAAGTGTAGTTAGAACAGAAAATACATAAGCTTGAAATTACCGTCATTACCTAAAAGGGCTTCTTGCACCTCCAGCAAATTTGGTGTATCAGGGGAAAGGGGGATGCACTATGAGCGACTCAAGTGCTTAACGCACTTTCAAAAGGAACGTTCACGCTTTTGACATTGAGCAGCTCCGAGTAACTCAACGGGTAAAACGAATACAGTAGACGTAGAGCACATTCCTCATATGAACCAGTTCAGGATTTCCTTTCACTGTGGCCGATTTTGGAACACGAAACTTATTTTCTAGTCATAAGACAGTTTTAAGTTTTTGGCTTCTGTTCTGGAGTAAAATAAAATCGTGAATCGGGCTCATAATCAATCATTCGGACTACGATAATCCCGAATTGGTTCGGAATGAATGTGATCCGCGAACAAGGCTAGTTAGTGCAGATAAAGACAAGGTACAGAGAGCGAAACCGCTATTAGTTCGTCTTGTGACGTCATGAGTTTTAACACTGGCTAAAAGCTGCGTCCATGTCCCCAGCGAACTACGATTAATATGACGTCACAGGTATTTCGAGAAAGCGTTTGTGTTCACGAAATCATGGAAGTAGTTCGAAGTTCGTCACGGAAATTTGGTTATAATCTGATTGAGCTGGGTTATGTGATGTGTCAATTGTGTCCCCATCAAATTTTGGGTCTGCGAGTGACGTCACTATCAGAAGTTTGTAGCGATGACGTCATCCGCAGACCTCAATGGAATGCTCGCGATTCAGGCTGTGCTAGTGAGTGCATTTTTACGTTGATGTGAATGTAGAAAACGTAGTTTTCCGTCTGTTCTCACAGAAGAAGTTAAGTGTTCTTGATCCTCGAGTATCCTAGAATTTGTTGGTGGGGGAGTTAGAGGAGTATGACATAATTGTCACATCACAATCCAGCATAATCGATTATGCTTGATTATCCTCGCGAAAAATTTCCTACATTGAACACTCCAGAACAAACTTAATAGAGCACTAGATCTGATTCAAAACACTCCAGGACGATTCTTGACATTCTATTGGTTCTAGAGTGTTTTGTTACGTTGTCCGGGAACAAGGCTAGTTAGTGAATATCCGGAGTAGTTCGCAAGAAGATGAAATCGTGAGCTGGATCCTTAGGAATGCGCTCTACGATAATCCTGAGCCGCTTCAGTGACGAATTTTAAAGTGTTCCACTCCCCTAGTTTTACACTTTATCGCTTCAAACTAAACAACTGAAGTGCGTTTAGAAATGGAGTGTAAAAGTAGAGTAGTTGTTTGTCAAAGTGTTCTGACTTCATCACTTGGAGTGCACTCTGGGTGCGCTATTTCTGAACGTATTGGGGCGTTGCAGTAAATTGTCAATGTCAAACCCGGTAAAAACCGCGGGGCGTTTTTCAACCCAGTCCCTGGTGGGGTAATTTGGGCGCACTCTGGGCACGTCAATTCTGGATTTCTGTACGATTCCAACGTAACACTCCGAGTAAGTACCTGTTAATTTATGAACGGTTTAGAGTTACTCTAGGGTCACTCCCACAGCCAGAGTGCTATTTCTAAACGCAACCCAAGGGTAAAAAAGGAGGTAAGATTCTAATTTGTGTCAAATCGTACGTGCAACAGTTCCTTTTCCTGAAGTTAGGTCAGGAAATGGGTTAGTTTGTAAGCAAGCTAGTTAGAAGTTTTTGATTTCTGTTCTGGAGTCGTTCGAAGTAAAATCAAATCGCGAACTGCGCGGATACCAACAGTGGTGGCCCACTGACTGAAACGAAGAATCAACCTGTGACGTCATGTCTGCCTCTAGTGACGTCACTGTGCACGGGAGAAATCGATTCGCGGTGCAACGATTTCGGAGGGTAGGTACGCCAGTGACACAAATGTTTGTTTTTTGAATAATTTATTTGTACAAATAAAAAAATAAAGATTTTTCGATTGGATTCAGGTTTTGAAAAATTTGTCAACGGTCAAACAGTGATTAACATATCTAGAAAAAAAAAAACATGATTAAAGTACGCTGTACTGCAACTGTTCTGCACTGTATTGTACTGTACAGGGTGGACACAAAAAAAAATATGCAGGTAAATTTTAGTACTTAAATTGTACTTATATGCACTAAACTACTCCGAAAATGAGTTCAATACAGTACAATTTGACCTTTGTTCTACCTGCTCATTTCAGAGGTAACAACCGAGTTCCGTACTCTAGGCTTGTACCAGTCCTGTTCCCGAGTCAATTTCGTCAGTTCCGGATCGAAATGCCACCAACCGAAGTTCATCGAGTTCACTCCGGGGTACTTGTACATATCCACCGGGCCCACTGGTTTCCACATGTACTTTCTGCGCATACGCGTCAGCCTGTCTTGCGAGCCGTACGCGTATCCGTCTGCGTTGCCTAAGTAGCAGTCCAATTCGCGGATTTTTTCAGACCAATGGCGGTTATCTATTGCAAGAGTAGTGTTGTTGGAACAAACCTCTATTTATTGAATATTTCGGTGCAGGTTTAACTTTTTGCACCCAGTGCAGTTTTTCTGGTTCAGTTTTGATTTCTTACCTGTTATTTCCTGATCGGGGGCTCCAAAACCAATTGTTATTGTTGGTTCTTTATAATCGTCGCGCAGAATGTCTCTGATGGGATCAGTGACTCCGTACTGGGACAAACCGAAAAATTCCATTTTCTTTGAAGTAATTTTTTTTCAAATAAGATTTTTTTTGTCACTTTTGACCGGTGAAACGTCACTTTTGAAAACTGGTGGTTAGAACCCACGCTCATAGAACCAGTTCCGGGTGGATTCTGCACTAGATCACCAGTTCTAAGAATGTAACAAAAGTGTTCTGGAAGGTTTTTCAAAGTGTTCTGAATTATTTTAAAAATCCTAATGTGTTCTAGAGCGGTTTCAGAAATTTGCTAGAAATGTCTAAATTGGTTATGGAGTGTTCTGAATCATTTTTTGCATGCTCCATACTAAATATAGAGTGCTCTAATACTTAATTTCAATTTTGAAAAAAAATTATTATTTATAATATTATTGGCTTTGCTGCTTCCCGTCTGGGCAGTGACGTCACAGATCTCTGTATCGGAGCGCTGAAAATTTTAATAAACGAACGTGAATGAGCCTGCACTGAGCACACTTTTTAAATAAATGAACAGTAATTTCATGCCCGGAGAATTCAGATCAAAATACCGAACACACAGACGCCTTCTTTTTACATTTGCGAGTGTCTGAACAACTCCGAGTGACTCGGAGTTTTCCCTTAGATCGTTCATTTCAAGAGTCACATGCCTCGGAACTCTTAGTTTGGAGTCATAATCGCGTTTGGTTAAATTTGGACTGGTTGCGAACTAACCCTAACCGGGGTATTACCGGTAACTTTAGTAATATCTAAATAAAACTGCAAATTGACTTGTTCATTATCGGTAAGTTTAGTAATGTACTGTGAACAGTTGGCATACACAGAGAACCACAGTTAGAGTATCCGAACAGTTGGAGTCTTCGGAGTACTCCGAACAGGTGATCTACTCCGAGTAGTCTGAACAGTTGGGGTACTTCGAACAGTTGAGGTACTCCGATCAGAGAAAGTATTCCGAACAGTTGGAGTACTCCGGTCATTTAGTTCGCTCCAAACAGTTGCAGTAATCCGATCAGTAGGAGAAATCCAAATTCGAATGATTTTGGAACAGGAAAAAAAAACTTGAAACTAACTTCGATCCAAATATCCAGTGGAACTAGTTTGGAATTGATCCGGAACTGATTCTAGTTGAACCGCGAACAGCGAACTGTAATCAAAATTCCAAAATTTAGTGATGTGCAAATGACATAATTTGATCTGCGGATCACTTTTAGAACCAGTTTGGAATCACATAATCCAGGATCATCTTTCATTCTTAACTTGTTTGGTAGTATATAAGAGTATTTCGAACAGTAACAATCGGAGCAATGCAAACAGAGCAGAGTTAGTGCAGATGGAACAGAAATTGAAGCAATTGGAACACTTGAATAATAAAAGAAATTCAAATAAAATTAATGCAAATGGAATACTGGAGTTTTTTAAATCGAGTTAGTGCAAATGGAACAGAGTTAGAACAGTCAAGGTAGTTCGGACAGTTAAACAAATCAAAAATAGTCACTGCACATGGAGCAGTCAAAGTAACATTACTAAAAACTCAAAATTAAATCGCAAATCAAACGAGCCTATTACTATAGTAAATAAATTCATTGTTTAGTAGCATATTAGAGTAGTTCGAACAGTGACAATCGGAGCAGTGCAAACAGAATAGAGTAAATGCAAATGAAACAGAAATTAAAGCAATTGGAACACTTGGAGTAATTCGAACAATAGAAGGAATTCAAATAGAATTGATGCAGATGGAATGCTAGAGTAATTTAAATCGAGTATTAGTGCAAATGAAACAGAACTAGAACAGTCAAGCTAGTTCGGACAGTTGAACAGATCAAAAAGAGTCAGTGCACTTGGAACAGTCAGACTAGAATAAAAATTTGTGCGTAGATTCCAAAATTCGTATACTGAGTAGTTTCGGAACTGTTCATGAGATAGCTTTTTGACGTGTTTTTGACAGATCTAAAAGACGCTTTTTTTCACGTCTGCGAGTGTCTCTGAACGACTCGGAGCTTTTCCTTTGAGCGTTCATTTTAAGAGTCACAAACTTTGGAACTCTTTGTTCGGAGTCATAATCGCGTTTGGTTAAACTTGTATTAGTTGTTAACTAACAGGGTTATTATTGGTCTGATTTTTACTTTGCGTTCGGTATTTTGCTCAAAGAGCAGAGCGTGTTGCGCGGAGCAGTAATCACGTGACCAGCGAGCGAATAGAGCAGTAGATTGCTGAATTAGAGTGCTAGAAATTTTATTAAACGAACGCAAATGAGCCTGCACCGAGTACACTTTTTAATAAACGAACGTTAAATTCAAGCTCAGAGAACTCAGATCAAAATACCAAATGCACAGTAAAATTGCAAACTAACCTTGTTATTATCGGTAAGTTTAGTAATGTACTCTGAACAGTTGGAGTACACGGAGAACCGCAGTTGGAGGACCCGAACAGTTAGAGTTCTCGGAGTATTTCGAATAGTTGAGATATTCGGAGTAGTCTGAACAGTTGTTGGACTTGGAGTATTCTGAACAGTCGAAATCCTTCGACCAGGTACTTCGGACAATTGAAGTACTCTGAACAGTGGAACTATTCCGAACAGTTGGAGTACTTTGGTCAGTTAGTTCACTCCAAACAATTGAAGAACTCCAAACGGTTGGTTGGAGTACTCCGATTAGTTGGAGAAAACCGAATTCGAATGATTTTGGAACTGGAAAAAAAAACTTGAAACTATCTTGTATCCAAACATCCGTAGAACCAGTGGAACTAGTTTGGAATCTTTCTACTCGGAACTTATATATAAATTTGACACAGAGTAAAACCCTAGAACTGGTAGAACTGGTTCGGACTGGAGTTGATCCAGAGCTGATTTTTATTGAAAAGCGAACAAAGAACTGTTATCAAACATTTAGATATTCACGAACTGCGAATGATATAATTTAAACCTGCTCCATCGAATAGTTTCGAATTTTTATTGCGAACCAAGCTAATGTTGGTCCATGGACATTTCTTTTGGTTCTTGTTCTGGAGCCGTTCGCAGTAATATAATCAAAATCCTGAACTGGGTTCATAATAATCAGTCATCCGCTCTACGATATAATCAGGAATGAATTGGCTCCAGAGAGGTTCGGAATGTTGTCCGCGAATAAGGCTTGTTAGTACATATCCGGAGTAGTTCGCAATATGATAAAATCCTTTAATCAGGAGTGCGCTCTTCTCTACGATAATCCTGATCGAGTTTTGAAATTGTTCGGAATGTGATCCGCGAACACGGCTAGTTAGTGCAGTTCATAAATAGGGTGATCATTTGTACTGCTTTTCTTGCTTCAAGAAGATCTCAGTAGATTGGCGTTCACTTGTGCCATATATAAGGTGGGTTCGGCTTGCTCTCTCCGTGCACTCTGAGTGACTCCATTCGCACTCCAGCCGTTCGGGTTAAGGTTCTGATATTGCTTTTTACCGTATTAGGGGTGACTCCATTAGCTCTGTTCACTCCACTCCAACTTCGCGCTGAATAGCCGAACCCAGCTATAATAAGCTCATAAGGGCCGGTTTTTCAATAGCAGGTCACCCCCAGGGTAAGGATAACTCCAGGGTAAACATAGCAACTGGATACGCTCACCCTGGAGTTAAAATTGCTATTGAGAAACCAGCCCTAAATAGCAGCCCCTAGCAGATCTTTCTAATTTTCGAGCAGGTAGAACAAGTACACACGAACAGCCTTAAAAGTGCACCAATGGTGAATCGAAAACGCTACAGGCAGATGAATAAACAATTTTGACATTCGATCACTTAACCTAACCTCAAAAAATAATACATAAATACAGGAAAAGTGCTCTTATTTTTGAATTTAATTATCCTGGCATGTTCCAGATCAACTAACTACCCCCAAATGGACCTAATCGACTCCTTAAACACCCTCAATTTGCACCAAAACGAACAAACCCCGTTAAAAATCGAAAACTTCGCTGCCCTAATCCAAAACCGCCACACCGAGTTCGTTTTCGCCCATTTCCAAAATACCAGCACCTACATTATAACGCAATTCGGGAAAATCGGTAATTTATACTCGGTGCAAACTGATCTAATTGATTCGGAGCCAGTTTTCAACGTTAAGTCTTTGCTCGGTGCAGATTGTATCGAGGTTGAAGCTGGAATTCGGTTTGTGGTGCAACAGTTGGGGATTAAGAAGCCTCTATTGGTCAGTTTGAGCTTGAAAGATTGTGGTATTGAGCATTTGAAGTTGGTGGTTGGAGCTATTAAGAAATATCAGTCAAATTGAGGTAAGTTGTCAATCTTATTCTATAATCCTATTGGTCAGTTATCCATAGACCAATAGGATTAGAGATTGGTAGACAGTTACTAGTAAGTTTATCTGACATCAACAACATATTTATCTCAGGTATTATGGCACTGGTAAAAAAAGTAAAACTATCTGAAAGTTACTTTGGCCAAGTAGTCATTGGCCCTCCAGGCAGTGGCAAGACAACCTACTGCTCGAAAATCAGCACATTTTACAGAGACAAACTTAACAGGCAAGTTGAGGTCATTAACTTGGACCCTGCCAATGACAACATGGATTATAAGCCAAAAATTGACATTATGAATTTAATTACTGTAGAGGAGGCTATGGAAGCTTACAAATTAGGTTGGATTACTTTTTTTAAAAAACTCTAGATTAACAATCACATGCTTTATAGGCCCCAATGGTGCCCTAATGTACTGCATGGAATATCTAGAAGCAAATTTTGATTGGCTGCTCAAACAATTATCAGAAGTCAAAGGTAGTTATTTGGTGTTTGATATGCCTGGCCAGGTGGAGCTGTATACGCATCACAACTCGATTAAGAACATTTTCAGCCTACTAGGAAAAATGAGTTATCATTTATGTGCTGTACACTTGGTGGATTCTCATCATTGCTCTGATGCAACAAAGTTTATTTCTACATTGTTGTTGTCCTTGTCTACCATGTTACAGGTGCAATTGCCTCATGTTAATGTTTTGAGCAAGGTGATGACTCCAAATAAGTTAGAGCATGATTCAAGCATCTTAATTTTTCAGGCCGATCTACTAAAGAAAAATCCATCAAAACTAGACTTTAGTCTGGATTTTTACACTAATGTCTTAGACTTACAATATCTGCTTGATGTTTTAGACGATGGGCCTTTTACTAAAAAATTCAAAAAACTAAACAAAGCCATTGTCGGTATTATTGAAGACTACAGTTTGGTGGCTTTTTTGCCTTTAGACATCAATTCGGATTCCAGTATACTAAATGTCAAAAGTGCGACAGATAAGGTTCTGATTGGTTCATTTTTAATTTTCATTGAATTTGATTGGTTGATTTTTTTTTAGGCTTGTGGGTATATTTATGGTAGTGGAGAGGAAAGGAGTATACAAGCTTTGTTGTCTTGTGCAGTGGGAGCTCGGACTGAGACTGAAAGATACGACATGGATTACATATAATGTTTTTATTATAAGAAACTTATTTTAATTAATATTAATGAGAATAACAGTGTTGCCTTTTGATTTATCCTTGTTTTGCCTTCTGTTTCTCCAACTGGGCCCTGAAATAAAGCCGTAATGTTAAAACAAAGCCTGTAAAAATAGGCTTTTGCCTCACCTCAATTGCTTATTGAAATCGTCATCGACATTATCGTCTTCCCAGTTGTCCTCCCATACGCTGATGTCCTGGTCATCTTTTTCTTTACCAGTCCAATCTAATTTTAGGACAAAATACATGAAAATAGGGGATTTATGATGGTAATTTTGTCTACTCATGAATGAAACATAACCTCAAAACTAAAGTTTCTCTGCCTACCTTCAACGGGAAATTCCTCGAATTCGTCGTCTTCTTCGAGAAGGCCGAGGTCCAATTTCGGTTTTTCAGACATTTTTCAGTTTTATTTCTCGATTTATTTACCGGAAAATTGAAAAAATTCACAAAATTGGAAGCTTTTCTTTTGTGTTGATTTTTTTGAATTGGAACTGTCAAACAGACGAGTCGACATTGGAAATGTCAAAAAATAGCGTTTTCGTTTTCTGTATCTTGTTCTTATCTGCACTTACTAGCCTTGTTCGCGGATCACAATCACTCCGAACCAGTCTGGAACCAATTCGGTATTATGAATCCAATTCAATTCACGTGATTTTGTTTTCCTGCAAACGACTCCAGAACAGAAATCAAAAATTTGGAACTGTCTATGATCCAACGCAACAATAAGTTTGCGTTTCGTGTGTCCCAAACAATCCCACAGTGAAAGGAAATCCTGATCTGGTATATATATAGCTAACCTTGTTCGCAGACAACATTCCAATCTACTCCGGAGCCAATTCAATACGGATTATCGTAGAGTGGATGGCTGATTATTATGAACCCAGTTCAGGATTTGGATTATATTACTGCGAGTGACTCCAGAACAGGAACCAAAAGATTTGATTTGGCAAACATTTGCCCAATATTAGCTTATGAAAATTCGAAACTATTCAATAGAGCAGATTCAAATTATATCATTCGCGGTTCGTGATTCACTAAATTCCAAATGTTTGATAACAGTTCTTTGTTCACTTTTCAACATGAATCAGTTCTGGTTCAATTTCAGTCCGAACCAGTTCTACCGATTCTAGGGAATTAACAAAAGTATACTCTGTGTCAAATTTGAATATAAGCTCTGAGTTTTCCTTTCCTGTTCCAGAATCGCGCGCGGTGAAAAAAGATCCCGAGTTCACAAACCAGTTATAGTGAATTTCATTAGTTGTATTCCTTTCAAGAGTTTGAAACACTCGAGCTACTCGCTCCGGTGTTTAGTAGCCCCCGATTTGCAGGGAACAGATGCGTGGTACGATAAACTCTTTTCGAAAGGAATAAGCGTGTGAAGCCCCGGAGCTGTTCCGGAGCTTTTCCTAGGTGTGAAAAGAATACAACTATTGGTTATATGGAACTAAACTGCTGGACAATTCCGAACTAATTCTACTGGTTTTAGGAATACTTGAATAGAAGATAGTTCAATTTTTTTTTCCTGTTCTAAAATCATTCCAAATTGAATTTCTCCTACTGATCGGAGTACTCCAACTGTTTGGAATACTCCGAGTACACCAACTGTTTAGACTACTCCGAGTCAACTGTTCAAGGTACTCTGAGAACTCTAACTGTTACATTACTCTAGCTGTAGTACACGATAATAACCCGGTAAGTTCGCTACTAATCCAAGTTTAACCAAACGCGCTTATGACTCCGAACAGAAACTTCCGAGTTGTGAGTCTCAAAATGAACACAAGAGAGAGCTCCTAGTCACTCGGGGTCGTTCAGAGACACTCGCAAACGTGAAAAACGTCTTTAAGGTCTGTTCCTACACGTCAAAAAACTATCCCATGAACGGTTCCGAAACTACTCGGTATGCAAATTTTGGAATCTACGCACAAATTTTAAATTTTAATTCTACTCTGACTGTTCCAAGTGCACTGACTCTTTTTGATCTGTTAAACTGTCCGAACTACCTTGACAGTTCTAGTTCTGTTCCATTTGCACTAACTCGATTTAAATTACTCTAGCATTCCCTCATCTCTAAATGTTCCAATTGTGTTAGTTCCTATTTCATCTGCACTAACTGTTCTGTTTGCACTACTCCGATTGTTACTGTTTGAACTACTTTAATATGCTATAAAAAAATGAATTTATTCACTATAACAATAGGCTGATAAATTAATTTTGGGTTTTTAGTTATTCTGCTTCGACTATTCCAAGTGCATTGACTCTTTTTGATCTATTCAATCGATTCCGAACTAGTTCCACTGGTTCTATGGATGTTTGGATTTAAGTACTCTAACTTTTCGGAGTGGACTAACTGACCGGAGTATTCTAACTGTTCGGAATACTTTCACTGATCGGAGTACTTCAACTGTCCGCAGTACCCCAACTCTTCGAAGGATTTTGACTATTCAAAATGGTCCGAGTACAACAACTCTTTAGACTACTCCGAGTACTCCAACTATTTGAAGAACTCCGAGGACTCTAACTGTGCTACTCCGTGTAATCCAACTGTTCAGAGTATATTACTAAACTTACCGATAATAACCAGGTTAGTTTGAAATTTTACCGTGCATTCGGTATTTTGATCTGAGTTCTCCGAGCTTGAATTTACCGTTCGTTTATTTAAAAAGTGTACTCGGTGCAGGCTAAATCGCGTCCGTTTATTAATATTTCTGGCATTCTGATTCAGCGTTCAACTGCTTCATTCGCTCGACATGTGATTACAGCTCTGCGCAACACGCTCTGGACCCGGATCACGAACCCTCGACTCGATAGTATCGTCCATATGAATAAAGCCTAGTACTCATAACTGCGAAATTCGCATTTTTTTGACATTGCGTCGACAATTTGATGTTTTATGTGTGAGTCAAACGTCAAATTGTTGAAGCAATGTCAAAAAAATGTGAATTTCGCAGTTATGAGTACTAGGCTTTACATGGACGATACTATCGAATTGTGGGTTCGTGATCCGGGGGCTCTGCTCTTTGAACAAAATGCCGAACGCAAGGTAAATCAGACCAATAATAACCCTGTTAGTTCACAACCAATCCAAGTTTAACCAACCGCGATTATGGCTCCGAACAAAGAGTTTCGAAGCTTGTGACTCTTAAAATGAACCCTCGAAGAGAAAGCTCAAAATCACTCGGAGTCGTTCAGAGACACTCGCAGATTTGAAAAGAAGGCGTCTTGAAGGTCTATTCCCACACATCCAAAAAACGATTCCATGAACGGTTCCGAAACTACTTGTATACGAATTTTGGAATCTACGCACAAAATTCAAATTTTTATTCTAGTCTGACTGTTCCAAGTGCACTGACTCTTTTTGATCTGTTCAACTGACCGAACTACTTCGACTGTTTTAATTCTGTTCTATTTGCACTAACTCGATTTAAATTACTCTGAGCATTCCATCTGCATTAAATTTGAATTTCTTCTATTGTTCGAATTGCTCTACGTGTTCCAATTGCTTTAATTTCTATTTCATTTGCACTTCTCTGTTACTTAACAATAGGCAATAGGCAAAGAGCTTAGAAGCATTTTAGAACGATCTTGAACAATTCATTTGAAGTAATTAGAACACGTCAAAACCTATTTAAAATTCACAATTTAGAAAGAATAAAGGAACACTATCCTAATCTGATTGAAAGCATGTCAGAACTATATGAAGTACACGGAGCACTACGAACAGTTGAAGTACTCGAAGTACTCTGAACAGTTGTTTAATCAGAGTACTTTGAATAGTTGGAGTACTCTAGTCAGTTGGTTCACTCTGAACAGTTGGTATACTCCAAATGGTTGAAGTACTTTGATCAGTAGGAGAAATCGAAACAGTAGCATTACTTTGAATAGTTGGCATACTCCGAACCATTAGAGCACTCTGAACAATTGTTATTGATCCGTCGTAGTAGAATGTAGAATATCGATTTTCCGGTATGTTTGGGTTTACATGTTTCTTAAGCTGAGTTCGATTTCACAACACGATGTTGAAATACGAGTAGTTTTTTGTTGCTTGTTATAGTAAACAGAAAGTCTACTCTCGAACCATTGCTCGAACAAATCGCTTATAGCGACCCGGAGCTTGGAGCAAGCTGAGTCAACCAGCAACTCAAATTGTACTTACTCTGAAATTGTTCCAAACTGGAACTCTTAGAATGGATCCATGAACGTAGTTACTCTATTCATATTTGAAAGCGATCGTAATGGAACTCTATTTGCTCCAAAATGGAATCAAATAGAGCAAAGAAATTAGTTCAGGAACATAATTATATCGATTTTTAATGGCTGATTATTTCAATGTTTTTGTTTTTACTCCATCTTATCGATATTTCAGAATAACCTTGCGTTCGATATTTTGCTCAAAAAGCAGAGCGTGCTGAGGAGAGCCGTAATCACGTGACCAGAGAACAGTTGAACGCTGTTCGAGTGCCCGAAATTTTATGAAACGAACGCGTATGAGCCTGCACCGAGTACACCTTTTAAATGAACGAACGATAAATTCAAGCTCGGAGAACTCGGATCAAATTACTGAACACAGGGCATGTATTAATTTTTCACTCTTATCACTCCTAGATCACGTGTTAAAAATCTGTTCTTACTCCACTCGAACTCCATGCTGAAGTTGAGTTCGGAATTGGATTCTAGTGCGGTGTTTGTGTAGTGCAG
Organism: Ceutorhynchus assimilis; assembly: GCA_917834065.1. NCBI lineage: Eukaryota > Metazoa > Arthropoda > Insecta > Coleoptera > Curculionidae > Ceutorhynchus > Ceutorhynchus assimilis. The sequence goes on along the minus strand of OU892289.1, from coordinate 6,316,050 downwards.
TGTTATATCACTTGATGAAAGTGTAATCGGCGGTGTAACACCGAATACACCATTATTTTGTATCGAGTAAACGGTGTCCCACCATCTTCACACCATTCGGACACTAAATTATTTCCAAACGCAAAAAAAATGTACACCAAACACTCCTACCAAAGGTGAGTTCGGAATGGTGGAAAGTGTGGATAATTTTTACATTATTGACACTGTAGAGTTCTTTAATTGGTAGGAGTAAGTTTGGCGTACACTTTATTTGTGTTTGGACATAATTTGGTGTCCGGATCCTGAGAAGATGGTGGGACACCGTTTACTCGGTACATTATGATGATGTATTCGGTGCTTCACTGCCGACTACAGCTTCATCAAGTTATATATCACTGCACTACACGAACACCGCACTAACACTGCACTAAAATCCCATTCCGAACTCAGCTCAATTAAGGAACGCCATAGTGTCAATAGTGTAAAAAGTGTCGACACTTTTTACCATTCTGAACTCACTGTGAATAGTTGAATTCAGCTCTAGTGGGTTGCTAGAGCCGCTTTCCAATATGAGCTGGGTTTGGCTATTCAGCGCGGAGTTGGAGTGGAGTGAACAGAGCTAATGGAGTCAACCTCGGAGTCACCCTAATACAGTAAAAAGCAATACCCGAACCATAACTCGAACGGCTGGAGTGCGAATGGAGTCACTCGGAGTGCACGGAGTGAGCAAGCCGAACCCACCTATGGGAGTGTGACGCTTGGAGCTACTCGGAACGTTGAGCTCCCGAGCTGTACGTACGAACAAAAGTCACACGTTATGATACTGGAACGGTATAAATCTAGTGCGTGGTGCTCCCGGGGTTCTCTAGAGCGCGCCAATGTGCATACTGGAAAGCAGCTCTGATAACTTTAATGACGTCATTTAGGGTGCTCCAGTTCAAAAGCCGTATACTGATTGCGACCATGTTAGATCACCTCAGTGCCAATTTGAAAAGTATTAGAATTTTCTAGAACCAATTTAGAGCATCAATATTCAAAATTGACAGTGCTTCAAAATACTACAAATGGTAGGTACTGATTTAAAAAATTATCCTCGTAGCTCTAGAACATAAAAGCCATGTCAAAGGGTTCAGAAGCTCTTTAGAACAATTTGAAACAACTCATTTAGAGTAATTAGAGCACAGAGCTATGCAATCTACGAATAAATCGGAGCGAGCCAGATTTCTACTCTTGAACTCTGGGCAAAGAACAATTTGATAATGGAACAGCGTGTTGAATTTTGTTAGTTGCAATTTTAAAGTTGAGATAAAATTTGTTTCCTAAAAGAAGTTTTCTTGAACTGGATTCAGCTGTTCAACACAGACTTGGAGTCAGACCAGGGAACTCTTGTTGTTCTGAAATGGAACCAAATAGAGCAAACAAATTAGTTCAGCACAAAATTATAATCGATTTCTTTACTCCAATTTATCGATACTTCAATGACATCTATCGATACAACGTTGTCAGTTGTCATCCCTTAAAAAAAGTGAGGTTAGGGAAAATTTTTGACTCCTAACCCTTGAAATGAAAGTTATATGATTTTTGTTTGAAAATCTTGATATTTTGTCATGGCTTATCGACTATTAACTAATACTAGAAGATGGGAAAATCTCGTGTGGAAAACCTTCAAGCAGTGTAGCACGAATATACCTAGGGTAAGAGCCTGATTTTTGCTATGATTATCTAACCTCTATCCTTTTCCTCTTTTCAATTTTTTTGGTTGTTTTGCCACAAATTTAAGTTTTGTAGGCCTAGAAATGTATGGAGTTGTTAATGCTTTATAAACCTTGAATTTCATTTATTTGAGAGAAAGTAGAATGGCAGTTTTATGTCACATTTACCGTTCTAGAACGGTTCTTATGTCGGGTTCGAACAGAACTGTTGTTGAGATTCTAACTCTTGTTTCCAGACCAATTCGACATTAATTAAAAAAGCAATACTCAAAGAATGGAGACTGTTTTGCGAGAAACCGCCTAAAGGTTTCGAAAAATACTTTAAAGAAGGCAAAGCGGCACCCAAAGATGCGAAACCTGGAGCCAAAGAAGCCAAAGGTACAAATCTACTATTTGTTTTTGAGGTTTTTGATACATTTTTACAGAAAAAGACACTAAACCGCAGCCCAGGGAGCCACCTCCAGTGACTAGGCCTTCTTTAGGAAGCCCTGGTGAAAAGAAGCCTTACGATCAATGGTCCTTTGGGCTTTTCGGAGGCACTGGAACAAGGTAAAATGTCCATATAACTAGATAGAAAGGTTTCAGCCATTCTGCAAACCCTGAAAATTTCAGCTCATTCGAACTCAGTTCCTGAAATAAAATCGCAAATATTTTTAGGGGTAGTGGTGGTAAGCCTTTCGGTGACAATGGCCAAAGTAAATGGTACTTGATGGGAGGAGTTGCTGCCTTGTGCTTCCTAGCCACAATTACTATGTGGGAAATGGGTTATAAGGAAATTGCTTGGAAGGATTTCGTTTACAAGTACTTATATTAATAACCATTACAAGCAATTCCTTTAACGAGTAAATTTTTAGTTACTTATCGAGAGGCGTAGTCGAAAAGTTAGAAGTCGTCAACAAAAAATGGGTTAGAGTCAGATTAACTCCTGGAACTACAGTAGAAGGCCAAGGAGTAAGTAACTGTTATAATAAGGACCGGTTCATTCACCTTCTGATAAACTGTCAACTAGTGATGTGAGTCAAGAATATTCCCATGCGAATATTCGCGAACATTGGGAAATTTCCAAGAATATTCGCCTATAAAAAATGGAAATGTTCTGCTGAATGAGAATATTTCTGAGAACTTTCGAGAATATTTCCGAGAACTTTCGAGAATATTTCCGAGAACTTTCGAGAATATTTCCGAGAACTTTCCAGAAGAATTTTATGCGAAATTATTGCGAATACAAGTTCTCAGTAACGTCATTTCAATTTATGTGGATGACGTAGCCCAATCCAACTGTCTCTACGAAAACGCTGATCCGATTTATCTGATCACCAGCTGATGTACCTACAGTTTGTCTTTTTTTAAAATAATCTTCATTGAAGAAAGATAAAAAAAAAATAGCTGAGAGATTGGGTTAATCGGATCAGCTTTTCCTTCAAAGCCTTATTCAACCATCCATAAAAGTGGTTTCCGGAAAGTTTCCGAGAATGTTCACGGCTTTTGAATGTTTCAGGAATTTCACATCACTTGTCAACTATGCAATCTGACTTTCTGATTTGTTTTTTATAGAATGTTATTTGGTTTAACATCGGAAGCGTGGACTCATTTGAAAGAAATCTGGAAAATGCGCAAGTGGAAATGAGCATTGAACCACAAAATTTCGTGCCGGTCATTTATAGGACTGAAATTGAGGCTGCTAGTCTTACAGGTACCATAATTAAATATTATTGTTGTTCATAGGTATTTATTTAAAATAATTTTTAGGTATTTTGCCTACATTATTGGTTATCGGGTTCCTATTTTGGATGATGAGGCGATCGGCCGAAATGATGGGCGGACGTAGAGGCAAAAGAGGCGGAGGCTTATTCGGAGGTGTCATGGAAAGTACGGCTAAACTAATAAATTCCAACGAAATTGGAGTGAAATTTAGAGACGTTGCCGGTTGTGAAGAAGCCAAAATCGAAATTATGGAGTTTGTTAATTTCCTCAAAAATCCTCAACAATATATCGAACTCGGAGCTAAAATTCCTAAAGGTGCAATGTTAACGGGGCCTCCTGGAACAGGCAAAACGCTTTTGGCTAAAGCAACAGCGGGTGAGGCAAATGTGCCTTTTATTACTGTATCTGGATCGGAGTTTTTGGAAATGTTTGTCGGAGTTGGACCTTCCAGAGTCAGGGATTTGTTTTCCATGGCCAGGAAGCATGCGCCTTGCATTTTGTTCATAGACGAAGTAAGTTTCTGATGAAAGATATTTATGCGTGCCTAAATAACCATTACCCTCCTCCCTATAAACTCCATGATTAATCATTGACAACCAATGATAATAATAAGAATTGTTCTAGATTGATGCTGTAGGTAGAAAAAGAGGGGGTCGCTCATTCGGTGGCCACTCGGAACAAGAAAACACCCTAAACCAACTCTTAGTAGAAATGGACGGTTTCAATACAACCACAAACGTAGTAGTATTAGCAGCAACCAATAGAATCGACATTTTAGACAAAGCCCTACTAAGACCCGGCAGGTTTGATAGGCAAATTTTCGTACCCGCTCCCGACATCAAAGGCAGAGCCAGCATTTTTAAAGTGCACTTGGCCCACCTGAAAACCAATTTGGACAAACTCGATTTGGCTAGGAAAATGGCTGCTTTAACACCAGGTTAATAATTTCATCAAAGTTTCAGTAAAATTAAATATTATTTTTTAGGATTTACTGGGGCAGATATCGCAAATGTCTGCAACGAAGCAGCGCTTATAGCGGCTAGAGATTTGAACGATCAAATTATTATGAAGCATTTCGAGCAAGCGATTGAACGTGTTGTGGCCGGCATGGAAAAAAAGACAAACGTTTTGTCGCCCGAAGAAAAGAAAACTGTGGCTTACCATGAAGCCGGACACGCTGTTGCCGGTTGGTTTTTGGAGCATGCCGATCCTTTATTGAAAGTAAGCGATTCTTGGTCTATTGTTGGCGTTTTTTTTTAAAAAAATTTCACAGGTCTCGATTATTCCACGTGGAAAAGGCCTCGGCTATGCCCAATACTTACCCAGAGATCAATATTTGTACTCAAAAGAACAACTTTTCGATAGAATGTGCATGACTTTAGGAGGCCGAGTATCCGAGGAGCTTTTCTTCAACAGAATAACCACCGGGGCTCAGGATGATTTGAAAAAAGTCACTCAAAGTGCTTATGCACAGGTAAAAAAACACTTAAACAATCTTATATAAAAATTAATAATTTGTCTTATAGATTGTCCACTATGGTATGAACGAAAAAGTAGGTAACGTCAGCTTCGATATGCCAAAAGACGGCGACATGATGATTGAAAAACCTTATTCCGAAGAAACTGCGCAAATGATTGATGTCGAAGTTAGAAAACTAATAGAAACAGCTCACGTTAGGACAAGGCAATTGCTAACTGAACACAAAGAAAAAGTAGGCAGAGTGGCTGAACGTTTGCTGAAACAAGAAATCATTAGCCGAGACGATATGATTGAACTTTTAGGCAAAAGACCTTTCCCGGAAAAGTCTACTTATGAGGAGTTTGTCGAAGGTACTGGATCGTTTGAGGAGGATACTGCTTTGCCTGAAGGTAATTTAATAGTTTAGTTTACAGTATTTTTCTAAATAATTATTTTCAAGGTTTGAAAGATTGGAATAAGGAAAAGACCGGACCGGGTCAGCCAACACAAACTTCAGATACCAAAGTTCAGCTGTAATTTTTTTTATTTTAATTATTGTTGTAGTAGGCCAAGTTTTTGTAAAAAGTATTTTGTTCGTAAAAGGAGGTGTGTTTTTATTGGACGCTGTTGCGATCGGTAGAATTATTATAAGTTACGTTAAAGAAAAAAAGTGAATTTATTTGTTTTTAACTGATTATTGTTGTTTTTGTTCCAATCATTTTTACCTTAAGGCGGCTACTCACTACATTTCAACCACAATCAAAACTTGTTGCGATTTATATTAGTTCTTTTCACGTGGCTTCGGTTTAACTAACCGAGTTACAAAACGGTTAGAGAAATGACATACCGTTTTCTAGAAGCTTTATTCTTGACTTTACCTAGGTAGAAAATTTGACATTGTAACTGTCAACACAGTCAAATTTTCTCTCGGGAGAAAGTCAAGAATAACGCCTGGTTACAAAGTGACGTGATGGATACCTATCACTCGAATTTGAGCGGTATGTTGCGGTTTGTTAAACCGGAGCCACGTGAAAAGGGTTATTGGGTTAGAAATGACATAAAAAAAGCCAAAATTATTGATTTTTATAAAAACAATTTAATAAAAATAGATATGGAACGTTCATGGTTACAAAATAAATTATAAAAAAAGAGCAGAAAAAAAAAAGACTTCCTACAAGAAGGCAGGACAATGAAAAATCAATATAATAATAATAATAATAATAATATATACATCCATGTTTAAAATTTAATTCTTATCTATATATAATAATTACAATTAACAAAACATTATAATCTATATTCAATTACATACAAAAAAAAAAACAAAAAAATTTACATTGCGAAGGTACCAAAAGGCAGAAGGGGCGGGTTCTGAGAAAAAATTTGACAGTTTTATTGTCAACCTCCTCCTGCCCGATAATATTTCCTAGAAAAATTATAAAACCATAAACAAACAAAATATTTACAACTCTTGTGTAATGGGAGGGGGGATGGGCCGATTCTAATTAATTAATATTTGATATTTGCTTTTCTATTTACAATTTAATTTATTTATCGTACCATGGGAAACGGTTCCTCAGGTTGACAGTTCATTTAATGTCAAAAGTCAAAGGTGTTTTTTGACTGTTTTCAATGGCCTACTTGGGTTCTTGAAAAAGTTAGCTTCGAGACTCAAATTTCATGAGAATTAATCTTTAGTTTTATAAATTTCTTAATTGTTAGTTTTTGTTTAAAGGCACTTTATACCTACAAGTTTCGTGATTTCTATCTAAACCTGACAATAGCGCATGGTAAAACTGCGTCACAACAAGTGACAGCTGTCAAGGTTCTAATATTAGTAGAATTCGGTTAATCCTCCTCGAGCAAAAAAATGGTAACTCCACGTGACCAGTTTCTTATAAAAAATCACATGAGCTTCTGTTAACACTGTCATCTTTTAGCTTACAGAGAATTAACCGAACTTACTGTATGTTTTCGAATAGAGCGGCGTTGCCATCATTTAGAAAATAACCATTTTTCTTCGAATTTCAGAGTAAAATTGTTTTTTATTCCTGTGAATTTTCGAAACAAAAACAATATTGATGTGTCTGTCTGTATTCGGTGTATTTATCTGATATCTGCAAGTCCTCTAAAGTCAGGTTTATTCATCTTCGGATAAACTTGCTGATAAGGTAACTATGTGCAAAATAAATTCTATAATTCTATTGGTCAGCCGACAACTACAGACTGCGTCAGATTCTATACCTAACAGTTTATCTGAAGATTGATAAACCTGGCCTAAAACAAATTAAAATCCGCATATACAGACTGTTCAAAATAGAAAGAAAAAAGTTGCCATGTTTAGTGACCACTCGTGACATATTTACAGCGTTGCCAAGCATTTGTTAGTTTTCAAGATATCATCAACAAAGGTATTTTAGAAGGTTTTTTGGTAGTTTGGTCATGACATACTACAATATACCTATCTCTCTCGTTTTCAATTGCAAGGCCGAGTGCACTTATTATGACATCCAAGTAGGCTTTATAAAGTGTCATATTTTTCTTGGTCTATCTTAATGAGATGGAGAAAAATATGTATACATAATATCATTTAGGCTTGATTTATTCACTTTCTGATAAACTCTGCGATCTGACGGATATAAAACGCAATCTGTAATCCCATTGGTCGACCAAATATCAGCCGACCAATGAAACTATAGAACCATAGCTACCAGTAAGTTTATCTGAAGATTAATAAACCGGGCCTAAAACAAATTAAAATTCGCATATACAGGGTGTTCAAAATAGAAAGAAAAAAGTTACCATATTTAGTGACCACTCTTGGCATACTTACAGTGTTGCCAAATATTCAAAGTTTCAAACAGAAAATTTCATCAAATGTATTTCAAAAGGTTTTCTAGTAATTTGATAATGACATCCTACAATATACCTATCTCTCTCGTTTTCAATTCCTAGGCCAAGTACAGTTATGACATCCAAGTAGACCTTAAAATGTTATGTTTCTCTTGCTCTATCTTTATAAGAGAAAGATATATATAATACCATTTAAGGTCAGCTTATTCACCTTCAGAAAAACTGTGAGATATGCAATCTGACCGATAAAAACGCAATCTGTAATCCCATTGGTCAGCCAATAGACCAATAGAATTATAAAACCATAGCGACCAGCAAATTTGACTTTGACTTTGAATATAAACATACCTTTACGGTTGTCAGGTATGTTATTCCCACGAATTGATAGAACGTCAAATCATCCTATACAGGGTGACCAAAATAGGAAAAAAAAAGTTGCATGTTTTGTGATTACTCTTCATATACTTACAGTGTTGATATTGGGGGAAAAACAACTCAAAAACGTTAAGAACAAAAAAAATTCAGTTTTTTTTTCTATACGAAATGCCGTCTTTGTTTTTCCAAAATGACATTTGACATTTGTGATCTCATGACCTGTCGAACGAAATTCAATATGGAAGTTTAGGTCAGTCAATGGAAAATTATTATTTTGGACATTTAGGTTTGACATTGGCATTGTCATATTGTCATGTTTGGCATCTATAACAATAAGGGCCCTGAACAAAAATGCTTTTTTTATAAACGTAACCACAATTTGACCTGAACGGCCATATTGGAATAGATTGCCTAATTGCTCACGTTTTTGATGTTACAGGCTGAAAATTCTATAACAGAATACATTTTCAAAAATTTCCTGATAGTTTTGTCATGACATCCTACAATATACCTATCTCTCTCTCTTTTTAATTTCCTACTACAAGGACACTTATGACATTGAAGTAGGCCTTAAGTTGCGTTTCTCTTGCACTATCTTTATGAAATAGAGAAAGATATAATGATATACATACTTCGTATGTGCGGATTTTGATTTCTTCCCCACTTTTTGAGGACCGACCTTCTGATAAACTGTCAGGTATGACGGATAAAAACGAAATCTATAATTCCGTTGGTCGTCCAGATATCCGCCGACCAATAGAACTATAGAACCATAGCTACCAGCAAATTTGTCTGAAGATGAGTAAACCGAGCCTAAAAAAATTAAATTTACATATACAGGGTGTCCAAAATAAGAATGAAAAAGTTGCCATGTTAAGTGATCACTCTTGACATACTTACAGTGTTGCCAAATATTTGTTAGTTTTTGAGATGTTGGAAAAAACCCACTCAAAAATGTCAAAATCAAGAAATATTTGGTTACTTTTTCTATACAAAATGTCGTCTTCGTTTTTTCAAAGTGACTTTGACAGATTGGACTTTTTTATTACTCATGTTTTTGACGTTTCAGACTGGAAACTCTCAAGGATGATACATACCTACAGGATTGTTCACCAATTTCGCTTTTGGTAATCGCCGCCATATTGGTATATCACCATTTTTGACGTCATAACCAAGTCGTCAGCTATTTAAACAGCCTACATTAAGGCACGTCACAACTGGTAATTTGACGTGGAAGGGGGATTTGTTGCACACAGGCCATCCTGTAGTAGTAGTATGTATCATCCTTGGAAAAGTTTATCATCAAATGCATCTTAGAAGAAGGTTTTCTGGTAATTTTGTCATGCCATCCTACAATATACCTATCTCTCTCGTTTTCAATTCCTAAGCAACTTATGACCAAGGATAATACACACTATTAAGGATTGCTTATCGGCCTCGCTATATTGGTATGTCACCATTTCCGACGTCATTAACAAGTCATCAGCTGTTTACGCTAGAGGTAATAGTTTAAAATTTAAAGGACCCCGCAATATTTAAACGCAAATTGGTTACTTGTGATATTTGGATGAAATTTAAATATGTTGTTAAAAATGCTGTAAGCAACATTTTTCACCATGGGCGCAAACTTGTATATATGACAGGTGAGGTGGTATCAGCTGTCAAATATTCAAAAGCAGGGTAACTATGGCAGATTTTGATGAAACAAATATCGATTCCTAATGAGTCGACCAAGAAAAATCGAAAAATGTCAACCATTTTGACATATGTCAAAACCCTGCCAAACGGCAGCACTCATATTTTTCAGTTTTCAATATTTTATGATGTGTCATTTGACAGTTTCAACCTATGTAAATTCTGAGTTGAAAAATTGGAAAAAAAAATTACAGAACTGTCAAAACCTGTCATTTGTTTTGGTATAAAAAAGAATTCCAATTTGGCTCTTTTTCGTTGGAAGGTAGTTTATTGGTGATAAAACATTAAACAAAGCTCATAGACATCAAATTTTGACAGATGTCAGAATCTGACATTAGCTATAATTGAAAAAAAAAAAATTGAACTCCAGTTCTGTTCAAATTACTTAAGTTATGCTTATTTATTATGAAGCATAAAAAAAATTTATACACAGGTTTCAGATTTTGACAGCTGTCAAAATTTGATGTCGATGAGCTTTGCTTGATCTTTTATTAGTAATAAACTACCTTAAAACAAGAAAGAACGAGATATGAATCTGTTTTCCTACTTAAATAAATGACAGGACTGTCAAACGTCCTGTAATTTTTTTTTTCCAATTTTCAACTCAGAATTTACATAAGCTAAAACTGTCAAATGACACATCATGAAATACTGAAAACTGAAAAATATGAGTGCTGCCGTTTGACAGAGTTTTGACAGATTTCAAAATGGGTGACATTTTCCGATTTTTCTTGGTCAACTTAGTAGGAATCGATACTTGTTTCATCAAAATTTGCGATAATTTCCCTGCTTTTGAATATTAAATTCCAATATTTGACAGCCGATACCGCCACACCTGTCATATATACAAGGTTGCGCCCATGGTAAAAAATGTTGCTTACGGCATTTCTAATCAAGGATGATACACACTACTACTACAGGATGGCCTATCCTCATAAGGCCTGTGTGTAACAAATCTCCCCTTACCCCCCTCACTCCAAACAACCAGTTGTGACGTAAGCAGCATGGCGTTTCTTGCCTTGACGTAGGCTGTTTAAACAGCTGACGACTTAGTTATGACGTCAACAATAGTTGAAAACCAATATGGCGGCGATTACCAACAACGAGGCCGATAAGCACTCCTTAGAGTGTGTATTCTCCTTGATTTCTAATATATAAACGACCTACATCCATCCAGGAAAGGACATGCTGCCTACGTCACAACTGGTAATATGGTGTGTGTGTGTGTGGGGGGGGGGGGGGGGGGGGGGGGATTTGTTCCACACAAGTCTTATGAGGATAGGCTATCCTTTAGTAGTAGTAGTATGTATCATCCTTGACTTATGACATCCAAGTAGGCCTTTAAAAATGTTACGTTTCTTCTGTTTTTTCTTTAAGAAAAAGGATAAATACCATATCATTTAAGGCCGATTTATTCACCTTTTAATAGTTTCAGGTAATACAGTCTGATGGATAAAAACGCATTCTGTAATCCGGTTGGTTAGCCAGATATCCACCAACCAATATAATTATAGAACCATAGCTACAAGATAAATAAACCGGGCCTAAAACAAAATTCGCATATACAGGGTGTCCCAAATAGGAAGCAAAATGTTGCCACATTATCAGAGTTGCAATTATCCGAGCTCTGGATTAACCGAGCCAACCTAATGGCCCAAAAATAATGATTATCCGAGGTACGCTTAAAATTCGCATATACAGGGTGTCCCAAATAGGAAGAAAATGTTGCCATGTTTAGTGACTACTCTTGATATTCTTACAGTGTTGCCAAACATTTATTAGTTTTCAAGATACAGTAGAACTCCGATTATCTGAGTCGCAATTATCCGAGCTCTGGATTAAGCCAGTCTAAGGATCCAAAAATCCTGATTATCCAAGGTACGCACGTCCATACTCCGTAATAACCGAGTTTCTAGAATATACTATACATATACAGTTATGAGCACAAAAAGTGGGACACCCGACTGACAGGTCTTGTCATTTTTCGCTATTTTGGGTGAATTAGTCTTTTTTGTCAAATATGACAATCCTTGTCATTGCTGTAGATATAGCTGGTGAGCCTGTTTTACAATAGGAAAAAACGGGTGTCCCACTTTTTGTGCTCACGACTGTACATATTATGTAGATTTGGATTTTTCGAATTTTTAGTTATCCAAGGTAGACACCCCCCAACGTTACTTCAGATAACCAGGGTTCTACTATATATACATATCTGGCAAAAACTAACTCAAAATCGTTAAAAACAGAAAATATTCCGTTGTTTTTCCTATACGAATGCCTTCTTTGTTTTTTTCAAAATGACATTTGACATTTGTGATGACATGTTTCGATGTTTCAGGTTGAAAATTTCATCATCGAATGCATTTTAGAAGGTTTTCTGGTAGTTTGGTCATGACATCCAAGTAGGCCTTTTAAAGTGTTACATTTCTCTTACTCTAGCTTTATGAAATAGAGAAAGATATACGTATAATACCATTTAGGTTTATTTACCTTCACTGTCACATATGCAATCTGACAGATAAAAACGCAATCTGTAATCCCATTGGTCTGGCAGTTATTTACCGACCAATAGAATTATAGAACAGTAAATTTATTTTGTAGATAGTAACAAGTAAGTTTATCAGGGCTGGGATTCTGTAACAAATACAGATATTTTCTTTATCTTTATTGACGTTCCCTCTCTATTCTTTTCAAAAAGAGAGAAGAAGACAGCAAATGAAGAAAACGATCTCTATATGTTACAGAGTCCCAGCCCTGAAGATGAATAAACGGCCAGTGTTACATTCAATATTTTTCAAATTGTGAATTATCAGTGCAGTGTAGTTCCCTTAAATTATGGTACAGGGTGGTCCAACTTGGACACTTAATAGCAAATATCAAGATCTGAGCGAAATACAAAAAAAATAACCTCTATACCGTGAGAGAAACAATCTGTTAGAAAAAGACCTTTCTCATTTACCTCACAAATATAAAGTCCTTTTCCAACACATTGTTCCTTTAGAAAATAACAGATATAACTTTATTTTCTCGGAAAACTATTACAGCTTGAGGTAAATGGGGACAATTTGAATTACAAAATCCATATGCATTTTTCTCTTTTTTGCTCTGTATGTCCGTTACCATTCAAATTATGACAGGCTATTTGTATGTACTTAATTGCACAACTTTTTCAACGTTCGGTCGACCCTGTATCTTTGATTTCCAAAATCCCCATGTACCTCAACTTATTCCGGACACCCTGTATAGGAAGTCCTATTGAAATTTGAATCTCAAAGTGGACTGGTGGTTTATTTATTTATATCTTGCTCAGAAATGGATAATTCTTATGGAAAAGTGATCTATGTGGAATTTTGCTGAATTTTTGATATTGTGTAGAGGGAGTTGTCCTTAATAAAAGTTATCATTGCGCTTATGTTTAATACCGAACAATTTTTAAAATACCAATTAAAAACTTTTTCAATATAATACTCTTCAGTATGACGTCACCAGTATGCTCACAGCACCGAAAATTATCATTATCCTTTCACTTTGACTTTGACTATACTCTTCTCCTTTTAACATTAGGTAAAAAAAAAACAACAACAGGTACAAATGAAATCGCTATATGACTGACATGACATGAAGTTTTTTACCCAGGATATTACACTTGTTTACCTACTTATTTGTCACTAATCGCTATCGCTATCTTTTTTTATTTCTTAATGTTAGAAGGAGGTGAGTATAGTCAAAGTCAAAAATGGAAAGGATAGTAATAATTTTCGTGTCTGTGAGCATACTGGTGACGTCATATTGAAAAGTATTACATTAAAAAAGATTTAAATTGATATCTTAAAAACTGTTCGGTATCAAACATAAGCACAATGATAATAGTCTAAGAGCCAGCGCCGAAAAAATTCTCTGAATTTACTAAGGCTAGTTTTTGGACAGTTGATTATAGTATTTACGGACATAAACATACCGCGGTCAGTCAAGCGAAACTTGGGACAAGGACCCAGGGTGTCTTGTTAAAGATGTCGAGATAACTTGGATAATGCAACGAATTTACTAAAGCTGAAAATCGTTATACATATTATATATAACATATAAATAACAGTAGTGTTAGTCAGTCAGTTGAATAGCGGGACCGTGCTGGTCAGTCAGCCCCAATAAATGTAAAAATCTGCAAAAAATATTAATATTACTGAACAAACCTATTAATTTGAACTTCAACCTACAATTTTGAATTGTCACTGACACGCTGTCACTATAAAAAAAATAGACCTATTATTTTTTTTACATAAATTGGGGCTGAACTACCTCAATGGGGCTGAGTGCCGGCCCAGTTCCGCTATTCAACTGACTGAAAAACATCACTGTTATTTATGTGTTATATATAATATGTATAGCGATTTTCAGCCTTAGTAAATTCGTTGCATTACCTAGCTATCTCGACAACTTTAACCAGACACCTTAGGTCCTTGTCCCAAGTTTCGCTTGACTGACAGAGGTATGTTAATGTACGTAAATACTGTAATCAACTGACCAAAAACTGGCTTTAGTAAATTCAGAGAATTTTTCCGGCGCTGGCTCTCTGGCTATAACTTTTATTAAGAACGACTCCCTATACACAATATTGAAAGTTCAGCAAAATTCTACATAGATAATTTTTCCATAAGAAATGTGCGGGGTCCTTTATATTTCCTATTAAAAATGACCACCCTGTACAGTACAAAATTGCTTGTAACTTCTATAAAATTCAAGCGCCACTTTTTCATAGAACCCAAAGTATAGTTCAAGTACCACTGCCAACAATTCCAATGAATTTTGCATGGAGGGATCAACTTGTCAACCAGTGGTACTCTGTAACGACCAATCAGATTTTTCAAATAAATCCAATTGGAACGAAGACCTACATTTAAAAAAATAATAATAGACAACAATAAATTCATTAAAAATGAATCGCTCTAACAAAAATCAGGGGACAAGAAAACCTTCACTAAATTTGGTGTTTTGATACAAAACATTTCCATCGTTCAAGACTTTAGATTCCGAAAAAAAAACTGTGGTAAGACTCCATGCCATGTAGAATTCGACATATCGAAACATATCCGAAAGCCGCACATAGGGCCGAGCCTATGGAATCCTGTCGATATGTAGAATTCTACATGACACGGAGTCCCTGGGCTGGATTTTTTCAATAGACACTTGATGAGTCAATTATTTTGCATTTGTAGATTTTCAAAAAAGCATCTATTGAATAAAACCCTGAACCAATATACATGCATTTACCTTACTGGCCATGTTTTTGTTTTGTTTCAATAAATCCAACCTAATTTTATATTAATTATAATAATAATTCAACTATTTTGTGCTCGAAACCCAAACGAATTGGACCAATACAGATTAATTAGTAATTTTTTTTTCTTTTTTACATAATCATCATAAGATTATTTTATTGACTTAACTCTCTCATAGCTGAAGTGTATCAGACCAAGAATCATCAATTTCTAAGATCTTGCTATATTGAATTTATAAATCTGATACACCATCATCATTTTTAATCTACATACGTATATAAGGCATATTCCGACAATTTTGGTAACTCAACCGACGACGAAGGGACAAAGCACCGTACAATTTTCCAAACAACAATTTTTGTACTCGATTCAGTGTAGTACACTCTAGATCCGTTGTCTCGCGGACAGACAAAATATCACAACGTGGACACTAAAATGGTAGCGAACGCCGACCGGCTGGTATCACTTGAGGTGGGCCTTGTACAACAGTTTACTTCTGCACGTGTCGCGTTCGGTTTCGAATAGGAATTGCAGGTCGCGCATCGTCACTTTTTTGATGCGCTGCCGCAACGGCATCTGTCCGCGGATTGCGTTGTTTGGTGTTGATGGACTCTGTAATTGAAGAATAATCATTATTGTGGGTTATTTAATTTAAGGGTGACTTACATGTGAATTCGTTGTTGTTTCTCCTTCTAATTTCGGCTTTTTTCTTGGGCCTATGGCTTGCAAGGCTGTGGCGTTCGCTTCTCTTTGTCGGAGTTCTTCCATTTCAACTCTTTGCATCTCTTTTGCTTTTGCTGTAAAAGAAGTTAATTTTTAAATCATAAAAGCATAGAATCACTGCCCTATTTATTGTTAGTATCAGTATAAAATTCCAAATTGAAGAATTTGCTTATTTATATTAATTGCCAGGTTCCACCATTTGTGAAAATTCCAAGAAATGAGAAACTTTGTAATGAAATTTCCAATTTGAAAACGGAAGAAATGGAGCTCCTATTGCTAGCGAATTTTCAAAATTTCAAATTTTAAAAATCTTCATCACACGAAGCAACAAGACAATTTAAGTCTTCCTGTAATAAATTTTCATCAAACACATATAAAATTTGAAGTCATCAGCAAATACACTATGCAAAAAGTTTTTAGTGATGAATATGTTGAAAAGTAATGGCGAGTAGTATACCCTGTAGTACCCAAGATGTTGACATAATATTCTTGGATATGAATGAGCTTATTTTTACTTTTTGAAGACGACCAGTAAAGGAACCATTTTACTTTATCTAGCTGAAAACCAAATTTATATAACCTACAATATTTCATGATCAACACTGTCAAAGGTCTTAGAAATATAGCATCCAAGGCTTTCAGCAGTGATGACTGGTATGAAACCAAGTTGGTAGTGGTGAATTTGCCCTTGGTAAATCCATGCTGAGCCTGGTCTGAGTAATTTATCTAGCAATTTTGGAATCACATATTGGGTACAAACACTTTTTCTATAAATCTGGATATTCTGAACTATTAAGAGAGATTGAACAGTATAGTAAAAGGAATGGTTAATGTGCAAACACTCCTCTTCAATAACAACTCTGGAACTCCATCAGGTCCTACTGTGACCCGTTATTTGCCAAGTAAATTGCTGAATAAACTGTGGAAAAGTACTCCCCAAATGCATTAGCTATGTTTTGCCCTTCACCAAAAAGCTGATCATCATGGACCGTTGTTGAAAGTAAATCGTATGTTCCTTTTTGGTTTGTAATAAATTTCCAAAAATATTTAGGGTTTGCCTTAGAGCTGTCATTTACATTTCCCATGTACTGGGTTTTTATTTGATTAGAGAGCAACTTGCACCGAAACCTGAGAAGAGGGAATTCTTGGTAGTTAACATCAGTCATATCATTCATATATTTTTTGTGGGCATTTCTCTTCCTAAATGTCAGTTGTTTGAGCTCAGGCGATAACCATTTTGGAAAGGTATTGGTTTCTAATTTTTTTAAGTGAGTTTTCTGCTTAGAGCAGATAAAGGTAAAGAGGAGTAGTAACATGAAGTTGGAAAATGAAGGTATTTTGACGAACCAAAAAAATGGCGGCATAGGCAATTCAATGTTTCACCCGTATTTTGGTGCCAAACACCTGCCAAAAACTTGGCTTCACTTTAGGTTTAATAAGCAGAATGGCTCGTTTCTACTCCTTATGTCCTTGCGCTTTTACCTGCTCTAAGGTTTTCTGTGATCAAATATCATAGGATCACTTGCCGTATTAACCTCTAAATTACCAATACTACACCATTTCAACCTCAATTTCGGAAAAAGTAACTTTTATTTAGGAAAATGTAATCATTTTCGGAAAAAGTAAATTCAAATTCGGAAAATTACATTCAATTACGGAGAAAGTGATGTTATTTTTTAGAATAATTTGAATTGATGAAAAGTAAATTTAGCAGTGATTATAAACCTCCAGTCAGTGTACTTAACTTTAATTAGGTTCCATGAACATATGCCTTAAGATGCTCCCTGCAGAAGTTACAGCGCTTCACGCGGTAGATGAAAATAATGGACTTTATTTATTTTCAAGAACAAAGGCAAACTATTTCCCTTGAAATTTGGTATTCTGGTGATAGTAATAAAAGTCGCAACAGTTCTGAAAGAGTATATAGTTTCCATAATCACCCCTCGAAGTCCGGTACACAATTTTTTTCACACCCTGTAAACCTCGAGTCGAACCGGTATCCTGATGGGTTCGATTCCAACCAAGACCTGTGTATTTTGTACTCTAATTAGGTTCTCTATATTATTTTTTAGGTCTGATGATGCTTGTATGAACGAAACACATGTCACTATTGAGTGGATAAAATAATGAACAATTTGTAGACTTATAACATAATATGGACAAATTTTCTAAATAGATAAATGACTCAAACGATTCAAATTATCCTATAAAAAATAACATTACTTGAGGTTGAAATGGTGTAGTAAAAACCAGGGCCAAAAACACACTTCTGTCATTTGGGATAGTATTCACCTGGAACAGCTTCAAAAACCCAAAAGATGCAGCAACAGTCAGTACATTTGAATTTGCAGGGCACTCCATATTAAACCATGACCATCATTCACCCACACTGCCTCGGGTAAGTTATAGTCACCAAAGAGCAGAAATGTATTGTTTGGATAGTGCTGTAATATAGGTTGGATAGACGTGCAGTGGATTTTGTTGATTGGGAGGAATATATAGGGTGATTTACGTATTCCGTGCATTAGTTTGCAGGTGGATTAGATGCTATTTCTACTAATCCACCTGGAAACTGGACAATTTCTAATGCACGGGCTATGTAAATCATAGTGTATACGCCGCCAATTATGAAACATTCTAACCTAATATTATTAAACATAAAAAAAGCTTTCCTGAGCTATTCAATTTTATTTTGACTCACTGGTACTATGGATGCTGATAAGTGTTTTTGAGCATATAGACCGTCAGATAGTGACATATTTAGGTGCCCCATTTTCGCTTACGAGCCTCGAAGAGAGTTAAAAAGTACATCGATTTTGAGTAGGATGAAGGTATTTTTTACG
The DNA here is from genome assembly GCA_917834065.1 of Ceutorhynchus assimilis. Lineage (NCBI taxonomy): Eukaryota > Metazoa > Arthropoda > Insecta > Coleoptera > Curculionidae > Ceutorhynchus > Ceutorhynchus assimilis. The sequence goes on along the minus strand of OU892289.1, from coordinate 6,297,431 downwards.
AGTGGCTCCTGGGGATAACGTATGGAAAATTCGATATTCCGTAACAGAAATGGAAGACGTCCTGGTGCCCATATTTTCTCGCAAGCCGTGTTCACCAAAGAATTAATTAATTAAACCTGGCTTCGTAAAACTAAGAAGGGGGTGTTACAGATGGCTAAAGGTTTGAAATAAGGGGCGTAATCTTGTAGGAAAAAATCGAGATTTTGGGCGATTATTCCACACCAGCCCATCGGAAGGATGAAAATCTACAACATCGGTAGTAAGAAAACATATTGGCTTGAGTGTCAATGGAAAATTCCCTTTAGGGTAACATAAGTAAAATTGAATTTTCCATATGCTATCCCCAGGAGCCACTCGTAAAAATACCTTCATCCCACTCAAAATCGATGTACTTTTCAACCCTCTTCGAGACTTGTATGCGAAAATGGGACACCTAAATCTGTCACTATTTGAATATAAGAGGACTCCCACAGCTATTATAATTATCACATTGATTACTTTCTACTATTACCAATATATCATGTTAAAAACAGTTCAACATATTAATGAAGTCTTCAATTTTTGTGCAAAGACCCCCTGTGTTTATATAAAATACAGTTAATGGGGTGCAGGTTTTTTTTTTTTGGATCAGGTCCAGTACCGGTTTGTTTGGGTTACAATTCCTAGCTGACCCGGCCATGCGTTGCTGTGGTTCAGTCAGTGAAATTTGCCAAATTTGAAGTATCCGATACTCTATTTCTAAATGCTTGGATACTCTGGATACTTTTTTTTTCTCACGCTCTACTATCCTTAGAGTGAATCCGCAAGAATAAGGTCTAGCGAGTAGCGGTTAAAAACAAAATCCTTCAAAATTTACAGAAATCTGTAATCATGCAGCGTGCAGATTTGTAATTCGTACGAAATCCGTACATTTACATAGACTTTCTGGGTTGTGGATCTGATGACAGTTCACTTTTTGAAAAATACAAAGTTTGTCCTGTCTAAAAAAATGTGTAGTCGATTTAATTTGTCCTACCTGTGCGAAAATGTACTATGTAACTCCTATATTTAAGTCAGGGGATTGAGCGGACGTGTCAAATTATAGGCCTATCGGTAAAACATATCTTTTGACTCTTTGGTAACATCTAGAATGACTCCGCACTTCAGGAATGTTCTTTCTGTTGCCCAACATAGATTTGTGAAGGAAAGATCCACAGTAACAAATCTGGTAAAATATCAACATGACTTGGTAGAAACTGTAGAAGGCGGTAGTCAGGTTGACTCTGCCAGCACAGACTTCAGTAAACCATATGACAGGATCAATATTTCCACTCTCATAGGAAAACTTGAGGGGTTGGAAAGTGTTTTGACTGATAGGGTCCAAGTAATAAAAATAAAGAATTTCATCTTGTCCCCAATTTATGTTTTGTCCGGAGTTCCACAGGGGGGACATCTGTCACCTTTACTGTTCAATTGCTACATAAATGATGTTTTATTCTATCGTGAATGGTAAACTATCATCTAATCGACTCAAAACTCGTTGTTAAAGTAACACTTTATTTGAAGTAGTGAAATCGAACAATTTTTACCCACTCATTTGTCAATTTTACGCACTCATACGTCAATTTTACCCACTCATACATCAATTTTACCCACTTGTTCAAATCTTTTATAATAATTATAGTGTTTTTGACAGAAATTTGTTATGTTGCATGATTGACAACACCAGAAATGTGTCAGTTTGTTAGGTACTTTGTCAACTTGTCATAATCTATGTAAAATTTTAGCACATTTTAGTTTATGATTTTAGTAATTGTGATAAACAAAAAGTTGCTCAAGAATAAAATAGAATATTACACACGATGGTAAAAAATCTTTACCTGTTCGTGGAATTAATCCACTCGCTCTTTCGTCGCTCGTGAATCAACATTTTCCATTCACAGGTAAAGCATCTTTTTACCGTCTTGGAGAACTCTAGACAGCTACAAGCAGATCTTATAATAATATACTCATATGTATTGCTTGGACAAGAACTGGAGAGAGTAAAATCGTTGAAAGACTTAGGAATAACTTTCAATCAGGATTTCACTTTCAATCTCCATAATGAAAATATTTGCAAAAGTTAAGGCTCCTTGGCTTTGTAGTTCGCACTTTGAAAGACTTTAGCAATATTTATGCATTGAAAACTGTTTATTGTTCAGTAGTTAGATCCATACTTGAATATGCTTGTCCTGTCTGGTCCCCAAACTACCAATTGTATGTGAATATGCTGGAAAGGGTTCAGAGACGTTTTCTAAGACATATAGGCTATAGGTTAAGAATCCCTGTTGAAAATATTAATTTCTGCGTTATTACACCTTCCTACATTAGAAATCTTGGCATATGCTTTTTGTATAAAATTGTAAATAATTTAATTGATTGTCCTCCTTTGTTACATTATATAAATATTCATGTACCATCGTCACTAAAAGTATCTGGGACAAAAACTATCCATAATAATCTCCTTGACTAATTCTACTGTCATTCATTTCAATGCATTAAGTTCATAGTTTGACAAATATTTGACAATAAAATTCATATAATAGTACAGGAGCTAATATGATGCTGTCCCAGTTACTTTTGGTGACGATGGTACCTGCAAGAAATACACGACAGAATGAAATGTTCAATATATTATATCACAGGACAGATTATGGCTATTTTAGTCCTATATTAAGAATTTGCAGGGATGCCAATCAACTGCCGATAGAGATAGATTTGGGTTGAAAAACAAAATACAACAGGGCTTTTAGTAGTAGATGTAATTTTAGGTAGTAAATTTATTGTTCAATTATCAGGTAATTTAAGATATTATTTAATTATTGTTCAGAAATTTATATTGTTGTTAATGATACTGGCTGGTCCGTTAATAAAGAATTTGAATTTGAGAAGCAATGTGAAAATACGGGAAAATACTTAGTAGGAAAACGCTCCAGTCTTATAATGAAAATATTGAGAACAATGTACTGTACACACTGACCCTCTAGTCCTTTGTGAGATCTCGTGGTGTGAGTAGTAGCATTCCATCAGAGGTCCTATGATGGGGTGAACGGATAGCAAGCTGATGCCTTTGGAAACTACTACTTTAGCTCCGTTTTTCAAGAACCAAGTAATATGAATATATTGGACTGTCAGGGAACTTTTTCTTTTTTGAGAATAAGAGTAGAACAGGTTCAAAAATTAAAGCCAAAGAAGGCCACGAGTAGGAACGATGTACCAGCCTCTATTTTTAAGGGATATGCAGGGGCTCTATCTGTGCCTCTTGCTCTAATCTATGACCTGTCAATTGGACATAGCAAATTTCCTAGTAGCTTGAAGCATGCAGTTATTACTCCCATATACAATTCTAGCTCTGTTGAGAACTATAGACCTATGAGACTATAGAGTGTTCTGAACTCAGTTTCCAAGAGATTACTTCATGGTAATATTGTGCTTTTCTTTAAAAACGCTTCTCTCCAAAACAGCATGTTTTTTTGCCGGGAATGTCTACTGTCTCAAATCTTTGTGTGTTCTTTACAGACTCGGTAGCAGAAGCTCTTAATCGCAAAGCTCAGCTTGATGTTATCTTGACGGACTGGGCCAAAACCTTTGACAAGATGGATCACTCTATACTTATTCAAAAATTGAGCAAATTTAACTTTGGTTTCAAGGTATGTATGCATGCGATTTCGGCGGTTGTGACATCACAAGTTCCTGCATAATAGATTTTCACAAGGAATTTTCTCGGAGACTATTGAAAGCTTAGAATTTTTTTCTTGATTTAAGTAGCTCAAGTCTCTCAGCAAACCTTAACCCTGTGGAGCTTATCAGGCTCTCCGGTATGTGATTGATGGAAATTAAAAAGAGAAGAGGCTAAATTGCTACCCTGGGGAACCCCTGAGGTTGCAATATACTCCTACCTTAACTCTATGTGGTAGCTGAGCTAAATAAGACTTCATAAACCTCAAAAATCTGAGCCAAATTTTACATTGAAACAATAAGTATTATGATTAACCTTGTCATCGCTTTTGCAGAATCAATATAGATGACATCAAGTTGTTGTTTATTCAAGTTTGTCTCCATTCTCAAAAAAAAAAAAAACGCAAAGAGGTTTGTGACTGTTGAGCTGCCAGTCAGGGGGTCATTTTTGAGAATTGGTGTAACTAGCTTCCTTGAGTTTATAAGGAAAGCACTCCTGTTATAAGGCTAAATTGAAAATATGCTTCAGAGGCCAGAAGGGAATCAGTTGTAAACATATGCCGGTATGTTATTTGAAGAGATACTAAGAAATGTTAAATATGAAAGTTGTAGGTAATATCAGAAAGTTTTCAATGAAGTTAGTTACAAGTATACAGGGTGTGTTACAAAAGTGTGGCAAAGGAATTTTTTTTTTTTAAATTAAACACTCGTATATTATTGACCCATTGGATTAGCCTTTCAAACCTGATTTCAAGTTTTTTAGGTCTATTCCAGCGATTATTATTTGTCTCTCATCGCCCCCCAAATCAAGATGGCACGCTGTGCAAGCAATTTGCGGCATCGTTCAGATATAACCTCAAACACAAATCCTTAAATATTACAGTGATCGTATTACTTTATCAATCTTATTTTTCAAATAAACGATCAACGGCTCTAGGTATCACTAGAACACAATATTTTCAATTTCAACACATGTATCACTTCAAAAATTGCAAATATATTTGGGTAATTTTATTTGTATTTGGTTTGTTCTAACCTGTGAAAAACCCGTCCCAAAACGGTTCCGGAATCACTCTGTTAACTCTGTATATGAATTTCGATTTCTACGCACAAGTTTTAGAAATCCTGACGGTAATATTACGGTTTCCTGCTGGGTTGGAAACAAGCTATAGTTATTGTTTACCTAACCTAATCCTGCAGTCTCATTCAATTCACACTTACTTAAATACTGCAGGCCAATTTGAAATACAAGTTAAGTATGCCACATTAGAGGCATAGAACGTGTGCAAAATAAATTTGCCAAATACCTGCTGTACGAATAGAAATTTTCTTACCAGAACCTTGATTATGAGACTTGTCAACAGCTCTGCGGCATACCCAACCTTAATAATCGATACAAAAATGCCCAGCTCATTTTCCTCTACAAAATTCTGCAGAACATTATCAATTCGCCCGAATTTCTGACTGAAACTGGATTTCAGGTTTCTGGAAGAAAAACCCGACAGAAGCAGATTTTTTCCCAACCTGTGCATAGAACTAATTATGGTCTGGATTGCATCATGACGTGTCTATTCACTAATTACAATCAGAACTTTTACCATAGAGATCTTTTCAATACTGCTCTGAATGTAATGAAGAGAGAAATCAGTACATAGGTAATTACAAAGGCCAGCAAATCCAAATTTGTATATGCTGATGAAACTTATAGCAAATTTCCATGTCCAAAATTTAAAGTATCAGAATAGGAACAAAAATCATTAAAAAATCAAAAACCTACCTTTAAGTTTTGCTTGTTCAGGATCTTCAGTTTTTGAACGACTTTTCGCCGCCCTCAGCAACATTTCCCTTTCCAATTCTTCGTGCTTTTTCCTTTCCGCCTTATCGAGTTCCTCGAGAAATTTCAGCTGACCTTTGATGTCGTTCGTTATCGAGTACCTCGAATCGCCTTTGACTAATTCCAACCTATGTTCGCTGATTACCGCTAATTTTTCTAAGAGATCTTTTAGTCTTTCTTGAGCCGCGTGCGATATACACGCGGCCACGTCACCAGTACCCGGATCGTCCAGTCCGTGTTTCGTCATAATTTGTCTAATCTGAATAATGTATACTTTGAGTTAATATTATTGGTGGCAAGAGTGTGGAAGTGCTTACTTTTAATTGTAAAGGACCCAATGAACACATAATATCTTCTTTACAAGACCTAATTTGGGTGCCCACGTATTCCGTAGAGCCTAAAATTTTTTGCGTTTCTTCAGCCAAATTTACACCACCCATCGCTGCTACGTCGTTTATATCGTCGTCGCCTGTATACGCTGCTGAAAAACTCTTTTTTTCTGCAACAAATATACAATTTAAATTGGGCCCAAAACTCACTCAATAATAATTCTTACCTTTCTCTTTAGCCGAAGGCCTCATAGACCCCACACCAGCAATAGCCCCTTTGCCTACAGCCGCAGCCGAATTTTTACCCCCAGAAGCATTGCCTCTTTGAGGAGGCGGCCTTTGGCCTACAGTCCGTGCTTGCACGGGCCGCGGAGCTGTAGGCCTCGGCTGTTGCTGTTGCACCACATGCTGCACTTGCTGTTGCTGCTGACCGGCGCCAGCGTAAACAGGATGCAACGCCGGAGGCTGCGAGGAAGATATCGACTGTTGCTGTTGCGAGATCGTGGTGGGCTGTCGGATGGTGGTCACCATCCTTGTTTGTTGCTGTATTGAAGGAGCTCGTATAGGACCGACCAGTCGCTGTTGTAAAACCGCACCGGGCGCTCCTGGAGCTCGGACCACGGCGGCGCCCGGACCTACAATTCGGACTTGTTGAGGCGCCGGTTGAGGTAGAACGGTTCTCACAGTCTGAACTGTGGGCGTGGCTCCGGAGACTGAGAATACGATGTTGGACGGTGGCGGTCGGATACCGTCTATTACCATTTCGTTTGTGGCTAGTGAATGGCGCAGAAGCGGCAGACTTTTCTGTGAAAGTTTGACTTTGAAAACTTATGACAATTAACATGTCAACAATAAAACCTTTTCTAAATTTGGCCGAGTTCGTTTTTGTCATCTTTTTCGTCGATTTGCTCCGAAATTTTGACAGGCACGTGACTGAATAAGACAGTTTCAGTTTACAAATCACGTGCCTGCAAAATTTCGGAGCAAATCGACGAAAAAGATGACAAAAACGAACTCGGCCATTATTGACATAGAACATATTGACATTTCTGCATTATTTGGAGTTGCAGAGGTTACAGAGTTTTAGAATTCTATGTAAATCGTTTGTATGTATTTGAATTGGTTCTAAGACATATTTTTGACTGATTATAGAAGCATTTTCGAAATGTTAAAAATACATATTTCTGAAACTTGTAAATTGATTTTACCTTTAAAAATCCTATCAAACATGGCTGAGGACTCGCATTCAGCAAACGTTCCAACTTATCACAAAAATCCTCCGGTTCCACTTTGTTATCGATCAACTCCTGAATCAAAGTCCGTACATTCCGTTCCACCGATTTTGGCTCCCGGCTGGACAACTCCAGCAAATTTGCCAAAAACTTCCGGCATTTTTCTTTGGTATTATCGTTGGCTGGTCGCTAAAAATTACAACTATAACCTGAGCTCAATACTTACAAAAATCTTGTCTTACCTGTACAGGTGTAGTTGTTTGCACTATAGGCTGAGCTTGACTGACTGTTGTGGTACCACCTGCTTGGATTGGATTGGCTGATGAACTTGAAACTGCTTGCTACATTAAAAAAAACCACCAACTATAAAAAAAAATATACTCATATATATACGTACTGTTGGTACTGTTTGCATACGAAAAGTCATCGGTTGTCCTCCGGCTTGGGAAGTGGCAGTCAAATTAGTAGCCTGGGGTGGTGGTCCGACTCTGAGCAACTGGTACTGGCCATTTTCGGTTTTCAGCAACAGCGCCCCCTGTTGACCCGGTTGCAAACCGTGAAACGACTGTAACGTTAGTTGCTAGAACACCCAAGAGACAACAGAAACAAAAGTTAGACAGACGAACATCCAAGCTGAGCTCTAATATGGAAAAAATTCAAATCAAGCAAAACATTTATTAAGAGTTTGTAAACTCTTATCGCTAAAAGAAAAGTTTGCTACACTACAGCCACACAAAACATAAAATAGCAAAATGCAATACACTTATAATCTGACCCTTAAATTCTGCCTCTGATATTCTATACAAAGGCAGCTTTTAAGAGCCCCCAAATAGAAAAATTAATAAAATTAGTACACAAAAGATAGTTAGTGGGATATTACAAGAAAATAAACAAAGCAAAACATCGACCCCAAAATCTAAAAAAATCAAACAAACAAAAAATCCTAAATATACAAGTTGAATTTTCAATGAACTACTTTTTAGATAGCGAACTTACGGGTGTGCCCGGTCGAGCCCCTACAAGCCCCGGAGCAGTGCTCAACACAACCCTGGCCTGCCCCTTGTTTTGGGCCCCTTGGGGGCGCACATTGACCACTTGAAGATTGGATAGGATCGATTGATGGGACGAGACACCTATACTAGTCGTTTGAATGCCTTGAGTACCCTAAATGCCGATTTGAGTGTTGTTAGTGAGAGAGAAAAAAGGGAAAGCTGGGTTGGGGTGCAAAATTACATTATCCAATAATCTCCCCCCCTCCCAGGGCCTGGTAAAATGCAGTTAAAAAGATGCTGTGGTAGTAGATTAATAAATTATTATCAAATGCAAAAAACACCTTTGAGGGTTAAAATTTTAAATTGTACTTACATTGTTGGCTTGCTGAACGGCATTTACAGGTACGGTGACGAGTCCCGGGTTTCCACCTGGAGTTCCGGCTTTTAGCAGTATCGTCGGTGGTTTTTGGACTGGTACTTGGGTGATTGTTGAAGGGGAAGAGCCCAGAACCTGAGAGAAAATAATTTGGTTTTGTATAAAAGAGTTTGGAATATTTTTTCCTCAATTTTTTTTCCTAGAATTTAAACAAGAAACAACCTAAAAAAATATAGATAAGATGATTTTCTTAATTTTTCTATAACAGACTCCAGAATTATTTTTGGGTATTTTTCCGTTCAGAGAAGAAGACACATAGAAAATTTAAGAACATAAAATAAAGAGAAATGGGGAAAAAAAAAATAATTTATTTAATCATATATGGGATAACTCCATTTAGCGTTAATATACATTGATAATCAACAATAATAGTAAGGGGGTCTCCTAATCTATATATATTATACTCTATGTAGTGAACTAACTCCGAAATAAACAATAAACTCCCAACAAAAAACAATCATAGAAACCCTTATACCTTATACCTATATATAACACAAAAATCAACAGAATCATTTACAGATGGCATAATCCCAGAGGCGTGGAAAAATGCAATTGTCTTTCCGATCTATGAGAAAGGCGATAAACACTTAGGTGAAAACTATAGACCGATCAGTTTAAAAATAATACCCTGCAAATGTATGGAAAAGATTATAACTACTAAAATGACAGAATTCCTTATGACCCATCATGGTGACTGACTATCCAATCAGCATGGTTTTCTGCCGGGAGATCAGTTACATCCAATCTCTTGTCCAGCCTGGAACACTGGGCCAAGTCATCTGCAGAGTATTATCCAATTTAAATTACAGACCCATCAGCATTCTGTCTGCGATTCAAAAATTATTTGAGCAGTGCGTGGAAGGAATTCTTTCAAAAATATTTCATCAGATTGTGATCAGTCAACAGCACGGTTTTACAGCCGGTAGATCCGTTGAGACGAACCTGTTTCTCTTTACAACATTCATAAATTCATCATTTGCTAATAATGCAGAAACTCATGCAATATATACTGACTTCAGTAAAGCCTTTGATAAGGTAAATCACAACATCCTTCTTTCAAAGCTTTCAAGTTTCGGCGTTTCTGGACATTTATTTTCATGGATGAAATCATACCTTACTAACAGAATGCAACAAGTCAAGATCGATGGCTATCTTTCTTCTCTTTTCCATGCATCCTCTGGGGTACCCCAAGGTTCTCACTTGGGCCCCCTTCTATTCAGCTTATTTATCAACGATTTAGGATCGTTGCTCTCGTCAAATTTTTTACTTTTTGCTGATGACTTGAAGTTGTATCGTCAGGTGACGTCAACTCAAGACATACTTATTTTGCAAAATGATCTTAACATCGTTCACGATTGGTGTCAGCTTAATTACATGTCCCTCAACATCGATAAGTGCTGTTGTATAAGATTCAGTAGACGCACCCATAGTGTTCCCTTGCAGTATTACTTAAACAATGTTCGCTTGTCTGAAGTTTCTATCATTAAAGATCTTGGTGTCTATCTAGATACTAGGCTAATGTTCACTGAGCATTTTGAAGTGGTAATTGGCAGGGCTAATAAAATGTTGGGGTTTATTAAGAGAGCTACTAGGGACTTTACAAGTATACGCCCTATCAAAATTCTTTACACATCACTGGTCAGGTCCGTTCTTGAATTTTCATGCATAGTTTGGTCACCTTACTATCAGATCCACATCAATAGGCTTGAGAGTGTTCAACACAAATTTATTAAGTTTGCAAGGTACAAACTTTCTTTGAGTGGTGTAATTCTCAGTGAGGACCTGACTATGACTTATTTAGACTTATCTACTCTTGTTCGCAGAAGGGAATATTTTGATGTCTGTTTTGCATTTAAAATTCTTAACTACTACATAAAAAGCCACGAATGCCTTGAATGTTTTAATCTACACATTCAAAGTTATCAGACACGAAGTAAATCTTTACTGCACATTCCTTACTGTCGAACCTGTTACCTACTATTCAGTCCTGTGAATAGAATATCTGCCAATGTAAATAAGTTCTGTGAGGGCCTTGAGTTCTTTGGTTTATCTCTGGATAAATTTAAGACGAAGGCCAGGAGAATTGTTTTAGGTTAGATTTTTTTTTTTTATTTAGATTTAAACTCTGTTCAACTTCAAATGTATTTTTCTTATACGTAAATAAATGAATAATTGACGTTGTGTACCTCGACTTTGAAAAGGCGTTTGACACTGTTTCTCCAGAGAGACTGCTTCACAGTCAGTATATATAGTATGTATCTCACAACCATTCTCGAATGATCTATTGATAAAGTTAGTGAATAGAAACAAGTTGGTATCAACGGAGCGGCCGGAGGTGAATCCATGTTGCTGATTTCCTATGACTTGATGGAAGGCAACCGACAAAACTTTTTCTATACAGTGCTCAAATAGCTTGGGTATTGCTGAGAGGATACTAATTGGTCTGTAATTAGACACATTGTTCCTGCTTCCTGATTTGTGGATGGGACAAACATATGACAATTTCCAGACTTTTGGGAACACTCCAGAGATAAGAGACTTGGAAAATATGTAATAGAGGGGAAGATACAGAGAATGGGAGCAAAGTTTTAACACTCTGTTTGGGATTCCATCAGGTCCCTCTCTTTTATTTATGTCGAGTTCAGAGAGCGATTTTTCAATGTCATATGCAGTGATCTGAATGTCAGAAATTGATTGAAAGGTGTGTGTTGAAGAAACGGAAGAAACACTTGCATCAGAAATGGTTTTAGGATTATAAACTGATGAGAAGAAATTAGCAAAGAGATTGGCTATGTTATAACCATTATCAGCCTTATTTGAGCCAGAAAACATTTCCCTAGGGATGGAGCCTTGATTTGACTGCCAACGAACAAAGTTCCAAAAGTACCCGGCATTCTCCTTGATTGAATCTTCAGTGTTTGTTATGTAAAAACTGTAGCATTCCTTGGACAGGGATAAGCATTGTCTGCGAAGCAGAGAAAATAAGTTATAATCCATAACTGAATTTTATTGTTTGAACCTTAATCAATGTCTTCTAACATACTACAAGTGGTTACTAAAAACCAATTTGAAAATTAATATAATAGTCTAGGAAAATTGTCGATTTTCAAAAAAAAAATCCTACCCAAAAGAACTTTTCAGGGATGATAGGGGGAGGGTGGGTGATCATAAAACCGAAAACATCAAACACTCACCCCTCTGGCGTTTTGCGCTATAGAGGTTGAAAGTGCGCCATTGGCGATTACTTGGTACCTATTGATTTTACAAAAAAATGTTTCAAATAAAAGGTGTGCAACTTTATTTAATCTATAAGTTTATCTAAAGACTTTTTTGATTAAGGGCCGCCTGTGGTTTTTTACGACTCATACAACATTTTTGCTTTATGAAGTTTTTACTCACCCCCTGCCGTTTTTCAATAGGGGTAGTTTAAAGTTTTTTTATTTTCTTACAAAAAAATTTTCTTAATAAAAGTTTTATAAGATGACATTTCCTACAATTTTTCCTTATCACCTTTTTTTGTAACTCACCCCCATTCAGCGGGGGGACACTTCCTTCGGGGAAATTTAAGTTTTTAGGGGTATATATTAATTTTTTTTTTCTTTTCTCGCCTTTAGTGCATATAAAAAGTTGCAATTACCATTGTATTGAAAGGATTTTTTTTTCCAAACCAATTAAAAGTAGTAATATTCACTGTCACAGTACCAGACAACGCAGTAATTTGTATGTTTCAACATCAAGAACAAACCTGAGAAAGAACAGTGTAATCAACCGAGCCTCAGTATCCTACAATAAAATTCCAGAAGATACTAAAAGAATAACTCCTCCTGTACCTTTTTCTATCAGAATTAAAAATTATTTGTTTGTTCAAAACTCATAGTTAACATGGGGATGATATTGTATATATTCTTTAGGGGTTTTAGTTTTGCTATAAGTATTATCTGTGTAAAATAATAGGTGTAATCTCAGATTTATTTACCATTGTTATTATTTTTAAATATTAGGACTTGTTACCAGTCATTTAAATGTACTGTTTTAAGTTCACAAATAAAGTTATACCAGGTGCCCACGAGATTACTTTCCGGCTGCCATTTTTTTATTTGTTCATCGATATTAACGAAATTTGGTAGGGTTGATATTCTAACCAAACGCCATTTTTATGCATTTATGACAACTTTTTCTGACTTCCGGTTTCACCGGAAATTACCGAAAATTTTGATTTTCAAATGGCGCACCCTGTATATTTTTTGTTTATCGGATTTTACAGATCGTTTTACGTCCTAATGAACCACTTTTAAATCGAGTTTTGTCCAAATTTCGTTTTCAAATTAAATTTTAAGTAGAAAAAAAAATTACCTACAAAAATAAGTATATGAACGAAAATTGAGAAAAATGTCGTAGTGTATTATATCGTTGGATTCGCTTTAAAATACTGTATTTAGTAATGTTATGAAAGTGATATGTTTCTATTCTACTTTTTGAGCTAGGGCAAAAATACTGAAATAATGGAGTTTACAGCCCTCTATCAAAAAAGTTTACAAAGATAAAATTGAGTTTGTATTTTTCTGAAATTAAGTAAAGTATGTAGAGTCATTTTAGGATGATCATGGCACTCTAGTTAAAAAAATAAAATTTAATTTAAAAATAAAATTTGGACAAAAATCGATTCAAAAGTGGTGCATTAGGATGTAAAACGATCTGTAGAATCCGAAAAACAAAAAATATACAGGGTATGCCATTCAAAAATCAAAAGTTGCTGTCATTTCCAGTGAAACCGGAAGTCGGGAAAACTTGTCATAAATGCATAAAAATGGCGTTTGGTTAGAATATCAACTCTACCAAGTTTCGTTGATATCGATAAATAAATAAAAAAATGGCAGCCGGAAAGTGATCTCGTGGGCACCCCGTATAAAAAAAAATCAGTAGTAGTAGTAGTAAATGTAATTTTATTAGGCAAATATATATAAATATACATACACACACCCAAAAGGCCATCGACCGAAGTCCTTCAGCCCTAAAAGTAAATTTGCACTTGTTTGGTTCACATTCAAAAGAATTACTGGTTAGAAGAAAAGGAGATTTGGATAAATAGTGTGGATATAAAAAAAAGAAAAAAAAAATATATATATACATTATAGTTAGCTAAATAAATATGTAAATAAATAGGTACACTGTTATTGAGTTCTTGTTATCATTTCCCATAGAGTATTTTCTGGATATTTATAGCGTGAAACTTTTCCAGGAGTTCGAATTTTTATTAATGGTCTTAAAAATTCCAAGTTGTATGGTTTTTCAGAAAAATGATTCGACAGGTGCTGCAATCTCTCAACAATTGGTGTGATCCCTGTTCTATTGTATAACTCTTCATTGGAGGGGTGGTGTAGTGGATTTCTTGGGTGCCGCAACTTTGTGATTGCTCGGAGAGCTTTTCTTTCAGCCATTTCCAAATTCTGTAGAGCTGGTCTTCTAATGTTTTGGTAAAGTAAGTGGCCGTATTCAATTAATGGTCTACAAATACAGGTATAAATATGAGCTGCAGTTTGGATAGTGATTCCCTTGTTTTTGTATGTGAGTGAACGAAAATGTCTGGCTCTAGTGACTACTCTAATCTGGACATTTTTGGTTTGTTGGTTTAGTGACAATTTGGCATCCAATGAGAAACCCAAATATTTTACAGATGGCTGTGCTTGAATTTGATGAGTTGAGATGGTTATTTTTGGGCTATTTTCATTTAATTTGTGGTTGAATATGATAAATTGTGTTTTTTCTGGATTAAGTAGAATTCTCCATGTTTGCAACCATTTCATTATCAGATTTACAAGTGATTGTAATTTTTCCATCACACCAGAAAGAGTTGTAGAATGTGCTACTCCACCAGTGTCGTCTGCAAACTGCAGAACATATGCGTCTTCGACCCCCAGTGCATTTGAATTGAATATGTCGTAGCAGAATACATTGTATAATAGTGGAGATAGTGGTGAGCCTTGAGGTACGCCTTGTGATGGATAGAATATTTCTGAGCATATTGAGTTTATCTGGATGAATAGCTCTCGGTTTTCTAGGAAGTTCTTAATTAGACAGATCAGATGTTTGGGTACTTTGAGAATAAACAATTTGTATAAAAGACCTTTGAACCAGACACTGTCAAAGGCTTTTTGGATATCTAGGAAAACTGCTGCCGATTTCTTGTTTTCATGTTTCATTGTTTGTATATTGGACATCAAAATTGTCAGAGGATGGAGGGTGGATCTTTTTGTTTGGAAACCAAATTGATGTTTTGGAATGCTTTCGCTCACATAGAAGTCCAGAACCTTCCGTACAACCTTTTCAAAAAGCTTCCCAATCGCTGGTAGCAAGGTTATTGGTCGGTAATTACTTAGTTTTGTTCTGTCTGGATTACCTTTAGGAATTACTGTTATTTTGCCTTTTTTCCACACTGTTGGAAAATGATTATTGCTCAAGCAGAATTCAAATAGCCTGATAATGTGTTTGTGTATAGTTAAATCTAGCTTTTTGATAATATTCCAGGGTATAGAATCATGACCAGGTGAGGTATTTTTCTGTTTAGTTAAGATATTAAAGTAGTCTTCTTGATTGACAGCATAGTTTTCATAAGAGTTTTCTGTAAAGAATTCTTGATACCAGTTGTTGATGAGTGCTTCTTGGTCTTTGTTGAACTCCTGATGTGTCTTGTACTCGAAAACTTTTTCAAAGTGACGCTTGAACACACCTGCTTTTTCTTGATCTGTGTTGAATGACTCTCCGTTATCATCGATAGTGGGTATGTTGAAGGATGGCTTGTATTTGGACAATTTTTTGATTTTCTGGAAATAGTTTCTTCCTTTTAGTTCGTTAACTTCATCGCAAACTTCAATCCATTTACTTGTTCTGTATTCTTTGATCATATTTTGAAAGTTTTTGTTGTATTCGTTTATGTGTCTTTTTATTTCCGGCCTTTTGTTTCGACAGTATTCTCTGAACATTTTTCTTTTCACTTTTATCATTTTAATTATAAATGGAGGAAGAACATGCCCGTAGAATTTACGTTGATACTTTGGCGTATTATCCAGTATTGCAGTTTGTAGCGTGTCCATAAAGTTATCTATTGATTGTTCAGCGATAGGTTCTGATCTTATGGCTCGCAAGTGATGGTTAAGGGTAGTATTAACTTCGTCTATATTTATTTTGTTGAAGTTGTATTTGATGATTTTGTTTGCTACTATAGGAGCCTCCAAGTCTAGGGAAATAACCATTGATTGATGATCTGACCCGATGTCCGATATTATCTCCACCCTTTTTATATTATCTCTGACATTTTCTGTATATAATAATAGGTCAGGAGTTGAATCATTATTGTTAGGCATTAGAAAAGTTGGAGGGGTGTTATATTGCACAAAATCGGTGTTCTCCAAGAAATTATCTAACTGTTTTTGTTTTCCATGTTTACTTTTGGGATTGAAGTCCCCCACAATTATAGCATATTTATGTAGATAGATAGATAGATAGATAAATAGATGTTTATTTCCAAGGATCACATACAGGATATAGGAAAATATTTACAGATAAAATTTGCATTACATACTAATCAATAACGTAACATTATAAATAATTAAATACCTATTTATAACAATAAGCATAAGAATAATCAAATAATATACCTATTACAATTTTTATGAAGTATTCTTTCATATCTTCCACTGCGTAAAGTTTAGAAACTCCTCCACTGTATAGAATGCATTTTCCAATAAAATATTTTTAATAAAACATAAGAACTCATTCTGATTTAATTGACGTTTGCTAATAGGTATCTTGTTATACAAAATAGCCCCTATGTAATAAGGATTTGCTTTGTAAAGCTCAAGACGATGAACGTCATATTGATAATCAAGTCCAAATCTAGTTGTGTAATCATGATGCAGATTTAGAGCTTTAAAAGCATTTGAGTTATCCCTTACAAATTTCAAGATTTCGAAAATGTATAAACAAGGCATAGTCATGATTTTTTCAGAAATAAATTTTTGTCTACAAGATTCCCTAAACTTCATATTATACATTAATCGAATAGCCCTTTTTTGCATTATAAAGACTCTCTGTGAAGCAGAGGTTGCACCCCAAAGCACAATCCCATATCTAATACATGATTCAATAATTGAAAAATAAAACATTCTTACAGTGCTTCTACTTGTTATTTGAGACAGACGATATAAAGCAAAACAACTCTTTGCACACTTATTGCATACATAATTTATCTGCTCTCTCCAGTTTAATGACATGTCAACATGGATACCCAAAAGTTTCACAGTATTAACCTGCCTTATTGATCTGCCATTCAAGAGAATGTATTGACTTTTATTGTAATTTGCCTCATAAGGATGAAATTGCATTGTGTAAGTCTTTGCCTGGTTAAGCACCAGTTTATTATTACAAAAATAATTAGATAAAAAATGCAGGTTATCTGTCAAACCCTTTTTCATAATTTGTTCATTGAGATCAGAAGATAAAAGTGTAATATCATCAGCAAATTCACAATGCAAAGTTGTTAAGATATCCGATATATCATTCACGTACATGAGAAATAGGAGGGGACCAAGAACACTACCCTGTGGTACACCAACCTCAACATTTAACTGGTCAGACATAGCTCCATTACATTGCACATATTGTTTACGATTACAGAGATATGATTTTAATAATGAGTAACAGTTACCACGAATTCCGTAGGATTGAAGTTTTTGCAAAAGCAGGCCGTGGTCCACACAGTCAAAAGCTTTAGTTAAGTCCACAAATAGTGCCATAACTTTCTTGCTTTTGTCTAGATTTTTATAGACATTATCTAAAATATAACATAGTGCAGAAATAGTCGATCTTTTGTCGCGGAAACCATGCTGGGTATTTGATATTAGATTATTTGAATTTAAAAAGTTTAAAATGCGTTTAGATATAATTTTTTCAAATATTTTTGAGAATGTTGATAAAAGCGATATAGGGCGATAGTTTCCCATATCATTTGTATTATCTTTTTTATGCAAGCAGATAACTTTAGATACTTTCAAACAGTCTGGAAATGTTGCCTCTGAAAAACACAAGTTTAGAAGAGAGCAAAGGGGTTTACATAGTTGATCTTTACAGCTTTTAATTAAAGATGATGAGAATTCATCAGGGCCGGTTGAGTTTGTATTTTTTAAATTATTAATTGCTTGCATCATTTCAGTCTCTGAAACATCGTGTAAGAAAATGGTACTCTCAATCCTAGATACAACATTGTGCTGGGGTATTCTATTTATATTCTGATTTTCTTGGATTTTCAAGGGTATATTAATGAAAAAGGAATTAAAGAGGTTTGCAATTTGACTAGGATTTTTGTATTCAATATCATTACAGATAATACTTTCAATTTCAACTTTCTTCTGACTTTTTGTTGTAGAATTTATAATGTCCCAGACGGTTTTTGATTTGTTTGTGGATAAGGACAACTTGTTATCATAATACATACGTTTAGCTAGCTTTAAAGTTCTTCTGTAAATATTTTTATACTGTTTGTAAAATTCTGGAGAGAGTTCTCCTTTTAGTTGTTTATAAAAAAGTTTTTTCAGATTTTTTGAGGAAGTACGTATACCTAATGAGAGCCATTGTTTATTGGTGTTATAGTTTGTTACTTTCATTTTTACTAGAGGGAAACAAATGTTAAAGTAACTTTGCAAGGTATTAGTAAAATAAATCATGCTGTCATTGACATTACCATTACCCTCAACCAAAACATCCCAAGAGTGTACATTTAATAATTGTCTAAAATATGCCTTGTTTCTTTCCGAAAAAGCTCTTTTTAGGGTGGTGGTAGGAGTTGCATTCGAGATAACGTGAAGACTAATTAGTTGAAAGGTATGGTCAGATAGGCCATTCTCAGAAACTTTTTTATCTAGTAGAAGGGAGTTTACATTTGTACATATATAATCAATGGCATTGGATGAGTTTCTGCCTACACGAGTAGGTACATTAAACACTGGAATAATATTGAAAGAATTTAAAATGTCTAGAAGTTGAAACTTATCTGAGTTATCCTGGAATAAATTAATATTAAAATCACCAGTTATAATAGTACGACTATAAGGAAAGATCCTGGTTAGGTGCTCTAGGCACAGCTCAAGTTGTACAAAGAAACTAGCCTTTTGGGATAGTGGAGACCTGTATATACATAGGATATTGGTTTTAATATTCTCTGTGTAAATCTGTATGCCGGTGCACTCAAAAATCAGCTCAATACAGAACGCAGAAACCAAGTCAATGCAGGAGAAACTGGTGCCATTTTTCACCAGGATTGAGACACCCCCGTGCCTGTTTTGGGTCCGATTAAAGTAACTAGCAGTATGGTAACCAGATATATTCAAACTGTCCATCTCTGAGTCAACACTCCAACTTTCTGACATGCACATAATGTCTATTTCTTCCTCCATCAAAAACACCTCCACTTCATCCACCTTGTTTCTGAGACATTGTATATTCTGGTGTGCTAGACGTAACACAATATTTCCTGAACTTTCTGAATGATTCAAGCTAAAAAATCTCCTCCTGGTTTGTACTTCAAAAACAGGCTGTGGTTGAAGCGCCTGATTCCAACATTTTGTGGCCAGAAATCTGGTTCATAAAGTTTATCTTTGTGGTTTAACGGTGCTGTCAATACAAAGGATTTCAATCTTGTAGGATCACTTGGTAACTCTTTCACTGAAATTTTCAAGTTTTCAAAACCCGGCTGCTTTGTAACATAGTCTTCAATTTGTTGTGATGTAACATGGCGTTTTATTCTATACAGATAAATCCAGGCTCTCCTGTCACCACCCATGAAACTATCTGCTTCCTGTCCAGTACCCACATTTCTTGTGCCTAACCTCTTTTTCTGTGGTCTCCGATGAACAACTTTGAAACCGTCATCACTTTTTTCTTCATCCAACGAAAATTGGGTTTCCCTACGTAAGTTATTTAGAGTATTTGCAGTGGTGTTCATATCACTTTCCAGATTTATGATTTGTTGTAATTTATTTTTGTGACCTTTAACCATTGTTTGATAGTTTTGATTTGTACCTTTGGGAAAATCAATTTTATTGGATTTTTCGTGATTTGGAAGCTGTCCCTTTGTAGTTTGGGGTTTAGAATTTGCAGCAGACTGAGATTTGGGCTCGAGAATGCTGGAATAAGATGGTTTGTTTACTTGTGGGTTTACTTTGAGGTTATCAATTTTCTCCAATAGCAGCGCATTGTTTTGTTTAAGCACATTACTTTTCTCCGCTAATTCATCCAGCATCCTCTTCAGGTACTGAATTTCCATAGTCATTTTGGAAACTTCCATTTTATGCAATTCATCATGTTTTTTGAGGTTAGAATCTTGACGTTGGCAACACTCGATTTTTGTATCATCAATTTTGGTCTTAATTTTACCCAGTCTCTTCACACAACTATTATGGTAGATGGAAAAACAATTTATGCATACGCATACACTACAACTTTTCTTCGAGCAGCACTTAAAACCACCCAAATTTGCATCTTTTACGCTCGTTTCAGAATCACCGTCTGACTCGCCCGCCATAGTTCAAGTACAATGCAAGAATCAGCGTTTTCTGTAAATGTAAAGCTTATTCCATAATCCATTCAGCAAAAAAGTTACCCCATATCTGTCGTTCAAAGCCATTTTTCAAATGATCGTTAAACATTATTTGCCAGTCAAAACATATGAGAAAACAGGAAGATGAAGGCGAAAAAACAAACATATTTGTTAAAAATTTCAAATTATTCAAATTCTAATGAACTACCATTTATTTACATTTCCCAGAGTAGGACAAAACGAAAATAGACGTAGATAGCACTATACCAAATGAGAAGAACCGTGCTGCTGACCACGATATCCTATTTGACAGACCAAAAAGGATACCAAAGTCACGGTGACGACATCATTTTCGAATCCGAAATTGGTTGGTATGCATTTGACAGACCAAACAGGGTACCAAACCACGTATTAAAGCTTGCGAAATCGCCTAAAAACATTCTTAGCTGTACAGATTGAACACTGAGTACAACATGGATTTCAAATATTACAGCTTGATTTCAAAGATTACAATAAATAATCTAAACACAAAATAATTTAACAAATCTAAACAGTGAGAAAATTCTTGAATGTTTACAAAGATTTTGTGTCAGTTCTATTGTTGCTTTCCTTATTTTGTGTTTCTACCCAAATCAAATGCATAAGAACAAAAAATAAGTATTATTGTTTAAGGACTTTATTGTTAGGGTGCATTATTTGGTTATTCTTTGTTTGGACAGTGTTAGGTTAGTTTTATTGTTTATCATATTTTTCAAATTATTATTTTTATAAATAAAAGATTGGAAACTGCAATTTATACTTTTATTATCTGTCAGGGTCAGGACTAAGAATACAATAAAAGGTTTTGTACCCTTTATTTATTAAATACATTATTATAATTGGTTTGTTGTTATTCGGTCATTAAAAAAAATATGCAAATTATGATATGACATCTGTCAAACTGAATTGGCGTGTCATATAAACATAAACAAACACCTGCATTTTAGGATAATTAATAGAAAACTACTTTTAGTTAAAACGAAGCCAACTTGACTTTACTGTTTTTTTAATTGAACTCAGAAAAAATGCATTATTGTTCTAAGTTGTTGTTGTAGGCCTCAGACTTTTTGAATTGATTTTTAAAATGTAAATAGGGTTCTGAGTTTTAAAAGGATTTTGTGAGGGATTTATCTACATTACAATAGATAGGGGGGTACAGGTTGTTGGGTTATCCAAAAATAGATAAAACTAAAAGAGCCCTTACCGTTTGTGGCGACATTCCGTTAGGCAATTGAGCCTGTTGTGGGGCACGTTGTTGCATCACAGCCCCTTGACCGCCCATCACTTGTCCCCCCTGAGTGTACACAATTTTAACCCCGTCGGGGGGCTTCTGATCCGTTTGCTGATGCAACCCGTACGGCGTCGTTTGTGCCGAATTTACGTACGCACTAGTCATTTGTTTATCGCTAATAATCGAATCGCCGTTGGCGATCGTCCCATGTTTCTGAGGGGCCGTCGTCCCGCCGTTTGATAGCTGACCGCTGTTTACGTGGTTCTGTTGTAGATTTTGATTTGCCGTTTGTCCGTGGGGCGTAGCGCTACCGAGCTGGTTCTCTAGCGAACCCACGAGCGCGTTTACGGCCGATTCGTCGACGTCTGTATTCAGGGCTTCCTCGAGAAACTTTGCCGACGCCATTTTCCGAGAGCCCACTGAACAAATGAACGGCGCATGACCGGACGGCTTCTGATCTTCTCCAACGTTGCCAGCTCAACATCTCCATCTGTCACCCATTAACTTTTTCAATAACTTAAAAACAAAAACAAACTCTAATCAACACAAAATAATAACAGAAACAATAATTTCAATAAACTAGAACAAAATCCAATCAAAAACATTCCCCAATTCTAATTAATTTCTAATAAAACATACTAATAATGGACAATAAACGTAGATATGATTCTAAGTTTGGCAACGTCGCTAACGGCTGCGCGTTGGGTGTGTACAGGTCAAATGCAGAAAACCGTATGAAACAAAACTCGAAATCTCGCAAACTTATAAACTACCTACAGCCACTAAAACAGGCGGAGTACAGTTTTATGGTACATTAAAATTTTACGACTTCCTAAACAATCCATTTCAGTCAGTCAGTGCGTCTCCAATCGTCTTTGGAGACGGACAATAAATTGTCGTCACACAGGGTGACGTCAACAGTGAATTTGGCGGGAAATTTAATTTTTACATTTTTTACTCAAACTACAATGGTATTACAAGTCAAGAGTTTACATTTTCCTGTAGCAAATCATGCTTCAAAATATGGAATTTGACAATAGGCCACCTTCACATTTTTCAAAAATATATTTAAATTATTGTATTTTAATCTTTATAGTAACAGCTGTATAATTTTTTCCAAAAAAGAAAAAAGCAAATCGCTATCCAGTGGCGTGTATATTTATTCGATTAATAGGTACCCTATAATTACATAGCTTTTATTTAATTTGCCGCTTAGTCGTTATTGTGTGCGGCATTATTCGCGTGTGGCTAAATTCACTAAAATGTTGTACCGTCACGGATGCGGTGATTGCGATTAAGATTCACTAATGCCACAGCTTGCCAAACCCTGTTTAAATAAAACAGTGCTTTTTCTACCATCCTACGATTCCACCACGGTGCTCATCAGCTGAATTTAGCCACACGCGGTATATGAGTCAATTGCCAGTTGCCAGTGTAATTTTGATCACAGACGATATACAGCTCACTACCTAGAATTCATTTGCGCTTTTTACTATACTATAAAATAAATAAAGTATAGGTACAATCGGGGAATATTTGTTACCTAGTATAAAGCAAGAATATTACACACTACACAGGCCCAAAGGTTCCTAAAGTTAGCTTGTGTGGAAACAAGAACCGAATTTTCGCGACGAACTAATTCCATGATTCCATGAACTCAAACGCTTTCGCGAGAAACTCATGACGTCATATTGAATGTATTTCGCCGGAAGCATGGACGCAATTTCAAGCCAGCGTTCAAACTCATGACGTCACAAATGAACTATTGATGAACTACATCCATCGCGAAAATTCGGTTAAGGTTATTTGAAAGAGGTTGGTCTAGGTAATGGCGTTAATTGAACAGTGTTTGGGTTTATAAGCCCGGTATTCATAAGCCTAGTACTCATAACTACGAAATTCGCATTTTTCTGACATTGCGTTGAAAATTTGACGTTTTATGCGTGTATCAAACGTCAAATTGTCAACGCAATGTCAAAAAAATGCGAATTTCGCAGAAATTCGCTCTTTTTTGACAATGCTTCCATAATTTGACGTTTGATACACGCAAAAAACGTCAAATTGTCAACGCAATGTCAAAAAAATGCGAATTTCGCAGTTATAAGTACTAGGCTATAGACGGGTGCTTGGCTAAAGCTCCGATTTTTGACAGTTGTGAGCATCGTTCCGTGTTGTTTGGAACAGCAAATATGGCGTCAAGTCGCAACCTTGAGCATCGACTATGAATTAAGGGGCTTACAAGTGTATTCTTTCGATCTGAACAAACTGATCGAAGTCACTTAAGGTCTGTTTCAAACAATTTTCATCCGGTTTTAAAACGATCCAGGGGTAGTTTGCATTATGTTTAGGCATTTCCAATGACGTCATAAAAAGTTATTCAACCTACCTCTTTCAAACAACCTTGAGGATAGCTAGGCTAGAGATTGGTTATTTTAGGCTTGTTTGTTTGTGTTGCACTTAGGGATGCCACCTTGAAAAGTAAGTTGTACCGGAGAAAAAAAAAACTCTTATTCAAAAAAAAAGCTGAAAAAAAAATTCTACAAATCTGATAGCAGATGCATTAGGTACACTCTATCTATAGTCTATATACAAGTCTCCCCTGGCATCACCGGATGATGCTTCAGGGTTGGGAGTTGAGACGGTTGGAAAGGGAAATCCAAGGATTATTACACACTACACAGGATAGGACAACCATTGGATAGCCTATCCGCATATGGTCTCTGTAGATCAAATCTCAAGCCCCTAACCACGCTAAACCACCAGTGATGACGTAGACAGCGTGTCGTTCCTCGCCTTGACATAGGGTGTTTGCACCACAGACTAATGATTCCGCTCACTTTTGCTTTATGCATACTTGGTCTTAGTACATTAATGGCGACGAGATCAATCGTTAGTCAAGTCCTTGTTAGCAAACAACAACCTCCGATTGTACCACACAAAAGAATCTTATATTGACATTGACACAAGCTGAGGTTTTTGTTAACTAAAGCCTAGTACTCATAACTGCGAAATTCGCAATTTTTTGACATTGCTTCGACAATTTGACGTTTAATTCACGCATAAAACGTCAATTTGTCGAAGCAATGTCAAAAAATTGCGAATTTCGCAGTTATGAGTACTAGGCTTAACAAGGACTTAACTAACGATTGATCTAGCCGCACTAATGGCCATTTGCACCGACTATATTAAGGGAGGTTTAACGATAATAAACGCTTAAAGTGACATTTCTACATGTAAAAATGTCACTTTAAGCGTTGATTATCGTTAAAACGCCCTTAAAATGGTGAAATGGTCAGTGCAAACGGCCATAAGCAACATTCTAAAACAACCCTTTTTAGATCTCGTTTGCATCTTCCGCTATGCTTATTATGTTATTCAAAATTAAATAATATTTTTCATTATAAATGTATATTTTAAAACCAGGGATGGGCATCTACGCGTAAATAAAGATTGTCTAACGTCTGGTGTAAACAACGCGTAGACGTAAACTATGTAATCTATGTAGACAACGTGTAAAATATGTAGACAACGCGTAAAGTATACAATTTTTGACAGATGGCAGGCCTTTAAGGTTATGTTTCTGTTTTTGCTCAGTTTTGTTTTTTGCTTTGTAAAGTTAATTAAACCGCAGATAAATGTCTAATTTGATTCAATATAAATTTAATGCAATGCAAACTTTCAAAAAAATTACTCATATTTCAAATTTTTTGTTGTCTACATAGTTTACATGGAAAAAAGTGGATGTAAATAATACGTAGACAACGAGTAGACAAACCGCGTAAAGTAGATTTCAAAGTCTACGGCACATCCCTGTTTTAAACTACGAATGCTGGTGCAACCAGTTAACGACACCGTTGATGACGTCGCCAACGGTGCAACACCAACCATATGACCTTGATTCCAAAAATCGAGGCCGATGAGCAATCCTATAATAGTGTGTATGATCCTTGAGGGAGAGTAGGAACAGTATTGCGCTGTTGCTAAATGTTATTTTTTTTCCTGGACATAAGGATTTTTTTTCCTTTTTTTTTTGTTTAATGCGTTTTTTTTTGTTAAATGCGGTTTTACCCGGAGAAAACACCTAGTAATCCGGAGCCCGGAGACCATATGTGAAAACCCGTAGACTCCGGGTGAAACCCGGAGAGGTGGCAACCCTAGTCGCACGTCGCACTACTCACACTAACTTGAACGGAGCTATTTTCAGATTATAGCAGATATAACCATAATAATTATAACACAAACGAACGGCCCAAATCAGGAAGTGCTGCTCCGAATAACACGATGAAACAAACCGTATTAACTTGAGCGCAAAATATTTCAAGTTTGTGGCGTCACCTTTTGAACTAATAACTGCTTTAGGGCTGACTTCTCAATATAGAGTCATCTCCGGCTTGGTTTTAACTCCAGGGTAAACGTGTAGTGTGTAGTAGTTGCAATGTTTTCCCTGGAGTTATGATTAACCCGAGGGTGACTTGCTATTGAGCGAACAATAAATATTCTGACACAAACGAACGGAGTTTTTTATTATATGATTTGTTTTATCAAGTGATGGAGATAGTCTAGAGGTCGAGAGGACTGTGACGTTGCAGGCAACCCCTTTGTACACAAAGGAATAATGGAAAGATAAGAGAACCGTCAGATGTAGCGTTTTTGATATTTAATTCTAGGCTGCCCTATCTTACACCACAACATCTCACACCTTTTCAGGGTTTGTTTTTTGTGTTGTTCGGGGCAGCACTTCCTGCTTTAGGGTGTTCGTTTATGAGCAAACGAGAGGTTTGTTTAGGTTAGTTTGAGTTGACATTGAACTAAACAGGTTTGAAACAATTTGCACTTCACAAACGAACGTTGTCAGTACATTGCCATAAAACAAACGAACACCGCAAGCCAGGAAGTGCTGGGGTGCGATTTTCGAAACCATCCGAGTACATTTCGTACACGAAGTTTGACTGACAGCAATGTAAATTAAATGGGGAGCAGTCAAATTTCGTGTACGAAATGTACTCGAATGGTTTCGAAAATCGCACCCCTGATCCGAAAAACAAACCTAGGTCATAAAGCCTGTGTAGATCAAATCCCAAGCTCTCCAACACGCCAAAGTACCAGTGATGACGTAGGCGTGCTGTATTTCGCGTTGACGTAGGGTTTTTGCATCACAGAGGCTATGATGCCGCTGGCTTTTGCTTTATGCATACTTAGTTATAGTATAAGTTGTATTCCTTTCACACCTAGGAGGAGCTCCGGAACAGTTCCGGGGCTCCACGCGCTTATTCCTTTCGAAAAGTGTTTGTTGCACCACGCATCTATTCCCTGCAAATCGGGGGCTACTAAACATCGAGTGCTTCAAAGTCTTGAAACGAATACAACTTATATTGATAAACATTCCTAATCAACGCTTTTTTAGATCTCGTTTGCAACTTTCTTTTTACATATTATGTTAATCAAAATTAAATAATAAATTTAAATTCTAAACTACTACCGCTGGCTCAAACAGCTAAGGATTTAGTTGAGGACGTCAACAATGGTGCTACACGTACCATATGACCGCGATTACAAAAAACGAGTCTGATAAACAATCCTGTAGTCGTGTGTATTATCTTTGTTTATAAAATAATCTTGATCAAAACCAAGAACACAACCTAATGGGACTGCTCAATGATCTGAGAATGTCTGTCATTTCAGCCGCATATCTCAACTCTTGACGTAAAATGCGTTAGCCGAGTTTAGTTGTATTCCTTTCACAACTAGGAGGAGGTCCGAAACAGCTCCGGGGCGATACGCGATTATTCCTTTCGAAAAGTGTTATTTGCACCGAAGTGCCCAAGCCCTACTTCAACCGTTTGAATGCAAGAAAGCCAGCGTTCATTTCAAATCATAAACGATTATACAAGCATCAAAAAATTATTAAATCAGGTCTGGTTTTGACATGCTTCAGCCGCAGGCCTCATCAACTCTTGACATAAAATGCATTAGCTGAGTTTAAAACAGTATAGGTGAGAAAAGCGAATTCCTAAATGTTATAATCTTGTTAAAATCACCTTTTCTACATTTAAAATCGACGAAAAAACAAGCACAACCTGAATCGTAAGCATTCTATCGAGGCCTGCGAATGACATCACCACATTACTACGCTACTATGCTCCGAATAGGGGTGACGTCACTCGCAGGCCTTGCCTACTCGAGAATTGGTGAACGTGAATCGCATCTGTTCATTTCAAATCAGGGTCGACTAAAGGCGGGTATTATAAAACTACTTTGAGAGTTAACTTAAAGTTAACTTCTGAAATTACATGTAATTCAAAAAGTTAACTTCAAGTTAACTGTCAAAGCAGTTTTATAATACCCGCCCTTAAGCCTAGTACTCATAACTGCGAAATTCGCATTTTTTTGACATTGCGTTGAGAATCTGACGTTTTATGCGTGTATCAAACGTCAAATTGTCAACGCAATGTCAAAAAAATGCGAATTTCGCAGTTATGAGTACTAGGCTTTAGGGAGGAAAGAAAATAGAGAGTTATCGTGCAGTCCAAATTACAAATACCGTAACGCTATTTGACAAGTATGACAATTCTTACGGTATTAGCGTTAACGGAGCCCGCTATCTAACGCGACTTAGCGTATGCCTTACCGTAACGCTATTCTATGTCAAAATTAGTTTCCGCTCTATTTATATCAGCAAAAACAGCAACTTCTAATAATTCCTCGATAAAAAAGACCATGGGAAAATTAATCAAGCTCAGGAATCTTCAGAATAAATAAAAGTTAGAAAACAAGCATAAAAAAAGTTGGGTTAGATCACTCAACTCACCTGTCAAAATGTAAACAGAATAAGGGAAAAGAGGATTTTTGTGTCTTCGTGTCCGAGAACTATAAAATACCATGTAAAATACCGTATTGTTAGCGATACCGTATTAGCGTAGCGTCTGAGGCACGAGAACTCTCTAATGGTAGCACTCGCTTCTTGATATTTGTCTTCTTGGATGAAGTTTTATAGAGGGGGTTTTTCATTTAAAAAATTGGGCTGAATCGCGAGCCAAACATCACATTTGACATCTCACATTGAGGTCTGCGGGTGACGTCACCACTATAAGCTGCTATACTGCTAATAATTGAACACATAAAATGAGTATGGAGTATGTCGTACGTCACCGAATTCTGCCTGAACTGTAAAAAGTTTTCACGAAAATCTATATATCAAGCTTCAAGAATCGTAAACTAACAGGATTGCTCATCCTCATAAGGCGTACGTTCGCCAATTCTTGAGTCGACAAGACCTGCGAGTGACGTCAACACTATTAGAAGTATAAGCAGCTTATAGTGGTGTGGTGACGTCACCCGCAGACCTCGATGGAATGTTAGCGAATCAGGTTGTGCTTGTTTTTCATCGATTTCAAATGTAAGAAAATATTGTTAAAATAAAACAGAATAATTTATACACAATTTATTTTTTAACATTAAATTCCCTACTATTACAAAAAGAAGTTTACTCTTCCTACAGTGCACTTCAGACATTTAATTTCATTGATGAACTTTAACAAATTGTACTTAAAATCTAATAATTTTTAAAATACTTAAGCCTAAACAACGACACAACAGACTTTCGATTACCTAAAGCTAAATACCCACTCCCCGGGGTAAAATTAAGACAATTCACTTGCCCCAGTTTACTCTCAAAGGGTGGAAAATTGCTAAAAACTGTACCACTAGCCAAATGAAACAGCTTAACAGAATTTTTAATATCAGTAGCTGCCAAAGCAAGCATCTCACTACTGGAATTAAACTTCAAGCTTGTAACAGCAGTTTTTAAATTCATAATAGTTTTTCTTGGTTTGGGTACTTTGCTTTTCAAAACATCATCCATTCCATAAAGATTTACAATGCCTTGAGCTGAACCACAAGCCAAAAACTGGTTTGACATCGAAGCTGATAAAGTAGACCCTTGCAAACATCCTTCATCAATAAACTTATGCCTCACTCGTCTCATGTTGATATCCCAAATAGTAACTTCACCTGTATCCGAATGCCCAAACAATAAATTCCCATTTGAATTGTATTCTAAAGCTCTGACGTCATTGTCTTGTTTTAAAGTTGCAATTTTTTCCTTTGAAATAGTAGAAAGGATGTGGACTTCACCCCATTTGCCTGCTACAGCAAAAAATTGTGAATCAGGTGAAACTGTGAAGTTTTTACATTGGGTCATGCCTGGGGGCAAGTTGTAGCGCATGGCTTTGGCTGCAATCAAGTCGTAACTGAAAATGTGGCCTTGTCTTGAGCCTAGTAAAGCCTCGTCTCCATTTCTAGAAAATTTTGCGCACAAAATTGGAAATTTTTCAAAAGCAACACTGTGCAGTTTGTTGTTTTTTTTGCCATCTACTGCAAATAGTGTGGCAATGCCTTTAGAGCCTGCAACCAATCCTACGCTTGAAGTTGGATGGAATTCTATTGAGTTTATAAAAGGCCCTTCTGTATAGGTTTCTGAATTTAAATCTTTGACTTTTTTGAACTCCAAAGAAGTTGCTGGTAGTGAAGTTTGTTTGGCTGTTTTGTTAATGAATCCTGCTGTTTTTAATATTTCCTCATTGTCAGCATGTTTTCTAAGTTTGGCCCATTTAGGAGTGCCAACTATTGACATAAATTTGTGTTTTACTAAGGTAGAGTATTTATTTTTGCGATCATGTAAACCTCCTGAAGGTAATTTACGATTTTGGGCGTCAAGGGCTTCGCCAACTTCAATTCCTTCATCCTCTTCATCTGACCATGCAGGTTTTCTGTGGTCAATTTCGTCGCTGTCCTCTGAAGAACCACCATCGATACCCGAGTCTGGGTGATTGCTGAAGCTGAACTCAGCTTCGCCGGAAGGCCCCGCAGTTTCGTGTTCAGCTTCTTCGAGGCTACGCAAAAAGGCTTTGGAGTCACCAAACAGCATTCGAGACAGCTGGCCCAGTTCAGGATCGTCGTTGGGGCGGGTTTTTTCTTTGGTAGGGATTAGTTCGGCGTCTTCTGGAGTTGGGCTGATTTTTCGTTTGCGATTTTGTTTCGACATTTTCGGGAAATTTACGGAAAAACGTTTTTTTGTAGGGCAAAGGAAAACATGTATGAAGAAAAACAAAATTGATTGACGTCCTAATTGTCAACGTCGAATGTCAAATAGAGTTTTGACAATTTAGAGCGCATTCTATTTACAAAAATGGTGCAATGAGCTGCTTTCGGATGCCGCCCTTTAACGCTCCCGAGTTACTCCGAAGTATTCCAACTACACTTTAACCCGTTCGGTTTCAAGCATTCGAGTGCAAAACGCATGGAGTATGACAGGTGTGAAGTGGTCTAGGAGCACCAAGCGGCTCTGAATTCAATGTTCCGTTCTATTTTCATATTTCTTCAAATTTGCTGTTTGCACTTGGGGCGAAAAGTGCAATAATCAATAAATAATAATTTCTGAAATCGTCCTACAAGATTCTGAATTATTCTCTGAAAAAAACGAATTCCTGAATGTTATAATCTCATTAAAATCACCTTTTCTACATTTAAAATCGACGAAAAAACAAGCAAAACCTAGCCTCGAGGCCTGCGGGTGACGTCACCACACTACTACAAGCTGCTATGCTCCGAATAGTGGTGACGTCACTCGCAGGCCTTGCCGAATCGACAATTGGCGAATGTACGCCTTATGAGGATGACCAATCCTGTTAGTTTACGATTCTTGAAGCTTAATAAACTTTTTATTTATCAAAAATTGATTTTGGTGAAAACTTTCTAAAGTTCTTTATAGCAGAATTTTGGTGACGTACGACGTACTTATTTTCTAGTCGACGAGTGACCAAAGTCCGAAATTTTTAATGGAAAACCCCCTCTATAAAACTTCATTCAAGGGACCAAAAGGACAAATATCAAGAAAAAAAGAGCTGATTGATACGAATACGAATTTGTTTTATCGATAGGTGTATCGATCATTAAACATGAATGTCAATGTTAGTTATACAGGGAGGTCCATTTATCTTGAAACAGTAATTATTAATTTGACAAGCTACAAGCTGCTATGCTCCGAATTGTAGTGACGTCACTCGCAGGCCTTGCCGACTCGAGAATTGGCGAACTTACGCCTTATAAAGATGAGCTATCCGACGCGGATTCCATGCACTGTCCAATTCTATAGCGACGTGTCGCGATCGATATTTCGTATTCCCGTGTTCTACACGATTTCCCCTATATTAAATGAAATGTAGAAATCGACACTAGAATTCGACATGTAAAAAGCGACCGTTAGTTTACGATTCTTGTCCACTTACCACTGTCTAGTCAATCATGTGTTCGACTTGAGGACTAGAACGCTCTCAAATCTCCCACGGAGCGTTCTTTCTTGCCCAGTCAAATTTCGATGGATCGAAGAGTTTGATCAAGTGCGTTCGGCTATTGATTTCAAATGAGGTTTGTTTGTTTGTGCTGTTCGGGGCAGCACTTCCTGCTTTGGGGCGTTCATTTGTGAGCGTTTAATATGGTTTATCTACCATAATCTGAAATATTATAGCTTAGTTCAAGTTAAGGCTCTGATCTGAGAGCAGTAAAGTCGAAAATGTAAAAGTTCGCTGGTTAATTTCTTCGTTCCAAGTTCGAGTACACTTCACCGCTCTCTATACTCTTGAACAACTAACAAAAAAAACTGCTCCGACTCCAACTCTGTGTTTAAAAGTCGATCCAAATCATGCTCTTTGCCCCAAGTTCAACGAGCGCGAATGAGCCTGCACCGACTACACTTTTCAAATGAACGAACGGTAAATTGAAGCTCGGAGAACTCAGATCAAAATACCGAACGTACGGTTTGAAGTATCGATAAGAGTAAAGAAATGAAGAAATGATCAAACGTTAAAAATCGATATAATTATGTTCCCGTACTAATTTATTTGCTCTATTTGGTTCCATTTTAGAGCAAAAAGAGTGCCATTGCGATGGCTTTCTTTGAATAGAGTAACTACGTTCATGAATCCACTCTAAGTGTTCCAGTTCAGAAAAGGACAATTTCAGAGTGAGTAGAAATAAAAGTTGCTTTCTAGAAGCTTGTTCAATCAATTTGTTTATAATAATATATTAATAATAATAAACCCACTCAAGGCGGGAATATTTTAAAAGTTCGCTGGTTGACAATTCTTTGTTCCAAGTTCCGAGTCGTTTTAAGCGGTTCGTTCGAGTAGACTTAAGGCTCTCTTTACTCTAAGAACAAAAAACTTCTCGGATTTCTCGTGTTTAAAAGCCGAACCCAGCTTAAGAAACATGTAAACTTACCACCACTTTTGTAAATTTACCATCATTTTTAATTTGCAACTTGCAACATTGCAACTTACCATAATTTCACACACTGTTCCATTATCGATCTTTCCATCCCTTGCTTCTTGCTCCGAGACCCGAATTCTCTAAGAGTAAAAATCCAGTTCTCGTAGATTGCATAATTAAAAGGATTACAATACAAATTTTCCTA
Source organism: Ceutorhynchus assimilis (assembly GCA_917834065.1). Taxonomy (NCBI): domain Eukaryota; kingdom Metazoa; phylum Arthropoda; class Insecta; order Coleoptera; family Curculionidae; genus Ceutorhynchus; species Ceutorhynchus assimilis. Next base: position 6,264,582 of record OU892289.1, on the reverse strand, counting down.
AAAAAGCAGATTTTTGAATAAATCTTCAGGAATCTGTCTCTTTTTTTCTTATCTTTTTCGTAGATTGTTCTGTTCTGAACGGTCTTGCATTGAAAAGTTCCAAGTTTTAGAGCTATTTGTTCAGAGTCATTCGGTGTAGCTCCCAAAATAACGCTTTTCGAAGTGAAACTTCTTATCGCGAGCTCGTAGTCAAATTTCAAGGCCGTGACACAAAGTTCTCAAAGTTGATAGGTTATCTGGTAATGAATAACTTGATGACGCATCTGGGGTGCCCTATAAAGATGTGCATCAAGAATAATACACACTACTACTACTACTACTAAAGGATAGCCTATCCTCATAATGCCTGTGTGGAACCAATCTGAAGCCGCCAAAACGCTAAATCACCAGTTGTGACGTAGCAGCACGTCGTTTCTTGCCTTGACGTAGGCTGTTTGCACTACAGGTTATGATTATGTATGCATATTTGGTTTCAACATTCTAAAACAACTCTTTTTTGGATCTCGTTTGCATCTTTCTATTGCCCTATTAAATAATATTTTTCACCATAAATTTAAATTCTAAACCACGACCACTGGCGCAAACAGTTGACGTCGCTGACGACTAAGTTGATGACGTCGGAAATGGTGATACACCAAAATGGCGGCGATTATTAAAAACGAGATCGATAAGCAATCCTTACAGTGTTGCACTTCAACGCTCTCTTTACTCTAAGAACAAGTAACAGAAAACTGCTCTGACTCCAATTCTGTGTGTGAAAGTCGATCCAAATCATGCTCTTTGCCCCAATGTCATCACTGCTAAGCCAAATTTTCCTAGAAAGTTTCAGGAGTGCCTGCAGTGTATCACTGGAAAATGAGTCAGGTCACAAGTTTCAGAGCTATTCGTTCGGAGTCATTCGGTGTAGCTTCTTGAAGCGCTCTAGGAAAAAAAAATTGCAACGCCGTGATACACGAGAGTAGCGTATGAGCGATACGAAAATCCATCAGTCACGATATATTTTTCAAGATGGCGTTGCTGAATGATGTCAAATTCCAACGTCACCGTATGACACATAGATGGCGACTGTAATTTCTGACGTAAAATAGGTTTCATAAAAGAGGGCGCCACAATAACTGCTGTAATCTTATCAAATAAATTGCAGTGAAGCCTATTCAACCCTCTCGAGTTTATAATAATTACATGATTCGGATTACCTTGCAAAAGCTATCCCCAATATCCCAGAATCCAGAACAATTATACGTTTACTCTCGTGAAAAGATAGCTCTAGTTCAGTTCGAATTGACCTCTTTGGAACGAAAGTCAAATGATTGTTGCACAGAGCAGCTTTCGGGTGCAGAGTGCGAAGTTCCTAGAGCACAAAGCTCCTCTAGGCCCGTATTCATAGTCGATGGTCAACGTTGCGTCTTGGCTCAAGTACGACTTGACGCCATATTTACGTTTCCAAACAGGCACGGAACGATGCTCACAACTGTCAACCACTTTTCCAGGTACCAGAGCAATTTGATTATTTTTGAATCGAGAAACAACAACCCTGGCTATATTCGGACCACAGCCTTAATTTAATTATAATAATCCAAATATAATTATTAGGTTTGTTCCAACACGTCCATTGAACGATTTCGAAACCACTCAGTGAACGAATTTCGGTTTCTACGCACAAATTTTACGCTTTGCGCAGAATCGTGACGGTACATTACACGGTTTCCTGCTGTGTTGGAACAGACCTATTAGAAAAGGGTGCTTCAGCGCCATCTACATTCTAAACAAAATAGCATATTTGGGGAGTCCGAATTCTATAACCTGTCAACTTGTCAAATAAATTCAATATGGCGACTGGCGGGAAATTATCACTTGTTTCGGAAAATGTATGTGGGAGAAACAATGGGGAAAATGGATGGAAACCAAGGTTGTTTAAAAGAGAAAGGTTGCCTGATAACTATTATAACGTCATCTGTATGCCTCAATATAATGTAAAACTCCATAAGGCACCCCAGATGCGTCATCAAGTTACCCATTACCAGACAACCTATTAACTTTAGGGACCTATTGGATGGAAACGGCAGTGAATAAAGGTCTGTTTTTACAGAAATCACAAGTCAGGGCGTTTTTGATTGGTGCAAATCACCAACAAACAATTTTTTGACTATTTTCAACCAATGAAATTATTCGCTCTGACTGGTTTATGATTTCTGTGAGAACAAACCTGACGTTGTGAAAAGATGAAGGGAAGTATTGTAGTCCCTTGGAGATAAAATGTTGCATGCCATTCGGTCCCGGACATCTTTTATAAGAGCTCCAAGAGTCAAGGTCCACCTACTAAAAAGTGCGAGACAATCGAGGTTGCTCGAAGTCACTCGAAGAAAAAATGCCATTCTGATCCAAGGATGATACACACTACCACTACAGGATGGCTTATCCTCATAAGGCCTGTGTAACGAATCCCTCCCTTCCCCCTAAGTCAAAATACCAGTTGTGACGTAGGCAACATGTTATTTTTTGCCTTGACGTAGGCTGTTTAAACAGCAGACGACTTAGTTATGACGTCGTAATGGTGGCACACCAATATGGCGGCAAACTGAACCGAAAAATTCTCAAATTGATTTAGATTAAATTTGCCTTAGGGCGGGTATTATAAAACTATATTGACAGATAGCTAAAAGTTAACTTTGGGAATTACTATGGAAAGTAACGTCATTCCAGAAGTTAACTTCTAAGTTAAGTGTCAAAATAGTTTTATAATACCCATCCTTAATCTTAACGATCAAGACTGTACTAATTACCACAGAATACCTCAAAATCTAATTATAATAAACCAAATATAAAAATATCGGAAAAGTGTGCCTCAGCGCCATCTACAATCTACACGAAAAATTATCTTTTAGGGAATCCCAGGCAATTTCATATCCTATCAATTGTCACAGAAATTCAATATGGCGACTGGCGGGAAATTATCACTGATTTGCGACTTTTTAGAGATTTGTACGTAAAAAAAAATAGAGATTGCAATTTGCAAATTTCTTTCTCGTGCAGTAATAACCTAGTTACCACACTTATTATATAAGATATTATTACCTAACAAATGCAGAAAGGAAAGTGATACTTTACCACCGCACGCAACTGCAGTTCAGGGCGGTAAAAGCCTACTTTCTGCACAAAAGCTTACCTATATTAGCATCTACATCTTCAAAAAGGGCATTATTGAAATTTCTGAAACAGAAGGGATTTTCGATTATAAATAGGTACCAGAATCTACTTTTCTGCATGCTATGCAGTCTACTTTACCACACACTATGCGGTAAAGTGCTACTTTTCACTTGCAAATAAGTGCGGTAAAGTTCACTTTACAGCACACTCGTAGGTAAATAGTTTATTGGCCGTTTAAAATCGTTTCCTATAACAGAATTCAAATAAAGCGACCTTTAAAAAGTGAATCCAGAAATTGGAAATGCTTTTAAATCGTAATTACTCCCTAATATAAGTGATGTCAAATAAAAAAGTCTTATCTAACAGAAGATGCTTTATTTCTCTCCCAGGAAGCCTTTATTATTTCATTTTATAGCAATGTACAATTTTACTGACAATAATAATAACTTAGAAGAAGACAAAAAAAAAACCAATACGTCAGCACATAATAGACGAGACGAGACACATATCCCCTCCTATTACACAGAAACGTCTCCCGATTTTCTTTGTCGTCCCCCTGATCGACGTCGGTCCGCCTCCTCATCCAACGGGATTTCCACCATTTTCCGGGACGCTCCGCCCCGGCGTTCCGGACGTCTGCGTGGAAATGGCGTCGCGACGCCCGGAGGAAAAACGCCGCTAGGAGGCGCGATTCTCCGGAAAAGCCGGGACTGAAAAAGTAGGTTTTGCGTGCGGTGTTTGGCGAAATTATGAGCGAACGCGGTGATTTGTGACCGGGATTTTTTTTCGTTTCGTTTTTACGTTTTTTCGAAATTTCCCTCTCCAATTTCTGGCAAGCTTGTTTGACGCGTTTTTTTTTTTTTGGAATTTTCAAGTTCACATCTTAACATGATGGGTAAGGAATTCTTTTTCTATTACTTACTTAGTTGAGAATTTACCATTTCTTGGGATAAATTCAAAATCTCCTTGCTTTCAATACGGGGTGCAATGTAACAGGTTGTACCAAAGTTGACATCCATGACTATCACATAGGTACTTTCTCTGACTAATAGAAATAGGTACTATCATCTGCCACTTTCATGCCTGAACAGTTATGTGTAACTCCAAGATCATCAATCTTAAACTTGCCTCTTTGATTTCTCAACTTCATTTTGATTATTGCCTATTCAGAATCGTATGAAGCAAGGCCGAATATTTAGCAGGGAAAATTTCTCTCATTTTAAGCAAACCTGTAACGACATCCCTTGGCAATCCATCCTTTCTAGGGCAGATCCTCTTCAAGAATTCCATCTAACTCTGAGTAATGTCATAGATAAATCTTTTCCCCTAAGGCCCCTTCGTAAACATGGTCACCGAAAATATTGGATGAAAAAGGGCTTAAAGATTTCTGCAGCTAACTTAAGATCTTTAATTCTCATAAGAAAACACTTTGTTGATAGTCCTTTTATCTTGAACTATTATCTCAAATATTATAGAAAAATGTATAGGAAATCTATCCGTACTGCTAAATACTTATTCTACTCTATCGTCTAGCATTGCTGCTAATAAATCTAGGGAAACCTGGAACATCGTGAGAGAGGTTATAGTTAAAAAAAGCCTTAGACCTCAAGAAATTGACATTGATCTTGAAGACTTAAACAGCTTTTACTACACTGTCATTGACTGTGGTCATTGATAACCTTACTGCAGCTGTCAACTCGAATGTTGATCCATCTCGGAGATTTGCATGTCAACGAGTCTTTTCTCATTTTTGTTCCCACCGATATCCATGAAGTAGAATCTGTTCTTAAATCCATTAGAAAACAGTCCACAGCCGGTTCAGATGGTATATCCATAAAAATCTTGAGGGAACTTCCGGAACAGGCCCTTGGCGTTCTATCGGAAGCAATAAGCCTGTCCTTTTCATCGGGCATTTTTCTACCTAGTCTCAAGGACGCATTGGTAGTACCGATAAATAAGGGCGGGGATACAAAAGAGCCATCAAATTATCGCCCAATATCATTGTTATCAACAATATCCAAAGTTGTTGAGAAGCTTCTCAAAAAACGTATGATAGACTTCCTATCAAAACATAAAATTCTTAACTCCGCCCAATTTGGATTCCTTCCTAAGAAGGGTACCCATGATGCCATGTTTCGCGTTCTGGAACAACTCCTGAAGCACTACAACAATGGCTTTACTACCGCGGGGGTGTTCTGTGACTTCTCAAAGTGAGTCACAGAACTTTTCTAAAAAAGTCAGAGGTCTACGGCTTTAGGGGTGTGATCTCAAAGTGGTTCGAATCATATCTTTCACATCGCAGTCAGCGTGTCACTCTGGATGGAAAATGTTCTTCGGATCAGCCAATCGTCCGTGGGGTTCCACAGTCTTGGGACCAATATTATTCCTCATCTATAGGTCTGGTAAGCCAGTATCTTGCATGCCAATTTTAATGCGATAGAATGAAATGTATAGGAAAAGTCTCAGGTTAAATAGAGAACGGAAACGATTTCCCCTATTCCACCTCTAGCATGCAGCGCTGGGGACGCTAGAGGTGGAACAGGGGAAATCGTTTCCGTTCTCTATTTAACCTTATACGTTTTCCAGACATTTCATTCTATTGCATTTAAATTGGCATGTAAGATGTTCGCTTGCCAGACCGGTATATCAATGATATATCGGGAGTCTTCACTGCGTTCGCGGATGAATCAACGGTTGTGTGGCACGGGGGAAGTTCTGGGGACATCAGGGCCATTAAGTGTTGGTGTGATGCAAATGGATTTAATCTTAATCTTAATATTAGTGTTTACGCAATAGTGTTTGAGATTCAGTAAACTGGACTGCGACTGAAAAATCGCGCAAACAAATAGAAATAGAAATGAAAATGGTACCATAGGGTTATCGAAACACACAAAAGATATTTCCACTCACCTGGGTTTTCTTATAAGTATGTACGGGGATCCCTTGGAAAACGGTTCTCCACAACCACCAACGTATCAGCATCGACGTAAGGCACTCAAGACCCCCTTTTAATGGCACAAGACATAGACTTTTTGGAGCGTAAAACACGGAACCGGTAAAAATGCAACGTACATATGAAGCACCATTTATCTAGTGTGTAAATCCAAATCTTCAACGACTGTCTGTCTCGGTCGGTGCAGGGTCGTAGAAAATACACTCCTGTGTGTTTTACGCGAAATTGACATTTAAGTAATTTTTTAAAAAGAATGAGAAGAAACCAAATTAATAAATAATGTTGCGTTAACAATTAGTATGTAAAAATGCTTTGTCAATAAGATTTTTTGTTCTTTGACAATAAAGCTTGTTTTGAATTGAATTCTTACGGTTTTCTGTATATCTGATTCTTGATTTAGTTATTGGTTTTCTTGAACTAGAAAATTGTATTATTGGGATGTGACTTCATCAGAAGAAACTTTCTCATTTGATATTGGGTCCTTGAAAGTCATCGTTAGGTTCACTTGCTTGCTGTTCATCATTGATATTATTGTGTTATATCACAATTTCTTGATTTTCAGTTTTGAGAATTGAATAGGTAGTAACAAAATTGACGCACATACTTTTCGGTTATCTGCTTGGTGAAAAACTCTGACCTTCTAAAAATATAATATCTCTATCTCTGCAACATATATTATGTGTTATTGGATTCAAACAACAAATACCATTTTCCGTCTACTATATGATCCAACATTCGTCGTTTGTGTTCTGGTATATCAACATACGCTATTGATTCATAGACTCTCAAATGGCTGAGATTTACTTTTTGACCACTCTATTTTTCTTCTGGTGTTATTTTCTTGATCGATTTGGTAATCGATTGATCAAATATACCGCTAAGTATTGGCAGCTTCAGCCCAAAAACGATGATCACAAGACGATTCTTGTCATAGATTTCATCTTATCCAAAATCGTGTGGTGTACCTATAGGTGCTATTTTGCTTTAGAAAATTCTCCAAAATATTGTTGAGAATACCCATTGGTACAAAGAGACTGAGTAAACTCAGTAGTACGATTAATTTAATAAAAGTTCTTCAAGTTTATTAACAAAAATCTTCTGATCAAAAATCTTTTTTAAATCTGAGCGCATGAGTCCACACAAATCCATATGTATGGTATTTTTAATACCTACCCATTTAGAATAACTCCATCGTTATATTTATCAATCACGAATCAGATGAAACAAAAAACCAATGTCGATTGCTTATACGTCAAATTCATGTACAAATAGGAAATTTCTAACTTAATTTTATTTGTCTGTTCAAGAAGCGACATACGTTTAGTTACTAGAACGACTGGTAGGTACTTCTAAATGGTATGAGCTCCAACTTTTTGTCAGTAAAAACCTCTGTTCGTTGAATTTTGTACGGTTCTTGGCTGTATTTTCATTGAATACAGGACTCGCAAGAATCAACAAGATTTTTGCTAGAAATATCCGATCGTTAATCGTAAAGCCATTTTGTTACGAAGAAGTTTCATACTGATACGGGTTAAATGTCCAAGTCTTATGTGCCAAAGTTCTTTTGACATTTTTCTGTTCGAAACATTTTCAGTGTTTCTTCTCAAAGTGCCATACAGATTCCTGCATAGAGGCATCCTATCTCTTTCTGACTCTTTCTCCGGATCCCATCTTTCATTCAACATTAATTCCAAATATTTGAACTCTGTAAACTGTTCAATATTTTTTCCATCAATATCTATTTGGGTAGATATTCAAGATATTATCTCTATGCAGAATCATCAATTTCGTTTTGCCAGTGTTAATTGTCAAGCTCATTCAGTAATGTCTGAAGATCTTCTGCATATCTGATATCGTTGATGGGGATTCCATTCACTTCAAAAGTGGTTTAAATGCTCTTTTTACATATAGATTTAATAGCATTGGAGACAAGATACCTACTTCCTTACCTGACACCTTTTTTTATTCCAAATTGGTCTGTTGAGTTGTCTAACCGAACTTCTGCTTTTTGATTCCAGTAAAGACTATCAATAATAAGTCTTATGTCTTTATCATCCAGTCTTAATTCCCCAAGAGATTATGTCTAATATCATTAAATGCTTTTTCGTAGCCAATAAAACATAAAAAGACATCCTTTCTTTGATTTTGACATTTTTACACCACTGTATAGAGCTTCTCTAATTCCCAAACCGCTCTTAAACCCAAACTGACTAGTTCTGCTAACGTTTTCCCACTTTTTGTAGAGTCTTGTGTGTAGAATTCAAAAAAGAGCTTCAAAAACTGGCTTATGAGACTAGAGACGATAATCCTTACATGCTTTTGGGTGTTTTGACTTTGGTAATATAATGAAAGTAGAGCATACACAGTTCTCGGGAAAATATCCAGTGTCTTGGTAAAGAGCTGCACTATTGTTTTTATGTTTTGTTCGTTGATTAGGTGAAAGGTCTGAACACATGTCATCAGGTCCCGGAGCCTTGTTGCTCTTCATTTGTTTCATGGCACATAGGATTTCGCTTTCTAATATTTTTGGTCCCGATAGCTGACTTTGAGTGGTGGACTTTTATTATCAAAAAGGTTTGTATATTTCTTACATGTTTCCAATAGTTCTTTGGGGTGTGTAATTATCTCATTATGCTCATCTCTAATGAAATTAATTGGATTTTTGTTATGTACAGTCCAGCTATTTCTTTTACTTTCTTATGCAGATCGAAGCTATCTTCAAGACGGTTCAGATTTCTGGCCTCTGTGCATCTTTCAGTAGGCCATTCAGGGCCGTAGCCAGGGGGGGGGCAATGCCCTATCTTTCAAATGGTGATGCCCTACCTTTAAAACACAACATGCGTTAAGGTTTCTCTAGGAAATTTGAAAGAGTAGACAATCGGTGATATGAATAAAAACGAAGTAGGTACTTGCTACTACTACAAGTATTAGTATGTTCTACGTAGTATTTACTCCAAAACGAAGTAGATACCTACTACATTTCGAAACTATCGGAAATTAGTAAATGCTTCTTTGTGAAGTAAATACTTCGAAGAATATATTAATACTTGTAGTAGTAGTAGGTACCTACTTCGTTTTTATTCATACCACCCAATGAAATGAATTGAAATAAATCGAAATCGAGTAAGTGGGAGGATAAATGTTTCCGGAAACGTCTAAATGTATGCAACAATGTTTGACGTTTGATATTTGCACAGAGGAAGTTTTTTCTTTCAAAAAAGTGCTAATGGTCCAAGGCGGTGCGAGAATCAGTGCCATTTTGTTCACTTGCCAGAGATGTTATTTATTGACAAGGTTCCTAAAGTTAATAATAGGTTGCCTGTTGCCTGGTAATGGGTAACTTAATGACGCATCTAGGGTGCCTTGGAGATTTTCATTATATTGAGGCACCCCAGAACTCATAAAGTTATTAGGCGCAACCTACCTCTCTCAAACAACATTGATTTATTGAAAAATTTGCCTTCGGGGCCATTACCCCTCTTTTGTTAACCTATAAAAAATTTAGGGGGGGGGGGGCGTGTATGCCCTATGTCAAATTTGTTATGCCCTATCACAAATTTGACTCTAGCTACGGCCCTGAGGCCATTTCTCTTTTGCCATTCTGAATTCATTGCGGATTATTCTCTGTTTGTATTTGTATCCATTTTGATCATTCAGAGTTTTACACTTTCTCCGCTCTTCCATAAGTTTCAGAAGTTCATTGGTCATTCATTCGTTCTTTGTTCTTGTTTTATTCTTTTGGAAGGATGGTAATAATTGCCTTTTCAGAAGATTTTCTGATTTCGAGCCAGTGTTTTTCTGTGTCATTTAATAGCGATAACATCTACTAGTTCCCCATTTAACTGGTCTTCGTACATCAGTCTCGTTTCTACGTTTTTGAGTGATTTCGGCTGAATTATCTCTTCAAGTACCTATCTTGCATTCTTTTTGATCAAATACTCATGTACAAAGCTATTAGAGACCTTCTGGCTCGCTAATGGCAAATTAGAGAATGTATGTTCGAAACATAGAGATAACGTGGACTGGTAAACTTTCCTTCAGACTAATGAAAGTACATCTCCAATTCCTTAACTGTGCAATTTGTAGACTACTTATGACGAGAAATCTACTCGTTAGATTGTTGCCATGCAAAAGTATCTTCTACATGCCAAATATGCAGACTCTTTAAAATACCTTCACTGTCACATATCCCACCAGACGTGTTAAGCACGACTCTGGACATTGATAGTGCAATTAACACATTTACTCGAGAAATTAATGTTTAAATAGCACTAAAATTACTATAACTACCAAATAAAATAACCCTTACTCACTATTACATCACATACGCCAGCAAATTAAGTTGAGAAATCGACTTAAAAGGCTGTCAATAAGGACTAGAGACCCAACCATCAAACGTGAGTGTAACAGACTTACGAAATTAATTAAAACTTTAATTAAGGAACATAAAAATGAAAAATGGGGTAATCTAATAGTTGACTTGTCCCCTGATAACTCCTTATGGAAAATGAGTCGTTCTTTTCTAAATAAGAAAAATAGGCAAATTCCCACCATTCATGGTAGAGCTTAGAGCTGGTTTGGTGTATACTAATCAAGAAAAAGCAAGTGCTTTTGCTGACTCACTTCAATCACAATTTTCACTTAACGAAGACCCTGATGACGATATGGATCATGAAGAGGGCGTAGACAGGCGCTATAGAGAAATCTGTAGGCTGCCTGTCCCTATGAATGATACAATAACTCTTGTCTCCACCGACGATTTTTCATTACCCGTTCATTAAGCAAGAAAGCCTCTGGTTATGATGATATTAGTAATAGAGTTCTTAAAAATCTTCCATACAACGTCATCGGTACTTTACATTATTTTCCTAAAGCATGGAAACTGGCAACAGTGATACTAATTCCAAAACCGGATAAAGATCATCACTTCCCACAAAATTATCGTCCAATCAATCTTCTGTCTTCACTTTCTAAATTTCTTGAGAGAATAATTCAGGAAAAGCTTAAATCCTTACATTAACTTGATAGCATTCTACCTGATGAAGAATTTGGTTTCCGTTCATATCGCACTCTACTGAGATCCAGCTTGCCAGGTTGGTTGAAGAAACCACTCGCACCCTGCAGCGCCGCTCCCAAACGGGTGTTATGCTGCTGAATGTCGAGAAAGTCTTTGATCGTGTCTGGCATACTGGCCATAGTCAAGTTTCATGACAAATATTTTCTGCCATTATCTCTTGTCAAAATTATCATCAATTTCCTCAAAGCCAGAAGTTTCCAGGCCAAACTCAATAGAGATACCATCTCAAATGTCAGACCTATAGAAGCAGGGGTTCCTCAAGTTTTTGTCCTGGTTCCACTGCACGCAGATGACATTTCTATTTACACTTCACAAAAGTACTCACACTCACATCACATACATAGACGACTACAAAATCATCTCGACTCCATAATTGACTCGGCAAAATTATGGAAAATTAAAATAAACATCGATAAGACCCAAGCTGTCCTGATCTCCCGCAAACGTAACAGACATATTGACAACCTGATACTGGACGATTCAGAAATAACATGGACTAATCAAATTAAATATTTAGGACTAATACTGGACAACAAAATTTCTTGGACTCCCCACATTAATCATAAATTAAATAAATGTAACAGATTATTCGGAGTCGGATTGCTTCACCCACTACTTAACAAGAACAGTAAAATTCTGACTCTCGAAAACAAAATGTACAATTACTGTACAAGCAAGTGATCAGACCTCTACGGTGGACCAGTTTTCTCACAGACATCACAGCAAAATAAAAAATAAAAACTGCAGGTGTTTCAAAACAAGGTAATCCGTAGGATGGTCGGCGCTCCGTGGTATGTTCGCAATGCGGACCTACATACGGATCTGAGCGTTGACAGAATTCAGGAATACCTTGTTGGGAAACATACTCGGTTTCTTGACACAATTACTGACCATACTAATGATTAATCATTAAAAACTTATTCGACGATAACTTTACTATTAACCCTAACAGAACTACTCTCAGAAATCTAAAGGCTCCACTTCTTTTCTAAACAATGAAATACCCTTTTCTCCTTCCCCATACTCTCCTATCCTATCCCCATTCCTCTCCCTCTCCCTGAACAACAAGTTAACTTAAAACACAACATAAGTAGCAATAAGGCTCATCCATTACAGCGTAAGAGTACTTTGCATTAATGCTACAATAAATGAACTCATAAGAAGAAGAAAGAAGAAGAAGAAATATCCAGTTGGACAACAATTGTGAAATAGTGTTTGCAGCTCTATGACTATAAGAGGAATTAAATAGACTTTAATTATCCTTCCAAAGCAGGATAACGTGAATATTAGAGCGGCCAAAATGAAACTATGTATATAAAATAATAATTGGAGATATTTTCAGGGAAGTTTATATAAATTAATATTTTAAATAAGTTCTCATACACAGCCAATTTCCAATAAAAGTCAATGATTTTGTAATACCCATTAAAAATTAAAATAATCACCACAAACAATACCTACCTTTAATTTGAAGTCTTAATTACATACTAAATTATATAAATATAAAAAAAATTAACTGATATGTAACATTCAAAAAATGTTCTCCAAATCAGTATCGTTGTGTTTGCTAGTATCTATTATAGCACTAGTTTTTGGAAGTGATAATCCCGCTGTACCAGAAGTACCAGAATCAAGACTCAGGTAGGTAATCAACCTACAAAATCAGCTTGAAATCAGTGATAAATTATTTTTTTTCTATAGACGCAGCATTGAAAGTGGCAATAAACGTAAGTTTTTTTAAATTTTGGTCTTTCACTCAACAATAAATACGAATTCTGTTTTTAGTCGATTCATTAAACCACCCTCAAAATCTAATCACTGACAAACTTGCCAATGAAGAATCTATAAAATTACATGGCGATGTACAGAACGTTAGAAACAAGCGACACGCTGATATTCATCCACGAGATATCTTCGCGAAAATACCCTGTAAAAAACGTGGATATGCATATCGATATAGCCTTAACACGAATAGGTTTCACTGTATCAAGATTAAAGTAAATGAAACTGGAATTCCAAAGACAAGGAAAAAGAAATATTAAAACCGTCAACTTATGAATTAGCGGATTAAGTATTCACAGGGTGGTTTTTTTCGGGGTTATCAATAAAACCATTATATACTGTTGATGAATTTTTATTGTTTTTTGTTAGGTAGGTATAGGGTGGTCTAGTATAAAGTGAACACCCCCTATTCCTTTTCTCTAAAAAAACTGATTTTCAAAAAAATCAAGTTAGCCATTTGGTGTATTTTGTTTCTAGGAATTTGATGGATATTTGGCACTATGGCAGGAATGAGTTCTGTATATGAGTGGGTTTCTGTCACAAAAAGCCCAAACCCCACTGGGTTTTTGTCAATATTGATGGTGGGTTTTTGTGTAAAAAATTCACGAGGTTTTTGTGTATGCCAACCCTGATTGGTAGTGGTTGGAAAAATCAAAATCTCAAAAAAAAACGATTTGGATCTAGTTTTCCTAACCTAACAAGGAAAATTTTGTGTTCTTTGATCAGTGAAATTTCACCAGATCTGGTGATTTTATGAGAAATCTGGTGATTGGTAAAAAACTTTTTGAAAAATGGTAATTTCTGGTGATTTTGAAATTTCATCAATTTTGAATATTTTTAACAATGGCATACACTTTATAAACATCCCTTGTAATGTATTAAAATTTTACTTCATTAACATACAAATTTGATTTGTTTGACAGAAAACCAAATACCCATAAGTAGTGTGTGAGGTCCTTTGATTTTTATATAAATTTGTATTTGTTCTTTTGATATATTTATATATGTTTCCCTTTTTAAATTTCAATTTCTGTTTATTCCAGGCTCTTGTTGCTATTGGCCGGTTATTTTTCAAGTTGGCAACATGTATTTTGTTTGGCCAGTGGCGTTGCTTATGGGGGGTTTCAGTCAAACCAATCGAAAACTCGAAATTTTTATTTTTCATATTTTCGAAATTTTGACTTTTCCAATTGATTCAGCGGGTTTAAATTAATCGAAAAAAATCACTTTCAAAATGGCGATTTCAAAAAGCTTGAAAATCTCAATTTTCGATCTGGAAAATTTTTCAAATCTTGACAAAGTTAGGAATAATGGCCAATATCTTCAAAGAAATTTGAACAAATCAAAACAAAATATATATGGTTGGAAAGAGCATTAAATTCTCTATAAATCTATGCTAAATTGGTTCTGATAACTCGAATACTTTCTGGTCAAATGGATCTCAAAGTAAACTTTTAGTCCAAATTTTATCAAAAATTTCAAACTCGATTTTCTCGAAAACCATAAGAGTTAGCGATTTTGACTAAATACCATTTTAAAGCCCTTGTCAAAAGTTACATTTCCTGAAAATTTTAATTCAAAATCTTCAATAAATTTTAAGATATCCAAGATCAAATATTTTGAAATAAAAATTTAAAGGAGTTTGATAACTCGAATACTTTTAGACAAGGGCGTACCCAGGATCTGAAATAGGGGGGGGGCTGACCAAAAAAAAAAAAAAAACATTGGATTTTGCATTTCTCTTTTTAATTACTAAATTTTGACATAACTCGCTTAATTTTTACTTCAATAACAATTTTCTTGGATTTGTCGCAAATTTATTTAAAACTTGATTTTCAAATTGCTCTCGATTTGATTTAATTAAATCACGATGCACACTCATGAGACATAATCCTGTTAACCTTTCCTCTCCCATGGTACTTCTCAACCAAGTCTTCACTCTTCGAAGAGTACTGAAGGATCGTTCTACAGTGGCCGTGGTGCATGGAATTGTGATTAAAATCAAAAGTGCCTGTTTTAGGATGGGATAAAAAACATCGGTCTCGTCGAGAAGGTCAGTTATTTCGACGTCTTTTAGCTGGTCCTCAGTTGACTTTTTTTCCTTCCACAAATTATACCATAGGTCCATTTCCGCAGTAATATCGTCCAATTTATAAAACTGGGTAAAATATTGTGCATTTTGTTCTACTTGATTGGTTTCCATGTCGAGCATATATAATGGATGTATTTTTGTTAAGGCAAACGCTGGAGTATGTTCTTGAGAAAAGCGAATATTTAAAGAGGCTATAATTGAATCCAGATACGGTATAATTAACGAACGCTTCCAGTAGTCACTATCACAGTCTGATGGAGGATTGTTTCTATGTATTTGCCTCTTGGTAATTCGAGGGATAGAAATTTCTATTTCCAATTCCAATGCAAAGTCTTGTGCTTTTTTAAGTACTTCATCAATAACTAGGTCGGCATCTTCACGGTTTTTCTTCAGAACGTTAAGGATTACGTTCAGATGTTCTTGCAACTTAATTAAATCCATAGTTTTTGCTTGCAAGGCATTAACAACCGGCACCAGTAAAGCTGAATATTTTGCAATTATAGTTAGGGCAACAATTAGTGAGGGTTTGGTAACGGCGGCATGCAACTGGTACGCAGATTTTCTCGTGGCGTAGTTTCCTTCGATAGATAGTTTTTCAAGTGATTTCACAATTTCGAGGAAATTTTGTGCAAATAAGCGAATACTTTTGTATTTTTCAGACAGTCGTGATAGATTAGGAGCGGAACTTCTGCGAGTGGTGGATTCCCTGAAAAAGGTTATAACATCCTTTACGGTGCCAATAGTGTTTCTAATTTCCGGAACATTATTTGCATCATTGACAACAAGATTTATTTTATGGTTTGAGCAATGAAAAAATAATGCTCGTGTGTACTTTTTCCTTAAAATCGCTTGTACGCCACCCTCTTTGCCCGCCATCGTAGCGCAGCCATCAAAACCCAGTCCTACACAACTATGCGGTGAAAAATTATAGCTAACTAAAAAATTGTCTATTGCATTGGCAATTGCTGGGGCATCCTGTGCTGTCAGCTCTACAAAACCCACAAATTCTTCTCGGACTTTTTTTTAACTTTCATCATAGAAACGCAAGCCAATAGATAGCTGCTCCTTTCCTGAAACGTCGGCTGTCTCGTCGGCTAAAACTGTGTAGAACATGGCTTTCTTTGCATCATTTATCACACTCTCCCTAATAACTTCGCCACATAAATATATGAGTTGGTTTTGTATTTTTGGTGACGTATAAACAGCATTTCTACGAGACTTTCCCAGGTGATTCTTTAATTTGATGTCGCCCGACTCAACTCGCAAATTCATTAGATCGAAAAAAACTCCCTCATCTGCTTCTTTTCCTCGTAGAGGCATATCGTGTGTGCCACAGAATACTACACAGGAAATAATAGAGGCCAATATTTGCTTGTTCTCTTCGATTGTTTTTTGGTGGAAACTTTGAACTTGAATGTCCACAGGTATATTTTCGAGAAAGGCCTTTGCAGCAGCAGATGCAGATTTGTGAAAGTTATTGGTGGCATGTTTACGACAATCTTCGTGCATATTCCTAAACTTCGTAAATGGTCTGATCATAAATGAACCTAACACTCCCCTTACTGTGCCAGTAGAAGGAGGAAATAAAACACAGTGTTTACACAGAGCACCCTTTAGTCGCTTGGAATACACTAACCATGGTGTGTATTGATCTAACCAAGCATAATTAAATTTTCTTCGCAAATGACTGGCATCGGCTGCAAAATCGTAATTCTTGGGTGGAACCCACGGATTTTTTAACAACTGAAAGATTTCCCTTTTGATATGGGAGAACCTTGGTGTCGGTATTTTCACAGTGCCCTGTAGAGGTGACGACTGTGAAGGGTTTTCGTCTTAAGGTAGAGTGCAGCCTCACACTCTGGGTATAGGCTTAGGGTTTTGTGGTAAGTGAGTAATACACCAGTAAAGGTTTGATACTAATTTATTATTTGAAATGAGCCGATATTTATACACAAAAATTATTAATAAAATAAACGTAATTTGGAATGATGATGATTTTGCAGATTGCTGCAATTAGGTTGGTATTTTAAAACTTGCTAGTTAATTAATAACAATATTGGATTATTGTTTGTATTACATGGTTGCGTCAATGCAGGTCAATATAATCAAACTGGTCCACTTTATGGTTTTTTAACTAAATCCTATAAATTTCTCTTATGGCTAATTTTGAATACTTCTCAAGATTAGACATTCTGGCCGCCGCAATCTTGGTCAGCTGCTGGCATCGGTGTCAATTTCGTGGTTCCTGCTGTAGCTTCGAAGCGGTTCCAAGGGTATTCCGTTGATATTGTGGTCTTCTTGACGTCTTGGTTTCGTCTTATGTTTTCGATACCCGAGATATCCCAAGAGTGCCAAGATTATAATGGTGATAAGTGTACTCGATGTAACAGTGTCGAATACTGCTAGGTGGTGTATGGAAGCCCAATGCGTTTCTTGTAGTTGCTGTTGAATATCTGATTCTTCCTCTTCAATTCTATCCAAAGATGCTGAGGCTTCTAGAACTGGTTCTTCTAGAATTTCGTGTCCTAATTGGAAAACGGACGCATCTGTTGTGTTTGGGTTGATCGGTTGTGTCATGGATGCCAGAACAGTCACTGATTCAGCTCTTTTTGGAGTTAAAATGTTTTTGTTGGTTTTTATGATGCAGTTCTGGGATATGACCACAATCCCTGTTTTGTTGAGTGTCACTTCTTCACGAATGCCATCGCAGATGATTGCTACTTTGACTTGGTCTGCGCTAATGAACATCCAAGCATTAGGTGTATTCAAACGTTTCCATATGATACTAGATATCAAGGTCTTTTTTCGTAGTGCGCACGAAGTGTTTTGCGATCGTTGATAGACTTTATCGATGATGCAGTTGGGAGTAGCTTCTATGGTTCGAGTCGTAGTCGGTGCACAGATGAATGCATCTTGACTGATGCTGATGCAATTTTTTAGTTCTGCTTCACTGAGCTGGAAGTATAACTGGGAAATGTAGTCTACTGCAATGAATTCGTTTGGCACATCGAGTATCCAGTAAGTTTCTTTTGTTATTTTGGTTGGGATTGGTGTTGCCTTGATAAGCACAAACTCGTTGTTCTCTGTAATGATGAAGTAGCCAAATATGTGAATGAAGTCCTTGCTGTGTTGAACTTTGGTCTGCAGGATTGGGTATGAGATTATTTTAATGTTCGTTGGAAGTTTTTTGTTGGCTGACGCTATGGTTTCTTCAACGTAAGCTGGAGATATGACTTCAAATAGATGTCCACGGTGATAATGGATGTCCAAAAGTTTTTGATGGTAATCAGTGACTTCATCTATGTAATTTGCCACTATTTGGTACGCACTCTATAAATGAATATTAAGTTTGTTTTCGTCAATTCGTCTGTACCAGTTCTGCATTTCATTGATTGCTTCAAGGCCTTCATTGAGTTTCTTCCTGAATCTTTCTAGATTGTTGTTGATTCGTACCTCTGTCTGATTAAATGTAGCCAGAGCATGTAGCATAAACTTCGCTTGATGATTTGAGGTCTTGATGAGTTCCTTTTGATTTTTGTCTAATTCTTCAATGTCTGCGTACACTTCATCGTTGACTCCAAATACTGATGTGAGCAATTTTCCCATAAGTCCTCGCTTATTACGATTGGTCATCACGTTCTGCATCCCTCTGTTCATCCAATCGACGTGTTGCTGTTTTTCTTGAAGGTGGTGAATTAGCGATGAACACTCCGTGTTGGATGCTAATTCTCTGGCTCTCTCACAAAGAGTCGAAACTTGCTGAATTGATGAATTTATGTTGATGGTGTCATTCCATAATCTAGAATTTCTCAAGGCAAACATAAATATCAGTGCCGAAATTACTATTCTCCAAGTTTTCCTGTGATTTTTTGAGTGGGATGGTTGGCTTTGTTCGAGTCTTATTGCTTCCAAGTCATCCTTCTCTGTGGGAATAGGAATTAGTTTATGTATGGGTCGTTTTGTAGGGCCTCCTTCTGACTTTTTTAGAGTGACCACTCGCACCATTTTATCGTCCTGTGATGGGTGGATTTCCTTTATTCTACCGAGGGGCCATTTGCTAGGGTTGATGTCTTGCTCTTTGATAATCATTAGATCTCCTACTCGTGGGTTCATTTGTTGATTTTGCCATTTGTAGCGCTGCTGTAGCTGATTTAAGTAGTCGGATGTCCATTTTTTCCAGAAATCTTTTTTAATCTTCTGTGCCAACCTCCATCTTTCGGTAAGGCCTGATGTGATAGCTGTGGGAGTATCTGCTCGTGTTGTTTCTCAAGTGCTTTATATGCGATTTTGTAAGGTGTATGGACCGATTGAATTTCGAGTTGTAGGTACAGGTCCGAAATCTGTCTCCATTTCTCGATTATTTTGTATTGGAGCTGCTGACGGCGATTGGTTGGGGTGCGATCATCTATTTCTGCAATAGTGTCGTTGAGGAATTCTTCCATCTGGTTAAGCAGTGCTGTTAGTTTTGATGTCATCTCGTTTTGTTTTGTTCGGGCTTCGGCCTTTTTTATACCGTCTTCTATGTAATCCACTGTGTCAGTGTAGACCTCCTTGAGTTGTTCAATGTAGTTCGTGGTATGGTAATTGTGGGTGGGGCAACTCAATTCGTTGATCTTCTTGTCATTCTCATAGATTGTGGTCCAAAATGATTCCACTGATTTGATTTTTCCTTCGAAGTATTGGATTGTTTTTCGGCTTGTGGCATCTTTTTTCATATTCGTGAGAATACGTTGTAGGTCTCGCCCGTGTTGTTGTTGTTCCAGCGCAAGACGGTCCATCTCTTCGCCTATGGTAGACATTTTTCTGAATTTGGGTGAAGTTGTGTTTTTTCACTTGTTGTTGGACGGCGGTGACTGATGCACTTGACCGACTGGTTGACTTGATCCACTACTGATGATGGTTTGTCTGCTCGATGTGACTTGGAAATGACGTTGGAGTGTAATATTATTGAAGTTCTTTTGAAGTTGAGAATGGACGGCGGTGGCTGGTGCACGTGATCCGTCGGTGGCGATCGAAGGTTTTCTGGTTTTTTTTTTTTTTTTTTTGAGGTTTGGAAGGACCTTATAGGTATAGGACAGTGGAGGTTTTGAGGTTTGGAAGGACCTCATAGGTATAGGGCAGTGGAGGTTTTGAGGTTTGGATGCTTAGACAGGTATCTAAGCGTTAACCCCGAAGGGCGCGAAAGTGTGTGTAATTGAGTG
Organism: Ceutorhynchus assimilis; assembly: GCA_917834065.1. Taxonomy (NCBI): domain Eukaryota; kingdom Metazoa; phylum Arthropoda; class Insecta; order Coleoptera; family Curculionidae; genus Ceutorhynchus; species Ceutorhynchus assimilis. Next base: position 6,244,330 of record OU892289.1, on the reverse strand, counting down.
TAGGAATGAGTGTATAGCCAGACAAAGCACTTGCTATACTAGGGATTGACTGAAAAGAACCACTCCCACCCAAGGGCTTGCTTGGGCACCGCGCAGGCTTGAGAGAATCCTAATCAGTCGGGATGCTGTAGCCAGACAAAGCACTTGCTACAGCAAGGAAAGAAAGGTATTTTTGGATGGTTGTTTAGACCGGTGTCTAAACGTTAACCCCGAAGGGCGCGAGTGTATGGGTAATTTGAGGAGTAGGAATGAGGGGGGGGACTGTTGGGAAGGTCTGGTTTTCAACCTTTATCTTCTTCTTCTTTTGCTCGAAGGACCAATGAAAGATTTCCCTTTTGATATGGGAGAACCTTGGTGTCGGTATTTTCACAGTGCCCTGTAGAGGTGACGACTGTGAAGGGTTTTCGTCTTTAGGTAGAGTGCAGCCTCACACTCTGGGTATAGGCTTAGGGTTTTGTGGTAAGTGAGTAATACACCAGTAAAGGTTTGATACTAATTTATTATTTGAAATGAGCCGATATTTATACACAAAAATTATTAATAAAATAAACGTAATTTGGAATGATGATGATTTTGCAGATTGCTGCAATTAGGTTGGTATTTTAAAACTTGCTAGTTAATTAATAACAATATTGGATTATTGTTTGTATTACATGGTTGCGTCAATGCAGGTCAATATAATCAAACTGGTCCACTTTATGGTTTTTTAACTAAATCCTATAAATTTCTCTTATGGCTAATTTTGAATACTTCTCAAGATTAGACAACAACTCTTTTTTTCTTTCCATCGTCAGGTGAAATGTTTGTCCTACATAACGACCCAAGTCATTTTCGTGGCAACCATCATTCTCTTCAATTTCGGGATTGACTACAGAGCCAGATGTTGACGGTAAAGATTCTAAATTAGGAGCAGTGACTTTCTTAGATCTCAAAGAATTTAGCGGTTGCTCAGATTCAGATTCAGTTTTAGATGGGCTTGGCGATGAAATTTGATCATTGTTATCATCGCTCCCGCTGCTACTGTCATGTTCTTTTTTCCTCTTGAGAGTTTTAGTAGCTGCAAAACACAATAATGCCGCTATTAGTATTTTATACAGTGTGAGTGATATCCATGTTAGTGTTTTGTTTAACATGTAACATGGAAAAAAACATTTTGTTTTTTTTAATTGGAATGTACAGATATTACACAAATGTCGTCGAATGTAACTTACTAACTGTAACTTACCTGTTTGAAAAAATTTCCTGATATCCATTTATCAGTGTGGAGATACCGAGATGCCCGAAATAGGTAGATTCAGCAGATTTTCCAATAAGTACTGTAACGTTTTTAGCGTGAACTTGTTCGACTACGATGTGATAAAAGCTGCCAATTAATTAAAACTATACTTTTATTAACACTTAACTAAAATTCACTCTGATTAATTTAACTAAACACACTAACTAGTTTATGTAACGCCTTGTATCTTGTATTTATTTATAAAAGTATTCTATTCTTCAACCCGGCACTGGCGAAATCTGCTCTCGCCGCCCGACATTGTTCCTTTTATATCCGAAGCGCCTGCTTCTCGAAGATTCTCTCCGCAGCACGTACGAAGCTTCGCGCTGCGTCTCGAGAATTCTCCACGCGGCCGGGAAGAGTCAGAGGCGGACTCAGGGTAATTTTCGTTACAGTACAATCTAATATAAATTTCTGACAATGTTTACTAGTGTAACGTAACTGCTAACAACATAGCATAGACGTTTATCAACAACTAAGTAAATTAAGTTTACTTGCAGTACTTGCACAAACAAATTAACATTGAATAACAAATGAAAATAATCGAATTCCGTTAGAAAAACAACACAATACAACAAATTCGCAGGGGCCAGGATCGTAATAGAAAATTCAAATTTCTTTGCTAATTCCGCTAATTGCAAATCTAGTAGGCTGTGCAGTGCGCTGCGTTTGACTTACGTAGGTATATGAATATATTTTAGTAGTATTTAGTAGTATATTTTTCGGGTTTGTAATTTTTTTAGTAAAACCATAGTGGTTTATTTTGATTTTTTTATTTTCTGCACTTAGCGGAGCCTTTTTATAATTTATAAAAAAATTTAGGAGGGGGGCAGCTGCCCTCGCTGGGTACGCCCTTGCTTTTAGAGCAATTGAGCCTCAAAGTTAAATTTTAGTTGAAATTTAGTAAAAAACTTCAAACTCGATTTTCTCAAAAACCGTGAATGCTAGCGATTTCAACTAAAAACCATTTCAAAGCTCTCGTCAAGGGCTACAATCCTAAAAAAAAGTAATCCAAAATCTTTGACGGGTTTCGAGAAAATTAAGTTTGAAAATTTTGAAATTAAAATCCAAAAAAAAAACCCTTTGAAAAAATCGAATTTTTGATTTTTTAGATTTTTTGAATTTTGACTTTTCCAATTGACAGAGCGGATCTGAATTAGTCGAAAAAAACTCTAACTTCATTTCCAAGTCTCGATTTCGAAAAGGAAAAAAAAATCAAAAAGAAAATCTTAATTTTCAGATCTAAATTTTTTTCAAATTCTGACAATGTTAGGAGCAATTGCCAATACTTCCATTAAATTTTAAGCAAATCAAAATAAATTATATATGGTTGGAAAGAGTATCACATTCTCTATAAATCAGTGCAAGATTGAGTTCGATTACGTGAATACTTTTAGAGCAATTGAGCCTCAAAGTTGAATTTAGTAGTCAAAAACTTCAAACTTGATTTTCTCAAAAACCGTGAATGCCAGCGACTTCAACTAAGTACCATTTTGAAGCCCTAATCAAGGGCTACAATCTAAAATAGCCCTACATGTCCGATCACGTAACACCCGCACATTTTAAACTTTTCATTCAATTTCACAGAACCAACTGTGCATATCACTCTTTCATTCCTCGTACCCTCAGACTGTGTAATGAGCTGGGAGACATTGATTTTTTTAAGCTCTATGAACCATGCTTTATCTATTTTGATTGGAATTTTGCTTTTATTATTAACTTGTTGTTTCACTTGTACACTTTGTTAATTTTTAATGGTCAATAAATAAATAAATAAATAAATGGATATATTTAAATCTATTTTTTGAACGCCCTTATTTTTCTCATTTCAAATATACATAGATAAGGAAAGTGTGAATAATATTAGATTTTGGATGAATTTTTGGTACTATGGCAGGAATGAGTTCTGTATAATGAATGGGTTTATGTCACAAGTCACAAAAAGCCCAAACCCTATTAGGCCTTTGTCAATATTGATGGTGGGTTTTTGTGTCAAAAATTCACTAGGTTTTTGTTTATACCAACCCTGATTGGTAGTGGTTCCAAGAAGCAAAATCTCAAAAGAATTTAGATTTAGTTTTCTAACCCCTAAATAAAAGTTTGTATTCTTTGAGCAAATATCAATTACAAATTCATCATGAAATGAAATCTTCCTGGCAACACAACATGTACCTAATATTTCCACTTTCTCCTCCTCCGATTCCGTTTCATGAAACGCACCCCTCCGTTTTGTCTCTACACGTGTATTTAAACACGAGGAATGCCTTTCGACGGAGCGAAATGAAATATCTCAGACACTATTTGAATTATTTCCCTCAATAGAAAGTGAAATTTCATTTCGGTTCAACTAGACGGAACGAATGATGACTATATATATGTGTGGGGGGGATCTTCTCTTTGTTTTTTGAATCAAAATTACAATTCATTCTATAAAAACTCATAATATCATGACATTATAGTTAAAAATGAAAAAAGAAATAGATTTTTGATGGTACCTATATGAACCTGTCCAATGTATGCAAAAACGCTCCTGTAATCATACAAGCTCCCTTTTCATCCCTAGAGACTCACCCTAGCACATATTTGGCATATTTTATCAATTAAACGACAAGGGGTCGGATATTTAATCCGTCAAGCGTGCAAAATTGAAACCTGACCGAAAAAAATAACCTGAGACGTATAGCAAAATGAAGTTTCTATCCAGTATCCAATAAAATTTCTTAATTAAAAACAAAAATAAATAAAGCCCCGACCATCACAGGCATCATTACTGTTAAATTTTATCGTGTTGGTCCATTTAGGACACAGTCATAAAGTCGGCGGACAATATGTGTCCTGTGTAAATAGTCGTTTCATCTGTCAACCGGGACAAAAACTCGTTTGCGGTGTCAGCGTTTGTACGAACTGACTTATGACCTGTGGAAGTAGAGAGAGAGTTTACGTAAATATAAAACATTTTGTTTATTGTAGACTCTTTCAAATTCCCATTTCAATCCTGTCACGAGCGTTGAAAGTTTAACGGGCACGAAAACAGGAAAAAAGGTCAAAAGATCCCTATGGACCATATTTAACACAAATGAGAGATAAACGGGACACCTGGGACAACCCAAAAATAACTATATATATACGATGAAAATAAACTATCATATTGAAATTATTGTAAACCTAATAAATCATTCTTCTTAGAGCCAGTGCGTGCATTTTTCCTATTTAGCACCCCCGATGATGAAAGGGTGCTAATCCCCTAAAATCCTTTGTCCGGCGATTCGGGGCGCAATTTCATGCCGTGTCATACCGGTTTGAGTTTAAAAGTGACTTTTAAAACCCTATACGATCATGATACTTAGTGTTGAGTTGAGTTTTTTGAAGGGTTGTTTTGTCGGATACATGAAACCAAAGTCAAAATCATGAAATTACTGTCAATGTCAACTCAGAAGTTCCCTGTATAATTTGATATGTGATTGATTTACTTATTGGTTACAATGGTTATGGGCCCAGGCCCAGGTAGGTAGTCAGATGTAATCACAAAAAGATGCGTTGAACTTTTTCAAGTGCATCAATGTGTGTGACATAATAAGGACTCCATATGCTTTGGGTATATTCCAGCCTGGATCTTATGTAAGCCTTATACAGCTTTACAAACATCTGGGGTGTGGGATCAGGTAACTATATGATGGAGTTTTACTTCTTTATGATGCCATTGATATGGTTTTCCCACTTCATGTCTTCAATGACGACAATTTCCAAATTATTTTGTTCAGCAACACAGATTATCTGGGTAGACCCAATGAAGTATTGCATCCTGGGGTTGTTTTAGATCAGATGAACACTTGGAGTCATTCAGTGGCATTTTGTCAGGTGGTTGTCCACTGTTTGATTAAATTTAAATCCCCCTAGAGGCTTCCATTCTGCGTTACCACTGAAAACTTCACAGGAATTTGACTGCTGGGCCCTATAATCCTGATACAGAACTCTCGATTCTGCAGAAAATTTTGGATTAAGTTGAGTAGAAGTCCTCTTATACCATAGTGATAGAGTTTATGAAAAAGCCGCCCAAATGGTACCTTGTCATAGTTCAATCTTGCTGTTATCCTCACGTAAGAGAGTGTGAAAAAGCTGTTTGGGATAATTTGAAAACAGCTTACGAGGATAAAAATAATATTGAAAAATCAGATTACTTCGAACCTTGTGCAGCCACTAAATTATGAACCAGGGCTGAAACTCTGTAACGGATAAGGATCGTTATCCCTAACACTATGGCACTTGATGTCTTCTTCTTTCTTGTCCAAATCGATAGAGAGGAGTCGTCAATAGAGATAGAGAAATTATCTCTATTCGTTACAGAGTTCCAGCCCAGGATACCTTGGGAAGCAATTTGCTCTAAATATGAAAAATTCGAGAGCTTACATTAGACAGCCCTAAAACATCGTTCTAATAACTTTTTTTCAAATAACTTTTCCCAAAATTTTTCCACCTTTCGCGTTTCTGTTTCTAAATTTTCGAATTTGCCACCACAACATAACAGATCACGTGACCAATGTCAAAATGTACTTTTAGGTTATCGAACATGGAGGATGATCGCACATAAGAAAAAATTCCATATCCTACACATAAAAAATTTCCTCATATGTAGCGAACATTATGGGGGACTTTGTATATACAAATCGGATACAAAACATTCTTCGATGTCTTCTGATACCCAGTCGCCATTGATCTCTATCCAGCCAGAGATCCTCTTCCAGTCCCCGGTATCTTATCTCCTTATCTATCCCCTCTCTCCAGCTTTTTCGCGATCTTCCCCTTTTTCGTCTTCCTCCTGGATTCCAATCAAGAATCTGTTTTGACAGTCTTTCATCAGACATTCTTTGTTGTGTTCTCATGTTGTCAATGATTGTCCTATTTATACACATGATTTCTCGAACTCTGTTGTTAGTTATTCTTTCCGCTCTAGATTTTCCTGTAGCACGCCTCCAGAAATCCATTTCTGTCGCTTCGAGGGTACGTACGGTTCTATCCTTAAGCTGCCATATTTTGCTTCCATAGGAGACAATATTTTTTACAATTGTGTTGCATATTCGGTGTTTATTGGTTTTAGAGTTATGGTCTTTCTCAATGATATATAACTGATAATATGAGTAACGAAGACGGAACACTCGTTCTCCTGGGAACGCTGCTCCCCTGTTCCAAGAATAAGGACCTTAGTTAGAAGAATGCATGATAGATGTGTCCCGGCCTTTAGATGTGTCGACCTCTAGTCCTCATTTGCTATATTCTTCAATTAGCTTTTTGGTCGTCAATGTCTTGCGTCATTGCCGCCATTACCACTTGATCGTGTGCAAAGCTTAGGGTATGGATGGTGTTGTCGTTACTCGTTAAGCAGGAAACCCATATTGCTACATTTACGTTTCCATTGTAGCAGCGCATTTTCTAAAAATATTTTGAAAAGTGTAGGAGACAAACAACAACCTTGCTTTAGGTCTTTGTTTGTATGAAGAAACCGTTGGAGAGTGTGTTGTATAGGGAAAAATTCCGCATAATTTTCTGCAGCGAATTCTGTATTCTTGTTCCTGAATTTCGTCTGGCTCATCAATTACTGGAATACTGTGTTCAATGCATACCTATACCTACCTTTGTAGTTTTGGTTAAGGCCGAGACTCGCGTTGGAGCGGTAAGCGGTTAAGTGGATGTAAATGACTTCTAACTAACATGACAAGACAAATCAAGTATTAATTTAAGCTAAGGTTCAACCACAGCATCAGCAGGCTAACTTTCACACGCATCTTTTCTGCGCACGCCGTTATTGGAGAATACAATCCTGTCATTAAGCAGCAGGGGCGCCGGCCGATCCGGTAAATTTTGTTTTATTTGATTTGTTCTTGCGGAGGTCATAGGTGTGCGGTGTAGAGTGGAGTTTTAGCTGTGATTTTAGAGTGTATTCGGAATAACCATATCCATCCACTATTACGTGGCATACATTTTTGCTTACTTTAAAAAATTTCACGAATTTCTGGTCAAGGGAAAAGGAATTATTTGAGGCAAAACATCCCATCCTATTTCTTTTGTTTCTGCAGCATTTCCCATATCTTCTTGGATTATGTTATGTTATTCAAAATAATCTCATTAAAATAATCCACATTCATTTCAATGAAAAGACACAACAAATACACAAATCGAAAAAACCTTGAACTTAAAAGGAGAAAACGAAAACAGCGTCAAGTTATGAGGTTGGGAACCCTGGCAGGAACTCGTTTTCTGTAAGGTGAGAAGATGGGAGCTTCAGGATTCCCGGGAAATTTCACTTCACAATCCCATTTTCAAGAATTTAACATTTACCTTTTTGAGGTGAACCACGACCACTTCTCAAGCAAGTTCTCCTCTCAGAAATTCAAGAATATGGCTCCAGGGCTTCCCATAATTCAACCATTAAATATAGCGTTCCAAGCTTTTTCCAGGTCTACGAATAATAGGTGGACTTCTTTATTAGCTGCTGACATTTTCTTTAGAATTTGTGATCAACTGTTGATCTTCCTCAGATTGCAATGCACCTGTAATTGCCACATTCATTTTTACTACCCTTTTTATGTATTGGAGTAAGATAGGACTCTTTCCATTTTTCTGGAATCTCACCAAAAATTAACTCTATTATTAGCTGAACCGTCTAGCTGACGTCACACACATAACCTCACTTTCGATGGGAGGACAAGCAAAGCATTTAGGGACTATTTACAGCACTGAAAACGGTGACACTGATGAATTTTGAATTGTTCTGATCATTAGGGCGAAAAGATTACCTAAGTCTTTATGACCAATTGCACAAGTGTGGTACCTCCCAGTTTCTCACTCATTTTCGTGAAAGTCCCGTCAATTACGTTCCTGTTCGAAGGTTAAATTTCCTCTGCTTTGGATGGAAACAACCTCTACATCGCGATTGTTCATGCTATTATTAGAACCAAAACTCCACTCACCGGCGTAACGGTCGCGAATGATTCCTATTCTGATCAGAAATCAATTCCAAGAATAAGTGGATGAGGAAAAGATGGGACTATCAATACGTCAATAAGAATCGTACGTTCTCGAAGACGGAAAGGCAATAAGACGCAGGCAATGACCTGACACGTCTGGCCATTTGCCACAGTGCAATAGGAAGTAGTTGGCTCTAACTGACAAAAAGTTTTCTAACCCTCTCCTCCAAGGATAGTTCTGGAAGCACCAAGCACCACTATCAAGCAGTCCAAGGCAAGACTTTCCATATATTCCAACTTGAAGGTGCCGTAACCCGGTTTTCTGAGTAATCTAGACAGGAGAGGTGGTACAATCTGGCTTATTGCAACGACAACAAAACTTTTTCCTTGATTCACCACATTGCTTGAACCGATTTCTGGCAGTTCCAGCAGAAGGACTCGAAGTTATACATTGTGGAGACGGCGTCAATATTTGCAGAATTAACCAAGATCTGTTGGAGTTAAGAAATTAGAGAGTCGGCTTCAATAAGGGCTGTGTGGGCCTGATGAGTGGGCTTGTGATAAGCCAACTCTGGCTCCAATAAATAATGATAGTTGGTCGGAGGAGGTACGAAACCCTGTACGCGTGCCTTTGTTTCTTCAATAGCTCGGCTAAATTGGATAAGATCTTTGACAGAACAAACCTGTTGGGTAGCCAGTCGAATTTGTAAATATGGCGAAATATTCTTACGAATAAGCTGAAGTTTAACTTTTTCAGAAGGTTCCTGAGGTAATTTCCGAGAAAGATTTTCCATAGCGATCACAAAAGTTATTACTCGTTCCTGAGCACCCTGAGTACGTTTCCGAATTTGGTCCCACAAAAAAAATTCATCGCCTCGCAGTTGGGTTACCAAGTTGTCCCAGCTTAGAAATTTACTAGTACGGTACCACAAAAGGGCATCCTTAATGAATAACTCAAAACTGGAACGTAAAAGATGATCCTTTGTGACCCCTCTAGACATCCTTAATTCTTCGATTATCTCCAAGAAATCTGAAAAACTTTCATGTCCATCATATTTAATGTTCCAAACGACTGACATCCTTATGGACCGGGAGATGATTATCGCACGAGGGTTGAAAGGAGCGATTATGAAGTGGTGAATAATTCAGATCATTAAAACTTATACCCCATCCCCCAGCACTTGCTCACTGAACTCATTGCCACGCCTGGCGAGATGACACGATTTATCCGCCGGCTCCCAAGGGAGAAGGCCCCGGACCAGATGGCATCCCATATCGAGTCCTCAAAAATCTCCCGCGTAAAGTTATTGTCCAGCTGGTACAAATAACAAACGCAATCCTCAAACTCTAGCATTTTCCCATTCAATGGAAAATGGCTGTGGTGGTTATGATCCCCAAACCTGAAAAAAACCATTCACTCCCATCCTCTTACCGCCCAATCTCCCTTCTAAACTTCTTTGCCAAGCTCGTGGAGAAGTTAATCCTGTCCAGGCAGGGTCAACAGGATCGTCGAAAACTTCTCCATACTCCCAAACGAGCAGTTCGATTCCGCCCCCGTCACAACACCACTTTTCTTGCAGCCAAAATCTGCTGCGACACTTTCCAAGCGTTCAACAGGCGCATGAACACAACACTTATGTTCCTAGATATGGAGCGCGCCTTCGATAGGGTCTGGCACGCAGGGCTTATCTACAAATTACTCGCAACTTTCAATTTCCTACTGCACATCATCTCCCTGATACAGTATTTCATCAGCGGCCGCACTTTCTGCGTCAGACAAGACGACGCCCACTCAAACTCAAAACCAATTCAGGCCGAAGTGCCGCAGGGGTCGGCACTCAGTCCGTTGCTGTACTCTCTGTACACAGCGGACATTCTAAAATTCCAGAATACAAATCTGGCGCTGTACGCAGATGACACCGCTGTTTACGCTCAATCCTTTTACACACAAGAAACAAAATTTCAGGTAGCCCATCACCTCGCAATCCTTCAACCTTATTACGATAAGTGGAAGCTTGGTATTAATGGTCAAAAGACGAAGCACATATGCTTCCACAAGAAGCATACCAATAGCACCATGCCCACCCCACTTATCGTAAATAACATCCCAGTCACTCTGTCCCCAAAAACCAAATACCTAGGTATCATCTTTGATCAGAGAATGAAATTCCACCACCACGTTTCCCACGCATTAGCTCGCACCTTCAGTGCGCAGCAGAAATTGTACCCTCTCATCGGTCCCAACTCCCCCCTATCGCCAGGTAACAAACTTTTAATCTATAAACAGATCATAAGACCTATGCTTACCTATGGCGCTCCTGTTTGAAACATAATCTCCAGAACACAGAGGAACCGCCTCCAACGATTTCAGAATCGAATACTGAGGGGAGTACTGTCGGAATCCAGGTACGCCAGAATAATGGACATGCATGCATTCCACATATCTGACTACCTGGATGAAATCAGCGATAAGTTCTATAGACATCAAATTCATGGCTCCTCTCTAACCCGCAGAATAACTGCGCAAAGATATGATCCAGAAAACCCCATAGTTCACGGTCCACCATACAAGAATCTACCTATCTATTTTGATCCCCCATGAACACCTCCCTATCTCGAACCTGCTAATCACAAACCCAAGTAAAGTACCCATACCAATGCACAGCTAAAATCCTAACTTCAAGACAAAATTAGACAAGATTTTTGGCGCTGGCGCCAATAGCCTTAGCCTAAAGCAGGAGGCTCTGGCAATCCCACCATAGGTCTAAGTTCTATCATCTGTTCTTCGGAAAATTCCAACCAGCCAGCGATCTAGTGTGTTAACATCTCCTTTATCGCCGGCTATGAGGAAATGCACTTGTCTAATTAATCATCGGATAACCCCAATCTGACCACTATACTTAGGCAAAACTGCCCAATTTAGCTGCAAATGCATATCCCAATCCCGGTAGATTCTTGCACCCAATCCCTCCAACCCTCATTCTCTGACATCCCTCACAATCTTCCTCCACCTGCACCAAAACCACTACCTGGAGACTCATCAGGTCTCAGGATTGTTCAGGGAGCAGGGCTGTCGACCCCATTTTATCCAAACCCGCGCTAACGCGCACATACCCTTAGCTCACACTTTGCTGTTGAGGAAGCATCCATCGGACCATATCGCCCTACGGGGCACGCCTTTTTGTTTTTTCTTATTTGCAATTGGAAGTGGGGTTTTTGGAACTTTCTCCCACAAAGAAGGCGCTGCGCGCTCGGCATCCCACATCACGCATCAACCCCTATTTTTTAGGCGGGCCAGTATAATGGCCCAATGTGCGCCATCCGTGGTACTAACCAACGACTGAAAAGGTCATATAGGAACGTTAAAGGGCAACCAGGGAACGTTGAGAAAAGAACCAAGGGGAAAAGGACAGTGGCTTGTCGGCCATAACATCGGCCAAGCTAGCGACAGTGCCACAAAGGTACGCAGTGTGCTGCGCACACTGATACTGTTAGTTGTAAGTCATGTCCTTAGATTTAGTAATTGTTATGTTTATATTGTTTGAGGGGGGGCCTCACCCTCCTTCCTATGTTTTTGTAACTGTTGAATTTAAAAATAAAGAGATTTTGAGTTTGAGATGTTGTTCGCTGATTTTGAAATTTTGGTCTCAAACATTCGTGCAAGCATTGAAGTTTGAGGACTTAAAATTTTCTTCCAGGCACATAACTTTACAATGTTTTCCTTGACAGTTAGGACATTTTGCTTTTAAACGTCACCTTCGATAAACATGACCAAAACTTGTACAGGAATGACAATAAGTAGCATCTGACAACTTTTTACACAAAGCCTAATGAAATCAGGGAAAAATTAAATATTAATAGGAATTTTGAAAGGAAAAACTGAAAATAAGTGCTAAATAGTTAAGGGCAATTTTGACACGTTACCACCCCCCCTCTCCTACGATAGGGGGGAAAGTTACAAAGAAACTTTTCCGACGATAATCTAAGCAAACCTGAGAACCAAGATAATATAAGGAACCCTAAATATATTCATTTTGTCAAAACTGAGTTTCAAGGCTCCTTCACATTGGTCAGAAAAATGTAATCCTTCGCAAAAAACACATTGTGGGGTTCCTTTATTGAACAATTCAGACGCTGTTGGAACAGTACTTATGTGTTTATCTTCAGGCATCCTCTATCCTTAAAACTGGATACAGCAAGAGAAATTCTGTCTTCATTCACCATTTCTTGCCTAAGAAAATCCATTAAGGTGTCAAGACGCTTCTATAAACTAGAAGCGGATGAGTAAAGCTGACTTCGGTGCCACAGATCTTCTCCTAAAAAGGACTCTACTAACGGATGAAGCATCGCAGCACATGCATGGGATTGTATTCCTAAACTTTCTTAACTGAGACTCGATTTTGTCAAAAAATGTTGATAATCTATTTTTTGTATTGAGATTTGGTTGGATAAACTTCTATTAACAGATTTCCTTTTCCAAATCTTTGTTTCAGACTATCAACTGCTTTAGTATAGTTATCTTTAGTACCCGGGTAACTCTCAACTAGATGTCTTGCTCGAGAATCTGGAATAGTGGAGTCGTAGCCTGCACTAAATATTGCAGCTTATCCTCATCTTGTATGTGAATGTCAGAATCTTCATCAATTCGACTAAATTGGTTCCAAAAACTAAGCCAACTCTTGATGTCTCCTCCAGACTGCCTGAATTCAATTTAAGGAAGTTTTAGTTAGGAGTTGGATTCTGATTTCTGAGAGCTTGTATCTTCATTAGACATCTTATCAAAGTTGAATTTGATTTTGTGATATCTAAAGTTCAACTCATCCATGAATTCTACTGCACAATTTATACTTGCTTCCTCGTCAACTGAGTTTAACATCAAGTCCAACATGAGTTGATTTAAGCATTTTATCATCCAAAACTCTAATACTACTATGTACTACACTTAAATTGTACCTTTCTTTGGACATTTCATCTTCTACTTTATCACAGATCCTTGTAAAAACTGTCCGATGAAGTTCTAAGGCTTTCTTGGTTTTTTCCATACTTGCAATAGAAGTGTTCTGTCACATTCGCTAAATGGTAAAACTGATAATGCCTTTTATCCTTCACCCTTATCAAGTATAGCTATACCTTCGCAGCAAGAGCCGATAGGTACTACTTCCAAAAGTACTTACTTTACAAAGAATAATGTGATAAATTTTCAATAATTCAATAAGAATCACTGTCATCCCCTGACATCATCACAAAAGCCTGGTGGTATATATCAAAAATTATAGAAAGAATTGGCTTCTAACATCTATTATCGATAGTTTTCGATAGTTGTCGAACTCTCTAGAACAGAGAGTACGAAAGAATTACCATATAGTTTCCAAAAGGTCAGACATAAAATACAAACTTTTCGATAGAAACCTTTTAAACTTTTGTATATTAAAATTAATCAATGATTATCCTTTGGTTATCCAATAGATCGTTTAGTTAAAAATCTTAGGTAGTACCTAGTAGGTACTTGGTAGTAGAGTTGAATGCAAAACTATTACTTGTTTCAGCTGCCGGTATTGGTCTGTGCGGTATGTGTTGCAGACCAATCAACGACCGCTTCCTACTGCGCATCATGGACTTGTCCTACCACGAACAATGCGTCCAGTGCTGCGCGTGCGGCGACCGACTACACCACACCTGTTTCGTAAAAGATTCGAAACTCTACTGTCGTCTGGACTACGATAGGTGAGTCTCGGCAAAATTTCTCACAATTCTTGACTGGTTGTTTGTACAAACAGTCCGGCAAATCCCAACTAAAACAGACAGTACAATATGTTTAGCCCTTTGGGCTATAAAGCGTATATTATGGGCACGTGGCTCCCTGTCAAAGGGCCCGTTTATATTGGGTAAAATCAAATTGGTAGCCGGTGGGGCTCTAGGGACGTGTGTCGCGCGGTTGTGTAAACATTTACCCGAGAGAGGTTGGCCTTTTCGGAAACCGTGAGATTTTTTGGGGTGAAATTAGATAAAATTCCTACAAATATTACAATTTAACTTCGTAAAGAATAAAATTGTCTGTTTTATGGTCATAATGATACTAAAGTTGAGGTGAAACTAACGTAAATCTATACTTACCGACATAGGAAAGCAAAAATAGCGTCCAGAGTTTGATAATCTGAAATAAAAAATATGATTTTGCAGATTCTACTGAATGGATTTGATTCAATAATAATGTGGCATCCGCCAGGCTGTCAAGAATCTTAGGCATTCGCTGTCGAATATCCTAGAATCTAGCGAATTATTCTACTTTAATCGGGAAAATAAGATTATCGTGTGTATTCTAGATTTTACAGGAATAGATTTAGGGATACATAAAGGCAGCTATTGCTTTATAGTTTTTAAGTTAAAGTTTGACTGTGATACGAGTTAACAGTAAGATTTATAAAAGACATCTCCTATTGGCTCAAATCCGCTTCAACTACTTAATTCACACATGCGCAAATCACAAATTGTCCTACTTTTATACTATAAATATCATATATAATCTCTGTTCAACTTGCTTGAGATAATTCCATTTACTCGTCGACTTCATCCCTCGGTTTGACACACATTACAATATAGTCTAAATCATGTATAATGTAACACAGACGTTACACAGAAACATATTGCGCGCATCCGAGCGGGAAAAGATCGACCTCCTCCTGCAACATGCTGCCGAAATTTCAATTTTCCACGATGCAACAGCCGGGCGTAACGTAATCCTGCACGTCACGTGGCCTTTTTTTGATCTCTTTTAAGGGTGGCTCGGGCTTTATTATGTTGATAGTGCAATTTTTGCCTGTACTGTACGAGATTATTCGACATATGAAGGAAAAATGTTTCATGTTTCATCAGAGTCATCAGTATTTTTAGCAATAATTTTCACTTTCTCTTTTCTTTTTATTTCTTTTCCATATTTTGCTGTCTTTGTTCTATAGAACTAGCTGAGAAATCAAAATTATCCCCCGGTTTTGAGCAACCAAAATTACAAATTTGAATAGTTGAGATTGTTGAGAAACATTCAATTATCTCCTTTTCCTCCTTGCCTTAAGATAGGAAGGAAAGTTACAGAGAAAACTTTTACATTGAATCAAACTCTTCAATGTTTTAAAGGTTTTTCCTCCTTCATTTCAAGTTTAGGCCTATGATATCATGAACAAGGCTTAGAAGATCAAATTCAAGATCCGGTTTAATACGTATTGAGAACGACACTTTATTTCAAGTTCAGGCTTGATGTTCCTGAATAAGATTCAGTAAATTTAAAGAGAGGAGATTTGAAAATATCCGTCACTTCTCTCAATGATTGATTCCATGTGACTTTTTGAATCTTTCCTTAACAATATGACTCAAATTATGATTGATGATGGAAACCTTATGAATTTTCTCTGTAATTTTTGAGCTTTTTCCCAACTTAAAGCTAGCATATGGATCAGGATCTCTTTACCACACAGACAGCTCTCACTATGTATAATAATTATTATTACGAATTTAATTAAATCCCTCTCAATCACAATAAATCTATTTACCCAAGGAAAAACCATATGCCGCCTTATATTTACCCATTGCCAGCAAATCTCTGCCAGAAATATGTCGAAAATCCGTCACATTTTAATCCAGAAAAATGATTAATTTATTATTAATATGATCCGTCAAATCAACTGACAGGTACCTGGGCAACAAATATTTGTGCGATCCAGTTTTTATATGCGTCATATCGAAAATAATTCTACAAGACCGCACTGGCGAACACGTGCAAGTTACGATCTCGGTGGCGCACTCTCCCCCTCGGTCACGGCCATTTGTCATCCCGTATTATACGGGAGGCGTCAGAAATTGGCGATTAATAGGCGTCGCGACGCGTCGGTGCATAACATTAACCGATCACCGCACTATACCCTGTATAATTTTGCTATGATATTGTAACAGGTGCTCAATAATTATTTGTATTTCTCAATAGAAAAGGGATTATTTTTTTTTGAGAGGCTCATATATGAGAATTTCAAATTGTTTCTGGTTCAAAAGTTTGCATCAGTATCTACGAAATGTTCATAGGAATCATAGGAGATCAGAATCTTCTTCTTGTTCTCCAGAAAGTTTCAAATTTGCTTTGGATGTCACCCTTTTTGAAATTGAATTATGTCCCAGTGAATCTGGAACGTTTGGAGATATCAAAAAAACCCAAACCAAGATTACCTAGGTACTCTTGAAAAGACTAATTAGAAACTTTGATTTGAGAGACAAAATACGTGCCCTCTAAAATCTGTGTATTCTACAGTGGAATACTATCAAAGTGACATAAGAGCGGACAAAAACTACAGAAAACTAACAGTGAAGGAAAGCTTCATTCGTGAAAATTGAAAAACCTGGATTTTTTGAAATCATCGATCGATCAAAGTTGCTTTGCAAAGTATAAACGATTCTAGCATTAGGACCAATATTTGCTGGACTAAGTGCGTTGGGTGCGTTAGGTGGAGGAGCTGCAGGAATTGCTAAAGCGGTTAATGATGATAAGTCAACGTGATAATCAAATGATGGAATCCATTTAATTTATTGACAGCAGTGCCATTTTCCAACAATGATAAGAATATAATTCAGATTCAATTTAACATGTGCATGCAACAAGTAAAAGGAAAGGATAATAATAATATTCCAAAGTACATAAGTATATGTAAGTAAACTATTCTTTACAAAGTAAGATACCCTACAATGTTAACAAATAAGTTACAATCTAGCAAGGTTCAAATGTGACTATGACAGGTGTCCTCGAAAAGGTTGGACTGGACAGAAAAAATCAAGGAGCGGATGTTGGTTTGCATTCTACTTCGCTCAATTCTGTGGATATGGAAAGCATACTGAGAGTCCCATACAGAGGTGGCATAATCCAAGAGACTTCTACCAAGACTGCAATATAGAATTTTAATGGAACGTACAGTAGAAACAAAGTGAGAAGTATTACCTTTGATAAATCCCAACATTCTCAGTGAGTTTTCAATAATTGATGATATGTGACAGGCAGGATGATAGCTTATCATCAAAAATAGTTCCAAAATCCTTTATGTTAACAACTGATGTAAGGTTGCACCAATAATAAGATAATGGAAATTGGTTTTAACTGTACGACAAGAAAATATCATGAAACTGCATTTAGAAATATTAACATGCCTAGCATTATCACGACATCAAGTCACAAATCTGTAGATATCCTCCTGCAAAGCAATGCAGTCATTAAAATTAGGCATTAGGTACTCTATACATTTTAAGATCATCTGCAAACAGAAGGAACTCCAAAGACTGAAAACGCGGTATAACATCATTGATGAAGATATTGAAAAGAAGTGGTCCGATGTGGAACCCCAGACGGCACAGGAATTTCGTTAGACAAAAAATTGTTGATATTTACAATTTGAATCCTATTCGTAAGGTAGCTTTCCAGCCAGCAAAGTAAGAGTTCATTTATACCCATCGTTTTAATTTTGTCTATCAGTATATTATGTGGAACCATATCAAAAGCCTTGGAAAAGTCTTTGTAGACGAAATGGACCTCCGGTCCACTTTCCAAGGCCTGCAATATACAAACTGAGAATATGTCAGGAAATTAAGTGTAGTATTTCTACCCACACAGAAGTCATAATACTGGTTAATCAGGAGACAATAGTGAACTTAGATACACATATTATAAGGTTTTCAAAAAGTTTAGGGATGGTATTGATGCTGCAAATGGGCCGGTAGTTTTTTATATTGGACCCTTCTCCAGATTTATGTATTGGGACGACCAAACTTATTTTCCAGAATTTGGGAAAAGATCCACTATCCAAAGATATGTTAAAGATAAGGTGTAGAGGCCTAGCGAGAATGAAGGGGCAGTTTTTAAGAAATACATAATGAATATTATCGGGACCCGGATCCTTGTGAGGATTCCAGCTAATACGTTTAGTGTGTCACATATGGAAATGCAGTAATTGTGATCATTGATATGATTTAATGACAACTTTTGATTGCATTGTAGACTCCAGGCAGAGTAAATCGAGGGAAAATATCCTGCAAATAGGCTTGCAGCAACAGGACCCATGATAGCACTTTTATTATCAAGAGTGATTAGATTAGGAGCATGGCGTTTAGAATTACCAAACTTCAGCATTCTACCATTAATACCAATATTTGCTGGACTAAGTGCATTGGGTGCGTTAAGCGGAGGAGCTGCAGGAATTGCTAAAGTTGTTAATCATGGTGAGTTAGCCAATCAACATTATAATCAAACGATGGAATCCATTGCCATGCCAGTAAAGGATTATCCTTGAAGCAGTAGTTCGACCATGACCAAGTTCGGCTAACAATAAGTTTATACTCGCTGTAATCAACGAATACTCTCGGTTTTCTTTTACTTTTCCCTGCGCTGATGTTTCAGCCCAGAAGGAAATATTCTAACTTCTAGCTGAAATATATTTTCGTTATAGCTGAAATGAAAACAGCTGAAATAAGTTAGCAGCAGCAACTTAACAATGTGAAGAACAGTTACAAATGGATCCCTGGATCTTACTTTCGCAACTGAACTGTCTCTACCTGTGACCAGCGACTTTTCGCTGTGTAGGGTGGTTGATATATACATCCGCCTTTGGAGCTTAGCTTTTCATACGAAAGTAGAGAAATGCTATTTCAACAGGCGAACTATATACAGAACTGAACAATTACTTCAACAGTATTGTGATTAGGTAATAGTGATTCTAAGGAATTGGTTGCTAGTTTGTGCGAAGTTATTAATATTTATTAGTATTTTTCACAAAACGTATTTTTGACTTTATTTTCACGTTTTGACGGCACCGTTTTTGGCAAATTGTAAAATGCCTAAAAATAATCAGTCATAACATGATATATATTCTTTTGTTCTTTTTTTGCCGGCATTTTATCAGTTTGCCTGAATTGGTGTCGGCATAACGAAAAATGAATTTTGTGCTCGCGTTTTGCCGGCTTTTTGTAAAATGTCTAGGCGAATTATAAAAAGCCCAAATTTGCAATATGCCTACGACATATATATAAATTACCATATCTTTTTCCTTTTAGAACTATCTTGTTTTTCTTCCATACAGTTACTTCTCCATTTCCAAATACAACTCTCATTCCACCTTCTTCCAGTTTTCTGACGGACAACAAATTGTGTGACAATTTTTTGCACACCCAAACATTTTGTATTCTTATTTTTTTATCAGGCGTGTATTTTTGTTTAACATACAAATCGACCAATTTTATCACTGATAGATTTTGCCCCTTTTCAGCCAGCACTGCTATTTCCTAGTTTTACCAGATGATGTGTGGCACCACTGTCCACTACAAAGCCAATTTTAATTGATCTTGGTTCATAGATCATTAAACTTTTATGAAATTTCTCATATTTCATCCTCTGTTTCATCATTATCATTAATTGGATTAGGCTGGTTGTTACTTTCAACTATGTTTGCGTGCTTTTTTTTGTAATTTACTTGGTAATGCCTATTTTTAGGACAAAATCTTCTCATGTGTCCAACCTCATCACACAAATGACATCTAAAAGGGAAATATTTATCTTTACATGCATTTCCTGAGGCATTCCCAAAGTTCTTATTTCTATAACTAGATGCGAACGCAGCATCGTTTGATTCAAGTTTCACACTTTTCGTTTTTCGACTTTCTTCCATCAAAAGTTTATTTTCGAGAACGTCCAGGCTCACCTTTGATTCATCCGGGTAAAACATTACATCAATAGGTAGCTGTTACGTTACAACTTGAAAACTGTCCGGCATTGCTGACAACAGCCAGCTGGCATATTAACTCTTTGTCATCTGCAATTCCACCAGCAGCTTTTATTTAATTTACTTTTGATCAAAATCAGTAAAGAATGTATTTAAGTGGGGTTTTTTCCATAAATTTCATTGACCTTAGCTTCCTCTGCAGTTGTACCTGCATAGATATTCCTTTTTTTTAACATATGCCTGTTTTAGAGATTCCATGATTTCCTTCGCTGATTTTTTATTTCTTATTGTTTCTAACATGTTGTCTGCCAGACATTGGACGATTATGTTTCGAGCCTTTGCATCAGTCTTTTTGTAATGAGGTAATACCTGCTGCATTTCCACAGGCACTGTAACAACATCCAGGGTTTCAGCTCAATCAAGCAATAATTTAACTCGAAATTCAAATAATTATTACTATCGAATAGTGTCATACTAGTATACTGCAAATTTTATGTATGTCTATGTTTCAACAATTAGCATAACTACTATAACTATTTTTCTTTCCAATGTCCGCAACAATTTTTCACTTCGGGTTTTTCGAATTTTCACCTCAAAACAAGTACGACGCAAACTTTCGCGACTTCCACTTGAACTGGGCCCATAACCTATTGAACTATGAGGTTATGAGTGAAAAACTGTTCGTCTTTTATCAAATTTATTTTAACAACATCAAAAACTTCAAGCCAATAACTAAAAAACCCGTTGACTTTTTCTGCTGTCAGTTCTATCACACCTGACAAGTGGCGTAGCTACTGGGGAGCACAGGAAGGCAGTGTCAGAGGCGCCGCCCTTTTCTTAAGAAATGAAATTTATTAAAAACATTTTGAACTTGGTAATACCAACAGGCACTAGCATATTCTGAAGCGTTCCAGAATGCTTCATAAAGTTCTAAAATGGTTCTATAATGCTTTCGAATCGTTAAATCGTTCAGGCAGTCAAGGTCTAACACATATCAAAATTTTATTGAGTTTGACAGAAAACCAAATACCCATATAAGAGGTGTGTGGGGTCCTTTAAAGCGTGGCCTTTTTGGTTAGACATCATTAAAGTGGACAAAAATAATTGTAAAATATGTCTGAAAGTCCATACCGACCCGTCAAAGTGTCCAGCTGTGAATTGGATGTGTTTTGGATGCAATAAAGTTGAACATACAGCCAAATTACCGATATGTCACAAAAATTAAGTGCATTATACCGAAGAAGAGGAACAAGTTGGAAGTCAACATGAAAATGACGTTGAAGAAGAGTTGTATGAAGGTCTAGCTTACTGGTTTAAAATTAATGAAAATGAGGAAGTTTTTAGATCAGTTACAACAGGTGGTCATTGTCCAGCTATGTTAAGTATTCATATTAATAGTGAACCAGTAAGTATGCAGATAGATACAGGTGCAAATAGTACCATTATGCCATATAAAACGTTTCGATCAATGTTTCCAAATGTAACACTAGCTACCCAACAAACAAAATATTGCTAGGCTAGTGTAACACTAGCCTAGCAATATTTTGTTTGTTGGCTAGATATTGGTTAGATGTCTTAATTCCAAATTGGAAGCATAAAATCCTAGGTAAAGATGAACTACAAAAGTCAGCAGCCAATCATAAAATAAATAAATTGATCGGAAAGGCTATTCTTGAACCTGTCATCACATCCGATTGGGCGAGTCCGATTGTTGTAGTACGAAAACCAGATGTTAAGATACGTATTTGTGGTGATCTTAAGTGAACAATTAACCCTTCTATTGAGAATCAGTACTACCTACTCACTGTCAACTACTGATGAAATATTTGCATCACTGTCAGGAGGTAAGGTTTTTCCAGTTATTGATTTAAAGAATGCATATTTACAGTTAAGAGTGAGTAAAGAGACTAAAAAATTGTTAGTTGTTAACACAGCGATATGCTTATAACGTTTAGCTTTTGGAATTTAGTGGGCTCCACACATTTTTCAATCAGTTATTGACCAAATTTTGATACAAGTTGAGGTCGCTAACTGTTGAAATCGTTTCAAAATGGATTCCAAATTATTGAAAAATACTGTAACATTCTGCTTGTTAAACGATGTTAGTCTAGATAGACTGCAAGCTTCAGGTTTTCTAATTCTTTATATACCATGAGTAGTACCCAGTGAGACACTGTCTCAGTGTATGTGTAGTACCTGATGCCGTTCCACTGCGTAAACAAGCACCAATAACATAAAATTTGTGTAGTTTCTTAACCAAATATTTTAATAAATTGCTACAAACACAAATATATTGTTAAAAAGTGTGTGTTCAAATATACATACTTGTAAATTGAAGAGACTGCACAATTGAGGAATTTTAACTGTGTATATTTCAAGTAGAAGTTACTGAGAGGTTCTTAAAACCACGTTGATCACATACTATCAACACAGTATCAACCTACAATATGGCTGGTGACGTTTGTCATCCATCTTAAATTTATTACAGGGTTGTCAAATCTCAAATATGTTTTAAGGTCTTAGAGAAAAATGTATTGTCCTACTATTAACGCCATCCCAGTGGACTATCTATCCTCCCCTACCATATCAGTTTGTTATGTCAAGTTCTTTTTCTAATAAAGCCAGCATTTTGGTATAATTCGAAAGCTTTATTTATTACAATCTAAAACAAAAGAAATGCAATATAAAAAAACCCTCTCTTGTGTAAAGATCTCAGGTCGTTTTATTATTTCTTGTTTTCCCAGACAAAGGGTCGAACAAAAAGTAATTAGGCCTGCTCTCGTCATCGGGCTTCGGTTCATCGATCAAAAGTATCCAAGGAGAGGGGGCCCCCGGTTTCGGTTTTTGGGGAAGTTCCCCAAATATTTGTTCGACGTGCGCCAGGGGGGAGAAAGTCTGCCTGGGGTCCTCTCTTCTATATATTTTACGTACCTATATCCAGAGAGAGGGGTTCGAACAAAATTAAAATGGAGAGAATTTTACTCGGTTTTTTTTTTGAAGTAAAGTGTTAATTGCCAATTCAGACGATAAAGGCATGTTTTAGTTTTCAAAGTTGTCATTTCTGAGCATCATAATCATGTGTTATTCATTTCAGATTATTCGTGAAAAAATGCTTGGGTTGCTCAGAAAGAGTTTCTCCTGAAGAATTAGTAATGAGAGCCAGCGACAATATTTTCCATCTGAGATGCTTCGTGTGTGTCGTTTGCGGCATCAGACTTCAAAAAGGCGATCTTTACGTCATCAAACAGGGCCAGCTATTTTGCCGGATCGATTATGAAAAAGAAGTCGAGATGATGCAAGGATTTGGATACGGTACATGAATATTTAACTCTAGAATTTTCCTAATGTTGTTTTCAATTAGGTGAATTCATTTGCGATGATCTGATCCAATCTAGTAGATCTCATGATGGTAGAAGAGGTCCGAAACGTCCAAGAACCATCCTCACCACTCAACAACGCAGAGCGTTCAAGGCCTCATTTGAAGTAAGTCCAAAACCTTGCCGAAAAGTAAGGGAGACTCTGGCCAAAGATACCGGACTCAGTGTAAGAATAGTGCAGGTTTGGTTCCAAAATCAACGAGCCAAAATGAAGAAGATTCAAAAGAAAGCTAGAGATAATAATAATAAAACAGGAGGAAAGGAATCGGAAGGTGATAATAAGGAGAAGTTTAGTGTAAAAGAGGAAGAACCAAGTGAGTTATTTTGTAGAAGGAGTATAGGCTTTACATTTATTATAATATAATGTTTTAATAATTTCAGGCCCCCACTCTACTCCATTCTTCAACGACAGCTGCAGCGACACTGAAACAACTGCAGGCGAAGAAAACATCCTTCAAACCCAAGAAAACCCCCATTTTCCGCACATAAAAGAAGAAATTGAAAGCGATGCTTTCTTTTACAAGAGCAACAACAACTTACCTTCGTTACATTCATTTTCCGGTAACAATCTACCAACCATTTTAGTATCTCATCAAACTAAAATCCAAACCTATATTTCAGGTTTGGATCTTAAACGACGAGACGAAACTTACTTGGGGCTCACCTTTCCTAATGCAATAGATAATTCTTCTGGGATGTTTTTGCAGCCTCCGGCGGCTCATCAGAATCCGCCACACACTCAACCGGGCCTCAATCCCATTGACAGGCTTTATTCTATGCAAAATTCGTATTTTTGTGGAGAGGATTCGGCAGGGGAGCCCTGAAAAGAGGCGTTGGGGGAGTTGGTGAGGAGGCATTTGGAGATGTTTGCCAGGTTTTCTGGAAATGTGGAGAAAAAGTGATTTGGTGTAAATTGTTGTATATTATTATGGATGAATTTTTTTGTTGATTTTGAGCTTATAATGTGTAATGCTATAGAGTTTTCGTTATAATAATTATTGTTAATTGCTTGATACTTTTGGTTAATAAAAATTATAAGACTGAAGTTTGAGGTAGTTTTATTTGTTGCAGAATTTTCAGTTTCTATTAAATCAACGTTGGAAGCTTCTGAAAAATACTTCAAGCTGTCAAAGGAACTTCAAACTTTCAGGATTTATTGAGTAGGATATTCTTATCAAAGTGCAACTTATACCAATATATGAGGAACGTTAAAGTAGGTAAAATACATTTTCCAGGAAAGTCTTTACGGTAACGATAATATAATTTGAAAGGTGGATAATTATTGGCAATTTAACATTGATACAGTTTTGCCTAGACAAAACCAGCTTTGTGAAGACAATAATGCTGGTAGGGACGTGAAAAAGCCCAATATCATCCATCAACCTCATAATAATTTTGTGGCCCATTAAGTGGTCATTCCTTTATCAAATTATACCACCTCGATGGCTACCCTTCAAATATTTTCCGATTCACCCCACCGGAATACTAATTTCGCTATTTAAAATACCGACGTCTTTATAATATGGAAAAACTAATGTCTTTCTCTATCCCCCCGTAGTGGCAGAGGACAAAAACACCCCTTCATGCAATATATGCAACCCCTTTTTTCAATGATGATTTTTTTTTTCAGTGCAGGTGCATTTAATTCGCAACTAAAAGAAAGCACCGAGCCTCTGCTCTGGACATTTCCGAGAAAAAAAAAAAAGAGAACGCCGTCCCTTGGACAACAAGAATGCAGGGTTCGGAGCTGATATTGGATTCTTCCAAGGCGACGACGTGCGGGAGGGCGGTATTATAAGGGTTTCTTTCGCTCTTTACTTAGGGGTTGTGCCTGGAAAATGAAAATCTCTTATCAGTAGCGGAGAATTTTCTTTTTGACCCATTAAAACTTTAAAGTCCATAATAATAAATCCTTAATTGGGTTTCGGGTGCGGTTTTAAACTTGCGGGACCGCAACTCTCCGGTCTCATAACTATTTTATAACTTCTGGGCCCTTTATGAATAATGACCAACTAAATGTCTCGGTCACGTGACACCCGGGGAATTATGAATGATTTAAGGACAATGCTCGGTTACGGCGACGACGGTGGGCGTGATCCCCGGTGGGATTTGATAGGAGCGTGCCTCTTTCGGTGGTTTAAATGGGATTTTTTCGCCACCGCACGACTCTATTAATGGTGTGAACTCTATTTATAGTATTCATTTGGGTTTTACCATTAGGCAGCAACTATTAAATGGATTGAGTTAATCTATTCACGTCCCAAATTTTTAATTTCAAAGCTTCAGTCTGGAATCCGGAGTGAGTTTTACTTCAGATTGAAAGCGATATGATTGTGAATGTTTGCAAAATTGTGTACACCAACCTTCCTTCCTACTTCAATTTTAGCCGCAGTTATCTCTGAGTGGTCATCCCTGGTTATCCCCATAGTTATCACTGGTTATCCCTGGTTATAACCGGTTATCCTTGGTCATTCCCTAGATGTTCGCTGTTATTACCGGTCATCCTCGGTTATCCCTAATTATTTCTGGTTATCCCTTAACTATCTGCTGGAATATAGTCCCCTTTTATTGTTAATATATTTGTCTAATAGTGACCAAATACTTGTCCAACGCTGCTAAATATAATCTAAGTTTAATATGCTTTCATTTTTCCAGCTATCACCTAATTATAATTTGGTTTTCCTCGATTATTCTTTGGTTATCCCTTGTTTATCCCCGGTTCTTCTCGGTTATCTCTAAAATCCCAAGGTTATCCCTGGCCATGTACACCAAATATCCTCAGTGAAATCCCCCGAGAGATGTTTTGATTGCAAAATTGAGTACATCAAACTTCCTTCCTACTTCAAGTTTATTCCTACTTATTTCTGGTCATCCCTGATTATCCCCAGTTTTCCCTGTTTTTTCCCGGATATCCGCTAGTCATCCCTGGTTATCCCTGATTATTCCTTAACTATCTGCTGGAATATGATCTCTTTTTATTGTTAATATATTTGTCTTATAGCGACCGACTCAATGGATAATAATGATAACAAGAAATTATTCACACTAACTTATGTGGTCCAACCGATCCAACTACTTGGGATGATACAATACCTGTCCAACGTTGATAAATGTAATAATCTAAGTTTAGTATGCTTGCATTTTTCCAGTTATCCCTGGTTATCCTTTGGTTATTTCCGATTATTCTCCGGTTATCCATTGGTTATCCCGGGTTTTCCTCGATTATCTCTAGAATCCCAAGCTATCCCCGGTTATCTCTAACCATGTACACCAAATATCCTCAGTGAAATCTCCCGTGGGGGGTTTCGATTGTAAAATTGAGTACATCAAACTTCCTTCCTACTTCAAGTTTATTCCTAGTTATTTCTGGTCATCCCTGATTATCCCCAGTTATCCCTGTTTTTTTCCCGGATATCCGCTGTTACCCCCGCTTATTCTTGGTTATTCCTATTATTCCTGGTTATTCCTAACTATCTGTTGCGGAATATGGTCCTCTTTTATTGTTAATATATTTGTCTCCTTACTTCTAATGATCAAATACCTGTCCAACGCTACCAAATGCAATATTCTAAGTTCAAATATGCTTGCATTTTTCCAATTATCCCCCGGTTATCTCCAGAATCCCAATTTATCCCCGGTTATCCCTGACTATGTACACCAAATATTCTCAGTGAAATCCCCTGAGGAGGGTTTCGATTGCAAAATTGTGTACACCAAACGTCCTTCCTACTTCAAGTTTATTCCTAGTTATTTCCCTGATTATTCCTGGTTATTTTCCGGATATCCGCTGTTATCCCCCATTATCCTCGGTTATTCCTGATTATCCCTGGTTATCCCTTCTTAACTATATGCTGGAAAATGGTCCCCTTTTATTGTTAATATATAGGGTGTCCCCATCCAACTGGTCGAAAATGCTAGAGTATATAGAGGAACCATAGAGAAGTATTTGTCCAAAAGCGAGCGAGTTTCTTTCACACTACAAGGAGTAGAGATATCGTTAACTGGTAATTTTTCACACTCGATTCAGAAACAATCAAAGCTCCCTGCCTGACCTGTCTCTCACCAGTGATAAAAAAATGATATCATACATCCAATGTTGTCCTCCCATTGGCAAGAGCGACCACGTAACAATAAAAACCACAGCGCATATAATAATCAGAGGTAACCAAAACCGAACCAAGAAAGTCAAAAAACCAAATTTTCACATCGATAATTATCAACATGTAATTGACTATATAGGAAACCACATGTCAAACATTCAACCAACAGTGAGGAATATCAAACTTTTCAGGACGCCATTATCAGTCGATAGAAACGTTTCTCCCAGAAAGGACGTGCAGAACCATCAGCCAAAAACCTTGGCTAAATCAAAGAATCTCCAAAGAAATCGACAAAAAGAGAAATCTATAGAACAAATATATAAAACAGAAAACAGATGCGAGTTATAGCCTGTACAGGACACAAAACAACAATCTAAACAGCCATCTGAATGATCTGATTCTCAAAAACTCTGTAAGCCAGCAAGTCCTACAAGATCCCAAGGAAATAGCAAACGTATTTGATGAACAATTACCACTCTGTCTTTACCAGACAAAATCTAAATAGTTTTCTCTGCCTTCCAATTTAAACCAAAAACCCAAGTGAACTAGCTCTAATCAACTTCATTACAAAGAAGGTTAATGCAGCTCTCTAGTACCAAAAAACCTACTCACTCAACTCCAGGACCTGACGAAATACCGGCAGTATTCTTGAAAATATGTGGCAACATGCTATCGCCGCTGCTAGCCAAGCTCTTCTAATATTCAATAAACAAGGGTACGCTAACTGACATCTGGAAGCAAGCAATTATCATCCCAATTTAAAAAGGTGAAGATAAATACGACCCAGAAAACTACTGGCCAATCCAGCTTCACATACACCTTATACAAAACAAAGTAATGGAAAAAATTCTAGCCAAGGAAACTACAGTATTCGTCCTAGTAAACAACATAATTCCAGCATCATAGCACAGCTTTTTACCAATAAGATCTCCTGCGTTGACAAATGGTTTAGAGCTTTGGACGAAAGAAAACCAGTAGATGTAATTAACCTTGATTTCCAAAAAGCCTTTGATACAGTTCCACACAAACGAGTCTGAAACGAAGCTGACTCATTTCGGAATAAGAGGGAACTATTTGCGGTGGAGCAAACCAAAACGGAACATACTCTAACCGTCATTCTCGGTGTTGGCCTCACTGTTCCTAATAATATACATCCCGGATTTAACTCCCTTATTGAAGCAAACGTCGAGTCATTCGCAAACGAGACGACAAAAAACTAACAGCATCTAAAAAATGACACAAACACCATACAAACGTAGATAAAGTTAAATGAAAGTAAGAGTACAGTTTTACATATTGGTCGAAATATCTCAAAAAACCGCTACCAAATAAACAATGTTGAGCTAAAGGGAAGTATCAGAACACAAAGACCTTAGTGTTAACCTCACAAATGATCTCAAATGGGAAATATACGTATCCAAAACTGTTAAAAAAAGTCAATCAGCTCATTTACCTAATGAGACAAGCATGCGAAAACAAATCCATTAACATGATCGAAAACCTGTACATAACTTACATCAGACCAAGACTGGAATATGGCTACACTGTTTGGAGCCCCTACTATATTAAGAACATTGAACTTCTGGAACGAGTCCAACGCAGATTAACCAAAATTCCATCGGAAGTTCGCAACGTACCATACGAATTGAGACTACAGAGATTCAATTTCACAACATTGGAGGAAAGAAAAGAAAGACCTTATTGAAACCTATAAAATTCTTAATGCTTACTACTCTCCAGTACTCAGAATGGAAGAAATGTTCCTTAACAATAAAAAGAATCTCAGGGGACATCATTAAAAGCTGAAAAAGGAGAAATCTGCTAGATCCCTAGATAAAACTTAAACAAGCTAGATAAAAATTGAACAAGCCTCCTCAACACACTGGTACATCACCTGTACTGAAAAGGTAATAACAAAATGAAGATTTTCAGAGATTTTGTCGAACAATCACAAGCAATAGACTCATCGGTGTCTCACCGCTTCCTATTGCTCAATGGATAATAATGATAATACCTACTAATAATAATAAGAAATTTTTCACACTAACTTATGTGGCCCAACCGATCCAACTACTTGGGATGATACAATACCTGTCTAACGCTGCTACATGTAATCCTCTAAGTTTAATATGCTTGCATTTTTCCAGTTATCTCCTAATTATAATTTGGTTATCCTCTGGTTATCATTTGGTTATCCCCGGTTATCCTTTGATTATCCCCGGTTATCCCTGGCCATGTACACCAAATATGCGAAAGCGGGACAAAAGTAGGACGCCTATTAAATCGGGACTCGTAACTCGAAATCGGGACTGTTCCGCCTAAATCGGGACGGATGGTCACTTTACGCAGAATAACAGACGCCCGACGCCCCATGGTTTGTACGCAACGTACACATCCACAAAGACCTAGGGATAGAGACAATACAAGAATTTATGAAAAGCAAACATACCAAATTCAAAGGCAGAAAAAATATCATCATTATCATCATTAGAATTCTGCTCATGCTTGCCTACTTGTAATTCCCGCACATATGATTTTCTTTTTCTACGCATTTTTTCAAAATGTCTATTTATTAAACTCACATTTATTGCATCTTCAGCCAAATGCTGGATATTTCCTAAGCTCCTACCATCTTTGACAATCAAATTGATCTGTTTCCTAATTCTTTGTGACTCTTTTTTTATTTAAATAGCCTGATGCTGATGCCTCATTTCCTCTATTCATTAATCATTGTTATAAACTGTTTATTAATAATATAAAACATGTTTCTTCAAAACCAAAGCGATGCTGCCCTTGGCCAACTCAACTTAACCTACAAGAAACATCTAAACTAAAAACTAAAGCTGATGTTGCCAAGTTTACTTACTAACACGGCATCTGAATATTATCACAGCAGGTACTTCTAAATAAATCATCTAGGTGGACAAGGCATATTTTTCACGTAGATCCTCGTAGTACGTTTTCCATCAACCTCTCGAAAGTAGCGGGGGCGTTACAGAGTCCAAAGGGCATTACCTTGGATTGGTAAAGACCACTTCCAGTGGAGAACACTGTCTCATATTTGTCTTTTTCGTCAATCCCCACCTGCCAGTATTTGCTTCTTACGTCCAAAGTAGAAGACTAATTTGAATCTGCCAATGTCTGTCCTAGGAGTATCGTCAATTCTGGGTAATGGGTACCTGAATTTCTTAGTGACATCGTTAAGCTTTCTGTAATTGCAACAAAATCTGGTAGATCCGCCAGCAAGCATACTGTCTACTAATGACTTTTTGTTGTTTGGTCATGGAATGTCTTCTAGGTGCTTGATGATTTTTATTTTAACAGTTCCGCCATTTTTACCCTCAAAAATATCCTTGTTCTCACAAAGCAAAAGTTCTGTTGAGGAAAGATGTTGCCAAGATGTTTCCAATTTGATTAGTGTTTGTACCAAAGTTTCTCTAACGAGGTATTTATTGTAAGCTTAATTTGGTTGTACAAGTTCAACGCTCCCAGAATCATTCTTCAACTGTCCACATATAATTTGTTCGGTGTTGACGTTTATCTTCACAGTTTATCTTCACATTTGCGGTCTCTCCAGTCACTGTGCGTAGAATAACTCCCCTTTGAAGTGGCTTTTCATTGAACTTTTTGGCAATGTTGGAATTCATGTAGGGATACAGCTGCAGCTCCCATTAATTTTCCCTTCATTAGTCCAACTGATTGCAGCCTTTCCTAACAATTTGCTTCAGTTGCACTAGCCAACACCCGCCCCTGTGTGTTGACTAATTATTGTAGTCTACCTGATTTTCCTTTGAAAGCTGAGAGTCACCACACCAGAAGATGAGCGAGATATATAGCCGTACTCTACAGTAAATCTTTAAATGTGCCTTTCTACCGCAGCGGTAATATTCGATTACCCCTTTCCAGTTTCGTTGATTGATGCTGGAACCAACCTTTATTCGTATTTCTTCCAAAACGTCCTTCATTGTGTATGCAATTTTTCCCATTGGTTCTTTTCCTTCTTGTATGGACACACCTTTGATCTTTGGCTTTAATATCTTATGTGCCGCTTCAATTTCCAGGGCTATCTATGTAGAAAAACATCAAATCGAATATAATAGAATTCCCAGAAAAGGCGAGCTTTCCGACGTAAACAAGTACCTAATTTCTTAGAATCCAGGACGGGTTGTCGACGTATCTTGTGAATCTTCTACTAACAAAGTTTTTTCAAGAAAAATCTCCGCCAAGCCAAAATTTTCATTTCTCTGTCAGAGATTCACTGTTTCAACATCAAGTACCTATTTTTATTGATAAAAATCAAAGTTACAAATTTCTATATAACCCTCCCCATCTACACACACAGCCAAGTCGCGTGTCTCTCTGAGTGTTTTATCGGAAATAGATTTTATTATGCGACATCGAGGACCCTTGCCGTGCAAACATATTGACTTGTTTAAAAAACAATTCCGGGGGGATGCTTTTTCAGATTCGACTTTGATAACTTTTAATGTTCTCACAGTATAGTAACAGTGACTCAAAACTCGATATATATGGGATTATTAATTTATTGATTGTTAGGTATGATGGAGTGTTATTTGCTGGCTGATGATAACCACCTGCAAAAATCTAATAAAGTGAACAACGTGTTATTTGCTTATAGTCTTTATCAAACGCAATTCAATAAGCCACACGAAATAATGAAGTTCTTTATAAATAGTGGCTAAATATGTAGGTATCATCCTCCCTCGTCCAATATTCAATAATTTAAATACAATTTACATACTTATTGAAAATGTTGATTTGCAATTCCAAATTATCCCGATGGAAAAAGGCCCGACCGGGTTTCTTTTCATTAAAAAAATTACCAATGCAAGAAAAATTAATTACAGGTCAATTCCGAATCCCCCGAAAAAGGTTTAAACCCGGTGAAACCTCAACAAGTGTTCCGCCGCGGTCCGGGAAAATGAACCTCTAATTGCGGTTATGAATAAGATTATTTTCCACTTTGTCGGTCGCAACTTTTCCAACAACGGAAATATTTCGCTTTGTTTCGCTGATAGACACTTCCACGAACCTTAATGCCTCCTTTTGTTTACCGATTAACGTTGCTTTTTGGTGAATTTACTTTTCGACGAAGAAAATAAACAAACAAATCGATCGCGGGTAATAAAAGTCGTCCTATCGACAAAAGGAGCATTAGCTCCTGGGGGTCCAAACAAAGAATTTAATATGTGCCAACGATCGACAATAGATAATCCCGGTGAAGCACGCCCGGTTAATCTCTGGATCTATATATGCTTACTTGTCTTCAGGGGGTCCTGGGGGACATAAAAGAGTCACGTGAGAACGTTTTAGGGGTAAATTCATTGGGTTGTTTTAATGAATTCTTGCCCTAGAAGTATTATTAATAAGTCACTGTTAAAATGTCAATGTATACATATTCGTATCTTGCAGCTATTTCACTGTCCAGTCTGATTCTGAAACATGTTGACTGAAGAATGCACAAAAATTATCTTGTTCATTTAGCTATTTCACTGTCTAGTCTGATTCTGGAATATGTTGACTGAAGAAGAGTTTAAACCTGTCTCTCCTCACAATGTTTCTTGTTATATGCACCCTAAATGCTAGCTATGACGTGGGCTAAACTTTCAGTAATGGAAGAGAAGCGAATCTAACCTGACCAATTTTCCATGATTATTAACATTCATTTTAAGAAGAGTGAAGACTTAAACTCACATTTGCCACTAGAAATCTTTCAAACTTCGTAACTCAGACCAAAGCAACAAATTCTGATTAGGTAATATATTTTGATGCAAATCTGTGGATTTGGCAACACTGTGACCATATGTTTGACTCTACATGAGAAAAAATCATAACACACCGTAAATTTAGTGGATATTAAATCAAAAGAATTATTAGAATGTACCTATTCAACAAGTTATTTAAAAGTGTTGGAAATAAAGGTGGCTAATTTTGGAAAGTTACAACCCAAAAATTATTCAAAATAAACATCGTTTTGCTGTTGATGCAAGTGCTACGTTGCCATAATAATGGATTTTGCAGCTAATTAGAAAATGAATTGCGATGTGTGCTGTGCTTCAATCAGAAAAAAAAACGTTTTCATGTGTGATCATTTTAAGTATCAGATATGTAAAACATGTAGAGATGTTACTTCATCAGAAATCAAAGTGTTACAACTAAATTCCTGAGTCATGAAATTTTTTTGTCAAAAATGCATTAAATATGAATGATGCAATAAATTTATTGCAAGCAAGGTTGGATGATAAAGAGAAAATAATAGGATACCAGGAAGAATTAATTCAAAATCTTAAGACTGAAGTAGAAAATCTCAAGTTAAAGGAGATGGAAGAACTTAGAAGAGAAGTAAATACATACAGTGGAGCAGTTAAAAGTTGAAGTGGCATCATAATTCATAATAAAACCAAATGAAATTACAACACAAGCAGTAGAGGAGAAGATTGACCCATCAGCGTTAGGCGTGAGAATAACTATTCACATATCTGCGAGGAAGAATGGCAATATCCTACAACAATGAAAGTGAATCAAAAATTTTACAACCAAACATTGAGAAACAGTTGGTCCAAAATTATGAGGTAAATGAACATGAGAAGAAAAAACCAAGAATTAAAGAACAGAAAATCATTGCAGAAAATGAAGAAATGTTGATAGAAAAAATAATGAAACAAAACAGGATAACGACGGAAGACAGTAAATTAACATTAAGAGTGATATTCAAATATGAAACCAAAGAAGAAAAGACAAATATAGTCCTTGAAATTGACTCCTCTACATATACACAATTATGTCTTGAGAAATATAGGATGGGGGACTTGCAGATATGTGGATCATGTAAATGTGATTCAGTGTTTTAATTCCTGGAAGTTTGGGCACATGGCCAAGGATTGAAAAACCTGTTTGTGGAAAATGCGGAGAAGATCATAAGACAAGGGAATATAATAATAATACTGAGAAATGCGTAAACTGTAGCCAAGCTGCCCATAAACTAAACATAGGAAATATTAAGATCCCTGCCATATTTGGAAAGAATGTATAGCTAATGTATCTTAACATACAGAGCCTGCTTCCGCACAAAACAGAAGTAAATTGGATTGTGAATAAGCTGGAACCAGACATAGTATATCGATTTTAATATAAACATGGCACTTGACACCTACTATTCAAGAAAACTGAAGACAACTTTAGCGGAATTGAAAGTTTACCAACAAATGGATAAATTTACGAGAATTACTGTAGGAGGAGCCTCAATAATAAATTCATTGGTTACTGGATGTAAAGACATTAATTTTGAAACACATTATGTGTAAGAAACTCTCAAAAGGGCTTCTTGCCTATTTTAGTTTGTGTAGAGCAATCTACAAAGTTCGATTGTGCCCATATTTTTCATTAGCGACTTTTTTCGTTTATCATATGCGCACACGTCACTTGCTGGAAGCAGCTGCATTTTTATGCTGCCTAGTCCGAGATTTTAAGAATAATATATTCTCGGCCGCAGAGTAGACAACACACTCTCGCTACGTGACCCGTACAAAGTTGTGTCGTATCGGACGGTTCGGTCACTACAACGAAACTGCCCCTATTTTACTACCCTAAGAAGCTACAGAGTACTCTGTTACTGGTGTTTTGATTATTATATTTACGATTGTCATTAGTGAGTCAAGTTGTCAAAAAATATAAAAAAGTTATCAAACTTTAGTCAGTCATTCTCTATTTTCTATCTTAAGCTCAAGATAGAAAAACGGTTCTTCAAGCCCAGATATTTTATACTTTATTAAAGGTAGGTAATATTAGCGCCTACAATAACTTTGGAATTAGATAGAAAAGCAAAATATGAAACAGAAGAAAAAACAATAATTGATTACAGCAGATTAAATGAACTGGAATTCCAGCTTGATCTGATGGTTAAGGAATGGAACTCTGATTTGCACTTAGAGGAAACATCACAACGTCTAGTGGCCAACATATCCAATACTTTGAACCAACATGTTCCACTAAAGAAAATTAAAATAAAATAGCGATGGGGTAACAAAAAATGGTGGACAGATAAAATAGGGAAAGAAATAAAACAACGAGACATAGGTATATTATAAGTGAGCAGTTATAACACATAACGTAGAAGACTGGGATAAGTTCAGACAGAAAAGAAACTTAATGGTGAACAAAGTTCGATTTGTATGAAAAGCTATTAGAACCAAGTGTAAAAACCCAATTAATTCAATACATAGAAGAAAATGGACTACTGACAACTTACCAGGCAGGATTTAAGAAGAGTAACAGCTGTGAGACCGCTCTTCAAAATGTATTGGCCAATTGGAAATCTGCATTGCAAGAGAATTTATTCATTTGGGCCGTTTTCCTTGATTTCCGTAGAGCGTTTGAAACCATTATTGATAAATAGTATATTGTGTATTTAGGTGGAAAAGTGACACATTCTCGGCCGACGGTGTAAGTTGACGGGCGAGGCGTAGCCGAGGCCGGCAAACACCGAAAGCCGAGAATGTGCTTTTCCACCGAAATACACATACTATTTTTTCTGCGATCGGTTAAATACCTGTTAAATGTTTGTCTTTTAGTTCCAATTAGAGGTGGGAAACTATCGAAGAATCTAACTATCGATATATCGATAGTGACGAATAAAAACTATCGATGTAACTATATGTATCGATATAACTATCGATAAAAAAAGGGTATACGTTTTGGACCCAATTTGTATTTGGGGTTTCAGCAATTAGCAGGTCAGGGCAAGCCAAAATGGTAATATTGTGAATATCAATATGTTTATGTTTAATTACACACGTTCTTTTTTCTTCAAGCTGGAAGTGAAGAACAGAAATAAACATCACTTTGGAGTGAAATACAGTGTAGTTGAGTTGTGTAGGTTGTTGTTGTTAACTGATAATAACAGGAAACATAAATAATCTTCATCTTTTTTAATTTTGATTTCAACTAACATACCATCAAAACCAAAATAAAAAAACATCAAGGTTGTTTGAGAGATGGTAGGTTTCCTGATGACTTAACTTTTATGGCGTCATCTGGGGTGCCTCAACATAATTCTAAATCTCCAAAAGGCACCCCAGACCAGATGACGTCATCAAGTTACCCATTACCAGACAACCTATTAACTTTAGGAGCCTTAATAAAAGATGAAATGTATGATATTGCTTGACACTTGACATTGCTGACATAAGAAAAGACAGGAGAACTACTATCGATTGTCCAAGTAGAACTATCGATAGTTCGATAGTGTAGCAAACTATCGATATATCGATAATTACTATCGATAGTTTCCCACCGCCGGAAAAGTGTTTCCCGTATTGTTATTCATTGATTCCTTAGCAACTATTGAATAATAATTGAAATACCAGAATATTGAGTTTTGCGACCTGTCAACCGGTCAAAAATGCTGACATTTCTTGTCAATCGCAGAAAAAAATATTAGAGCCTTTAGGACTATGTGCAAATGCTTTGGCATGGATTGAGAGTTACTTGCAGAACAGGACACAAAAAACGATATACCGGGTGCCCATGAAATTTCTTACCGGCTGCCATTTTTTTATTTGTTTATCGATATTAACGAAACTTGGTAGGCTTGATATTTGATGGATACAAGTAGAAAAAAAGATGAGTCAATCATGGACCCGATGACTCCACCAATTGTGCGATTATCGCGAGCTTCCGATACAGCTGATGGTCGATATTTATTGGCTAGACTAAGAGACCCTGCCATTCTTAAAGCTCTTAGGCTATTCCTGGCTTATCTCCATGACCAACCATCCACCGTGTGTTTTGATGAGCACACTAACACCAGCATCAAATTAATGTTAGCTTCGGAGGGACTTCCTAGTGACTTGGACTCATTGCGGAAGTTATATTTCCGTTTCCACAACGCGTATGGTATTGGTCTGGCTGAAGTTGACGTTGATATCTCCGCCTTCAGGTCTTACTTCTCGTCCGAGAAACTTCTCCGGTTACAGAATATTAGGGAAAGTCAGAGCAAATATTTCTCTATTGGCTCTCCACGTAATAATAAATTTTTTTAGATAAGGTGACGCGACCAGAGGATCAAGCACCCTCTGTAAGGTTGGACGATGGCAAGCTTAGCGTATTTCTTATTAATATTCAGTCCTTAAGACACAAAACAGATGAATTATTTCTTTTATTAGAAGAGCTTAATTTTCCAGAAATCATCGCCATTACTGAACACTGGTTAAATATGGATGAACCTGTGTTTGTCAAAAATTACACCTCAATAGCTAGATTTAATCGAAGTAATTTATCTCACGGAGGCACTATGATAATGTCCACTAATAATGACTTTACGGCAATAACCAAGTTTGATAATTTATTATCGGAAAAAATATTTGAATTTTCCATCGTCTATCATAGTGGCTTTGACCTTTATATTGTTTGTTTATATCGATCACCGGACACAGGCGCGCACATGTTTTGTCGGAATTTGCTGAGCTTGCTTGACTCCCTGCCCTTGAATTGCAAAATAATTTTATGTGGTGACTATAATATAAATTTTTCCTGTGTGTGCGCTGCTCAAGAATCTCTCCAGTCCATTTTCGACTCCTTTGGGATTGTGATGCATGTAAACTCTCCAACCAGAATAACCAAAACTAGTTCTACTACCATTGACTATGTCGCTTCATCTTTTGATCCAGAATTGGTCAACTGTTCTATTTTTAGTGCAGGGTTTTCTGACCACGAAGCAGTATTAACGAATTTCTCATTGAATTCCTTACGTAAGGGTGCTTCCCGCAAATTGGGCAGAATATTTTCGGATGGAAATTTTTTAAATTTCAGTCAACTTTGCTTATCAGTTGACTGGGTCGTCCACTCAGATGATGTTGACTCCGAGTTCTCTAGATTCATAAATACCCTATCTGACCTGGCGACTAAATCCTCTGCTCTCAGACCCATCAAAGTCAAACGGCATAAACCATGGTCCACTAGTGGCTTGCGTACTTCTGGAAAAAATATGCGATCCTTGTCTCATCTAAAAAAATTCTCGGATAGCGTCTTCTTCAATGATTACGTAAAATTATACCGAAAAGTCTATCAGAAAACCATAAAAGCCGCCAAAGACATTTATTATAATAGGAGGCTGGCAAACTCCAAAAATGTTGCAAAAGAAACATGGTCAATTGTTAATGACTTGAGGAATAAGGCTTCTTCATCTAGCAAAATTCCTACTTCACCTGAGATCCTTAACGATTACTTTGTTGATGTGGCTAAGAATTTAGTGAATACCTTAACTCCTTCCCGGGACCCACTTTCATATCTCCCGAATGCTAAGGTGAACTTACACAGTTTCTTCTTCACGCCTGTAGTAGTTCCAGAGCTTCGCAGTACAATCAAAGATATTAAAAACAAATCTTCATCTGGGACTGATGGACTCACCCTCAAAATGTTCTCTAATCTTCCTGATTGTACATTAAAACATCTTACTACTCTGATCAACAAGTCGTTTCTAAATGGAGCTTTTCCAAACTGTCTTAAGATGGCGATAATTATCCCACTGCATAAGGGAGGTGATAAGGAGCTACCTTCAAACTATCGCCACATTGCACTCCTTCCTACGCTATCAAAGATCATAGAAAGATTGGTTAAAAAGAGGCTTCTATCATTTCTCTCTAAATATAATATTCTAACTACCAGTCAATTCAGTTTCCTAAGTAACAAATGTACTAATGATGCAATGTTTTCCTTTTTCAATAATGTATACTCCAGCCTGAACTGCCACCACTCTACAGCCTCAATTTTCTGTGATTTCTCCAAAGCTTTCGACTGTGTTAATCATAATATCTTAATTAACACATTACAGTTCTACGGTTTCAGAGGAATGGCTCTCGAATGGTTTAAGTCTTATCTTGGTAACAGAGGTCAGCTTGTGAGGGTGGACTCGACCTTGTCCTCTTGTAAACCAATTGAATGTGGTGTGCCTCAGGGTTCAGTTCTTGGCCCTATTTTGTTCCTGCTATTTATTAACGACATTGCTAGTCTGGATATTAGCGGCAAAGTTTGTCTCTTCTCAGACGATACTAGTTTCACTTGGAGCAACCCGGATATTACGGAACTCCATAGAACCGTATCTAGTGACTTAATCACCATCAAATCATGGTGTGACTCAAATCTCCTGTGCCTCAACCTCTCTAAAACCAAAGTTTTATCTTACAGAGCTTCGCTCCAATCTGTAGTACTGGATAACAATACCATGGAGGCCGTTGATTCCGTGAAATTCCTGGGGCTTGTTGTTGATAAATCTCTAAAGTGGGACCTGCATATCGACGCCTTAGCAAAGAAATTAAGTTCGGCCTGTTTTGCACTGAGATCTGTTTCCAGGGAGCTTAACTCGGCAACTTGCAGGATGGTATATTATGCTCTTGTTGAGTCGCATTTACGTTACGCCCTTCCATTCTGGGGCACGTGTTGTGCGTCTCAATTTGAACGCATTTTTAGACTGCAGAAGAGAGCTCTTCGTTATTCTTTGGGACTTGGTAGTAGAACTCACTGCCGGGAATTTTTTATCAAGTCTAGTATATTGACTCTTCCATCTTTATTTATTTTCGAATCCGTCTGCTTAATTCGTAAGCACTTAATATCAGCTATCTCAGAGAGGCCATCTCACAATTATCCACTGAGGAACGCAGAGTTGGATCTTTATCTGCCAATCCCGCGCTCAGAGTTAGTTAAAAGTTCGATACTTTATAATGCTAAAAAGATGCATAATCATCTACCGCCTAACATCAGGTCCATTGCATCTTTTCTCGAATTTCGCAGGGCGTTGAGGGTGTATTTGTATTTACTGGGGAGAGCCTTGTACACAGTAAGCGAGTTGTTTATGGTTTCCTAATTCTAAATTTTGAGCAGCTTACTCACAGGTTTTGTTTTTGTTCCTGTATCATGATAGGTTATTATAAGTTATTGTTTGTTTGTTTTTTTAGTACCTATAGTATGCTTACTCGCACAGTATAAGCAGTTAGACCTAGATGTTTGTTTATTAGTTTTAATCAAATTTTGACCATGAACTATTTGAGGACGTAAAACGACCTGTAGAATCCGAAAAACAAAAAATATACAGGGTGTGCCATTTAAAAATCAAAAGTTCCGGTCATTTCTGGTGGAACCGGAAGTCAGGAAAAATTGTCCTAAATGCATAAAAATGGTGTTTGGATAGAATATCAACCCTACCAAGTTTCGTTGATATTAATGGACAAATAAAAAAATGGCAGCCGGAAAGTGATCTCGTATAGCAACACCGAATCATCGAGTATAGGGAAATCACACTAGGAGTGCCGCAAGGGACCAGATTTGTTCATTATATACATTAACGACATAGTAAAGTGGACGAAAAATTGTATCATATAACTATTTGCAGATGATACATTGTTGTATTTCATTGGAAATGATGTACAACACATAATCAAAATCATTAACAAAGAACTGAAATCCATTTCAAGGTGGTTACAATACAAAAATTTGAAATTAAATATTGAAAAGACTAAATTTATGTTGGTGAAAAATAGGGACACGGCGCAAGAAAACCAATTACATCACGGTGTAGAAATGGATGGCATTCAAATAGAAAAAGTGACGGAATTCAAGTATCTGGGAGTTCTAACTTTTACCAACCATGCGACCTATGTGACAAGGAAAATAGCGAAGAAAGTATATGCATTGGGTCGTCTGCGTAATACTCTTTATTGCAAGGGCAAAAACTTTAATTTATAAATCAGTTATACATACAACCATATTTATTCTATTATCCAACAGTATTGCTCACTTTTAACTAACTCTGAAATTGCACAAATACAAAAGAGACAAAACATGGTACTACGTGTTATTCCCTTCATCAGTGTGGTGGAGTATGGCATACCCCAGATGATCTTTTTATCCTTGCATTTTCCAAATTCGAGTACGTGACGCCAGCTAGCGTTCAGTAGCTTGAGTTATTGTGTTGATCTACATAATAAAATAAGGCCCACCGCCAAATATTGTATCAGTCATGACTCGTGAATTAGGCGACATCAAATGCAACCGCCTTTGATGTCATACCCCACCACGCTGATCGTGTAACTATTTTCTGCAAGTGATTTCTGGAGAAGTAGGCAAGCAAGATATGTTATTTCTATCAATTTTTCGCTCATGATACATTTTTCCATGTAGTTATAATTGGATATC
Organism: Ceutorhynchus assimilis; assembly: GCA_917834065.1. Taxonomy (NCBI): domain Eukaryota; kingdom Metazoa; phylum Arthropoda; class Insecta; order Coleoptera; family Curculionidae; genus Ceutorhynchus; species Ceutorhynchus assimilis. The sequence goes on along the minus strand of OU892289.1, from coordinate 6,202,666 downwards.
ATGTTATACATGGCAGAGCAAGCTCATTTGCGAAAACTATGGGAAGAGAAAGATATAGAGAAAAATCCTCGCCTGCCCAGAGTTTTGAGACCATTGAGTCAAAAAAAAAATCAGCCAGGTCTCATGGAAAACCAGAACAAACGAAGAAGAGTATATCTAAGAGATGTATGATTTGTCCTCGAGCAAAAAACAGAAAGATATTTTACTGCTGTCAGAAATGTGGGACATCCATTATGCATGGAACATGAATCTACAAGACTTTTGTATACCCGTTCGCAGTGTACACGACCGAAACACTGGAAATGCAGATAATTTTTATATTCCCACTGTTATGAGAAACTTTGATCAAAGAAAATGTTTTTCATAATGGATTGAAAATTTACACTGACTTACTTACCTAATGGTGTTAAGCATTCTCCTAATTTGAGGGAATTTAGAAGAAGATGCCGTTTGTTTATAGCAGATATACAACACAGTGATTCCATAAAGTCATGCGTGAATTGAACATCTGTTTCACTGGTTAATTTGATATTGTATTTTCTTAAAAGAAATGACTTCAGTAGATACTTGAGAGTGAAAGTTGATAAGATAAGATGTAAGTGCAGACATTTGAGAATAGGAAAAATAAATTGTTTCTAAAGCCTGAATATGCTGGACATCCTAAGAACCTGCCTATTTTTGTTCAGTCAAACAAGTCCAACTCATCGACATTGATACAGCAAGAGTTGAAATAAAAGTAGGTATATTCAAATCAAAAATAAGTAATGAGCTGAAAACTAAGTCAAAAATTCTCAATGTAGGACAGAATCTTCAAATCTATGCAGATGCACCATGTCTTTATTGAAAACCCAAACAAGGGTTAGAAAATGACAAATAATAATAACCCCATTTATTTGGTTGGTATAGGGGCTCGCAGATGATAACCACTTCTCGGTTAATAGTCGACTGCGTTTATTTACGATTTCAAAAAACCGCATAGACTCTAAGTCTCTATTCAACAAAATTAGCCAGAGCGTTATGGAGAGGTCCAATCGTACCTCTATGTGGTCCCTACTCGTTCATACAGGCATGCTGGGTTTTTTTTTTCAAATGAGTTTGTTGAGGGGAGATAATTTTAGCTTTTTGATGGATTTAAAATAATTCTCAAATTTTATGCTAATATATGTGAAACACCCCTCTAAACACTAACTTAGTATATATCCGTACAGCTATTGTCTTCAGGTAATATATGGAGCCATTAGAGATTCAATATCGTTTGACAGAATCGTAAAAGGGGCGACCCTAATACTACACGACCCCATGGGGCGACCGACACGGTCATTAGGGGTTAAATGGAGGCTATGTCTATGTTGTTGGGTAAAGTAATTTTGTTGTCCAAATTTTTTCTCAAAAAAAGGCCAGAATATTGTGCATCTACAGAGGTTTTATGCGTGCTTACTTTTCACCCTCTATATAGTAGGTTTGGCTCCAGTTTAATATTCGACCGGGGTTGCAGCCCATCTATCAGGGGGGATGCGAACAGACAAGAGTTTTATTAAAAGTCACGGATCGTATACACTGTCAGTTTTGCCAAAAGGGCACCAGACCGATTCGCTTTTCTCTGACAGTATTTTTTAGTAGTTGTAGTTGTGTTTTCACCAAAAACTTATTGAGCTAAAAATATAGTATTTGTAGTCAAAATCCACCCGCACTAAAAAATATAGATAAGATAACTGCAGGTGTAACTTTTGTTGTCTATACGCACCTGTGTACTTTTATGTTTTCTCCTTTTTATTTGCTCACCGACGATAATATTTACTCGCTTGTTACTGAATTTTGTTTCCTGATTATTTTTCAGATATAAAGTTAATGCCGACTTTGGTAAATATTATTCATTAGGTTCGTGTATTCATGCTTGCATAGATTTTTCCATTGACGGCTTCCTTTGTATATCTATTATACTTTACTTTGCATTTTGAATCGTCGTTTGCTGAAGAATCAAGAAACAAGTCAGTTCTTAACTTGTTTATCATTACATGGAGTCATAGAAATAACGAATCCGGGATACATTTGTTAAGAAAAACAAGAAAACTACAATGATAGAACAAGCAAATAACGACTCTAGAGTGATTGGTGTACCTACGTCCTCCAAAGCACCTTGTTTTAAACTCCGGAAATATGACTATAAGAGAATGGAAAAATTGAATACAACAACAAAAATATACACGTTTTCAAGATATCTAGCATATTTCAGCTTCTCAAATGTCTTCGGTCTCATCTTATTTTATCAACATAACTTTAATTATTCTCTCAAGTAGTATGTACTACTCTTTTCTCTCAAAAACTATCTACTACTACTCTTCTCTTCAAGAAATACAATACCTAGTGTACCTACCTACTTATTATCCAGTCAGACCAATTATTAGTTAACAGTTAACATTGACTGATGGAATTACTGGGCGATATCGAAGCCAAAAGAGAAAACGTTTGCAATCAGAACCAAAGTAGTGAAGAAGAAAATGAAGAATAGTAAGTATACTCACGTGAAACGTTTTGAATTGCAATATTTGGATGTCCACCATGATTATCTTCATCATTATTTTCGAAATTATAATCGCTATCATAAGAATCATCATTTTCCTCTTCTTCACAAGAACTTTCAAATTCGCTGGTTGATGAATTTTTTCAGGAGAAGAAAGTATATATCCATTTCAAGTAATAAGCAATTCTTTTTTTCCATTCCAAGCTCTTGAAATATCATTCTATTCCCTTCTGAATTTCTTAAAATTAAAGTGTTGAAAGTTGAAGAGCGACTGAATGCTGTATTTTTAGTTTATTATTTTCTCAATTTTGTTCATAAAAGTTCATGAGCCTGATGCAGGGGCGCCGGGTTTCAGAAGACCTCGTGGGTGCCTGTGTTTATGCACCGGCATTTATGAGGGGGGGGGTGAACAGCCCGCTGGTGGCGAAAAAACTTCTCCAAAAGCCAAGCCTAAAAACGTTTACCAGCATTCTTTAATTAACATTCGGACGAGTGTCTAAGAAAGGAATGGTAATACATTTCAAACAACGTAGTTCACACCTTTCCATATTCATTTTCCAGCTGCGGGAACTAGTGTTGCTTGGTGCTTGGTAAGTTTTTTGCGGTGTCTGCTAAAATTGGAAAAAAAGAACGACTATAAGGGTAAAGAGTAGAGTGTCTTCACAGCTATCAGAATATTACCCACTTCTACCACGTAAAAGCCCCCCCCCAACATAGCCATCAGCCCACCATTAATCTATTTTCAAAAGGCGCTGCCGATCTAGAGATTTTCCCACGGTATCGAAAAACTTCCTAGGCTCAAGTGCCCCCAGCTATCAGACTAGCAGATTCACAAGCAAAATATTTATTATTGCAATAAAATTAATGCACCTGTTCATGACCAATACCCACCTCACAGCTATCAGAGCAATACCCACCTCCACTACGTCAAAAAGCTTTTACTCTGAAGAGGTACCTCTTTCCATATCCCTTCACTTTCTTGAAAACTAAAGAATATTTCAACAATTCCTGCATTTGTATTCGTCAATAGTGTTCTAAACTCCATTGCAATAATAACATTTTGCTTGTGAATCTGGTGAACCACTTACGTAGTAGAGGTGGGTATTGGTCTGATAGCCGGGGGCACTTGAGGCAGGGAAGTTTTTCGATACCGTGGGAAAATCTCTAGATCGGCGGCGCTTTTGATCTGAAATTTTGGGGATTTGACCCGGGCCAACCCCAAAATTGACGAATTCAAATACAAATGGAAGAATTGGTTAAATATTCTTTAGTTTTCAAGAAAGTGAAGGGATGTTTTTTGACTCGAGTTTTTCAGTTAAAAAATGCTCATTCAGGGAATACTTAAGAAATTTTTAAAATAAATTTACTGTAGCCGAAATATTTAAAAGCATTGGTGATGCGATAATTTTTGTGCGGTGTGTATAAATATATATCAAGGTATTTCTTATTGGAAGTCAAATAGGCAATATTGCAATTTTTTTATCCGCATTCTTTCCATAGTGCTAGACTCGTAAGGCGAACTTTAGTGGTATGATGGCTGTGCTGGAGGGGAGTTTTTTCGTGGTAGAGGTGGGTATTGGTCTGATAGCTGTAAAAACACTCTACTGTAAAGTGTGGAAAACTCTCCTGCAGATATTCTTTTCCAAGCAGCATGTACCGAAAATCTGCGTTTTACGCTGTTCTTCATAAAAGATTTTTGATTTTCTTCATCTTCTTCTTCTTCTAAACAAAGTACCACCATGCTCTGATATCAACTGCCAGTACTGGATTTACTGTGCTGATTTTACTGTCATTTGCCGTTCTAATTTCAACAGGGTAGATACTCTTGTGGTCATTCAGTACTGAATCGACTGAATCCAGTGTACCTACTGAAAATAATATCGGAACGGTGTCCAGTAAATTCAGTACTGACAGAGTTAATATCGGAACATAAACTATATAAGGCTATGGTCCGAATATGACCAAACGTTAACCATTAGCTCTGTTCCAACAGACATGAGAACCGTTCCAGAACTAATAATTTCCAGTTGCCCACCTATTTTTCAATAAGTTGAACGTTTTTCCTAATTGACAAATGGATTGATCGACTGGAAATTACCGTTCTAGAAAGGTTTTCATGTCTGCTGGAACAGAGCTAAAGTAACCGAATCGGTCGACAGATGTTTACTGAAAATTCCGGTTACTTTGGGGAACGCAAATATGGAAATAAAACATAATTGACAGAAGTTACAGATAAAACCTTGATAAAACCAACAGAACCGACATCCGATGGCCGGTAACTATTTTGACATTTGGTTAACCAGATTTCAGGAACCCGAGGTACAAAATTAACCAGTTTTCCAGGAAGAGGATCATCAGTTTTTAAGTCTATGCTCGTGGGTGCTTCGCACCCACTGTTTAGGTCTCGTGGGTGCTCGAGCCCCCGAGCACCCACGTAGTCGGCGCCCCTGGCCTGATGGAATACAACAATTCTTCCTTCCATTCAAGTATTATTTATTTATTTTCGTTTCAATTTTTATCCATTCCAGGCTCTGGAATTATTACTCTATTCTCTTCTTAAGTTCTTGAGTGAGGAATTTTGAAGAAATTCTCTTGAATTATCCATTTATTCTTTTCTCGTTTTCTTGCCCTAAAAATATTGAAGGAAAGTTCAAGAGCCTGGAATATATAACAATTCTTCATTCTATTTAAGTATTTTTCATTTGTATCCTTTCCAATTTTTGTCCATTACAGGCTCTTGAAGTATTTCATTCACTCCTTAATTTCTTGAGTGAGGCAATTTGAAGAAATTCTCTTGAATTATCCCTCCATTCCTTTCTCATTTTCTTGACCTAAAAAGAATGAAGTACCTAAGTTCAAGAGCCTGGAATAGAAACATTATTCTTCCTTATTCTACTCAAGAGTTTCCCATTTATTTTTATTTCAATTTTTGTCCATGCCAGGCCTACGAAATTGCATCGAGACTCCGGCCAAATTCCAAGAATTCTGTTATTTTATGTCTAAACCGCGGCTATCCTTAACCTGGGAATTTTATTGTATGCTCAGAATTTGATGCTCTAAGAGTAAAGTTAAAGAAAATAAAAATGGACGTAAGGCTCACATTGGTTTACTTAAAGGAAAAACAAATTGGAATACATGGAAATACAAGCTATATGCATTTTGTTGAGAGGAATTAAAGGTGAACCTGACGTAAAAGAAGGTGAACTAGTTTCGCCTAAACCTGTAGAAGAAAATGTAACAGCAGAGGTAAAATCCAAGTACGAAAAAGATTTATTAAACTAATAGTAATGTCCTGATAATTATGTCTGTTAACATGACACAAGAAACTTTGGAAGAAGTTATGCGATTGTCTAATGCTAGAGAGTAGAGATGTGAACGAAGCCGAATAATTATTCGGTATTCGGCGGTATTTCAGCTATTCGGTATTCGGCCGAATATTGGATTTCCACTACCGAATATTTCTTGTTCGGATATTTTACTGAATTTTCCAACATAAGGTATTTTTAATTAGGTAATATCGATTCGAAAAAGAAAATAAAAATACAAACTTCTGGGCCTTTATTCTCGAAACAGGGGAGCCGTGTTTTCATAAAAAAAGAGGTTCTGTCTAAGGGTGGGTATTATAAAACTAATTTGACAGTTAACTTAAAAGTTATAACTTCTGGAATGACGTTACTTAGATTTATAATACCCGACCTTAGTCATTCACATTTATATTTCCATAACGCTGACAAAGACAAAGCAATCGTTCTCGTGACAACGCTGTCCTTTGGTTTCGAGAATAGACATCCTGGCGTTAAGAAATTCAACTTAACAAAGAATATAATAAAAAAATATAAGTATAGTAGAAAAATAATAAGGGGCAGAAAAATCAATATTGAAAATCAATTAACTGGTAGGTTATGATGAAAGACCAAATGCCCCGCTTTAGGTAATAACCGTAATAACCGATTTCTTCTATTCTCGGTCTCGCACAGGTTTCCAGCTTCTGAGAATAGTTGCTCACTGTAAACGGTACTTGAAGGAGCTTATAAATAGAGCTTTCCAGCTAGCTCATTTTTGGATATTTTGTAATGGTATGTATTTCTTCCACCAAGAAAATGGAAAATGGTCTTTGTTTATTATTTCACTCGATAAATAAGCCTCTAACTCAATTATTGTAATATCTTTTTTGCGATTGAAATGATCAAAGTCCCTATTAGTCAAGGCCATTTCATTATAATAATTGAGCTCTGACATGCTTTAATAACTATTCGATATTCGGCCGAATATTTGGTTTAAATTCAGCCGAATATCCGGTATTCGGTTATTCGGCCAAACTACTATTCGTCACATCACTACTAGAGAGGTTTGGTTAGAACTACATAGATTATACGATGATAATGTCGAGGACAAGACGTATGATGTTTGTATGCAATTTTTCAGTTACGTAATCTGATGTTGATATCGCAGCTCAAGAATCTACGGAATTACCTACAAAAAGAAATCTTCAGATAAAATGACTGCACAAAACCCATGTACGTGCGATTTACCTGAGGTTTAACTGATTTGCAAAATTTTTGGAGACTACCTGCCGAGTATTTCTCATTCAAGTCTAGATAAATCTTAAGGTCGAATAAGTATAGAACTATAGACAATTTAATAAATCAGCTTTGTGCATATGAGAAAACCTTGTCTAGTAAACCAGAAACGATGCAGGAAGTAGGTATTGCAAATATCAAATAAAAAACGCAATTTTACTTATAAGTATTGCAAATAAGGACCTCATAATAGAGTACGAGATTATCGCCCCAAATGGAAAGCTGATGGTGAGCCACGGAAGGAACAGAAACAAAAAGACAATGTAAGTGAAATAAATAATGTTTTCCTGTACTGCGAGAGTCATATCACCAATCAAAGTGATTGGTTTGAAAGTTACGTGTCATTTGATAGTTATCACCAAGTTACAACGGCAAACGCAAATTCAGTAGCAGCCCAGGCTCATGGAACCATAACAGTAAAATCCTGTGTGAAAGGAAAGAAGCACCAGCTTTCACTAACAAATGTGGGGTAGGTACGTACCCAGTATAAGGAAACACTTTCTTTCAACGTTATCCGCACATGATAGAAATTCGGAAAGTGAGTTTGTTCCGAAGGCAGTTTTCAGTTATTTGGAGAAACCATTCTATAGTGGAATTTAGGAATATTTTAGATTTTAGGATTAAACAAGTTGGTTATATGGAAAGCATAAGGCTGGTCCTTACCAAAAGAAGTTAATTTAGTCAGCGATAACAATGTGCTACAGCCATACCACGAAAGATTTGGACATCAAAATGAAACACGTATAAGGACCATATCGAAGCCTGAACTAGACATAGAAGTTAACCTTGATAGTGATCTTTGTGAAGGCTGTTTATATGGAAAAGCTCATGTTTTGAAATTTGGCACTATAGAGAACGAGCCAAAGTGTCAGGTGAGTTTATACACTTCGATATGTGTGGACCCATCGACAGGTCATATCAGACTATCGCTATTTTGTATTGTTCAAAGATGACTTTAGTAGGTACCGTTTCATCTACTTTATGAAGCACAAATCAGAAGTGGTAGAGAAGCTAATGCTTGTTTTAAATGAAATTGAAGCCCAAAAGAGCTTTTATCAGACAAGGCGGTGGGGAATTCGACAATAACGAAGTACGAAAAATCTAGGCTATCGTGGCAGGACAGAGGTTAATCATGCCATACACACCACAACAGAACGGTTTTTCCGAAAGAGAAAATAGAACTGTTATGGAGACTGCAATGGCTTTGATGCTCGCCAGAGAAGAAATCTTCTTTTGAAGTTTGGAATAAGAAGAAGCCTAACCTGAAACATCTAAGAGTAATAATAGGTATAGTATAGGTATTTGCTACGCTCATATTTCTAAAGTTAACGTTAGACAATGAATAAGAAAGCTGTTAAGGGTAGGTATTCTCCTAGGTTACGAAAATGATGATGGATACAGAATTTGGCCAATAGAACAAAGAACACTTGTTCGATCAACAGACGTCATTTTTGATGAGTTTAAACAAACCTTCAGAAACTCAAAAACAAGTAGAAAATAACAGTTTTCCTTTGCTACCAATGAAACTTGTTGAAAGTGAAGAAGAGTTACAGAATTCATCAAATAATGAACGCAAAGATCAGATAGAACAAGATGAACAGTTTTCTGAAGAATACCAGATTCAAGATGAAATGTATCAACATTTGGAGATACCAGAACCAACAGATACAAGTCTGGAAATGACAGATCCGACAGAAAATGAACATAGAACAGTACAAGATAACTTAGAGGATCAAACTGGAATAAGAAAACTACTGAGAAAGAGAACAGAGCTAAAAAAACTCTGTTCGTTTTGAGGATTATGTTATCACAGTTGGTGCAGAAATAAGTGAACCACAGGAGCCACTAAGCTACAAAGATGATATTACGTGCAATGATAAAGACAATTGTGACAAAAGAAAAGGTGAAGATTACGATCAGACATACAGTCTTGTAGCCAAGGGAGGAACAATTAGGTCACTGCTCAGTATTGCTGCTAGCAACGAATATGACACTCAGTTCGACGTATACACTGCATTTCTCTATGGAAAACTAAATGAAAAAGCCTATATGAAGCAACCAGAGACGTATAAAGATGGGAATAACATGGTCTATAAACTTCAGCGCAGTCTTTATGGTCTAAATCACGCATCTAGATATTGCAATCAAAGATTTACCGATTACATAGAAGTTCTCAGTTTTAAAAGATCAAGATATTGTTTGTGAATGAAGTGAGTTTTGGTAATAGACCCGGAATCCATATGACAATACCAACAAATCTTCTTAACAAGGAATGAGGATGTTTCAAAGAATACCAACTTTTCTTTTCGTTAATTAATTGTAAGGAAACCTTATCACAGACAAATAGGAAATTAGAAGGGAAATACAAATATTTTACAAACAGCTCTACCAAACAACTATACCAATCTCAAATGGACACATTACAAACGTAGGCTCAGAAGACATGCCAAAATACCACCATCAGAAATTAAATACGCATTCCAACAGATGAAAAACGGCAAGAGTCCGGCAGAAGATCGAATAACACCGGAAATGCTGAAGATGGGTGGAAAAACACTAACAGAGACAATAGGAATGCTGTTGAACAAATGTCTGATAGAGGGATAAATCCCGGAATCATAGAAAAATGCCGAAGTCGTGATAATATACAACAAAGAGGATCGCTCAAATATAGAAAACTATAGACCAATAAGCCTATTATCACAACTATATAAAATTTTCACTAGAATTATCAACAATCGACTGACTGCGAAGCTAGACTCCTACCAACCGGTAGAACAAGCAGGCTTTAGCACTACAGACCATCTGCAAACAATTAGGGCAGTCATTGAGAAAATAACAGAATATAACATACCCCTACATCTGGCATTTGTGGACTACCAGAAAGCCTTTGACAGCATTTGAAACCTGGACTTTTCTAGTGGCAATGGACGACGCAAAAATCGACTCGAGATACTCTTATTAAGAATATTTATGATAAGGCAACCTTTCACGTTAAAATAGATGACGATCTTAAAACAGATAAAATATCACTTGGCAAAGGAGTACGACAGGGGGATACAAGCTCTCAAGCTATTTACCCTAGCACTGGATAATATTTTTAAGAAGCTGGAATGGGAAAACAAGGGCCTAAACATCGGTGGAGCATACCTCAATCCCCTCAGATTTGCAGACGATATAATCTTGATGAACACCAACATTCAAAATGAGCTAAACGAACAATCCAAGAGAATAGGCCTAAAAATGAACGTGAACAAGACCAAAATAATTAGCAAAAATGAATGTAACATCATGATAGACAACGTTACCATAGAAAATGAAGAACATATAACATACACTTAGGACATAAAATCAAGCTGGGCAAAGAAAACCAAATGGCGGAAATCAAACGCAGGATCCATTTGGCATGGGTAGCATTCGGAAACATCAAAAGGTACCCATAAAACTAAAAAGGAAAGCCTACGACAGCTGTATTCTGCCGGTTCTCACCTACCAGCTTAGAAACTATGGCAATAACCCGAACAGCAGCTGAGTAACTGAGAGTCGCACAGAGAGCCATGGAGAGAATAATGCGGGGAATGGACCTAGAAAACGATACTCTGGAGACCAAGAAGAATAACAAGAAATGCGGGACGACCGAAAAAAAGATGGATAGACGATGTCAAAATGGTGGCCGGCGGCCAATGGAGGAGATTAGCGCCCGACAATGGATGGACACGGGCTGACGAAGAAGAAGAAGAAGATTTCTGGTTCTTATGTTTTCGAATGATGAAAAATGTCCTAAATTTTGATTTGTTTGATTGATTAATTTCGAGACCATTCAAGTTAAGAATCAGCTACATATTAATACATAAAAGAATACAACATAATTATTGAACAAAAGAAAATTATGGTAACATTTGCCGATTTTTGGCGAACGAGTCGTCCCCTCTAGATTTAAGATCATTTCTTTTCGGCTGTCACGAGCAAAAGCCGACACCGCGTCGGCTTTTCGTCTGATCAATGACCGAAACTTAATTAAAAGTGAAATTAGAACAACATTTAGACAAATAATTTCCGTTGCTATAAGCCACGCACCATGAACCTAAGAAATGGGAAAATTCAAATAATCAAAATAGATATCAAAGGACAAGGTATCGCGTGTCCGGCACGTGGCCCCGTTTAATTTTCCAAGCCACTTGGTTCGTTTTAGTGAATGCTTGTAAAAAATACATAGACAGACCTCAAACTGTGTCGCAAATAATAAATCTTTACAGGTTGATATTCAATATGTTCAACGAGGGTGGATTAAGCGTATAATTCACCCTAAAAGCTGTGTTCGGCCCCAAAACCGAGCGTGAAACTGAGAGACACCAATTTTGCACAAACAGGTGATTAAAATCAGGAACGGAACCCTATGATTATAATATAGATATACATATGTATTATATATGTTGGATAAAAGAGTGCAAGAACTATTAGTAGTATCTGGTATCATTGTTAACTATAAGAAAGTAGCATCAATTTTCATTGTTTTCTTGGACAACTAATATCAAGGCAAGGTTGATGAGAATATCTATTTATGTAGGTACTTTTTCAAAATTGTTTATAGATTGCAATAATGGGTATGTGGATGGTTTCTTCAATGCAAATATTGTCGACGCCTCTGTAAATCACACCCTATTTTTCGAAAATTCGCGACGCTGCGACAAATTGACGCAAACTAGCGACATCCGTGACTAACCAGCAACAGCTGCATTTCTAGATACTGCCTTAGCAAAACAAGAAGGTTAACTAAATGGCGTGGCAGGAGCCTGTAACGAATTTATTCCTGCTCTGTAGCCAATCGAATCCGATTTGCCTTATTTCATCCATCAGTACTCTTAGTGCAGTGACAATTATTTTTACCCTTAAATCTTCCTAGTCTAGTTTTAGGATTAAAGGGACGTCTTAAATCCGGCACAAAGCGAGAAATTTATAGAATATCGAGTGGATCTCGTCAAGCATAACTTTAATTAACTCTTGAAAAGGCACTGAGAGCGCTCTCGAAATCTCAATATTGATACTCGACACAATAGGGCCCTTTCATAAGAATCATTCGAATATTTGCTCCGGCACATCTGACATCCAATTGTTGGGATATTTGATAATATTTACTCTTATTTTTATGTAGGTACGAAATAGATTTTTGTACAATATAGTCGCATAAACTAAAGCTAATCCAATCTAGCAAGTTTTTCATTCAAAATCCTAATCCGTGCAGCGGGATTTTGTACACCGCGGGCGTTCGCTGCCATGTAAAATGTTGCCAGCAGGATTATATAGTCAGGATTTAGGGCATCCTGCGGAGCTTCTGTATGTCAGAGCCCTCAGCAAAAAAAAAAAAAATAGCAAAAAGAATTCTTTGTGTAGCTTCAATCTAATAAGTTAATTTACTAAACTCGCTTTTCTTAACGACAACGTTGAACTGCGGGACTTAGAGGAAATATGGCGCCCGAACCGAGGGTAATAAGGCTTTATGATCTCCAATAAACAGGTAAAAGTGGCAGGAAAATGATCCCGGGACCAAGAAACGACGGAGGGCGAACCGTTGGAGTTTAACTTTACGAGCCTCTGATATAGGGGTCGTGGGTGATTAACATCCAGTCGCTGCTAGCTAATCCGCATCTGCTGTTGCCAGCCTAGTCGAGTTGTTTTTGAAATAAAATGCAAAATGTATCAGTAATTGAAACCTTATCAAAATGCGATCCAATGTGTTGTAAACTATGGCCGTCATTACAGGAATGCGGCTAGCAGGAACAGGTGTCGCGATTCCCGCAATTGCTTGTGCTGTGGTTGAGTCGAATTGTTTGCGGTAAGATCCAGGACCTTTAATGGATTTTGGAAATATTACTTGTACAAATTGTAAAGGTGAATTCCAGATATTTATTAAAGTTTCTTATTCACTACAGTAAAATATACACTTATAATTATTAATGGAAAGAAGAGTTCGTATTCTTTGAAATCCATTCACCAGATTCTCGAATTTTCAACTGAAACTTTGCTGAAACTTCCACTTTCCACTAAAACATCCTGGTTAAGATCTGTTGGTATTGTCACAGATTCTGAGAACACTAACACAAACAATAAACAATAACACAGATTTTGGCGATGCAGGAAAGAGAAATTTCCTGGCAATCATTTCAAATAACAGAATCGAGCAAAGTAAATGAAAACTAAGCAGGGTTTTCAGTTGATTGATAACTGATGGGAATGTGAAGGCCGGGGATCTAAATAAACATATTTTTTCTTACACGAATCTGTTTTTGAGGATTATTAATTGAAATACAACAGGAGCAATAATGAAAGAATACATAAAAAAATTACTATTTAACTTGACTTGACTGTTACATCCACAGGTGACATCAATTTCATTTCACTGACATAACTGGTTCCAGAGATAAACCATAGAATAAGATAAACTGATCCTTTTTAATGATACAGGTAACAGGTAACTGAAATTCTATGATAAGGTACCTATTTTCCATTGTAGGTACTCAAGTACAAATATACAATAATAGTAGCACCATAGAGAAATATCGGGTCTTCAAAAAAAAAAACCAATCGAAGATTGCTTTGATTACGAAAACGTACGTCGCATTAATAATGTTTCTTTATTGATCAGGATTTTTGACATGACATTTTGACATTAGTTTATTGACAAAATTAAAGAAAAATATTGCCGAGACAAATACGTTTGAAAAACCATAGCAATCTTTGATTGGTTTTTTTTATTGAAGACCCAATATAATAAACCAAGGTAAAAGTTACCGATTCATATGCGCCAAGTGGCAACGTATTTCTTGTAGCACATAGTATAGCTTAAAACTAACTGACAATTCTGACATCGCCTCCCATTCTTATATTTGTCTCTTTTTAACAGATGTAATAATAAAGGAGGAGAGGACATAGGGTTTTTTATTTATTGTCAGGCTCGTCAGAGGAGGCTAAGCCTCCCCCAAAAATTTGAAAATTCAATATCAGTTTTTTATTCCTGATTCCTAATTAAAATAATAATTCACAAATTTCGATATTTCAATGTAATTTAGAAAAATCAGACATTATTTCAATTAAATTCTCCACGACAAAAATCTGTAAATCTGGGATACTCAGTAATACGAATAATTAGAAATAATCTTTCGGTGAATGAATGTATTCTTTATTTTGTTTAAATTGATTTTTGGTAGTAAACAATGCACCATGAAGCTCCTCCATTTCTCTACATAGATGATTCGCCCGGAGTACGTGAATGCACCATAAAGCTCCTCCATTTCTACTGCTCGCAAAGTAAAGCTTCTACTCCTAATACAACAATATACTATTGTTATTACTAGATAAATTTGCTGAGACAAACAACAATGTTTTGCTAAAAATAATAAAAGTTGGCAACACTGCTTGTTATTGTTTCCACCAACTATTTTAGGGGAGCCTTAACGATGAATGACATTTTACGTGGAGAAATGTCAGTTCTTTTTTGCCATTTTACCTGTGTATTTTTTATTGTTTTCGTCCAAAACTTCATCTTCTAACCTGCAAATTTCACAATAATTTACTATTTTTCCAGTTATTCTGGGCCCATAACCTTTAGAAGATTTATGAATCTTCAATAACACAACAGTATATTTATCAAATATTAAGTTTCATATGTCCACAACACCTCATTTTGAATTAATTTTGTGGAATATGATTTAATAAGTGTCTTTGGGTTAGTTTGAATAAGTCTGCATTTTCTTGATTATTACTGATTCAAATTGATGTGTCGCTCTTTTAATATGTCGCTGTTTTAAATGTCGTTCTTCTCATATGTCGCTATTCTATTTTGCAATGTCGCTGTTTTAAAGTATCGCGCTTTTGAATGTCGCCCTTTTGATATGCCGTTGTTTTTTTTTTCAGATGTCGCTATTTTCATATGTCGCTTCAATAATATATAGCGTTTTTTATGTCGCTATTTCAAATATCGCCCTTTCAAACCGGATCCAAGTCACATTTAAGGTATATATAGTGAGTTCATATAAAGTCTCGCATATATTCATTATTTTAAAAATGGTAGGCTTTTTGAAAAATCACTCAGGCACGTCACTTTCTGCAGAAACAGACCTATAATGTCCTATAAATACAACATGAAACAAACACACAGAACTCACCTTCGAGTGCATCTATAAATAAATCGTACAATGTTCAATTCAGCAACACCTTCACATGGTATTTCCCGTTTAATCAAACCATGATTTATCAGAAAATTAATATAATTTAAATTATTTGAATGTAATCTTACAAAATCTCTTTGTTTATAATAATTAAACTTTACTCACTTGTCAAGAGATAAAGGCTAAGAATATAAGCCCATCTCTTCCTCTGAGCCTGGCAAAGAAAAAGATAGAATTACATAAATTTTTGCCTACTCGCCTATTTTCAACAACACACAAAATGCCTAGTTTCATAATAATCGAATTTCTTGTACTCACCCCTCAAAACTGTGGCCCTCACTCGAAAATTCAAATTTCTAGATAAAATAAACACTGCGAAACTTTTCCGAACACTTTAAAGTATTTTTTCCAATTGAAGAGTCCCGGAAAACTGGAAAATTCGAGGAAAAACCGGAATAAAAACACTCAAAATAGCTTCAAAAAGTTGTTTTTTAATGATTTTTGCTTGCGCCCCTTATTTCAACATTTAAAACTGGAAATTTTTGGTTGAAAATGAAGTGAACTGAAAGACTCGTACTTTAAATCGGTTTTCCCGATCGAAAAAGCCCTGGAAAAGTGGAAAAAGCCCTGGAAAAGTGGAAAAACCGAAAAAAAAACAGTGAAAAATGACATTCTAAAGCATACTTAATAAAACTTGAATTTTTGTTACTTACCCCTTTGGAAAACTGGAAATTTTTGGTGGAAAATGAAAGAAACTAAAAGCCTCGTACTTAAAACCAGTTTTTCCGATTGAAAATGGCCTGGAAAAGCGGAAAATTCGAGAAAAAAACGGGATAAAACCACTCAAAAAGTCAAAAATGACTGACTGTCAAAATTGGCAAATGACATTTATTACAAGGCTTACTTGATTGAAGTTGGTCACAAGCGGTGTTGTCACATCAAAACTTCCAGAAAAAGTATTTTAAATGAGATTTTGCTACTTATTGCATTTAAAACTAGAAATTTTCGCTAGAAAATGAAGAAAACTTAAAACCTCGTAATTCAAATCGGTTTTTCTTACCGAAAAATCCCTGGAAAGGCGGAAAATCTAGCGAAAAACCTCTAAAAATTACATTTTAAAGCCTGCTTGATAAAAGTAAAGTTTTCGTTGCTTACCCCGGAAATTTTTAGCAGAAAATGAAGAAAACTCAAAGCCTCGTACTTGAAACCAGTTTTTCCGATTGAAAAAATGACCTGGAAAACTGGAAAATTCAAGGAGAAACCGGGATAAAACCACTTAAAAATAGCCAACTGTCAAAACTGGCAAATGAAATTACATAACAAGGCCTACTTGACTAAAGCGACGTTGCTACATTTCAAATAGAAAAAAATTGCATTTCAAATGGTTTTTTGCATTAAATTTAGTTAAATAATTAATCATTAATGTTTATAAAATGATATATTCCTAAAATAATGCATTGGGAACTTATTTTTAATGCAAATGACATTCCAAAGCTTGTTTGATAGTGGGTAAGACAAAGAAGGAGATAAGGTAGGATAAAACTTAAGTCTAAAAGTGGAAGTTTTTGGTGAAAAAATGAAGCAAGCTTAAAACCTCGTACTTTAAACCAGTTTTCCCGACTGAAAAAACCTTGAAAAAGTGGAAAATTCAAAGAAAATCACAATTTCAAAGCCTACTTGATCAAACTAAAGTTTTGGTCACTCACTCCATTGGAAAACTGGAAAATTTTAACACAAAATGAAGAAAACTCAAAGCCTCGTACCTTAAACCGGTTTTTCCGATTGAAAACGACTAGGAAAATCGGAAAATTTGAGAAAAAACTGGATAAAAATGTAAACATGCCAATTGAAAATCGCCGACTGTCAAAACTGACAAATGACATTCCATTACAAGGCCTGCTTGGCTAAAAGCAACGTTGTCACATTTCAAATAGGAAAAAATTATATTTCAAATGGTTTTTTGTATTAAATTTAGTTAAATAATTAATTAATAATGTTTATAAGATGACAAATTTCTGAAATGATGCATTGGAAACTCATTGTTTACAAAATTTAATGGAAATTACATTTCAAGGTTTGAAGAACAAATTATTTATTCCTAAATTATGAGAAACCCTATTAAAATATTATATATTAATGCAAGATCACAGAAAAATAAAATGGAAGATATAGAAATTTTGATTAAAGAAAAAATTGATATAGTAATTATAGCAGAAACATGGGTAAAGGAACAAGAAATTCAATACTACAACTTTAAAAACTTTGAGAGTATTTATCGAGGGGTGTGCAAGTCATTCAGTAAGGTGTACAGTTTGGGATTCAGTACCTTTCAGTATAATTCAGTATCGTTTAGCATTTATTATTTCAATATTCAGTATTTAAGTACCATTTAGTACTTTTCAGTACCATATCAGTATTTTTCAGTATCATTCAGTATGATTCAGTATTCATTTATTTGACATAAGTCAGTAATATTAAGTCTTTTTCAGTATTATTCAGTATTCTTTAGTATGGTTCAGTACATTTCAGTACGTTCAGTAATTTTCATTATTCAGTATTTAACAGAATCGGGAATTTTCGACAAAGTTCGTCACGAGCTAACCAATGACAAGAGATCGAGCGCATTCTTTTTTTCACCGGTGGACCTACCGACGAGTAGTCTATCTTTGTCTCGTACATCGGAAATCGAAATGGTGGATAGATTGATGAAAAAAAGAAAACGCCTATGGTGTAGAACGACGGTGGTGCAGGGTGATTGTCTTGATGATATCTGGCAAGGCATAGAGGGTACCTACTTATTTTTGGGTATGATACTTACAGGGATGTGACCCAAAAAAAAAAAACAACAACTTTATGTCATTGAATTAGGAAACAATATCTTAGAACTCTCGTGAAAACCGCTTGAGCTTGTGACGTCACACTACTGGCGTTCAGCGACCATAGTCTCGAAGAGCGGCTAGCCGCACGCATAATTGAAAACTATCATCTTTGCTTTTTTTTATTTCTGTTTTATGCATTAAGAGTTCCATGTTACTTTTCTAGTCGGAAGTTGTAGAATTATAGTTGATTGATATTTTTTTAAATCAGGTGTATTATTTTGTATACAAAAACTCTGAAAATATATACTTACATGAAAAAAAGGAATATTTTTTTGAGTATTCATTATTGAATTTGAGATAAATTATTGAGGGTATGGGCACCCCAAAACAAATTTAGCCTGTTGCGCAGTAGTTACCTTACCGTAATTCATTTTTTTTTAGCCTCCTCACTTGAAATAGTCACGAGCCGCCACTGTTTATTGTACATTACAATTTCTAACCTATAAAATGACATTTTCTTTTCTCAAAACTGTCACAAATAAGTGAACCTAAAATTAATTAGTTTATTAGAAATATATGATTCTGGTAAGATTTACAATATGAAAATCGTTAAGCTCATGCATAAATAATAATTATTATTAAATATTAACCTATTATTAGTGAAAAGTGAGATGTTTTGGCTGTTTTTGCTTTTTTTTGTTGTAACTTTTTTGCCAATGATTAAAATATATAGATTACTTCATGGACATTCTTTGATTATCTATTTTTGTTTCCAGGCCAGCATTTTCCCGCATTTTTTTTTTTCTGTCGACTGCGGAAAAACGCTGGGCAAGATTGCTACCTTCAAAAATAACAAGACTATAGTTCATACCAAATAAACTTGTAGTTGTGACATCGATGACGCCATTTTTAAAATCGTTATGGCCAACCGTGAAATTATTCGGCGTCGGATTGACTTAATTGGAATTTGAATTTCCCGCTGGTCATTCAGTTGGTAACACCACTTCAAAAAATGTAATGTTGCCAAATGAAATTCTTGACATTTTGAATTTTGATTGCGTTTTGGCAGTTTACGAGTTGTTGGTTTGAGTGCTATTTATTGTGAGCTAGTTTTTCAAAAACAGGTTGTAGTGCGAAGTGTACAAGATGCTGAAGCAGCTTAACAGCCGTTGCAAAGAACTAATCGCATCCTTGTTAGAATATTTCGAACGAGAACGCGATAATAATGGCCCTTTATGTCCCTTAAATGCTGTTAGGAAGGTGAGTTCACAAGTCGTTGATGTCGTGTGACCAAATAGGAATCTCCAATTTGAACTTTATTTTCTCTCATTTTTAGCGCGTAGCAGAGGCTTTGAACTTAAGTATGTCCACTGTCTGTGCTATTTCAAAGGCAATCAAAAATAACGAAGTTTTGGAATCGCCTTCTAAGAAACAATGCACTTCAAAGAAAGTCTGTGATGTTTCAAAGCTCGATAGCAGTGCTATACGATGCAACTTCCTGATATTGCTGTTAAACGCATATCATTTTTGAGGTCTTATCTAAGACTGAAACAGGAGGCTTTGTAGAGCTTTGTACCAGTTTGTTTTCTTGGACGAGACTTGAATGTTTCAAAATGGTACCATTAATCGCTCTTGGCAAGACAATAACAAGCGACGTGTTAAAACTACGAAAGTTGATGGTAAAAGGTGAATATAAACATGAATACAGAGAGCAGTTGTATTAGATGTACAAATTAAATGCTTTTTTTAGATATATCATACTTCATGCTGGCAATGAAAATGGATTGATTCAAGGTGCATCGCTCGTATTCTCATCGAAAACTCAACTTAACGACTATCATGGGGAAATGAATCAGCAAAACTTTGTACGTTGGTTCGAAAATCAGCTGCTGAAGAACTTGACTGAACCATCTGTCATTGTTATAGACAATGCTCCTTACCACAGCATGTTATTAACGAAGACACCTAATAGTTCGTCTTCCAAGGCTGAAATTCAAAATTGGTTAACCGAACAAAAAGTTGAGTATCCAAATACAGCATTGAAATCTGAACTTGTTACCATTGTTGCAAGGTAAGTACCTACAATACCAAAATTGTATGCATTTTATGCTCAACTTTTCAAGTATTGATTTTTCAGGAATAAACCAACAAAAAAGTATGTGGTAGATGACTTGGCAGAACAGTATGGATATAAAGTTTTACGACTACCTCCATGCCACTGCACTTTTAACCCGATTGAATTTATTTGGGGAATTGCAAAAAACCATTATAACCGACATATTGGCAGACATGGTTATACTTAAGATGCTTGTTCAAAAATGTGGCGAGAGGCACTGGAAACTGTTACCCCTGAAATGTGGAAATAATTGACGAGTGGTATAACAGGGAACAAGTAATGGACAGGCAAGAGGTTCTTCCACTTTTTATCAATGTTGATGAAGACTCTAGCGATTCTAGCGATTTCAGTGATCCAGAATAATTGAAAATATTTTTGATGGTTCAAATATTCATAATATTTAATTATTTATAGTATTTAGAGTGGCTGTAAATAAAATGGGTACTGATTATATTTTATGTGATGATTGACAAATGAGTTGTTATTAAATATCTATTAAACCAAGCTTTGAAACAATGTTTATAATTCAAGTAATAAATGTTTGCATTATATTATAATATAATCCATTATTTTTTCTGAAAATATTTTGACCAAAGGAAAATATGCAAGAGACGGCAACGCTGTGCCGGTCGAGCTTGACAACCCAACTATAAGTTTATTTGGTATGAACTATATAATCTAAAAGTTCAAAAAGCCCTCCAAATATTATTTAAGTTGGTCTTGTAGTGGATAGTGGCGCTAGTATCGATATGACGTCATTGCGATGCCAGTGTCGCACCATAGAATCGGTAACTCTCACCTTGGTTTATTATATTTCTCTATGAGTAGCACTATATACATTTCTAATAATAACTTTCAAATAGAGTGATGATAAAGAGCCTCAAATCCAAACCTCCTTAGGTGAAGTTCACTATGGATAGTTTCAAAAAAATGACCAACAAGCAATCGAAATGAAAAAGAGAAAACTAAATCCGTCGACTGTGAAAATCGGTATTTGCCCACAAGCTCCGAAAGATCGTCGTCACGTGCCCAAATAAGCCCTATTTGACGCTTCGGGTCCTCATTTAAACTGTCATTAAGCCGAAACGTGTGTCTTTCTATTTTTGAAGGGGTGACTTGTCCCTGAGAACTTTATAAATATTGTCACAGGATTTTCTACTGGTTTTGATGAGAACCAAAATGATGATGAATCAGAACAAAAAATTAATATATTACGATTTCAAAAAGAAAGAGTTCTTTGTGAATAAGAATGAAGAGGCCTTGGCTCTATTTTTGAAGGCTTGATTAAGTTTCAGAGGGTCAATAGTCAATTTCTTTTAACTACCTGACAAAACATCACTCCAAAAAGGATTCAAATCCTTCTTAATTCGTTGGTATCATCATCAAAAAAAAAAAAAAAGATCCAAGATCAATCAATCCCAGTCGAATAAATCGCACTAGACACGGGGCGACCGTTTGGTCGCCCTCGTGTTCGACACGTGCCGCCCCCGTTCACAAATTGGCCCCTGGGAGCTCATGAATGTTTATTTCACCGGAGGGGTAACTTAATATTTAATTTCGGTTATGGGTAGTATGAGATTTTGTATTTCTTTTGACTTGAATTTTCATCAAGGTGAGCGAGCGGAAGAAAATTATCAAAACTCACTACTCAGTGTCTTACTATTGACACTATGTAAACCACTTGCTAGTGCTTGTTGTGAGAGATTATAATCTTTCTCAAATAACGTGGTCCACCAGTAAGGATCTCTCTGGTTTATTATCTGAAAATGTGAAGTTAATTAGAAAAATATATTGTTATGTGATGGTAGTGCTTTTCTCAATCTGTCTCATTACAGTGGGGTGACTAAAGACTATAGTTCAATCATAGACTTATGCTTTTCCAACTTTGAGCCTATTTCAATTGTAATATCTGACAATCTAGTGGGTTGTGATCATCACCGAGCTCTAGAGTTTTCCATACTTGTTGCTAAAGCAAAATTTCTGAAGTATCTTTTTCCTATGAAGGAACTTATGACAATTAGAAACCTGAATTCAGCGGAAGATATGATCATCCTACCTGCGGATAAGGGCAACGCAACTGTTCTGTTAAGAACTGAAGACTACAACTGGAAAATTCAGGAACTCCTTGATCAATCTATCTACCGAAAGCTAAAGAAAGATCCCACACAAGCCACATTCCGGAATACCAACAAACGGATTAGGTTATCTACCCTAACAGACACGGTTAAGAAAGGCATCATAAAAACAGAAGCAGTTTCACCACAACTTTACGGCCTACCCAAAATTCACAAACCGGTCCCGCTAAGACCTATAGTGAGTGCACTTGGAGCACCAATGTACAACTTAGCGAAACATATTGTATCGCTTGTTCAACCGCATGTAGGAAAAACTAGCTCTTACGTCAAGGACTCCACTCACTTTGTCCGGAAAATTAGGGATATTATTCTTCAACCTAATGATATCCTGGTCAGCTTTGATGTCGTGTCCTTGATCATGTCTGGTCGTGTCCCTATTCACAAAAGTGCCATTGACAGAATCTCTTGACTTGATATCAAGTACCTTCCCCAATGACATAGTTGAGCTTTTCCGGACACGTCTCACTGGTAGTTACTGTGTAGCTATGAGAAGTCCGCTCAGCCCGGTCATAGCCCACTTCTTCATGGAGGAATTCAAGAGGAAAGCTGTAGAATCTTTCGACCACAAACCAACGGTATGGCTTCGATACGTAGATGATACTTCTGTGGTTTGGAGTCATGAGGAAGAGAAGCTTAACCAGTTCCTAGGCCACCTAGATGTACTAATAAAGAAATCTGGAGGAAAACTAAGCCACACAGTGTACCGAAAACCTACACACACAGACAAGTACCTGCATGCACTCTCAAACCACCATCCAAGGCAAAAACGTGGAGTTATAACAATGTTAACAGAACGTGCTCGGAACATCTGACAGCCACAATATCTCGAGCAAAAACTGAATCACCTCAAGTCGGCCTTTCTGTCAAATAGTTACAATAATGCATCTGAAATCAACAGGGCCATGCGACCCAAAACTGCCACACGGCAAAACGTGGATGAACAACCAGTAGTGGCTAATGTATATTTATCTGCCTTTCATTTCTCGGGTGACAGACAGTATAGGGAAAGTCTTGAAGAAACATAACATAAAAACAATCTTCAAGACAACAAGAAAAATACAGCAATCAATCAGATTAGCTAAGGATACATACGAGGAGCCCACTGTCAAGCGTTAAAGTCTTTCGTATACCATGCACATGTGGTAAAGTATACATAGGAACGACAAAAAGATCCATGAGAACTAGGATGAACGAGCACAAAAGAAACTGCAGACTAGGACAATCGGAAAAATCGGCAGTTGCGGAACATGCGCTTAGTGAAGGGAATCTCAAAACACTCTTTGGTGAGGTCAAGTTTCGTGAAGCTATAGAAATCCACAAACATATGGAAAACTTCAACAGGAAAGAAGTGTTAAATTAACCAGTAAAAATAGTTTCGTCAAAAAAAGTTGTCAGTCTGTCATCAATAATTATGGTGTGTAGTAATCAGGGACGGATGGGCTCTGTGAGACCGGCCCGGGAAATTTTTGGGTCAAGCGGCCCACTTGACACTTCATGTCTAGGAGTTATATTTTTTTGTAAAAGAGAAAATTACGCCAAGACTTCATTCATAATTTCTTCGTTATCTATTTGGTTGAGTAGGGATCTTTCTATGTTCATAAGCTTGAAAAATTCAAGCTTCCTCGGCACCTAACCTATTTCTTAGCCTATTTCCAATATATTGGAGAATGGAAATAGTTATTTTTCTAACAAGTGCTCGAAGTAGTACTTTCCCGCATACCAAAGCAGTTAGACGAGCGATGCAAAGCGGAGTTTGGATGAGCTTTAAGTGTAAGAAGAAGACTTGGCGTAAGTTTCGAGCATCATCATGCGTCAAAGTCGTGAGGTGCACTAATTGTTGCTCGACAATAATTAGTTTTTCTACGGCTGTGCGATTTTGCCTACTTTCCCGTACTTATCTTCGTTCGGAAAGTGTCACTTTCCCGCACTGAATGCGGGAAAGCACGGTAATGCGTGCGGAAAAGTACTATGTACTTTGTCACGCTCGTAGAAAAACGATCTTTCACATGTCACCTGGGTGATTGCCAAAGTCAAAATGTGTATCCGATACACTGTGCTTAAAGTGAATACGCCTCCTGATACAGATAAAATTTCAAAATAGCAACATTACAGCATGGTTACAGCAATACACACAATCCTTTCCAGGCGCAAAGTTTATTGTTAATTAAGTGCCAAATTATGGACTGACTGGTAAACGTCTGGTTGTTACCTAGCAGGTACTTTCTATGCACTAGAGAATAGAATAGAAAGTACCTGCTAGGTAAGGACCAGACACTTACCAGTTGGTCCATAATTTGGCCCTAAAGGCGATTTACCAGTCGGTTATATTGACAGATGAATAATGCATTTAATTTCGTTGACCAGTCAGAAACAACTACTCCGAGGGCAAATACCCCTACCGGCGTTGAACTACACTGATTGGTTTGAGCTTTCGTTTGCAATGGAAATGGTTAGAAATTTTTTTTTCAGGTAATAACCAACGTGAATACAGGGACACAACGGTCCCTGTTTGGGAATCGACCCACTGAGCAATGGATTCAGGCTGTGCCTGTGCCAATCCTTGACACGTTTCGTCCTTGTTAGGACTCATCAGAAGGACATAGGCTGTCCAAGCAAAATTGAACTTCGTTGACCAGTCAGAAACAAGAACTTGTTTCTGTTGTTGTTCCATTGCCAACGAAAGCTCAGACCAATCAGTGTAGTTCAACGCCGGTAGGGGTATTTGCCCAGTCACCGGGAAATTTCCCAGTCTCCCGCCTGTCCCATCCGTCCCTGGTAGTAATAGTCGACAAGTATTGTGAAAGTGGCTGCATCAGTTTTACCATTTCCAGTTGTCCAATATTCTAACTGGAAGTTTGAGGTCCAGGTATTGTTGGATAGGGAAAATGTTAAGAATGCAATAGAGGTGACAGATGACCAGTTCCAGACCCTAAATACAGATGAAAAAGCTGCTAATTTAAAGAGGGACAGTAAGGCCAAATGTATTATAGTGCAGTGTGTTTCAGATAAGCACTTGGAATATACCTATAAAAGATGCCAAAATGTCGCATGCCATTATGAAGTTACTAGAGAATGTTTTTGGAAGGAAAAGTCCTCTTTCAAAATTGTTTATAATGAAGAAGTTATTTAGATTGGAGAGTACTTCTGACGACCTTCAAGATCATTTTATCCAGATGAAGGTTTTGCTAAGAGAGCTAGAGGCAGCAGGTGCTAAACTTGAGACAGACAAGCAGAGATGCGGCAGTAAATGACAAACTGAGGCGGAACCACGAACAATCGCTATCGATTAGTTCTCGACAAGTTCTCACCTCGTCCACCCATCGCTCAACGTTAGCCGCCAAAATTGCCACCGCAAACGTTCATTTGCACCGCAAATGTTCGTTTGTGGTGACAATTTTGGACCTTAACGTTGAGCGATGAGTGGACGAGGTGAGAAATGAGGGGAAATTTTCGAGAACTTATCGATAGCGATTGTTTGTGGTTCCAATGCTGGTCATTTTCATTACAACCTATCAAATGTCCTCCCTGCATGGGCACTGGTCCAGGTAGGGCGTTTCAACCAATAGGAAGGCTGGTGTTTGTTTACAATTTAGGTTATTAAAATGTCATTTACTGCCGCTTGGAATTGGAAATGGTGTAGAGTGTTTTACACTGGCAAAATTTCATAGGAACGGCCGGTTTCCTACTGACAAAACTCCTACCTGTTCCTACCTGGACAAAACCAACATGATGGTTTTTCAGCGACAAAATTTTGTGTGGTTAATGTAAAAAACTATTGAGTTTAGGGCTTCGCGAGAACACAAGACTAGTCCAAGACCTAATAAATCTTCTCAAGACCAAGACCAAGACTTGACGTTCAAGACCAAGACCAAGACTCTCTCTCAAGACTCTCGTCTTGGTCTTGAGAAGAAAAATCGACTCAATATTTATAAAAATATGCAAATTTCTATATCTTCTTTCAATGTCTTTTAATTAAATCAATTTATCAAATTTATTATTTTTTGAAATTCACGAGAAGGAATTATAGGTTTTAAAAATACATACATACAACATAGTGTAGGGAACATTATCAAACATCTCTGCTCTGTCGTGGCATGTTATGTATATTTTAAAAATTTGGTATAATTTTTTTTCGAGACTATCAAGACCAAGACTGAGCCAGTCTTGTCTTGGTCTTGAAACATCAATACCAAGACCAATACCAAGACCGCATTTATTTTTCGAGACCAAGACCAAGACTGGCCAGTCTTGGTCTTGGTCTTGGTCTTGCGAAGCCCTAATTGAGTTTGACAAGTGCACCTAAAGAAAATAAATTTTCCAAATGAAAATTTGGCTTGTTTCTCTCGTAAAATAGTCCAACCGAATACCAGTCAAGAAAAAATTATGTAGGCAAAACTATTCTCTTGGTTTTATTCAATTTTGTTGCTTTTTGGTAATTTCGCTCATGAAATTTTTGACAAAACCTGTTTTGTCAAAAATGTCATTCGCGAAATTGCCAAGCAACAAACTTTCATACCAGTCGAAAATTTTGCCAACAAAATTTTTTCTCTTGTGGTATTATTAGGACTGCCAGAGAAATATGACACAGTGATAACCAGTGATAACTGCCATTGAAACTGTCAACACAAGCATTACTTTAAATTTGTAAAAACCCGTCTCTTAGATGCCGAGTTGAAATTCAAAGACAGTCAGCCGGTAACCTTTGATAGAAAAAATTGTGCATTTAGTGTTGGAAAAGGTGTACCTACAAGGACGAAAGTGTTTTAAATGTGGTAGAGAGGGACATTTTGTTAGATATTGTCCTAACAAAAAGCATCAAAAGTATGTACAAAAAGGTCAAGCCAGAGGATATAGAAGAGGTAGAGGTTACAGAAAAGGCTCAAATAGGCAAGCATGTTATCCTCTATTTATTGCACCACAAATTAAAGAAATTTTATCAACATTGGAAAAACTTATTAATTTCAATCTGTCTATTTTAGATAAATGTTGAAAATAAAAATCATATAGAGAACAGCCTTCTGTAGATTTGTGATTTACTAGTTTCCATAAGCAAATTATAAATATTACGATTCGATTGAAAAGTGGCTTTCAAAATTTCTTTCCATTTTACCCAAGAATTCTGAGACCACGCCAACTCACTCTGAACAAAATTATCGTACCATATTTTTGCGGTACCTTTCAGCTTATTTAGAGCTTGATAAATCGTTATACTGTCATTGATAAATATTTGCATTAAATTGAATAATTTCGATCCAATCATTGCTTTGGGCTCAAAATCTGCGATTATTGTGGAAATTTTCAAATTAAGATTCGTCTCTACTGAAGGCTGCACTTGTATAGGTATAATAGGAGGTATGGTACTTACAGAGCTCCTAGTTTAGTTTGCTTTATTTTTTCTGACTTTTTTACCCTGGTGTCTGCTTTTGTCATGCCCCTCGTCACTTGACTATGATGTTGGAACATTTTGTGTTGATGTTGATGAATGATGACTCTCATTTATGATTATATACATTGGTATCCAAAAGAAGTGTAATATAAACACTTCACACAAAAAGGGGTTTGTTTATAATGGAATCGCACCAGCAACGATGGAATGCGACATACGCTAGATTGCAGGCCAGAACAGCCTATTCTGGAGTTTTCGGCCGGCACTATGTTCTAGGATCTTACCGTATCAGATGCCTTATCCAGGAATGTTCCCAAAAATCTCCAGAAACTTGAAGATGATGAGCTTTTGCATCAGGCAGATGTTCATGTAAGTTTGGCAATTCAGTCAGTCCAAATTAAATCTCCATTTCTTGAGAAAATTAAGCTGAAACAAGCTAATGATCCAATTTGCAAGAAACTTGAAGAGTTCTGTTTATCAGGATGACCTGAGAAACATAAACTCCATGATGAAATTCTTGCCTACTATACACAGCATTTTGATATTGGCGCCAAGAAAATCTTTTGATAAAAAATTCTAGAATTATTATCCCTCCAAGTTTATAGCAAAATTTTTCAGAGTTTATCCATCAAGGGGTTGTTAAATGCAGAGCCAGGGCAAAGGCATCTGTATGGTGGCTTGGTCTCTCTTCACAAATTGGAAACCCTGATTGAAAACTGCTCAGAATGTGTAGAATTCATAACTAATCCAAGAGAACCATTCCTTAAAGAACAATTTCCTGAACGTCCCTGGCAAAAATCAAGTATAGATCTAATAAAAAAAAATTTAAGTAAATTTTTATACTTATTTATTTTCACTAATTTGTAATATACTTTTTACATGTTTCGCTACATAAGTATAGATCTGTACAAACCCAAATGTTATCATGGCGCCCAACGTGGGGCAACATTTGGGTCTGTGTTCGTGGGGTCGGTCGATGAAAACTGTTTGGCAGGGGCCTGGCCGGACTCTTTTGAACTTTGCGAAGGCGAAAATGTGGGGTAGGGACGTCTACGGAATACTTTTCAAATGGTTTGGGGGTCTTTTGAATAAAACTTCAGTCCTCTTTTTTGAAAATCTGCGGGACAGGCAAATTCAGCTCTTCGAAACTGGGGGGTGTTAACGAAGGTACTCTATCTCTTTTTATTTCAAATAAAACGAATGCACCGTAAGTTTGGCAACGTACAAGAAGGAAAGTGCGCGCGTAGTCCCTCTCTAAAGTCCTCTTGACTGGGAGAATGGCAAGCAGAGAACGAGAGCAAAATTTGCCTGTCCCTGATTTTCAAAACAGAGGGCTGAAGTTTTATTCAAAAGACCCCCAAACCATTTGAAAAGCATTCCGTAGACGTGCCTACCACACATTTTCGCCTTCGCAAGGTTCAAAAGGGTCCGGCCAGGCCCCTGCCAAACAGTTTTCATCGACCGACCCCACGAACACAGACCCAAATGTTATCAGTAGATATGGGATTCCAGAACCTATTCGTTCTGACAATGGGCCTCAGTTTCAGTATGCATTTAGAGAACTTGCTATAAAATATGATGTTCAATTAGGTACTAGTAGTCCTGCATCTAACGGAGAAGTAGAGTCAACTGTAAAAGTAGCCAAAAGTTTAGCGAAGAAAAACTTCAAAGACTTGGATTAAACTTTGCTAGCTTATCGCACAACACCTCTTGCATGTGGACTAAGCTCATCTGAACTACTTATGAATCAAAAGTTAAGGTCTCATTTACTCAATAAACCAGTTAATACTAAAAATATACCAGATAAGAAGAATTTAGCAAAGGAGACATTGTCTAAACTTTCTATAGGGTGTTTGGATAACTGATCTAAGAGAATGTAGCTGTTTTAGATGAACTACGTTCTTATCTAATAGAAACCACCTTAACCACCTATGGTTAATATCAAAGAACCGGGTGGCACTGGATTCCAGCACCATATACCGCGTGTGGCTAAATTCAGATAGTGTAGGCACCGTGGTGGAATGGTAAAAAAAGCAGTGTTGTTAAATTAAACAGGGTTTGGCATTGGCATTAGTGAATTTTAATTTAAAGAAATGTATTCTTTCCTAGGTAAAGTTATCGGACACGAAGTTGATCATTACTACAAATTCCTTACTGTCGAACTTGGTACCTACTAAGTATTAGGGGCCGGTATTTCAATGTCACTTAAAGGTACAGAATAACGTTAAGTCGTCCCTAATATAAGTTTTACCGTATATCACAGTTTTACCCTTACTTCAAGGTAAATCTTAAGCCACTGGAACTAATTTCAAGTTCACCTTAACGTTAAGGGTAGGTACCTTAGGAGGTGCGTCATGATTTAAAGGTAACATTGAAATACCGGCCCTAAGTCCTGCTAATAGGATATTTTCCAATGTGAATTAGTTCTATGAGGATCTTAGGGCCGGTATTCCAATGTTACCCTAAAATCAAGACTTACCTAAGGTATCCTTAAGGTTGAGGTGAACTCGAAATCAGCTCATTCAGGTGGCTTAAGATCCACCTTGAATTAAGGGAACTTTGATATACGGTGAAACTTGTATCAAGGTCCAAGGATGACTTAACGTTATTTTGTAGGTACCTTAAGGTGATATTCAAATACCAGCCCTTAGTTTATCTCAAGATACATTTAAGACGCAGGCCAGGAGAATTGTTTTAGGTTAGATTATTTCAGACAGGGCCAGTATTTCAATGTTACCTTTAATATCAAGACATTCCTAGGATACACTTAACGTTAAGGTGAACTTGAAATCAGTCCATTCTCATTGAATTAAAGAAACTTTGATATGCGGTGAAACTTATCAAGGATGACTTAACGTTATTCTGTACCTTAAGGTGACATTGAAATACCAGCCCTTAAACTATGTTCAACTTCAAATGTATTTATGTATTTTTTTTATAGGTACGTAAATAAATAAGTAAATATCCGAATAATTTCTTGTTTAATTTTCAAGTAATTCTTGATGTCACGTCATCGACCTTTTTTCATGGATGGTCGACTCCGGTTCATAGCGCGTTGTTGCTTAAAGAATTGTCCAGATAACTCGTTTCCGTTCTTATCGAATCCGTGCGATAAAATTCCATCAGCTAATTTTCTAGGTGAGGCAGTGTTGCAAGATTGTACCCGACTTGAGAAATTCATGTCTTTGTTGGGTTTAATCTTATTATAGCTATAGCGTTCAAACTTGGGTTATTCTAGAGTTAAGATCAGTCAACTAGGTAGTTTTTTCTAGAAACTTTATCTGAGTAATGACAATGACACTAATGTTAATTCACCCATCCCATCCTGTGAAACTAGAAAGATGAGTGCTGGAGTTGGGGGTATGTACTTGCAGTGCTCTGACCCCTCAAATTTTTTCTGATTCCAAAAACGACACAAGCATTTTGTAAGTCCATCGAAAATCAAAACCTCGTTACCACTTTTAATCAAAATGTTCGTTTGGTCTAAGGACTGAATTTGACGAAATGAGATCAACGTCCGCATGTAACTTCGAAATAATAGCATAAACCTGGCTCAATGACACTTTCTACAACTCAGAATTACTCAACTTTTGAAGAGATAAGAACTATGATGAGCTGGGCTGTCAACGTGGGAGCGGAATACTATGTAGTTGCTACACTGGGGCACCTTCACTCCTTTGGGTTCAGCTGGATCGCGCAGGAAGTTTATTATTGTTGCCTGTGTCTACTTTTATCCCAACTCTATAGTCGATCGCTACCACTCTTTCTGTGGCACCTGTGAATTTTTCAAGAACACTCATTCTAAATATTTGGCGATTTCAACCAACCATCAATTAAGTGGGTATTTGAAGACGACACAATAGTGCCTAGAGAACTACCATCAGCTTCTGTCAAGGTACTCATTGATACCATGTAGACTTCTTCATGAGGGTTTATACTTTCGACATAATTTGCCTTCCTTTTTTAACATGCATTCGCCATGCACTTTCAAGTGTCTTATTCCAGCCACGATGACTTGGACATGACATCCATTGAACATGTCCAGTTTGCTACTACCCTATCATCTCATAACTTCCAGACACAAGAAATTACAAACAGGTTAAATCTGCTGGACATATCCAACAAAGCAGGTCTCGACGGAATACCGGCTATATTTCTGAAAGGTTGCTCGTCATCCTTAGCCTTATCAGTAGATATCACTTTGCATTATTTTCCAACGATTTTTGGATTGTGCATGGCTTTTTTCCTGAAATGTGGAAATTTTCCCTTTTTCTTCCCATCTTCAAGTCTGGAGATAGGTGCGTTGTTGAGAACTACCATGGAATATCAATACTTTCTGCCATTCCAAAAGTATTCGAATCAATCTTAACCGAGGAAATATTCGTAACATATGGACGTTACCTTATACCAGAACAACACAGATTCTTTAGCAAGCGTTCAACTGACTCCATTTACATAAGACTAGCCAAGACCCCTGATAATGTTGCCACCTCCTTCTTTTAAAAAAAAACTATCAGAAATTGAGAAATTGCTATTTCTGGAAACTACTTCACGTATATTCAATCTTAAGTTTTCACTCTTCAGTTTTGTGCTTTTGAATCTTCAAATTAAGTATTTAAGTTTTAAGTCATGAATTCGGAAATCTTGGAAGTCTTCTTTGGAGAACTAAGAGACTGATTGTCTTGGGTCTTTAATTTTTTTTTTCGGCGTTTCAATATAGAAAACGGACATAACAGATTCAATCAAACGCCTTTTGGATTCAGAAATGCCCCCGCAACATTCTAACGAGTAATGGATGACGTAATATCCGGGTTGAGTCTTTATGGTCTTTCAGGAAATCATATCTTGGAGAGCGAACCCAGCGGGTAGAAGTGTGTGACTACTCCTCTCAAAAAACGTCAAGGATCACACATAGAACCTGTTCTTTCCCTGTTATTTATCAACAATGTTTCTTCCTGCTTCCATTCTTCGCAGTTTCTTCTACATGCTGATGACCTGAAATTTTATAAAATTAGGAATGGAGGTTCCAACCCACTGCAACCAGATCTCGACAGATTTGCGTCCTGGTGTTCTTCAAACCTATTGAAAATCAACATATCCCAACGAAAATCAATAACGTCCCACAAGAGTACATCTCCTCACTTGTCAATATATTATAAGATTGGTGGTTAACAAATCGATGATAATGTGGAATTCTTCAACGAACTTGGTGTAACGTTCAATCAAACACTGATAGGTATTCAAAATGCACATCGATAATATTGTTGTCAAAAGCTGCAGATTGCTTAACTTCATTAAGCGAAACACCAAACACATCAACGGCATCAAGGTACTTACATCTCTTTACAACGCCCTTGTACGCAGCACACTTGAATACTGCTCCGTCATCTGGTCCCCACATTATACCATCCATAGAGCAGAGCTGGGCAAAGCCCTCAGTAAAAGGGCTTGAAGCACTAAGCCCTAAGCCCTCTATCAAAGTGCTTCAATTTCAAGCACAAATTCCTTTTTATTTTTAAAAGTGCTTCACAAGCACAAAGCCCTCAAAGTGCTTTGGGCTTGACAAGCACAAAGCCCTCAAAGTGATTTGAAAAGTGCTTGAAGCACATCAAAAGTGCTTGAGGTGCCTTGAAAAGGGCTTCAAGCTCTTTAAATGTGCTTCAAGCTCTTTAAATGTACTTGAAGCTCTTTAAATGTGCCTAAAGCACTTTGAATTTGTAATAAAATTCTCAAAGTGGCATAAGCTACCGCGTACACTCATCACACAGAATTGGTATAGTAGAGACGAAGTTTACATTTCACAGAGTAGCAGTAGTATGTTTTTTTTGAGATGTAGTTCTGGGGTACTTGGGGTACTACATGGTACTTCAATTTTAAGGTTCTCAAAATGTTCAATGGGGAAAAGTGGAAAAAATCCAGTGATAAAGTTAAATAGGGTACCAATATAAATTAATTATTTATTTTAATAATAAGTTCATTCATTTTTTTTTAAATTCCATTCTAAGCTCGAACCCAAAACCTCCATTGTTAAGAGAGAAAAGACATAAGACGGTTCAAGTTCAAATAAAAGAAAAAAAAAATTAAGGGACAAAACACGATCGAAAATTTTTAAGTGGGAGGTTGAATGATGGTCAATTCAAATTCCTTTCAAAGTGCTTCAAGCCCTTTTAAAGTGCTTCAAGCCCTTTTAAAGTGCTTCAAGCCCTTTTAAAGTGCTTCAAGCCCTTTCAAAGTGCTTCAAGCTCCCAAAAGTGCTTCAAGCCCTCTTAAAAGGCTTCAAGCCCTTTCAAAGGGCTTCAAGCTCCCAAAAGTGCTTCAAGCCCTCTAAAAGTAATTGAAGCTCATTGAAAGGGCTTGAATTACTTTTTTCAATTACAAATTACCAAGCACTTTTCTAAAGTAATTGACTTTGCAAGCCCCAATTACAAATCTATAAAAGGGCTTGAAGCACAGGGCTTTCAAGCCCTCAAAGTGCTTCAAGCACTTTCGCAAGCACAAAGCACTCAAGCCCTGCCCAGCTCTGCCATAGAGAACATCTAAAACAATTAGGTTTTCATTCTGTAAGTTTGGGTCACAAGTTTCTCAACGTCACTTAAGCTGTAGCAAAGTAAAAATGTTGCATATATCTACCTACCATGAGAAGATGAAATAAAGATAAAAAAGTAATAGAAGCAATACATAAAATAATGAAAGTTTGTACAGCATCAGGTCGCTTAACAGAATAGCTGATGGACACTTATACAGGCCTATGAGACACTCTGGTAAGATCTCATTGATAAAATACAACCAATCTACTTTTCAAATATACAACTTATAGTCTATCTAAGCGAATGACTACTGATGGTTATTGACTTATTGACAACAAGCGTTTAGATAGATTGATAGTTGCATAAATTGCATTTTATCATTGAGATTGAAATCTATCATGTGACACAAACAGGATCATTCACTTCACACAAAACTGATCGAAATCCTCACTCAGGTAGATATCTAAAGCCTCATTCAAACTATCTTTCGCACGTTTTGCAGCTTAAAGACGAGCAACTGATAAACAACTACAAAAAATTGATGGATCGTCTGTCAAGTGGTCACGTGCCACAGGTACTTGCGCGTCACGTGTCGCCACTCACCTGTAATATTTAATTTCGTTCTCACGATTTATTGTCTCCATGGTGTGCACCGGTTAAAATTACGCTCCCTCTTTTTTCGATAACCGATCTGAAAAATTACGACAATTAAACAAACGGCTGCTGGGCCGGGAGAGAGCGATTTTTTCTAGAGAATCCAGAATGGAAACAGGTTGGGTTGACGACTCATTATTTTTGGGTTTTTCCCGAAGGGAGAACTTTCGAAAGGTTAAATTTTTCCTTATGTACTGTAAACCAAAGGGCAGATTTTTCTTCATTATTCGATGATACAGCCTTCAATGTTTGTTTTCTTTTTAAATTCAAATAGATCACTTTAGGAAATCTCTCTATGTAGAGTGCCTTCAAGACTTAAGGAAATTAAGGAACTTTTTTCAATACAACATTCCAAAATTTGCAACGTGCCTGGAACACTGTGTAGAAAGAAAGAGAAGTGAATATCGTGATGGATAGGAAAATATATGTGAAAAAATGGAGGATTTTGAAGGTACTTTAATAAATCCCGATAAAGGAAAAGGATTCTGAAGTTACTTCAACAATGAAGAACTGGGTTTTCTGATGAAAATACATGAGTATACAGAAATGCAATAATGACATTATTCATAAAATGGATGTTGAAGTAAATCCAAATCTGTCAAACAACAAAGCGGAAAAGGGTGAATCTAAAACATCTAAATCCAGATGCAAAATATGTACTAGCATGTTCCCAGTTGGATTTCCTGGGACATTGTTGGTTTCTGGCTTAAGTCAAATAATTGTTTATGGACAATTAATAGAAAGTTTCGATAAACAACCAGTATCCAGCTGTGTGGCAGATACATTAGAATTCTATTGATTATAATGGTAGCTATATTCTGACAATTCTTCGAATGATTCCTGAAAGTTTTCTGGACAAGATTCGAGGAACTGACCACCATGACGATTGGGAGTTTTCGTTCTATTGAAACTCATAGTTCATATGTTATGGAACTTCGTGTACAAACTTTTCCATGCAAAAAAATTCTGCTCAATTTCCAGATTAAAATCGCGCTAAAATAAACCGGATAATATAACAAGCCCCGGCGCGCTATTTAGCCCTCTCATAAATACATCGAAAACTATTACATCAAAACCCATAATCCCGACAACACATACTCAGCGCCCCTATCACACACAAATCTAATATTAGAATCCCTCCGGGACTATACGCGCAAAATCCTCATCCCGCAGGACTCCGCCTAGTTCCTAGTACAATCGGTTGGAGGGTGGAGCATAGAGTATCGAGTCCCTACATCCTACAGGGTTGGGAGGGATTTCCAACCCCTCCGAATTTTTTTTAGAGGACATTGACAATCTCTACTGCGACAGTTGGGTTTGGTATTCCTGAGGCCGATGGTACACGACGCAATAGTGCAATTTTTTTTTTCGTTACGTGTGCAGTGAAAGTGATTGTTTTTTTGGTCGAAATTCAATTATAAACAGTGGCGATGCTGGAATTTTATCCGCATCACATGAACTTGAATCCGGCCATGTTGCCGGACCATGGAGCTACCATGAACGGACCTGAGTGTAACGGAAGAACTGGTGAGTAACTTTTCAATTTCTTCTATTAAGTAGATGGAGAAAATGAGTATGTAGTTCTAAGAAATTGTATCACTAGAGATCTGTTCACTGTTGTCTCAGTCTCTGGGGGAAAAAAAAACTCTGGCATTTGTAGAATTCGTAGATCCATAGCAAAATTGTATCCAGATCCAAAATTCCTTCAGATGTATATAAGTTATATTTTCTATACAATCTAAGTAGATAGTATATTCATACCATACTTGATTTATCCTAAGTTTTAAGAAATTTTGGGTAAAACCCAAGTCCATATTCCTTATATTACTATTTTTGAGGTCTCACAAGGGTTTTTAGATTTTGTATATGTTTGTGTATGAATTTTCTTCTTTCGGATTTCACACATTCAGTATCTAGGTAGTTGCATACTTCTAAAGTTTCATGACCACACAGTTTTGGATTATTCATTGGAAAAGTTAATGTTATTGGTCAAATCTGGCATCACTCGATAATTTTTTTCATTTTCTGAAGTTTTTCTGGTTGCAGATAAAATCCTGTTGCTCCATCATAAGGTCTTTTAGTTGGTTATTTTAGAGCAAGGTTGTTTGGGAGGGGAGAGGTAGGTTGCCTGATATCTTTATGACGTCATCTGAGTTGCCTCAACATAATGCAAATCTCCATAAGGTTCCCCAGATACGTCATCAAATTACCCATTACCAGGCAACCTATCAACTTTAGGATCCTTGATCTAAGATCATCATTTGCGGTATGATCTTTTGTTCTCATTTGTATTCTTTATCGTTTCCAGGGTCTTCTTTTTGTATTTAGTCAACATTTTGCAAACTTCTTATACATAATTCTTAGAAATCCCGATAATTTTGGCAATAATAAACAAGTTTATGTATCTCTCTAATAGAGGGCGATATCATTTGGTCAAACTTCTCTCTAATAGATGGCTGGACAAAGGACCCTGCCCAAAGTATAAACGGAAAATGTGTTTATGTCAGAACTGGCTGAATTTTGTATATAATGTAGATCACGCCTTCCTGATTAAAAGTAACTATTGCACAAATCCTGAAAAATGATTCCTTATTGGGAAAATTTATCTCATAGTATTCATAGGTAGCAAGTAAAACGCTTGGACATTGTAATGAACGTACATACAAATAAGTGGATTATTGCAGAACTTATGGGTGGACTTCTGCGGGACGAGCGCAGCGAGTTCCGCAGCAATCTACTCACCAATATACTGTTGAACTGTTCAAATAAGACACTCACCTGAAACTTGTAGTTTTTGAACTAATAGGAAAAATTCACAACTGAGTGAATCAGGTTAGTAGGTATTATACTTGAACAACATATTGGTGAATAGATGGTTGGGTCCACCCATAAGTTCCGCAACAATTCTTTCGTTTGTACTTGAATAACTTGTCACAATATATTACTAGTTTGGTAAAGTAACATTACTAATTTCTCCTAGAAGGCAAATTGAGAAAAAGTGGATAATCTTACAAATTCTGACTTTACATAATAAGTTATTGTTCAAGTACAAATAAGTGGATTGTTGCGGAACTTATGGGTGGACCGCAGAAATTCACTCATTTGTACTTGAATTTGGTTTGGTAAAGTAACATTACTTATTCCTGTTGACAGGCAAATTGAGAAAAAATGAATAATCATAATCTTACAAATTTTGACTTTACATAATAAGTTGTTCAACTACAAATAGGTGGATTATTGCGGAACTTATGGGTGGACCTCTGTGGGACGAGAGCAGGCAGAGTTCCTCAGCCATCTACTCACCATTATACTGGCGAACTATTCAAATAAGACACTCACCTGAAACTTGTAGTTTTGAACTAATGAGAAAAACTGACATTTGAGAAAGTCAGGTTAGTATCGTACTTGAACAATGTATTATTGAATAGATGACTGCGGAACTCGCTGTGCTCGTCCCGCAGAGGTCCACTCATAAATTCCGCAACAATTCACTCGTTTGTACTTGAATAACTTGTCACATTATGTTACTATTTTGGTAACATTACTTATTCCTGTTGAAAGGCAAATTGACAAAAAGTGGGTAATCTTACAAATTCTGATTTTATATAATAAGTTCAAGTACATAAAATGTAACACAAATAGGTAAGCTTGTGGCGCAGTGGTGTGCTACGTATAGTAATTTTTCAAGATTGGTGCAATGGTAACTTTTAATCAGAAAGGCGTGATCCACATTACATACAAAATTCAGCCAATTCTAACATAAACACATTTTCCGTATACTTTGGGCAGGTTCCTTTCTAAAATTGCCTGAGAGATGGAGGCAAATTCATTTATTAAGATATGTAGTTCTAAGCCATTTTTACATTAGACTTATCTGTTCATTGTCTGAAGTCCAAACTGTCTAATTCGCAAATCTTCTTTTTGTTTTTAAAGACAAAATTGAAAATTTTCAAAACTCAATCATTTCGAGCTTAAAATTCTAGTATAGTATACCTAGTATCTGAAACAAAGTTACCAAACGATCTTTTATACTATCGTAATTAATTTTCCATTAAACGCCAAGCTTTCACTTTCCAATTCCCGGGAAATACCTCTCGCAACGCATCCAGGCAGGCACAAAACGTCTGGAATTTCTGTTCGCGCTCCGTCAAGCGCCCAATGAGGCGAGTGACATTTTCCGAATTAATCCAACTTCTAACACATAAAGAATCCGGGTTTTTTTTTTATTAATAAAAATGCGCATACATCATCCAGTCACCCCTCCAATAAACTTGAACGTGTCAAAGGGTGTCGACCAAGGAAACCGAAATTGTTTCCTGAAATTGCCCATATATATTTTTTGGATTTTGAGGGAGAATTATTGACAGAAAGGTTATTTGTATTAGTGTGCGGATTCTGGAGTTTTTTTGAAATGTTGTTCTATGTATTATTTTCGCTATACAGTATCGTTGGTACTTGAACAGCTTTTCTTGAATGATGAGCATTATCAAGTATTATAACGGATCCTGATGGAATCAAATCTAACATCCTCAAACACATGTTTTCGCGGTAGTCTCCAGTGTGCTTTGATTGGAACATTAACAAGCCACCTTTGACAAATCTTTGTTCAATGTCACTATGGGTGATAATTAATCTTCTTCCTATTCCAGATGAAGGTTTTATGCCTGTAGATAAACTTTCTTAAAAAGCTTGCCGAGAACTTGTGATGTTTTTATCCTGACACATTTTTTTTTACTGTGTCTACAGCGTTTATCCAAGTTTCATCTAAATAATATATATTTCTTTTTTCATTTTGAAATTGTTTAATCTTCCCTAAATATTTCCTCCTCCAGCAAATTATTTCTTCTTTTTCTATTAAAAGTGACTTTTGCCCCATACAAAATTTAATTTTTTATGTTCCAAAGCTTGTCTCTACTTATTTCTGGTAAATCTCAACCACTATATGAGTTTTGTCTAATGTAGGGATCTCTTTTTGAAATGAAGTGAATGCACTATTATTCTGATTGCATGTTTATCCTGTTCTTCAATTAAAATTTTGCTTCTTACTGTTAATGTTTTTGGAGAAGTGAAATGGCCATTTTTTGATTCACGGTAATTCTAACATGGAAGATGTTAGTGGTCAGGAGCATTGTACACGTTCAAAATAATTCCCTTTTCTATAAGAGTAAAAGGACAATCGAATCTATATAAAATTCTATTCTCTTTGCCGAAAAAATCAAACATGACATGGGTGATTATAATATCGATTAAATGAAAAACGATCATCCAAAAGCATAATTAAAGAAAATCCTGGATGCTCGATGAACTTAAAAGTTCACTTAAAGTCAGCGACAAGAATAAGCCAAAGTTCATCAACAATCATAGATTACTTTTGTTCAAACATGAGAGATTCTCCAATCACGGTATCAACTAAGCAACAGATCTGTCAGATCATGTGCTGGTATATCCAGCACAAATCTCCACTCCAATGTACCCATTTCCAGGATAAGGATTCA
Source organism: Ceutorhynchus assimilis (assembly GCA_917834065.1). NCBI lineage: Eukaryota > Metazoa > Arthropoda > Insecta > Coleoptera > Curculionidae > Ceutorhynchus > Ceutorhynchus assimilis. Next base: position 6,162,268 of record OU892289.1, on the reverse strand, counting down.
TAGCGAAAGAAAACTTTCTGAAAAACTAGGCTGTATAAATTGGAAAGAAAAATTATACGAGGTCCCATAAAAATCTTTAAAGCTAGACAGTGACTAAAGGAATGAGTGTTTCCTCCAAAAACAAAAGATCACTTGACTATATCTGCAAACTCATTAACAATGACTGTTTACGCAATAGTATTTGAAATTTAGTAAACTGGACTGCGACTGGAAAATCGCGCAAACAAATAGAAATAGAAATGAAAATGATACCATAGGGTTATCGAAACACACAAAAGTTATTACCACTCACCTGGGTTTTTTTATAAGCTGTGCGTATATACGGGGATCCCCTGGAAAACGGTTCTCCACAACCACCAACGTATCACCATCGACTTAAGGCACTCAAGGTCCCCTTTTAACGGCACTTTTTGAGCGTAAAACACGGAACCGGTAAAAATGCAACGTGCATATGAACCACCATTTATCTAGTGTATAAATCCAAATCTTCAACGGCTGTCTCGGTCGGCGCAGGGTCGTAGAAAATACACTCCTGTGTGTTTAACGCGAAATTGACATTTAAGTAATTCTTTAATAAGGAATGAGAAGAAACCAAATTTATAAATAATGTTGCGTTAACAATGACTTTATCAAGCAATATTACCTGAGATACAAAAAAAGTGGTAAAAGTAGCCAAAAATAAAAAATTTCTAAATATAATACTAGAATTCACCTTCGCAACGCCAAAAACATATATTTTGAAAAAAAAAAATCAAAAATACGAGAAAAAAAAAAAAACCAAACCCGTTTAGGAGATATTTGGAATCCCCATTAGACCGCCATGACAAAAAAATTCAAAACAGCCTTTATTTTTATTTTTTTAAATTTCAAAGCATCCTAACTGGAAAACGAAGAGCCTGGGAGAAAAAAAAGCCTCAAATACAAAACTTGTAGATCTCATTGAGAACTACAAAAAAGCTTATCAGAGTTATCCCTCCACGGGGAACCGTTTTTGAGAAAATCTACTTCAAAACTTTCAATACATTTTCAAAAAATTTCAACTTTGACGGGGTTTATCTCGGAGACAGAAACAACCTAGAATATCAATAAAAAATAATTTTGTAGGTAATTTATTGCTCTTTCGAAGGAAACCTGATTCGAGACCATCTGTTCGAAATTACCAAAGTTATAAGCAAAAAAGTGGCGCCGTGTCGGGTCTCCAAAATTTTCCAGGATCAAAATCTTTTTCATTTTTTTCCGGTTTTAGGAAGCGTCGGAGCGAAAAACACCAAGAGACATATTCGACGTATTTTTGGCTCCTCTATCCGGCGATATTTTTTATTTTTCAAAATCAGGAAAAGTAAATGCAGGCACCATTACACGCCCTTTTCCAAAATTGGGGGAAGATGGGCTAAAACCCCTCCGAAAGGTCGGAGAGGGCTGAAACTTGGGTAATCAACTTTTCTGGACACCTTTCACCTATATTCCGGATTCCATCCGAATCGGCCAAAAAAAATAATATTTAGGGACCCCCGGGGGCTTTGCTTTTCAGATAGGGGCCCCCTTTTTTAATTATTTTTTTCGATAAAACTTGTACTTCAATTGATTCGTACCAAATTTCAGCTCGATAGGACCATCAGTTCGCCCTCAGCGAATTCTTGAAATTTTTTTCATGATAAACTTGTTAAAAAACCCAGTGTATTAGATATCATGATATATTCATGTGATGTAAACACACCTATCATGAAAACAAAAGGAAATAATAATCCAACGACTTATTGAAAATAAAGGTTCAAATACTACACAACAAAATATTCAAACTGTTTGTTAATGTAGCTGATTATAGACCGATCTCCGTCTTGTCCACATTTTCAAAAGGAAAAAGTGGTCAAAAACTGTATGACCTCCTTTGCGAAAGCCCATAACGTAATTCGGGAAAAATCAATTTGGGTTTTAAGAGAAAAAAAAACACTGCAGATGCCATACATAATACAATAGAGTATTCAGAGATCGAGGCGAAGACAAATGTTTTTTGACTTACGAAAAGAATTCGACTGTGTGATCAAGGGTGCCTTGTTAAAGGCTACAGGGATAAAATAAATCAATGGATTTGTTTATTACTGGGACAACGAAAGCAGAGCTCGTATCAATCAGGAAGATGGTGGCAGCGTGAACTCGAGGGCTGAAGAATCAAGGATTGGCGATGTACAGGGATCAACATTGAGCCCACTTCTGTTTCTTCTATTCATAAACGACTCCCATTTATTGCCTATCAAGGTCTTACAGGATTATTTTTCCCCCTCAAGTAAAACTACCCCCAGCTAGAAATTTATTACTAAGTTGTCATTTCACCCATATACAGTTGTTATTTCGCTATTTTTCAGTACCATCTAACAATAATTGTGGTTATTCATTTAAACATTTCATATTATATATTATTACAGATTGCTACACTTGTTTTATAGTACCGATGGTTCTATTTGAAGATTTGCAAATAAAAATCCAAAGGGGTTAGTAGGAAAAAGAGCAAAAAATTGAAAATTTTTATTTTTGAGTTTTTCTCAATTTTGACTTTTTTAATCGATAAAGCGGGTCCAAAGTCAGAAACAATTCTAAAATCACTTAAATTTTGAGAATTTCAATGAGAAAAAAAAATCCAAAAGGAAATCTCATTTTTACCTCTGGGAATTTTTTGGAATCTTAACATGGTGATGAATGATTGTCAATATCTTCAACGACAGTTGAGAAAATTGCCTATAATTATCATTAGAAAGAGAAATAAATTCTCTTCAAGCCTATATAAGGCTGGTTTCTGTGGCTTATATAGTTTTCGAAATATTGAGCCTCAAACTTGAAATTTAGTCCAGATTTTGTCCAAAATTTCAGATTCGATTTTCTCAAAAATCGTAAACGCTAGCGATCTCAATTAAATACCATTTTGAAGCCCTTATCAAAAGCTACAATCCATGAAAATTTTATTCCAGTACCGCTTGTGGTTACTGAGATATCCAGGTTTGTAGTCATTACAAATTTCCGTACTACCTTCTTTTGTACCATTACAGTTTCCTCTATTTGGAGTAGCAGTACCAGTGTTCCCCCAATAGATTCTGTAGAAATTCCTCAAGGTTTTTTTCTGAAAGAGAAAGGATTAAAAATAGATTTCCTTTGATAAGAAAAAAGGGCAGCTGTCAAGAGCACGTTGAGAGTTTCCTCTAAGCGTTTTTGCTGATCTAAAACCAAAAATAAGTTTGAGCCCCTACCTCCCAATTGTGGGTTGCTGAGATTATAGCATCACAGTGCTACTATAGGCAGATTTAGTTGTGTGAGTTTTAAAGGGTTAAAGTCTTAAATTTAGCCGTTTTTCTTCGTGTGCTGTGTCTGTAAAAGGCCAAAGTATTTTGGTAAGTTTTCAGTTTCTGCTACCTATTCTTTTTTTTGGATAAGTTCTACAATGTTAAAGTTCTTTTAGAATACCTCTTTACTATATTTGCTATTTGCTTACCATCATGTGCGAAAATCTTGCTCTTTTTTTTTAGGCCTTTTTTCCCTTTAGTCTCTCTTGACTTTCATTCTTCCCCTTATTGGAGGGTTTGTTTTCCTCCGATACACGAGTGCCGGTTGCCCATTAACCCCTAGTACTCCAGAAGTACCTCCTGAACTACTCCATTCGGCCTTACTGCCCCTCCTAGTTGCTAGAACATCCCTAACCACCAAGAAGATTTGGGGAGGACCCTGGATCTTTACTCCACGTCAGGTAGATTCCTGGGTCGCTGTAAGACTTGCAAACAGCAAACAATCAAGGAACGCCCTGTAAGTTAGTTGGATCACATACAGATGGTTACAATCAAGCTGATTGGTAGTGAAGCTCTGAGGTCAAAAGAAATTCTCACCCCGTAATTATTACCATCATAAGTATTGTTCAGCATACCAAGGGTTTCTAACAATCAGAACAATGTATAGCCAGATAGAGGCCTAAATTACCAATAAAGAACTTTGGTGTTTTGTTTTTTATTATGGGAGTTATTTCGTTATTATTCATTCTTGTATGTTCTTATCATAAGTTTTAGGCTTAATCTAAAATAAGACAGGTACTGTAATCGGGAAAATAGGCCCATTTCGAGGGTAAGCAACGTTTTTGATTGTATATTGAATCTATTTTAAATCTAAGGTTATTTTTAATACTGAACACCTTGGGGTATGGATAATTATGCTAAAATACCTTTGTTATTATTAAATTGATAAACATCATTGTTAAATCCTGAACGGAGCGAATCAAGCAAGATAAACAAAACCATACAATTTAATATTCAGTGATTCTCTTCTATTTTCCCTTTACAGCTGATTTTTGGCATTTGGAATTTTCAAATCTTGCAGTGCGATCACGAGTTCTCCAATCCTAGGGGATTTCAGTTAAAGATGATCGCCTTTAAACATTCCTTTCCTTGGTGTTGATTTGATACTTTGTATGCTATAGGCTGTTTCCTGTTTTGAAATATCTTTCATTCAAAAACCAACTTACTGCAGGGTTTAAAACAGGTGGCGCCTTTATTTAGACCCACCCCACTCACCGGAATTTTGTGGGCTAGTCAGAGCTTCCCTATAAGTCGGATTCCGCCACCTTCAAGAGTCATATCTTCACTCTTTTCTCCCTTAGCTTCCCCCTGTCGCCAACATGGGGCAGTCACGTAACCTTATTTGCAGGCGATGCAACCATCACTTGGGTCAATGCGAACCCCGAAGAGCTACAGAGCAATATAAAACAAACAGAGATATACTACTGCTACTGCTACAGAACTGGTTCGCATTGAACAAGCTCTCTCTAAACACAAATAACCAATTTCAATGCAAACCACTGCAGAAGCGTTATTGTTGAGGTAAATTGCAGAAATCTATAGAGGGTTAATGGCCATTTGCACGGCTATCTCTTAAGGGATATTTAATCCAAGTGGAGCTTTGAATGTGACTTTTGTTTCTACAAGAGTCGCATTCAAAGCTGTACTTGGAATAAATTTCCCTTAAGCTATAGTGGTGAAAATGGCCGTGAGGCAGTTAAATTTTTGGAAGTCACACTTCAGGAAAACCTCAAGTGGGACCAGCATATTCTACTTCTAGCAAAGAAATTATCGAACGACTTCTTCGCAATAAATACAGCGCAGAGAATTATAGATACCCAAACAGCAAAGCAGGTATATCATTCCTTGTTCCAAAAAAGGGCACTCTGTATATTTTAAAGGGTCAACGTAATCCTGCAGGGCTTGAGAATATTGACAGTATTTGATTTCCTCATTTTCGAGGCTATAAGTAAAATCCATAAAGCCAGACAAGAATTGGCATTCAGGGGTTGTATTCGTACAGTATACTCGACAGACTGAAAATTTGGTCACTCTATGCATTATCCCGTCTAACAATCACACTATCACACAGAATTCCATGACGCACATGGGTATCCAGCTTTATAACAAGCTGCCAATAGCAGTCCGACGGTTGGAGAACTGAAAAATGTTTGAGGCCACTACAAAATCAAAAATTATCTTAAAAAAATCATAAGTTCATGTAGAGAGGGGTCCATTATCTTCTCTACATAAAATTACTGTCGTTTTTGCCAATTCTAATTGTTCTACTGTTCAACGAGGGTGTATTTTTTGTTTTCTTTTATTTTATTTTGTTTTACTATTGTTAAACCGAATTTAGTTTCAAGATTTTATTTTTATTAAATTATACAGCAAATTATACTTTTTTATCACATAAAACTGATATCCGTTTGAGACTCGATTCTTGTACTCTTTCACATCATGTTGATCTAACTGGACACTTGATAATGAGCCTGGGAACTTTTTCGATGCCGTGGGAACATTGACGGATTTTGCTGATTTTATGCTGGTTTTCACTGGTTTTGTGCTTGACAGCAGCGAAAAACAGCAAAATCCAGCACAAAACCAGTGAAAACTAGCAGAATGCGCCGATTTTTCCACGGTATCGAAAAAGTTCCCAGGCTCAAGTGACCCTATACCGATTATTTTGATTATCCCAAGCTCTTGATTGAATTTAGGAATGATTTAGTGCGGCTGAATCAATGGATTGTGGAGTCCTTGTTAGCTAACAATATCTTAGAATGTGCCACACGAAAACAATGTAATATTCACATTAACGTCTAAGGTTTCCATTAACTAACAAGGATTTAACCAGCGATTGATCTAGTGGCACTTAGAACCGGTTTATCAATGAACGTTCACAACAATTATCATTGCAAACTCAACAATTAAACTAGATAACCGTCCACTGATAAACCGGTCCTTAATCAATCAAATAAAAAAATTAAAAAAACTAGTCCAATCAATACTTGGGAACACTTAAAAGTTGAATTTTGATTATTTTCAACTCTTGATTAGACTACCTATTTTGGTTTGATTTGACTGATTGAATTCAATCACCCGCCGGGAATAGTCAAAAGTCCAATTTTGATCAAAGTTAATTTTGATTCTGAGAACTAGAACTAGGCCAGTCAAAGATCAGGTAGATAATAATATAGTCGAAATTCAATTTTTGATTATTCCCGGCCTTTTTTTTTCGAATTTTTCTCAATTTTGACTTTTTTAATCGATAGGGCGAGTCCAAATTAGTCAGAAATAACTCTTACATCATCTTACATTTGGAAAATTTTGATGAGAAAAAAAATCCAATCTCATTTTTTGGAATCCTGACATGCTGATGAATGATTGCCAATAACTACAATGACATTTGACATAATTACCTACAATTACACATTATTGGAAAGAGAAATGAATTCTCTTCAAGCCTATATGAAGCTGGTTTTTGTGGCTCATATAATTTTTGAGATATTGAACCTCAAACTTAAATTTAGTCCAGATTTAGTCCAAAACTTCAAATACGATTTTCTCAAAAATATTAGAAGCCAGCGATTTTAACTAAACACCATCTGAAAGCCCTGATCGAGGGCTACAATCCCTAAAATTTTTATCCCAGTACTGCTTTTGGTTACCGAGATATTGACGTTTGCAGATTTGCAAATAAAAATCCAAAGGGTAGCCTTAGGAAAAAGAGCGAAAAATTTAAAATTTTTATTTTTGAGTTTTTCTCAATTTTGATTTCTTTAATCGATAGAGCGGGTCCAAATTAGTCAGAAACAACTCTAGCATCACTTATATTTTGAAAATTTCGATGAGAGAAAAAATCCAAAAGGAAATCTCATTTTCGGCTCTAGGAATTTTTTGGAATCTAGACATGCTGATGAATAATTCCCAATATCTACAATGACATTTGAGAAAGTTGCCTATAATTACACATCATTCTAAAGAGAAATTAATTTTCTTCAAGCCTATACAGGGTGTCCCAAAAAGATATCGACAAACTTTAAGGGGTAGTAAGGGACATCAAAACAAGCATTTTTGTTTATATAAACATATGTATCCGCAAATGAGCCATTTGGGTTGTGGAGCAAAAAAACTATTTAAATCATATCCAAATAATTAAAGACGTTTTTTACCTAGTTTTTTATTTAGTTGGCCATATTTATCTCCATTTTTTGGAAAATAGTTTGCCTCTCTTCTTGGAAAATATCCCCTTAAACCTTAGAAATAACATGTGGTTTCAGCATGATGGGGCACCTCTATATTTCGGTGTTAACGTGCGCCGGTATTTAGATCAGAGATTTCCCCAACCTGGATTGGAAGAGCCTGTGGCCTGGCCCGCGTGTTCTCCTGATCTCAACCCTCTAGACTTTTTTCTTTGGGGTTCTCTGAAAAGTTTAGTCTACGAAACACCTGTTCGTAATGAGGAAGATCTGTTAGCAAGGATACTGGCGAGTTGTACCCATGTAGAAGCTATTCCCGAAATATGCCAAAAGATTCGCGAATCAATGACCCGACGGTACAATCTTTTCATTGAAGTAAATGATCAACATTTTGAACAATTATTGTAAACCATAATTTATTTGTTAATAAAACAAAATTACACTACAGCCCGAATGGCTCATTTGCGGACATATGTTTATGTAAACAAAATTGCTTGTTTTGATGTCCCTTAATACCCTTTAAAGTTTGTCGGTATCTTTTTGGGACACCCTGTATAAGGCTGGTTTCTGTAGCTTATATAGTTTTCCAAATATTGAGCCTCAATCTTGAAATTTAGTCCAGATTTTGTCCAAAATTTTAGATTCGATTTTCTCAAAAATTGTAAACGCTAGCGATCTCAACTAAATACTATTTTGAAGCCCTTATCACAAGCTACAATCCATGAAAATTTTATTCCAGTACCGCCTGTGGTTACCGAGATATCCAGAAGAAAAAGAGCAAAAAATTGAAAATTTTTATTTATGAGTTTTTCCCAAGTCTGAATTCAGAAATCGATAAAGCGAGTCCAAATTAGTCAGAAACAACTCTAAAATCACTTACATTTAGAGAATTTCAATGAGAAAAAAAAATCCAAAAGGCAATCTCATTTTTGGCTCTAGGAATTTTTTTCTTAATATCTTCAATGAAATTTGAGAAAATTGCCTACAATTATACATCATTAGAAAGAGAAATAAATTCTCTTCAAGCCTATATAAGGCTGGTTTTCGTGGCTTATATAGTTTTCGAGATATTGAGCCTCAAACTTGGAGTTTAGTCCAGATTTTGTCCAAAACTTCAAATTCGATTTTCTCATAAATCTCAAAAGCCAGCGATCTCAATTAAATACCATTTTGAAGCCCTTATCAAAAGCTACAATCCATGAAAATTTTATTCCAGTAGCGTTTGTGGTTACTGAGATATCCAGGTTTGAAGATTTGCAAATAAAAATCCAAAGGGGGTAGCCTTAAGAAAAAAAGCAAAAAATTGAAAATTTTTATTTTTAAGTTTTTCTCAATTTTGACTTTTTTCATCGATAGAGCGGGTCAAAATTAGTCAGAAACAACTATAGCATCACTTACATTTCAAAAAATTCGATGAGAAAAAAAATCCAAAAGGAAATCTCATTTTCGGCTCTAGGAATTTTTTGGAATCTAGACATGCTGATGAATGATTCCCAATATCTACAATGACATTTGAGAAAATTGCCTACAATTATACAGCATTCTAAAGAGAAATAAATTCTCTTCAAGCCTATATAATGCTGGTTTCTGTGGCTTATATAGTTTTCGAGATATTGAGCCTCAAACTATAATATAGATTTTCACGTACGTTCTTAGTACGTACTTTTTTGTCTGTATATTGATACAGCCTTTCACGTACGTACTCAAAACGTAGTTTTACATTCCCTACGAACCGACGTGAAAAGGTCCTAAAATGTACGTCTTCAGTACGTAGTGCGTTGGACTTCAATAATGCTACTGTTCTAGCAAATGAAAAAAAAATCTTATCAAAAAGGTGTGTTTTATCAAGGAAGAATCAAATTAATTAAATAAGAAAATATGTACAAGAGAAATGCGGACTTGAGGAGGCACCTTTCTATGCTATCTTTATGCTGTTTTAAAGCATGGTGCTTATTGAATCTATGCATATTTTGGTATTTTATTATTGTTATATTGTTTTCCATTAACAACAAGATCTCGTTGTAGTCAGTAAAAAGTGAGGAATTTTAGTAATCTTTAAAACAAGTAAATTAAGAACTCAGCAATCTACCTTTTAGCAAGGTTATTGTTCCATAAATTTCTACTCATATTGATATTTGCAAACCTCAATCTGTATTTATTTATGTGACGACAGATAAATCTTGGAATATAAACTTCTCTCTGGGCACATAAAGAATTGCAGTTGATAGATCTGGATTGTATATGTATAAAACTTGTAGAGGAACGATTTCTAATGTCATCCAATTATAAACTTTTTCACATTTTTCTGTCCAGTCGCCAGTAGGTATAAGTTCTCCTAATGGCAAATTAGTTTGAAAAATGTTTGTACATGGAAACAGTAGTTTTCAAGTTTTATGTGATATTGATGAAACTGCTACATCAGTATTTTCCATATAGTACAGGAGGTAGTGTCACTTTTTTACCAGTGATTTATCTCCGACTCAAATGTGATTTATTGAAGAGTTTCGCGATTACTGTGATCAAAATTGAAAGTCAGTCAGCGCGACCGCGGTGGGCGTGAGTATGGGAGGCTGTGGAACTCTTCGGAAAAACTATGAAAAAAAGTAAATAATCTGCACATGAAAATTTGTTAGAATGTTAGTTATTGATAAATTAAACGTGAAAATATTCGTCAGTTATGCTCCCGACGGGGGAAACATCGTCAGTCAGAGGTTTGAAGCAGTCGGAAAAGTTGGAAAATTCAAGTGACTGATCTTCACTTAAAATTTTATGGATTGATTATTTGATTCAAATCAAGCATGAAAATGAACGTCAGCCACCTTTATCGTGGTGGATTCTGCGTCAGTCGGGTTTCCAAAGTCGAGGGCAGTGACCAGGGTGGAACTCTGTAACGCATAGAGATCGTTATCCCTATCGCTATAGCACTTGCTGTCTTTTTGACTCTCGTCGAAATCAATAAAGAGGAGACGTCAATAGAGAGAGAAAATCTCTCGATCCGATGGCACGCTGCATCTTATGCAGTTCGACTGACGAATAATCCACCGGCATTGTGTCGATTGACGATTGTTTATTCATTGAACGTGCATGAGATTTTGTTATTTTTTCATCAATTCTAATTTGATATAAATAACTAAATTCAAAATTCAATTCATGAACAGTTACTACACTATTCTTCTAAATTAAAATATCGCGTTCACTGAAATATCATTCTTTTTTTATTGCTAATACAAAATACAAAAATCTTATGAAATTAATCGGTTTCACTATCACTCTGGGTGTCCGACTCTTATATAAAGCTTTCATCGTCATAATCTGATGACTCTCCGTCAGCATCTTCTTGACAATCTGTAAATAATACGGATTTTTAGAGTGAAAATAGATAATAGATCAGTAACGTGAAATGAAATGTTTGCTTACCTGTTAGATTTATTGATATCTTGAAGGTCAGGTAACTGTTCTCCATCGAACCACTTGAAAATATATTTTCCATCTTCTTCTTGCCAGCCATAATCAATCGGACTAATTATATAGTTATGTGCTGCGAAGCATGACACCACATCTGCACAATGTGCGAAGTTCTTAAGAAATGCGGATATAATTCAGAGTTACACGGCGGTAAAGCTACGAAATTGCTTTTAGTTTAAAACCCTCCAAAACAGAAAAATGTTTACGCAAATCATCATCAGACCATTGTGAAATAGCAATAAAGGTATGGATATAATTTCTTGATTTTTTTAGAAGTTCGTAAGGCTTTTTTTCCCTTTACGATAGAAAGCGGGGTTGAAGTCGCATCCAGTAAAAGCATGGAAAACTGGCAACGCTTCACTCAAGTCTCCACTTTATTTTTTATATATTTTTGTGACGTCTATGTAACGATAATTATTTCCTCGTCCTGTGAGAATCGAAATCTGTAAATGATGTGTGATTTTATGCATACCGAGCATAATCACAATAATTATATCTGTGTCTGAACATCGTATCGTTACATGAGCATCCAAATTCAATTGGCAGACGTGAAAACTAATTTTAGAGTCAGCTTCCAAATGTTCAGAGCATGACAAATCTTCTTCCATTGTTCTGACAATCTTATTATCAATGACTTCGAACTTGAAACATTTCTCATGGTTTATGAAAACAGCTCGGTCACCAAAGTAAGAACAAATATGGTCCTGATTCCAATGTTCACGTAAAAATCTCACCAACGCTTCCTTGAAATAAGTATTATTCAAATCATTTTTAAAATTCGATGATCGTTTCTGTTGAGGTCCATTGATGGTAAAACGATTAACCTCTAGGTACTCTTCCACGCATTATGTGCTCGTTATCTTTTATGGATGGGGAAACGTAACGATCGAACGCAATTATGATGGTTTTTGCGCGGTTCGCAGTGAAAGAATGTAAGATTTTCTGTGAGATGTTTTCAAAAGATACAGGAATTTCTTTCAAAGCATGGACTGTGTGAAAATCATCGAAAACGATGACGTCACATTGTTTGGGCTCATGACTTTCCACTTCTTCAGTGATCTATATCACCTTGAAATTTATAAATAAATGAGAAATTGTCTGACATTCAATAAACAATCGTCAGTCGGCACGTGGCTGGTGGATTATTCGTCAGTCTAACTTCATAAGATGCAGCGCGCCAAAGAAACCTGGTCACTGCCCTCGACTTTGGAAACCCGACTGACACAGAATCCACCACGATAAAGGTGGCTGACGTTCATTTTCATGCTTGATTTGAATCAAATAATCAGTCCATACAATTTTAAGTGAAGATCGGTCACTTTTCCAACTTTTTCGACTACTTCAAACCTCTGACTGACGATGTTTCCCCCGTCGGTAGCGTGACTGACGAATATTTTCACGTTTAATTATCAATAATTAACATTGCAACAAATTTTCATGTTCAGATTATTAACTTTTTTTCATAGTTTTTCTGACAAGTTCCACAGACTCCCACACCCACACCCACCACTATTGAACTGACTGACGCGCGGATCTCATATGTCCATGTGAAGAACTACGCACGCTGAAAAATTCGTGTGAAGATCGATCACTAGTTCAAAAGTGACACCACCTCCCGGACTAATATGAACTGGTATTGAATTTAAATAAACTTTTGATAAATATTTTTTCTGGTTTTAATAGATTTCTGTTTCATCTGTTCCTGTGTTATATTCATGCATTTTTGTATCGAGTTCTTCTGTTTTTATTCTGGTATGAAACTGTTCTGTATGCAACCTATTGAAACTAGATGCAGAACTTTTCATGCAGACTCTTGTTAGGTGACTTTATGTACATTTCAAATTTTTACATGGACAATGACTAAATGAGCACATTTGAACGATTTTTTTTTCTATATTGAAATTAATTTTGTTTTTTGATAGTTTGATAAATTTTCCCTTTACCTTTGGACATTGGATTGTGAATAGATAGGTAATATAATTAGAATGAAAGGTGTGTTTTGCCATATGTATCAAACATGACAATGATAATATATCTCACTCTCTCTGTACTCTAGATAGATACGCTTTTATTATGCATATCGCCGTACTTACATCTATCATTAATTTCTACCTCAAAAATAATTTTTTTCAAAATATTTGCTGCAGTTCCGTTCACAAAATCAATAATTTTTGATATATCCCTTTTGTATTGTTCTATATATAGGTTTGGTATCGGTATCAATCCATTCAGTCTGAATTTTTAGTGGAAAATATCATATAATTATGTAACACTATTTATTATATGTATATAAAGTTCCACTGTAAATACGAAAATTTCATGCAAATAAATTCAGTATATTTGTTCGCCATAGGATTATAACTTCTGGATCTAAATAAAATTAAACTTTACCTATGTAAAAGGGTGTTGTAAATGTCGGGCGAAATCTGCTGGAAAGGGAGGATAATAATAACAATATTAGAGCACACATGTGCCTTTAATTGGACCAAAACTTTTTAATAAACCCCTTTTAATGCGGTTTCCGTCCATAAATAATAAGAGTTTCGTTTTTCAGAACTTCCGAATTCGCTGATCAAACGCGAACAGACGCACGAAATTTGCGAAAGTTGCGGCCGGAAAATCCAGGACCGCTACTTGATGCGAGTGGCGGACGCCAGCTGGCACGAGCACTGTCTCTGTTGTAGCGTTTGTGGTGTTCTGCTGACGCAATCGTGCTATACCAGGAACATGAAACTTTACTGTAAGGCTGATTATGATAGGTGAGAATTTTACTTTAAATCTATAAAGCAAAAGATTTATTCACCTATTGATAAACTGTAAGGTAGGTAATGCAATTTGACGGATAAAAATGCAATCAATAGGGTTATAGAATGGTAAATTCACCAGTTACCAGTTACCATATAACAAGTTTATATCTGAAAATTAATAAACCGAGACTCAAAGTTATAATTTGAGAATTATTCGCTTATAGTGGGATCATTATTGCAAAGGTCTCTACAGGGTGTATCAGGTATGAGTACAAATATTTCAACATGAGATAATTTGACCCATTTCAAGCTAAAACTGTCCTATTAACCATGAGTCAATTGGTAGTATTTTCGGAGTTATTGCAGAATATAAATTTAGAAAAATGTTATCAACGTGACAACATTGTACAGGCATTATCTTTGCCAGGATATAAATGTAAATAAAACTGGGTAAATGTAAGAAGTTTTTTTTTTTGCACGGAGTTTATTTATTTCCATCTGTTTACGTTGTGGTTTGTTCAAATAATGTAAATAATAACTTGCATTTTTATCACTTTCCTAGTAAAAATAAAAAATGTGCCATTTTATTAAGTTGTGAATTGCACTAAGCATTCAAGAGAAAAATCAAATCAAAATCAATACTTACTCAGCTACTTGCCAAATCCTTATTACGAAAATATTAAAATATTTTCTTTTGTTAAAAGGTTCTCAAAACACTAAAAATCACGCAGATCTTGGACACTCACACTTCCTGTATCACGCAATCTTTGTAAAACGGGCACAATGCACAATGTGCTTTCATCAGGTGGATACTTTTTTTTTGGGAAATCTTTCCCTAGTTTCCCTGTTAATTCTGGCGGCTAAATGAGCATTTTGCAACGATTCTGCCTAAACAAGTATCTGCATATTCGACGTTTCTGAACATTTTATTTTTAAAAAAGAACGAATTTGAAATACGCGCGCCCAAATAGACAAGACAAATCAAGAATCAATGTATTCAGTTCAACCAAGGTTCAACGTTCAATTTCAACCACCTATTCTTTGTTGTGCTATGTTGCCAGATGTTTGGACACCGATTTACAAGTGAAATTTTTATGTTGTTTTTTCAATTTTTTGTTATTGTTGTTGACTAAAAATGCTTATCTTCAAAATATTCGTCAAAAACTTCAAAAGCCTTTTTCTTAAAAATGGTTGAGTCTGAACCCCATGTTGTATTAACCTTTTTTGTTCAAAATGGGCCATATTTGCACATGTTAAAATTTTTGTAGTCAAATCTGATACACCCTATAACGTAATAAATGTGTTGTGTAAAAAATCTTATCTACAACATCCAATATTTGAAGAAAACTCTGACGTTCTTGTTTGTGGAGACTTCAACTATGTACCACGAAATATTCTGGGAAACTCAAACTCACAAAACCATGTCAAAAAGCAAATGAGTAGTAATTATCTTGTCAAAAGATATATGTCCAAAAGTACCGATTTTGAAACCAATAAGACAAAGTTGAGAGGGACGGTAGTAATCATCTGTCAAAAGATGAATGTAGAGCCCCATCCAAAATCTTGAGAAAGAAAATCAAAAAAACCCAAGTTGAAGCTAATTTTCTCACTATTTCAAAACCAAATGAAAATTATCGAAATAATAATTTCTCTCTTGCTTCGACACTCCGCGCAGACACGTGCGTTTACCGTTCTCAAATTGGTTTTACTCTAGAATGCCGTGAAACTAACCTTAGCACCCATATGAGTTATGATATCCAAGAAATAAGTCTTTTCTATGAAATTTCTCTCAATTTTTGTCTATTCTTGGCTCTTGAATTATTGGTTTCTCTAAATGTCTCTAAATATGGTAAACTCGAGAGCTTGAATTGGAAACATCATACTTTATCTATGTCTACTTTTCCATTAATGTTTTCTCAAATTTCGTCTGTTTTGTTTCTCAATTTTTCCTGTTCATTTTTTGTACGGCTCTTGAATGTTTAATTAATTGGTATTGTAGATAGTTACCAGCAAGGTTATCGGAAGAAAAATAAACTAGGCCTTTTAAAGTATTTTCTGTCTTACAGATATGACCTAGATTTGATTAGAGAGTTTGCCGCTAGAGGTCTTTAAAATAAGTAGAAAATAAGTACTTTTTTGCCTCAAGAGCTTTCTAAGTTCTAACAAAATCGGAAATTAATGGTTAGATAGAATATTAATATCTACTATACAAGGAGTATCAGGTTTGCATACAGAGATTTGGTCACGTAAAAAAGAACCCATTGTGGTAAAAACAATTATCCAAATTCTAATTTATGACGATGTTTACAGTGTAAAACTTAAAAAATCCCTTCTCATTTTCCAAAACGACTATTATAAGTCCAAATTAGCTGAAATTTCCAGGGTTTGTAGTCCTCTACTGGAATAAGATTCACAGGAAAGTTCACTTTCTATCTATGATAAAAAAAAAATATGATTTTTCAAAGTTTTCAAACATTCCTTCCAAAATGGTCAAATTTCAATACAGTAATTAATCGTGGGATTTGAAGCCCAAATTTATGGAAGAAGGAAAAAGGTCATCAGGAAAATTGAAAGATCCAAAAATTCACTTTACATTCCTTAACGCGATTTTATCTCAGTCCAAGTCCAAAATGAGCTGAAGTTTTCAGGGTTTAAACCTCTCCCAGACAGCAAACAAAGTCTTAAAGACGTCCTTTTTAGGTCTGCATTACGTCTAAACGTCTAAAGACAAAAAAAAAAAAAAACGTCGAGAAAGTTAGCAACACATTGGAAGCAGGATCTTTAAAAGGCACATCTGCTTGTGCTGCTATATTACTGCTTTGTACTCAGAATCTCCACCACAATCAAAGCACTAAACCAACATGATGTATACAAATATCTCAGTGTGGAAGAACATGATGGTATCCAACAAAAAAAGATGAAAAACAAAATTAACAAATGAATATAGCAGAAGAATCAAAGCAGTCGCAAAGACTGAACTAAATGGTAGAAATAAAATATGTGCAATCGTATCTCGTATACTCATATTTGAAAAAATGAAGTTTTCAAACATATGTATTGCAAAACGGAATTTCAAAAAGTAGAACAAATTCAAGAAAATATAATTGAGGATGCAGTCAACACAGAACCTGAAACGAAAAAATTCAAAGTAATTTAAGAGATATAATAAAACAGAAGCTGAGAGAGAAACAGAAGGAAAGATGGAAGGAGAAACCTATGGATGAACAAATTCTAAGAGAGGCAGAAAAAGCAACAATCGTGGAAATAGTTAAAACACAGGCAAACATGGAAATAGAAATGGAGGCTTTAATCACTGCTTGCCAGGAATAAGCAGGAACATGTAATTTTAGGTTATAAATTACATTAAAACAAAGATTTTGAAATCTGGCAAAGACCCCAATTGTAGACTGTGCCGGATAAACAAGGAAATTCTTCAAAAATCTATTATCTTGAGCACTGCAGTAATCTTAACGGATAGAAAGCAACTAATAAGCATTTTATTAGAAACAGATTTATAAGATGTTCTTCCATTTTATAAGAATTTTCTAGTGATGGTTTAATGTCGAAAAATTAGTGTAGGTAGTAATTTATGATCTTTGGAACTGTCATAAATTGTGCCGCCATTTTCAGAATTCTTAAAGCACATATAGTGACTTTAAACTATCAAGATTTATGAATGTGAAGTATTTTTCATTTAATTTCTACTCTATTTCTCAATTTTCCTCTATTCTCGGCTCTTGACCGTTTTCTTAAATTTTCTGCTAATTTTTTTGTCTATTCCCGGCTCATGAATGTTTGATGGTTTACCAAATTGTTTTGGATAAAGAGAGTACAAATCTTTGTGTTTTTGACACCCTATTTGGCAGATACAAGTTTTTCAGGCTACCATATGGTATAAAATCAGCACCTGAAGTATTTCAGCATAAGTTCAGGGAAATATTCCAGGGTTGTGAAGGTACAGGAATATATATTGATGATTTAATAGTCTTTGGAAAAAATAAGGAAGAACATGACTGTAGCTTGAAAAAAGTTTTTGAAATAAATAATGTGAAATTCAATATAGAAAAATGTCATTTTGGCAAGTTTAGCATAAAATATATGGGATACCAAATTTCAGCTGATGGCGTGTCACTAGATCAGTCAAAATTAGTAGCTATGAAAGAGTTAATTACACCAACATGTAAAGAAGATTAGGTATGATTACTTATGTCAGAAAATTCATTCCAAAATCAAGTAATTCAGAGCATTTAAGATCGTTGTTAAAAAAAGCTTTTGATAATTAAAACAATTTTAACCACAAGTCCAGTTCTACAGTTTTATGATGTTAATGAGGAGACAGTAATTTCAGTAGATAGCTCAAAATCTGTAGGAGTAGTATTAATATCAATTTTTAAAAAGCCATTAAATAAATGTCCCCCTAGGCTCCAACGAATGTTGTTACAAATTCAAAAGTACGATATTGAAGTATATTATAAATCAGGTAAAAAGATAGTTATTGCAGATGCTTTATCAAGAACATATATTCAAGATAAAAGTGAGGATACATTTGATAATGAGTTGCAGGCTCAGGTATGCTTAGTAGTTTCTGAAATAAATGTCACAGAAGGGAAACTCAATGAAATTAAAAATAAGACTCTGAATGATCCAGCTTTGAGAGAATTGCGAGAGGTGATTCTAGAAGGGTGGCCAAATTCAATTATAAAAGTCAAAGATTGTGTTAAATTCTATTTTAAAATTAGAGATGAATTAACTTTACATGAAAATTTAATATTGAAAGGAGACTGCTTGGTAATTCCTGAGTGTTTGCAAAAGGAAATGCTAACAAGAATACATTACAATCATTTAGGTGTTAAAAAATCTTTGGATTTGGCAAAAGGTTCAATTGTTTGGCCTACAATGTCAAATGATGTTTGATGGGTAATGTAGAATATTAATCTTCTATACAGGGTGAATCGTATCAGGTTTAGAAACAGAGATTTGAATGCGTGAAAATAGGACTGATCGGCCAAAAACAAGTCTTAAAATTCGGAATTTCGGGACCCCTCGACTCCATTGAGAACTATAAGTCCAAATGAGCTGAAATTTTCAGGGATTGTAGACCTCAGCCAGAATAAGATTCACTGAGAATTTCAGATTCCTATCTATGATACACTAGGAGTTTTTAGAAATTCAATACTCCTTCCTTCAATGTTTCACAGAAATGTTTTTCGTTTAGATGTTCTTTATAAATCCAATCACACTGCCCACTGGACTCTGGATGCTCACTAGCTAGAAATTTCCAAGAGAAACTTCTTTTGGCTTATTAAACAGTGAGAAGCTATTACTATACTCTCAGGGTTGCAAATTGCCATGAGATCTTTCATTCACTTTGTCAAAGGATTTTGTTGAATTTGAAAATAGTAAATCTTAATATCGGCAAAATCCGAATAAAAGATTCTGGAATCTGAGAGAATACAAAAAAAATCACCCCCCTGTTATATAACGTCTAGTCGGGGGGGTGTTTTCTAACAAAGGTCTCGGTATTTATTAAAAACGGTCCGACGCCTTCTTAAAGCCTCCCCCGAAAAGGGAATATTTAAACAGAGATGTGCCAGAAAGGGAGGATATATAAGGCCTCTATTTTTATTAAAAAGAATTTTTATTCTTTTTTTCTCTCTGGCTGGGCTGGGAAAGTAACCGTCTATATATATTCTCGCAGGTGGATTTTTATTTTATGCTCCAGATGGGACGATATTGCGATTTTTGCCGCCGAAGAGAGATTCTTTGTGCCGGATTCCCTTCTTTTTGTGCTTCAAAATGATGGAAAAATTTATAAAATTCTTCCACGGAATATTTATCTAAAAATATTCCAGAGAAATTTCATAATTGTTTTTTTTTTTTTTTTTACTCTATAAAGAATCCTACTGAGCACCTTTACCAGTAGTGTTTACCTACATATTAATATGGCCCCACGTTAGGCGCCAAATTGCCAAGCACAAAAATTTAACGTAATATTATTAAACGTGAGTTTTGGCCTGATAAATCCACGAACTAGAATGATGACAAGGTTAAAAAAAATTGCCAATATTTTCATTAAAATTTACACAAATCAAAACTAATTATACACTTTTAGAAAGAGCATTAAATTCTCTATAAATCTGTGCTAAATTGAGTTTGATAGCTGAAATACTTTTTGAGCAATTGAGCATTGAACCTCAAAAGTTGTTTAAACTCAATTTTCAATTTTTTACAGAATATTCGGAGTGAAATGTTCAAGATGCGGCGACCGATTACTACCCCAAGAAATGGTGATGCGAGCCCAACAACACGTCTACCACTTGCCTTGTTTCGTTTGCGTAATATGCTGCCAACCTCTACAAAAAGGTACTAAACTTTTCGTTTTGAATCAGTACCACTAGTCAATTAATTTTAGAACTTCGATAACAGAAAATATATTTCTTCTTTAGGTGAACAGTTCGTTTTGCGAGCAGGCCAACTTTTCTGCAGACAAGACTTCGAAAAAGAACTCTACCTCATGCAACAAGCCAACAGCGGAGACGAAGACCTCCTGGACGAAAACAGCAGGCCTAGAGACGGTCGAAGAGGTCCGAAACGTCCAAGAACCATTTTAACATCGGGCCAACGTAGACAATTCAAGGCCTCCTTTGAAGTAAGCCCGAAGCCTTGCAGAAAAGTGCGCGAAGCTCTGGCAAAAGAAACCGGTCTAAGTGTTCGAGTAGTGCAAGTCTGGTTCCAGAACCAGCGGGCCAAAATGAAGAAAATACAGCGCAAGCAGAAACAAGAAGATGGTAAATCTCCGAGTGATAAGGACAAAAGTGACAAGGATGAAAAAATGATTAAACAAGAATCTAGTCCTGCTAGTAGCGAGTTTGGTATGGGTTTGGGTTACGGTGGTTCTGGACAACCTTTGAATCCGAATATGCCTTATTCACCTGACGGTAAGGAATTCATTATAACTTATCCAAAAACAACAAATTTATTCTATTTTGTTAATTCTAGACAACTATCCAGCTCATTCGGGTGAATCGTTTTGCAGTTCAGACATATCCCTAGACGACAGTACTAATTTTGATCATTTGGATGAAGGTACTTCTGATACAATGTCCTTGCAAAATTTGGAAATGACCCACGGAGATAATGGTAGCCTGGCGAATCCCATAGACAAGCTCTACCTCATGCAAAACTCGTATTTCAGTAGCGAACACTAAGTACAAATTTTTATTGTTATATTAATATAGGCTGGATTTGTGTATGGTTTTGCACCAAATCCAGTACCTAAGATTCTGGTCTTGATTCTAGTCATTTTTATTTATTTTTTTGTTGATTTTTCAAATTATATATTTTTTTGTATATAAGTATATTATATTTAAATGTAATTTAGGTGAAAAAAAAAAAAAAATCTGGTCGAATTATTGATTGTGATGGACTTATATAAAATTATGCCAAATATAGTGTTTAATATTGTCTAGATTTTATTATGTATATTTTAAATAAAATATTTTAAAATTTGATATTCTTTATTTTCTATTATTTTGGAAAGGAGAATTCGAAGAAATAAAGTAAAAGAAATAAGTAGAAAACAATAACAACTAACATCATATACCGATGCTTGCATTTCTTGGCGCCCAACGTGGGGCAGAAAGCAAAAACCCGTTACCACGTTTATTTTATTTTTTTTCTTAAATCATTGAAGATAATATATACTTACTATCCTGAAATTGGGTTTAGAGTTTGCATGAAGCGAAGTATCTTTCTTGCCTTCAGTACCTAATTTAAAGCAGCATAGCTTCACTGACTCAGATGGAGACAACCATCCTCCACAACCTCAAAATAATTCAACTCGTCTCAACCTGCTTCAAACATGTTTTTCTCCTCAGATTTCTCAGCCACCTAATAAAAATTCAAATGTAGAAAAGTGGAATATCAAATTTTCTGGAGATAGTAAGAAGCTCTCATCTTTACATACTCCCTGGAAAGAGTTACTAAACTCAGAGTAGCACGTCACGTGACTGAGAAACAGCTTTTCGATTCAGCTATGGATTTTTTCGAGGGTCGAGCGTTGAACTGGTTTAAAGCCAATAAGACACGGTTTAGCGGATGGTTGATTTATTGTGTTCTCATTTTGAGCCTCCTGACTATAAGGCGAGACTTTTCAGAGAAATTCTGGACACAACTCAAGATCCCTCTGAAAGCATTGTGGACTATATGTCCTGCATGCAAGCGTTGTTTAGGCGGTATGAGGATTTACCTGAGGTAGCTCAATTAGACATTCTTTGTCGTAATGTTTCTCCCTTTTATTCAACTCAACTGCCTGTAGTTAATACACTTGAAGAGCTTGAGCTTGAGGCACAGTGCCTCAAATGAGAGACAAAGAAGTACCGAGTAGACAGCTATGTTCCGCCGTCTAGGAAGCGTCAGCAACTGGTTGAGCCAGATTTTGCTTTTGTACAGGTACCAAACTTCCTATAGGAAATTCTTCTAATGAATTTTTTAACGTCTCGATCTTATAATCCAGCCGATAATCCATATCAAAGAGATAATATTGATGAGCTTAATGTCAATAGTATGCAGCAGCAGAACGTGCGAAGAGATTTAGTTTGTTGAAACTGTCAAAAATTCGGACATTTGATAGGGAATTGCCTAGATCCACATAAGACGCATTGTTTTCGTTGTGGTGCTCCCAATGTTACCGTGAGAACATGTACTAAGTGTTCGCATTCGAGAAACGGTCCTCGAAGAAATCGCTAGGTCGTCCTATTTCCTCTCAACTACTTTTGACGGCCGATTCTGTTGACATCACCTAGACTATATTATCTCTCACGCTCCTCTGGTTTCCAACGACCATATCTTCAAATTGACATTTTAGGATACTCCATGCTTGACTCTGGTGCCAGTAGAACCTTAGTAGGGCTACCTGCGTACGAAATTCTCAGAGGTTTGGGACTCAAATTATTCAAAGAACCTAATTCTTGCACAGTTGTTATTGGTCCAGGTGTGTAAAAGTATCGTTTACATCCAAACACATTGATGGCAATTATAGTAGATACTAAGTTACTATGGTTATTTTGTATTTTTCGATCAAGTCTCCTCTATGTTTTCTCTCCTTCAAAGTTGTTACCTAGTTTTAGTTTTGTCAATATTTCTGTGAATGGAAAGGTCTCTTAGTTGTGGTGGTATGTTTGTAGCTCGTCTTTATATCTTCTCTTGAACTTCTATATCTTTGACATGATAGGGATTCCACACTGAGAAAACGTATTCTGGTCATATGAAACTTCTATACAGTTTGCCTATCAGTTCTATTGAGTGGTTTTTCAATGCTTTCTTAATGACGTATACAAGAGAATTGGCCTTTTTGGCAATCTTCAAAATTCCAGGTCTGAAGTTATTATGACTCCTAGGTTATTTTGATTTACCACAGATTGTAATGTCACATTGTTTAGTTCGTATTCTTCGTTTTGACCGATTCATAAGACTGAACATTTGGACTCATTCAACTTCATTCCCCAATTTGTAGACCATTCTTCAACAGTTTTCAGATCAGCCCTTAGCTGGCCTGCATTTGTACTAGCGGATTTTTGTATAAAGCTTTCCATTATCTGCGAAGTTTTTCATTTTACCTTCAATGACGCTGGCGAGATCAAACAAATATAATGTGGGCCCATGACTAAACCCTGACAACTCCGCTACTAACAAGATGTTGATTTGACAGCACACCATTTACCTAACTTGATAAAATCTCTCATGCAGTAGGTCCTCTATTACCTACTGCAATGAGTTGACTTCTCACTTTAAAGTGTTTCATCTTTCCTAGAAGTAGATTATGTGGACTGTGTCGAATGCCTTCTCATAATCTAGATAGATCACATCTGTGGATTGAAAATTATCATGGTTGTCTGTCCAGTTTTGAAAACATTAAAGTAAATTTGTTGTAGAACGTTTATGGAAAAATCCGTGTTGTGAGGGTGCTATGAGATTATTTTCAAAGAAAAACGCTGTCAGTTCTTTAAAACCAGGGACAGCAAAGACACAACGGCGTTGTACATAAATGCATTTTGTCGGAGATGGTCATTCCGGTTAGCATGAATATTTCCTGTCGCTGCGTTTTCACTTTGATGGTTTATTTTAGAATGTCTTACAAATCAAAAATATGATGTTACAAGCACAATAACAGTTTTGGAGGGTCGAGGCCGGTACCTACCTGCCTTGACCCTTTTCTTCATGTTCTATTGTGGGAAGCTTACAAAATATGAAAAAAGATCCCATTTTAGCAAAGTTTACATTTTGGTCAGGTAAATAGATAAGTATTATTATAATATAGGTCTGATATAATGGGCTGCGTCACACTCGGCCATCCTGGTTAGTTAGACGTCCTCGTCTTCTTATCGGATGATTTTCGGCTCCATGATCTGTGAAACAAAAGAACACAAGTACATAGTTGATTTTTATAATTAAGTTTTTTTTTTTTTTTTTATTATTTTTTTTTTGTTTTTAGGTTTTTTTTTTTATAAATATTTTATTTTATTTATTTTTTTTTTTCATCATTATTTTGTTTTATTTTTTTATTATTATTTTATGCTCACATGGCTTCACTATCTTTTTTTTATTTTATTTTATGCTCGATAGAGCTCTACCTATTTTATGTTATATTTTTTTTTTATTTTTATTAACTCTCTAGTAAATCTAACAGTTCGTCTGTACTGTCGACTTCACTGTCAGATTCACTCTCATTAATTACACCTCCCGTATAAATTCTCAATTGATCGACTGGTACTGTTGTTGTGTATTTTTTGTAGCCTTTCATCCCCTTTAATGAAGTTATTTCATAGCGATCGTTTTCCTTCGCTTTTGTAATTTTGTAGGGACCTCCAAATTTAATACCAGTTTTTCTTTTCACTTCTTTTTTTGAAGTTCCAGCTCCACTCCACAATACCAAATCGCCAACTGCATGCTGCTGTGCTGTTTTTCTTTTAGCATCGAACAATCTTTTCATTTTTTTTGATTGTTTGTCCATATTTGTTTTTGCTTTTTCGCGATCGTGTGCTGTGTTTATTACAATGCTATTGTTCGTGTCCAAGTCTCTATGTTTGGCTTGGTCAAAACCGAACATGAGTCTCTGTGGGGTGAATCCTGTACTTGCATTAATAGTATTATTAATACCCCATACTGCATCCGGAAGCACAGAATACCACTCATCTTCTTCATCTATACTAGCGTTAATCGCAGATTTTAATGTCAAATTGTATCTTTCGACTTGACCATTGGATCTTGGTGAAGCAACGCTATTTAAAATATGTTTGAATTGATATTTTAATGAAAATTCTTTAAAATTTTTACTAGTGAATGCTTTACCGCGATCAGATACAACTCTTTTTGGTACTGCAAACATACTAAAAAGATCTTTTAAAATGTGTATTGCCTCTTTAGAATTGGTAGTTTTTGTTGGTCGTGCGAAAAAGAATTTAGAGAATGAATCAACTACCATTAAGATATAAGAAAATCCACCAACACTTTTGACATATGGACCTAAATGATCAATGTGCCAAGTATGTAGAGGTTCTGTAGGCTTACTAATAGGATGTAAAAAACCTGTTTTTTTCCCATATTGTTCCCGTTTGTAGGCACAATCAAGGCAAGCATAAACGTATTTTTTAATAAATCGGGTCATGCCACTAAACCAAAATTTACTTTTAATTAGCGATTCACATTTTCGATATCCAATGTGGCCAATGTCGTCATGATACTTTCTTAATATATTGAATCTAGCAGATTTAGGAATTACTAATTTTTCATTTTTATCTGAGGTTTTCCTGCCCAGTAAACACACGTACGTTCATAACACGTGTTTTTTTTTACAAACACGTTTAAAAAATAACGTCGTTTGATTACGTAGAATCAACTTTAAAATGTCGCGGTTTTTCACGTTTCAAAATACGCCCAAATAAACGTTTAATTTAAGCTCTTAAGACACAAACATTAAACGTATTAAAATCAAACAAAATTAACGTTAAAAGTAACATATGTTTATAACGTAAATTAAACGTCAAGATTGTGGCTTTAATAAGCGTGTTAATAAACGTTTTTTTTACGTTGTTTTAACTTTAATTATTTGTAGGTATAGGTAGATAGTGATGTAAATAATAATGCAATTTTTATTTTATTTTAATTTAATAGTAACAAAACAAAAATATATAATTAGGTACAATAAAATTTAAATTAACTCCAACTAATATGAACTGAGATTTTTTTTTTCAAAAGCAAATTTTTTGATTAATATGTATAATTTCAACAATTTTAATAAAGAAATCCTGATCGGAGTTAAAAAAAAAATACTCATCTATACGAAATCCAAGTATAAAAAATATACAAAAAAAAATTGGATTTTTTTTATACCAAAAACAACTTGAATCTATAAAAATAAAAAAGAAGTAAAATGAAAGTACTATTAGTAAAAGCAGAAACTCTTAAACATCTAATCTCTTGGAAAATATTTAAAAATAAAAATGTAAAGCCACGTCCCCATTAGTAAAAGTTTACGTTGTGCGTGGTATTCGGCACAAATTTGTGTGTGCGATACAAATTTATCCGAGTGTGGACCTGTTCGCCGCATACAGACGCACGCAAAAATTTTCGCGACATTCACCGCATACGCGATCCGCGGCGTGTCGGTTTTTTTCAAGACATCAAAGGGATTTGCGGCGCAACATCGTTCTAGTGTGGACGCATTTTTTCGTGAATGAACCAAATAACCAAAAACAAGCAACGCGCACACTGAAATAAAATAGTCACACACGCGTTGAGCAAGAACGCACGGCGCACAACACAAATATGTATTTTGGTCAAGATGCCAAATTAGCGCCGCAAAAATTTGTGGCGAATCCCGAATGCAACGCAACGCATTTATTTACTAATCTGGACGCGGCTTAACATACATATCAATTTTTGTTTCCTTGGATAAGACGCGTTGCTGAGTGTTATAACCATTCCTTAACAGTTGAGGCAACCAGTAAATCATTTTTTTTCCTGTGCTGGGAAATTCAGCTTGACTGCATCTAAAAAAAAATTATTCGAATTAAGAATGGTATATGCAAATAGAATTGTTACGTTACCTAAGATAATGTTCATTGCAGTGGTTTATTCAAACCCTATTTTATTGTGGCGACCCTTCCAATTGAATTGAATTCCTAATTCATTTGATATTAGCAATTTCAGTATTCGTCTTGTCACACCATCAACTCCAGAGCCACCTAAGGAGGCCAACCTTCGTATCTGTAAAACATTAGGTATTTAGTTTAATCTAATAATAATAATAATAATAATAATAATAATAGTAATATTAATAATAATAATAATAATAAACAACTATTCTCTTTGGTGGAATCTAATCATATATTGACTAACTATTGTGTCTTCTTTTGCAAGCTGTTCGAAACTTGAAAATTCTTGATATGTTTTTAATGGAAAATTGGGTAGGTTTTCTGGTGCAATCAACTATATAATAATTAGGTACTTACCCAAAACCAAATTACTTAAATCAAATCACCAAATACAAAAATCACAGACAAATTTAATATGAAAAGCTTGTTCGCACAGACAAAAATTGTAACTTCAGCTTACTGCTTGATAGATGATACGCAAATAAATATAGCGACTCGACGGCGACGCCGAGCAGGCCGTAGGAGTCGTAGGACCAGTTTCTGGCTTCATGTACCTACCAATCAGATTGTTTGTTTACTTAAAGATAATGCCTATTTGGGCGTGTAAAAAAGGTTTATTTCCCCTGGTATATCAACCATTTGAAAAAAATACCTGGCTGAAATAGACCTTTTAAGAACGTTTAATGTAAACGTCAATAGGAATAGTAGTAAGAACGTTATTATAACGTTACACATTTCATGTGTACAAATTTTCAATAACTGAACACGTTTTTTTAACGTCGTTAGAGACGAATAGTTTTTCAAGCCTAAATAAAAGGTGTAATTTGAAACGTAACACCAATTTTCAACCAATGACACGTTAAAATAACGTAAAATGAACGTATGTGTGTTTATTGGGTGTAAAGTCTATTATTTCTAATTAGGTAAGTATTTTTCAATTGTTTATCACAGTCGTTCTGACTAAGTTTATTACAAATTGTTCTTAAAGTGTCATCTTGGAGTTGTATGCATAAAAACCAGTCATCCGATCCAATTATTGTCGACACATCAGAAATTGGAATATTCCGACTGAGTGCATCCACATGTTCCATTTTTTTGCCCGGTCGGTGTTTAATTTCAAAATCATAATCTTGTATTGCGATCCACCACCGCGCGACGCGTGGCACTAGATCGCGTTTTGTAAAAGTTGAACGTACTGCCGCGCAATCTGTTATAATTAAAAAATGGATGCCGGTTAAATAGACTCGGAATTTTTTAATTGACTCTACAATAGCAAGGGTTTCTAATTCATAAGAATGATACAATTTTTCCTCCTTACTCGTCATGCAGCTATAGTACATAACTGGTTTAAGGTGGTCCCCATGTTTTTGTAATAAAATACTAGCTATGCCCTTGCTACTGGCGTCTGTATGCAACTCAGTTGGAAGATTTGGATTGTAAATGCTGAGTAATGGCCTGGATGTTAATTCTGTTTTTATTGTGTCAAATGAAAGCTGTGCCACAGAAGTCCACTTCCATGACACCGATTTTTTTAAAAGATTTGTCAATGGAGCTACAATAACTGCGTGGTTTTTAATGAACTTTCTGAAATAAGAACTTAAACCTAAAAATTGTCTTATTTCATGTAGATTTTTGGGAACTGGGAATCTTGAGACAGCTGCTATTTTGAATTTTCCTGGACGAATCCCATCTGCATCTATTTCGTATCCAAGATAGTCAATAGTCGTCTCAAAAAAGAAACATTTTTCTATATTTAATTTTAGATTTGCACTTTTAAATAATTTGAAGACAATTTTCAGTATTTCAAGTCCTTCTTCGATCGTTTTGGAGGAAATTAAAATATCGTCCAAGTATACACTAATTCTCTCATGACACAGTTCGGAGAATAAGTCATTTAATAACCTTTGGAAGGTTGCTGGCGGTGCATTTGATACGCCGAAAGGCATTCGTAGAAATTCATATTGTCCGTCCTGTGTCACAAAAGCTGTTTTATGTATTGAATTTGGGGAAACGGGTATTTGGTAGTATCCTTGAGTCATATCTAAGCTAGAAAAATATTTTTGCCCTCCAAGACGACCGATTTGATCTTCGATATGTGGGAGCGGATATCTATCTTTTATAGTAATAGAATTTAATTTCCTATAATCGATACATAACCTGTGATCACCATTTTTCTTTTTAATTAAAATAGCTGGACTCGAAAAATTTGATCGAGATTTTCTTATAATTCCGTTTTCTAACATTTCCTTAATTTTATTTCTAATGATAGTTTTCTCATTTTCGGAATATCTGTAGGGTCGGTAGAAAATTGGTTCATTTTTCTCTAACTCTATGTCAAACTCGATTAAATTAGTAGCACCCAATTCGGTGACATCTTTAGCAAAACAGTGTTGAAATGTATTTAACAAATTATAGAAGTGCTTCAAATGTGATTCTTGCAAAGCTTCTAAATTCACTTTGACATCAGTTAGATTTAATGACCATGTTTGTTTATTTTCAGTAGTTAAAGTTTTATCGATTTCCAAAAAATTTATTTGCACAGCTCTGGCTAAAATTCTACCTTTGTTCCAGTTAATTTTGCTGGGGCCTGTATTGGTGACACTGATTACCTTGTCAGAATGGTTTATTAAACAAGTTGGAATTGAATAGTGTTCATGAAAATCGTATGTTTGTGAAGAAATAAGCATACAGTCATCATGATTAATTGCACTGCTGAAAGGTACAAGAGAAGTACAATGCGGGTTAATGGTGACGTTTTTATTCAACAATATTGGAATAGTATTTTTATGTTTTGAATAATTTAATGCAACTGTTCCGCCTTGGATTTGCATAAACATATTTTCGTTATTTATTATTGGTTGGCCGATTATTACTTCAATGTCACCCATATCCCCAACAAACACAAGTACGTCTTTAGTACGTCCATAATTCGTACTTATTCGGACGAAAGTACGTCCGTGGACGTACTTTTTAGGTCCCGCCGACGTCCGAAGGACGTCTTTAAGACGGTCGTTTTCCACAAAATAGTACGTCCGACGTACGTACATTCAGGGACGTACTCAGTACGGCTTTTTAAGTACGTATTGGGGACGTACATTAACGTACGTATTTAGTATAGCTTGTCAGGCATGTGTTTGGGACGTACAGGGTTTTCCCATATATTTTTGCACCCTACCGGAACTGGTTGATTGAATAGGTATCAAAAAGATGTAAATACAAATGTTGTGTTTACACCTTTTTGATACCTATTCAACTAACCTGTCCAGATGGGGAGCAAAAATATATGGAGAAAAACCTAAACATAGAGGTAGATATGTATTTATGTGTAGGTATCTTTATAGTGAAAAATAAAACCATATAAATATGTATTGTATTTTCAAGTTACAATTTTCATACTTAATAAATACCTTAACAATTAGACTGAGAAACTGAAAAAAATTAACACAATATCAAATATAACATACTCTTAAACTTAAACTTAACCTTAAACAACAGTACATAATATAACAAAAAAAATTAAGGATACCTAAGTGAAGAAAAATTCGAACCTTAAAAAAATATAGGTAGGGAGAGAAATAGGTAGGTATCCTATAAAACAAACATAATAATATAGAAAATTGTAAAAGGGCATAAACCAGAAAAAGTTTCACACCGTAATAATCTTGGTAAAAGTATTATTATACACACAAAATAAATATAGTAAAGTGTATAGCCAAGCCGCGAAGCTGCCAAGCTATGAAGCTAAACACTTGAAGCACATGCCGGCGTTGCTGCAATCAATACAAAATGGTTCTCGCGTCACTTAATTTGGCAAAAAAAAACAGAAATAGAAGAAAACAAAACCTAACACCAACACAACACTCTACAAACAAACACAAGAGAAAAAGGCAAAAGCAGGCAGAAACAACTCAAGCGAGGCGTCACATCAAAATATGAACAGATGAACGATGAACCCCCCGATAAGCTGTGGTCGAAGATGCCAGTGTTGCCAGATGTCAAATTCAAAATTATCAGAAAAAGTTTGTGTCAATTTTTTTGACTTTCATCTCTAATCTCTATTTATATTTTTCTAACAAAAAAATTAACCAAAAACTAACGGTGCTGTGAGGTCAACTCATTTCTAGCTGGGAAGTATTTGGTGCGATCACCCGTACGTCAAAACCTGAGGTCAAAACCACCAACCAAATAAATGTTTAATTTTCAACTAAAAATTTTAAAGATATGCATTGAAACTGTAGTTTCATTCAATTATGGTAGATTTAGCTTGTGATTATCGATTATTCAATTGTAGTCAAAATGATGGTAGATTTCGATAATTATCGGGTCCTTGGCAACACTGCACCCTGCTGTTGTCAAGCGGCCGACGTCCCTTGCTTTCCAATGCTTTATTTCATGTTTATCTTATCTTGAAATTTGACCATTTATTTAGGTCAGGTACCTAAATGAAATATAAATCCTTGATTATATAATATGACCTGCCTCACAAAACGTTCAAAATGACTATGTATTCGTATTTATTAAGTTTAGATCTAAGGTTTAAGGAAATCCATGTCAATCTGACCGGCATTTTTGGGTTTAGGTTTGGAGGTTAATTTGGAAGGCTACCTACCACTCCCGTATCTTTTGCTCGGAAATTGCATATTATTTAAATAATATATCATGATCAGAAATTAATAAAAAAAATCATGAATAGATGGTAATGATCCAGTTCGTCTTGTATTGTTCGTCTTTGAAACGAACATGTACGTCTTTTATAAGACGTACGCATTACAGATTTTCACGTACGTACTTGGTACGTACTTTTTTGTCTGTATATTAATACAGCCTTTCACGTACGTACTCAAAACGTAGTTTTACATCCCCGACGAACCGACGTAAAACGGACCTAAAATGTACGTCTTCAGTACGTACTGTGTTTGTTGGGTCGGCCACTACAAAATGTAAATCAGACTTTATGGAAAAATATTTAAATTTAAAATCTACAGAGCTCATTCCTTTAGGAAAAATAATGTTATTACCAAAACCTTTAACTACAATATTCGATGGTTCCAACTTAATGTTGAGTTTATCCATTACGGTAATATTTGCAACATTAATTTGGCTCCCTGTATCTAAATACCCTTTGAAAGTATTATTATTTATAGAAACATCAATCATATAACTACTATTTGGTACTTGCCTTTGTAATAGTTGTACTTTAGCCGGGTTCAAATGCCAACAATCTTCTTTCACATGTCCCTTCCTGTTGCAGTGGGAACACTCTTTAATTCTTTTAGCGCCCCCTGACTTGAAATCTCCCGGTTTTTTGAATTCACTAAATTTTGATTGTCCAGATGGTCCTGCACTAGCATCTCTAAAAAAACAGTTACGAGCTAAATGTCCACCTTTTTTACAAACATGACATTTGGCTAAATCCGTTTTCATGTTTTTCTCACTTTTTTGTAGCACAGGAGTGTTGGCTAGTTTGCACAAAAATCCCTGGAATAATTCTTCTGGGGTTTTGAAATTAGCAGATTTGGCAGTTGCCTGATGCTCGTGGGGAAGTCCATCAATTATACAGGAAGTTGCATTAACGTCCGATATATCACACTTTCTAATTAACACGCATTTTGAATAATAATAGTGTAATATTGTCTCATCAGGTTGTTTTTTTCTATCCAGCATCAACTTCAAATTGTCCACAAAATTCTCATGCGACGGAAACGCTTTTAACAATGCATTTTTCCAATCTACCCATGATTTGCTATATTCTCGAAGGCCATTGTACCACAATTTGGCTATACCGGACAATTTTGATTGCATAAAATACGATTTTGTAGCGTCGTCCCAATGGTGAATCATTCCAAGCTGCTCAATTTTGTTCAGCCAATTTTGAGAGTTGACGTCGCCAATTTCAGGGTCGAAAATAGGAACAATTTCACTTTTTGCAAAATTTATACCACTTGAAGACCTTGAGGTTGATTGCTGTGTACTGCTAGCCGAAGAGGGGTCATTTATAGTCGGTTGAATTTGACTCAGAATTTCAGTCACTTTTGTTGCTATAAGCTCTTCAATTCTTCGCTTTTTTGCTTCTTTTCTGCGACCAGCTCGGTTTTCATCATCATTTGATGGTGATTCAGATCGGCTCCGCTCGCGATCTCTAGCCAAATTCCGTTCTAAGTGGCTTTTTGAATGTCTATGTTTCCGTCGCGACGACCTATGGTCCAGTTCGTTATCATCACTGTCACTCTCACTTCTCATCGCGAAAAATCGAGAAAAAATGGATAAATACGCGAAATACGTAAGAGAAAAAAATATATATATGGAATTCTTTATCTCACTTCTGAATTGTAACGAATCAAAATAAAAGACGCTGCGTTTTCACTTTGATGGTTTATTTTAGAATGTCTTACAAATCAAAAATATGATGTTACAAGCACAATAACAGTTTTGGAGGGTCGAGGCCGGTACCTACCTGCCTTGCCCCTTTTCTTCATGTTCTATTGTGGGAAGCTTACAAAATATGAAAAAAGATCCCATTTTAGCAAAGTTTACATTTTGGTCAGGTAAATAGATAAGTATTATTATAATATAGGTCTGATATAATGGGCTGCGTCACATTCCTCTTCCTTGCGTGATTCCACAAGTCCTACTCGTGAACCACCCAAATCAAGCTAAAGGAACCTACCTACATTCTGAATGCTCCGAAATGGGAACGGTTTTTTTGGGGAGAACTGATGTCTCGAGCAACGGCCCCTCCGATTCCCATCCGAAACTTACATCAACATCTGGTGGATGCAAAAACCGCATATCCTCTTCCAGAGGCACACCTTTATACTTTGGAGGATTGGAGAATACGAGTTGGTCTAGATTAGTAGAAAATTGGAAAAGGAGTGTTTATCTTGGATATCTGAGATGAATATTTCTCTTTAAAACCCATCACCTGAACAGATATCTAAATACCTTGCCAATTTATATAGAGAAAATCATTTAGCACCTTCCACTATATAATTACACAAATCAGTGGTATATAACTTTTACAAACCCTTTGGAAAAACAACATATTATTTCAAGTTTCCAGACGGCTTTTCAGCCGCTCAGCACTGCTACCTTTGCAGATATTTTGTACGTGACTTTTATCTTAAGTTGTCTCCAAGAAGCGTAGACTTCTGCCGAAGGAAGCTATTTTCCTGGGTGTCAGATGGCCCACTTCTTCTGGTGACACTGTTGCCCCCTCGAGGAATTTGAGCCTGTTGCAGAATTGGGCTGGACATTCGCACAGTAGGTAATCTGCGGTCTCTATTGTGTCTGAGCAGAATCTGCAGAGATCGTCTTCTGCTCTGTCCATTAACCTCAAATGGTATTTTACCAGGCAGTGTCCTGTGAGCAGTCCTATCACCAATCTGATGTCTTAGTGTCCTTCTATGCCCCGAGGCAGCCCACATCAGCGTTACCTGGTTGTGTGTCGCTAATGTTTTTAGGGTCTGTTCACACTCCCAGACTAGTTTTGACGTGCATTTGAAAGCCCTTATAAGGCTTTTTAAGGCAGCTTGTCTGTCCGATAGTATGAAGATGTGTTTTTTTTGAGGCTTTGGTTAAGACACTCTTGTGCACATATATCTATGGCAAGCAGTTCGGCTTGAAATATTGAAAGATGTTTACCCAATGCCTTGGTTGAAGTAAGGGCCGGAAATGCCCAGTCCAGCTCCTTCCATTAGCTTTTATCCATCTGTGTACCATAGAGATGTATTATCTGCTTGTGATAGTTCTTTATTCTCCCATCATTGGCGGTCGTTTATTACCACTACGAAGGGGATCTCTAAGTCCAATCTGACCATCATGTGGTCACTTGGTTTGCTGGCATTCTCCAGTTTTATTAAATCAAGGTTGCGCAGATGTCCCCTCAGATCACCAGGCTTGAACTTGTCTATTTGGAATAGCCTGTGAGCGCTGGTTATTGCCTCCTTTTTCACACATAGGTGAAGTGGGGGCATGTTGAGTAGTGTCTCTAAGGCTGCGGTGGGGCAAGTTGATATTGCTACCGTTATTCCTAGACATATCAGCCTTTGCACCTTTCTTAGCTTGATCTGAGCGGTGACTTGCTGGGTTTTGGGCCACCACACCAATAAGTTTGGTAAATCCAGAATACCATCTTTGGCTTTAGCCCCCATGTTTTGCCTTCAAGTTTTCAGCATGACCAGATGGCTGCTGTAGCTTGAGAGCATGTTTTCTCTAACTGTTTATTCCAAGTGAGTGTTCGGCCCAGGGTGACCCCTAAGTACTTCACTCCGTTAGAAAATGTTAGTTGTGTACCGTAAAGGGTGGGGGTTTTCAAATTTAGCTTCCTTCTTCTTGTGAACGGGATAAGGATTGTTTTATTTGCGTTTAGGGATAATCCCTCTCCTTCGCTCCAATTTTTAACGATGTTTAGAGCACTTTGCATTCGGCTTGTCATTACGCCTTTATGTTTGCCCTTGATTATAATGGCCAAGTCATCTGCATAGCTTGAATACCGCGCCGAAATTCATTACCGGCAGACTAAGGCTAGCGTAAAGTACCTCAAATGGGAAAAGCCCCTCTAGCTAAATCTCCTCCCAGTGCAAACTAACTTTAATGGGAATTTCTAGGGTAATATTATTATTATTTAATACATTATTTTATCATACCTATACCAAGCCAGTTTCTCTTTACCTGAACTCCATCTACGCCCCCAAGTCACGCTCCTGTTGTGACGTCCCAAGATGAAACATATATAGGGGTGGTGACAATATCTATCAATTCCTGTTTGTCTTTTGCAAATAGTACAATATCGTCGGCAAATCTTAGAATGTGATATTGTTGTAAATAAACCTTATTATGCAAATGTAGAGGGGAAAAAAATGGTAGTCTTCAGTGGAAAAAAAAACATTTCATCTAGTTAATTTTATTACAAAATCACAATCACTCTACAATTTCCTGTGAGCCAATAATAATACCTAATACTATTGACATTATTCATAAAACTTATCGCTTGGAGCTCTATTCTCGAAACTTCTCAACACCCCTTTGGGCATAATGAAATTTTTAATCAATCGCCCCAAAATGCCGATGTGGGCGCAAAACAAAGACACCCCCTGAATCCAAATGTGGAAAAAAGTATCTTCCCCTTTGAACTCCAAAAGATAAGCCGGTAGCAACCAAGCAGCTTGAGCTAGAAACCAAATGACAACCATAGATATTATTGCAATTTTGGATAATTTAATTTGCCATATGCACAAAGGCAATATACCCATTATCCATACAAAGTATTGAGAAGTGATTACTTTGTTGTAAATAACAAAAACTATTGTTTGAATGAGGACAGCAAAGTTTAGTGAGAACTTATTAAGGCCGTAACGGATTGAGAAGTTTAATAGTAACACTATTGGGGGTAGATTGATTAGGATTGGTTGCCAAAGGTTGCCAGTGTACCAAACTGATAATTTTATAAAGGCTACTAAATATTGTAAATAGAAATACAAAGAAAAGTTATGTCTAAAGTCCACCCTGACAAAATGATAGATGAGTGACTCATATAAAAATTTGTAGCCGTATAAATAATAGAAAAATACAGTTAAGCTCAAGAGGGTACTTAAAGTACCTAGAACTAACATTATTTGATTGTAATTAGGCCACAAGTACCACAAAAATTTAAACCCAAATAATTCTTTGGATTTATTTGCAATTATTATTTGTTTATTTTTATGTGATTTTTTGCTAGGTTTAATACCACTACTACCATTGTCAAAATAATAAGCAAAACTACTATAATGCATATAATAAAGCAAGCTATAAATAATTGGATAAATCCGAAAATGTATTGCAAAACCGTGCAATAAGCCTACTACAAATGGTTTCCAATTGGTCTGTATACAATACAAAGTTAAAATAACCAAAAAACAAGAAATAGAGTCAGAGTTGCCTCTAGTACTAATCGCAATAGTCATAGGATTATAGAGCCAAACAAGCATAGCTCTGTGAGCCCAATAAATAGCAGTCACAACTTTGGCATTACATTTTGGTAATTTCCTTTTAGAATTTTTCTTGTTTGTTTTAGGCTCGATACAATTAACAAGTGGGGCCCGTTTTGACATAAAACTCTCATACTTAGTCATCCAATCAATGATGTTAACATAAACCAAACGCCTTATGAAATAAGCCACAATCAAATCGACTTCGCAAAAGATTATTTTGCCAAACAACTGATTGAAAAAGATGTTGGGTGTAAGTAAAATGGCTATTAAAGGGGAGTAACGGAAAGTGTGCCTTTCATAAGGGGAGTTTCCGTTAACCACATGCCTTGCAGCATCAGTGAAAACTTTATAATCAACATCTGTATAAGGAACTTCGTAGTTGTTATCGTGAAACACTCCATAGGCAATAAGCAGGAGTCTGATTATTGATGAAATAATTATATGGGTAACCATATCGGCTTCTAAAAAATTTTTGATAATAATTTTGAAATACATTTTTACTATGGTTTAAATTCTAGTGTTTAAACTAACAGCGGCTTTTTGCAAGCAAGCCTTAAACCCTTCAAACTCTTTGGCGCAATCATTTTTATTTAAATTGTCTTGTTTAAGTACGCAAGTCGCATACGCGCCCGCTTCTTTGGTGCACTTGGCAAAAATTGTCGGATATTGTCTGAATCTTTGCCTCGCCTTTGAAACAGATTCCATTTTTATTTTTGCTGTTCTTGTTGTTTTTTCTTTTGGTATTCGGACACTAGTTTTGTAGGATCGATGTTGGGTCTGGGCATAAAAACAGTATCGTAAATGACCTTTGAAAACAGTAATCCCAAAGCGAAAACAGTGACGATGGAGGTGAAATATTTGGTTTGTCTAGGTTGCACGGGGCCTGGTTTTCTATACTCGTAATAGTTTTTTGGTTTCGAGTTCATTTCTCCGGTTTTGAGGTATCGATACCGTTACAAACGTAACTTTTGTCTTTCCACCTTCTGCAACATTCGCGCATTTCTTCTATGACATGCTGACAGGCCGGTTCTTGGTAGTTGTGTTCTGGAAATTTATACACGCAATTTATAGATTGGACACTTTAAAGCAGGTCTTGAATTTCAAACGTATCCGTATCCGCATCGATCTACCCGCAGAATAGAATGATACGGTGCTTTCGCTGCGTTGCGTTATTCGTATAGTTACGGGCCTCTAATCTCAATCATTTGACACTATCGGGAGATCTTCCCATTAATACAGTACTTATAGGTAAAAAGAAAAACTATAAACGCTACAAAATCAATACAACACTTTTCGAGGATAGAAAACGTTTCATACAAGATCGTTTACGTAATGTATGGCCTTGCTTAAAAGGACATACAGGCGGTCAAAGTAATTCGATGCGTTTACGGATGCGGATACAGATACGTAGAAAAATTTAGGGTTTGCTTACTCGTTTGCTTATCAGTATTGGTGAGTTTGGGTTGGAATTGGTAAGTTTGGGTTAGTATTGGTAAGTTTGGGTTAGTATTGATAAGTTTGGGTTAGTATTGGTAAGTTTGAGTCGGCGGGAAAGCCACTTTCTCAAAGCCAAGGTCCAGCTCCATAGTCGATTTGACAATCACAAGAGGTCCCATAGGCACAAAGATAAGCAACTGGGGAATCTTAAACCAAGAAACATCAAGTGATCACAAATATATATATTTCGAGATATCGCGCAACATTGAAACACAACACAAACAAGCGGAAAAGCGCCAGTGGATGGGCAACCGGCACTCGGGTATCGGAGGAGAAACAAGGCCTCCAATAAGGGGGAAGAATGAAAGTGAAGAGAGACTAAAGGAAAAAGGCCTGAAAATAAGAACAAGATTTTCACACATAGGTAATAAGCAAACAGCAAATATAGTAAAGAAGTTTTCTGAAAGAACTTTAACGTTGTAGAAATTATCCAAAAGAAGAATAGCAGAAAATGAAAACTTACCAAAATACTTTGGCCTTTTCCAGAAACACACGAAGAAAAACGGCTAAATTTGAGATTTTAACCCTCTAAAATTCACACAACCAAATCTGCCTGCTGGTGCACTGTGGTGCTATAATCTCAGCAACCCACAATTGGGAGTTAGGGGCTCAAACTTATTTTTGGTTTTAAATCAGCGAAAACGCTTAGAGGAAGCTCTCAACGTGTTCTTGAAAGCTGCCCTCATTTATACCTTAAAAGCGATTTTTAATTCTTTCTCTTCCAGAAAAAAAACCTTGAGGAATTTCTACAGAATCTATTTGGGGACACTGGTACTGCTACTGACTGAATGCCTGGTACCAAACAAATAGAGGAAACTGTAATAATATAAAGGAAGGTAGTACGGAAATCTGTAATAGAACCATCGGTACTATAAAGCAAGTGTAGGAATCTGTAATAATATGTATATACTATAAAATGTTTGAGTAAATAACCACAATTATTGTTAGATGGTACTGGAAAATAGCGAAATGAAAACTGTATAGGTGAAATGACAACTTAGTAATAAATTTCTAAATAGGGGTACTTTTACTTGAGGGGGAAAAATAATCCCGTAACAATCGCCGAAGAGCTTTTCCCGGAAGGTCCAACGGCTCTCTGGGAGAAAGCAGAAATAAAATAAGAGGCATGGAGTTCCAGGAAGTCACAAGGGAAAAATTATCCAATGCAAGTTCTAAGCTAAGACTGAACAAAGCACCTGGACCGGACGGTGTGCCGGTGGCCATCTCAAAGGTGCTAACAGAAAGACTCCCTGAACCTTTCCTCAGGATGTTCAAATATTGTGGTTGAACAGGGAGCCATCCCCCCTGCATGGATGACAGCAAACCTGATTCTCATGGAGAAGCTCAAAAATGACCCTCAAAAGTTCAGACCGCTCTGCACGCTGAACACAATAGGCAAGCTACTGGAGCACATAATCCAAGCTAGGCTGAACGAGAGCCTATGGCTATCGGAAACACCAATACGGCTTCAGAAAGAGTAGCTCCACCACGACGGTGATCCAAAAGGTACTGGAGATAGCCACAGAAGGGCTGTTCAAGAGAAACCACAAGGATAGACATATCGGGGTCCTGATAACCCTCGACATAAAAAATGCCTTCAACTCGGCGTCCTGGCAGTGCATCGTACAAGAACTGAAGCAGACCCATACCTGCTAAATCTCATACAGAGCTACTTCACAGACAGGTCTATCACGGTGGCTGCGGAGGGAAAGAAGACATCATTCAGCATATCCCGAGGCGTCCCACAAGGCTCCATTCTGGGCCCAACCCTTTGGAACATAATGTATGACAACCTTCTGAGACTGAGACTTCCGGAAGGAGTAACCCTTATAGGGTAAACATAAAAATTAAAGCATCTATGAGTCGTGTGATAAAGTGGCTGCCGCAAATCACCTACAGCTGGCAAACGAAAAAACAGAGGTCATAATACTCACCTCGAAAGAGGTAGTCCCAGCCATGACCTTCGACATCCTGGGAAAAAAGACGTGCCCAGCCGGCGGAGATCAAATACCTGGGAGTCTGGCTGGACAATAAACTATCCTTCACAGCACATAACAAGAAGTCTGTTATCAGAGCAGGGAACGCCATGACAGCCCTG
Source organism: Ceutorhynchus assimilis (assembly GCA_917834065.1). Lineage (NCBI taxonomy): Eukaryota > Metazoa > Arthropoda > Insecta > Coleoptera > Curculionidae > Ceutorhynchus > Ceutorhynchus assimilis. The sequence continues at coordinate 6,121,826 of OU892289.1, read as the reverse complement.
GTAAGGCTGATGCCCAATGCTGACGGACTCGTCTCGGGAAAAAGAAGGATAGTGGGCTCTGTCGCACGGTCAATATCACTGTACGCTACTCCAGTCTGGGAAGGGGCCCTAAGACACAAAAAATACCGGGAGCTGGTAGAGGGACAACAAAGACAGGCGGCGCTGAGGATCTGCAGTGCCTACCGTACAGCGCATGCCGACGCTATTCTGGTGATAGCAGCGACACTTCCCATGGCCAAACAGGCCACACAAGTGGCAAAGGCACTCGGCCCCGAGAAAAAGACCGCTAACGCCGAGGCAAAGGAAAGGGTGACGGAAATATGGCAAAACAGATGGGAAGTCAGTACAAAGGGGAGATGGACTTTCAGACGTATCCTCAGTATAACGGCCTGAATGGGGAGGAAGCACGGAGAAACGGACTACTTTCCGAGACTACACATACACGATAAACAAAACACCAGACAACGAATGCATATATTGCAAAGAAACTGACACCTTCTTTTATTGCAGGTAATGTGTGCAGTGATGAATATGGCTAGAGAAATACTGAAGAGGAAGAATGAAGATAAAAACATTGACGAGTAAAAGACAAGATACAAATACACACATATTATTATCACATATGACACATACAGGGCTTTCATTTCAAAACTTGCCACCTACATTTTCAGCGTGATGAGGGTTGAAGAAAGGAAGTCCAGTTTCACGTAAAAAACCCTCCCCTCCCCACAAATTTGTTGACGTATTTCGGCGATTTCCACAAATATGCCTCTTTACACAGATAACGTGGGTGGCAAGTTTTGAAATGAAAGCCCTGTATACACTTCACCATGTAAAGTAATACGCAAGTGGTCCCGCATGGTGGTAGGAGAAGAGGGGAAATGGTTTTAGTCGGTCGATCCCGACACACCCCCCGCCGCCAGAACAATAGGCGGGGATAGTCTCATTTGCAGATTTTCTAAACCCCTCAAAAATTGAAAAAAAAAGAGTTATTTTGGGTTAGTATTACTAAGTTTGGGTTAGTATTGATAAGTTTGAGTTACTTTGGATTAGTTTGGGATACTTTGGGTTAGTTTTGTGTCTATTGACGCAAGGTAACCATAACGCAACCGTAAGACGTTAAACACACTATATGTATTTCAGTGAAGCAATTTATACTTTAAAGCAGCTGTATCTTGCTGTCAAGGCTATGAGACTAAAGAAAAGAACTAGGAAAATAATAACTGAAAATGGTTATAGTATCTATGCAAACACTGAATCAGTGGTGTTTACATTCCAAAAAAAATATTTTACTCAATGTAGTCCAAACTGGGATTAGAAAGGGAAAAAGGGATCATAGACAACCTGGTCATTTTGGCTCATTCAATTTCCACAGCATTAACCAATAATGAAGTGATAGTTTGTGTCTCCATTCGGGCTACTTATGATAATGTATCATTGGAAATTCTTAGAGAGAAGTCGGAAGAAGCCGGTGCCGGTGTTAATAAATGGATTATTGAGTACCTATATAATATATAACTTGTATTCAGATAGAAATATAACTATAAGAGAACCGTTCTATGGAAACCCAGTCCTCACACATGGGGTTGCCACCGGGATCGCCTCTGTCCTTTGTTATTCAACATGTACCCCAATCAAATTCAGGAAATCGTGGCTGGCGAGGCTTGTGCATTGCAATATGCCTCGCAATATGCCGATGACATTGTATTGTTTGCAACTGGTAAAAAGGTGGAAGCAGGTATAGGAAATGTGCAGATTGCTTTGAACAGATTGACAGGATGGCTAAGGGGCCATAACATGAATATTTCAACAGAAAAAACTAAAGCTATGTTGTTTTCCAAGGGTAGCAGAAATAATCCAATAACAAATATAAGGGTGTTGAATAGAGAAATTGAGTGGGTTGAAAATTATAAGTACTTGGGTGTCATATTGGACAGGAATTTTGAATATGTGATTAACAAGGCACAGAAAGGAATTAACATAATGAGAACAATTACGAGAACCTGGTGGGGTGCTGACCCAAATATATTGTTGAACATTTATAAAAGGCTGCACACCTTGAGAGTCATGACTGGCTGCATGAAGAGCATGGCATTGTTATCTGAAGCGGCAGAAATACCATTGATAAAGCGAAGCAACCTATACTTAGTACAAAGTTGATGCTCTGAAAAGTAGCCATTAGAGAGGACGAGGTCAATAGGGTGATATTTAACTTCTATGCTTGTTACAATCAGGATCCTCCTTATTGGCGGACCAAGTGCGCTCTGGCGGGGGTGGATTATGTGTTGGCCCACATAGGAATATTCAGACAATCTGTCATGTTTCAAAAAGAATATGGCAACTCAAAAGCGGAAAATAGACTGGGTGGATTCGGATATACAAAAGTACAGTCCAGATGACCAACTCTTATTACAGGAGTTGCCGGAGGAATACTCGGACCATGAAAAAATATATACAGATACATCTTTGGAGCCAATATCAACACATTGCGGAATTGAAATATACAACACTACAAGGAAAATCTCAATAATAGGGAAATGCCAGGATCTAACTAACATTTGTTCAGCACAGCTGCTAGCCATTTATACAGCCTTCAAAACGTTAGAAATTGACACAGGAAAAGCTGTTCTAATATCGGATAGCAAAGGAAGAGACATGGAGGCAATGGGCTATGGAATTCACCAATAAAGGTAGAAATCATTCAAGCCAATATTACAAATTAACAAAGAAACCCCAAAGAACACTGCGTGCAAAAATTATGACAGACAAAGAACTAATGTCTTTTGCAGAATCAGAACTTCACATTGCCTCATATCTAAACACCAAATACAAACTTGACATGAAGTAATGTGGTGAATTGAGGCATATCAATCATGTGCTCTTGAGCTGTAACCTGAACAAAGGTCCTACATATTGATTGAATTGAAGACTGAATAAGATGGTAGGAGGACCAATACAGATGGAAGAAATTCTTGCACATCCAACCAGCAGGGAAGCAGAGATGGTTATGGATTGTATCAAGAAGTTTGATGTAAGAGTCTGAAAATAAGTAGTAGTTCATGGTTACAGTTGTATTGTAGACAGTGCTATTTGGTGGGCTGCATGATTTAGAATGCTATTAGGTGCTAATGCTTATAAAATGTGATTGTTTGACGACAAAGGAAGACGAAGAAATACATATATAAATTATTTTTGAAATGCTTGAGTTTTGCTGCGTTACGATTGCGTTACGGATACGTTACAGAATGTATATATTCCGCTTTAAGGGCTTATATAACCAAAAAATTTGGATTTTTTAAATCTTGGTTGGGTAAAAGTTAGGTTAGAATTCGGTTTACCTTTAAGACAGGCTTGGATGTTGCAAGCGAACGGTTTACACGGGTCCTTTTTGGGCATTAACTTTAATTAAATGGTTAATTTTTAACAAATTTATATCAATTTTTATTGACTGAAATTTGAACTTTATTTTTTATTTGTTATTGGGAGTGGGAGTGACATGAACATGTGATTGATAAACACTGACACTGACACTTAACGTAACGCCATCTCTTAACAACCCTTCAAAACTTCATTCGTATCCCTAATTACCGCGTTGCCATATTCCGATTTTTCCTAATAATTCATAAGATTTGTCCAAATATTATTATTTAATAGAGAAAAAATGCTCTATGCATGCTTTTAAACATTTCTACTCAAATAATTAATTAGTTCTCAAATACTATTTCTAATTTTTTCAACAATTTTCGTAATATTTTGAAATGTTATGAAGACAACATGTGACAACACCGCCGTTTCCCAGCTGTCACGCGCTCGTAATTAAAAATTTCCATCACCCTCTTTATCTAGAAACAAATGTTAGAAAAAGAGAGACATACTTCGGATTGCAAAAAGATTTGTCCTTCATTGAAAACATAACCAATAAAAATTGTTCCCGTGGGTGCAGAGGTCACCTTGAAGATCCTCCTTTATAGGAATCAAAATAACATTTTAAATTTCTTTATTAATTAAGTACCTATTGTACTTTGCACCTAACAAGAAAATAATCCTAAATTGATGAGTGTCTGAAATATCCGAGTCTAAAAAAACCGGCGCCAATTGTTATTTAGAACTTATTAAAATCTCCTGTTAAATTTTACAGTAAAGGTGAGTTTAGAGAGTCTCTAGTCCAATTTGTCTCAAGTCAGTGTCAAGAATACTATGAAATTTTTGTGTATTTTCCAGCCAGGATGACGGAAAAGGCCGGGGCTAAATTCATTGAACGAGGGGCTCACAAAGGCAAAGGGATCGCTGTATTTACTAGCGGTGGCGATTCACAGGTAAGAACCCCAAAGCTTGTTAATATAAAGAACCACAGGTTCAAGTCAGTACCTACTTTTGAAACTGTATTCATTTTTTTCTATTAAGAGATGAAAAACAATGCAAATGTAGGCAGTTTGTCTAAGATATTTGATTTATTTTAGGGTATGAATGCCGCTGTAAGGGCTGTAGTTCGTATGGGAATCTATTTGGGATGCAAAGTCTATTTTATCAAGGAAGGATATCAAGGTAAGTCAATTAGTTATACTCAAGGGGTTTTTCATCTAACAAAATTTATACACCGATTAACAGTACTAACTGAGATATTTCCATGTAATAACAGATGTACCTAATAACAAGTTATTGCCAACTATTGCCATGTATTAACAAAATATTTCCACATATTGCCAGGTATTTTCCTAGTATTATCACATATTGCCTGGTATTGCCATGCTATTGACAGACTAAAATTAAATATTTGTCTTGCCAGAATTCTAGGTATTGACATATTCACAGGTATTTACATGTTATTAATGGGTATCAACCAATGACATTATTGCCTAGATATCTACAAGTATTGACATATATTACATACATAATTAACAAATAGGTATTGCTAGTGTTGTAAAATTCTCGGTAATTTTCGAACGTTACCGAACTTTCGGGAATGTTTGAGAATTTTCGAGAATTTATGAGAACTTTGGAGAATGTTGCAAAAGCACCTATAAATTTGGCTTTTTAACCTAGGGCTTGTAAAAATGTCTATTAATAATAAAGTTTCATTAAATTTCCCTATGGTAGGGGTAGGTGAATTTTCCATAAATGTAGATGTGACCCTTGTCTAAGTAATTATTTTATTGTAGAGAAAATGATAATATTTATGAAACTAATACAAGTCTTGTTTCTTGTAAGTTGGTGTAATAAAAAACAAACTAAAAAACAACGTAGATGTAGGATGTGGGTTGCAGTGGTAGCACCAAAAAATAAAACTCAAAAATCTTTAAATGCAAATACCTACATAACTTAACTATTATCCGTTCACAATCCGATGTCCACAGGTATAGGTAAAATTTATCACCTTTCAATGCTATTTGATAGGGAAAGGTGATAAATTTACCTGCACCTGTGGACATCGGATTGTGAACAGGATATACATAAAGTGTTGAGTCAAAACAAAAAATAATATAAAAAAAATTAATTTAAAAATATAAATCGGAACTCTAAAAAAAAAGGAACTCAAAAAACGAACTTTCTGTAGGTAATGCTAATAACACAAGTAATTATAAAATAAAAAAATAATAATGGAAATATTCAGAAATCAGGGTCCATGTCCATGATTAAACGATTAGGTAACGTTTAGAAATGCATTTTCAGCGAACTTTCGCTTAAAGAGTAGCGAACTTTACCGTAAATTACGGTAATAGTGCGAATGTTCGCTCGGTAAAGTTCACTTGTTACAACACTAGGTATTGCATAGTATTGACACTATTGACATAGTATTTACCTGGTATTGACATATATTAACCAGTGCTTTGTACACCGATTAACAAGGTGAAAAACCCCTTGATTATACTTATTTTAATCATCATGTATTTTTGTAACAATAAGTCCCAAACTTTAAGTATTATTAAGGAATATTATTTTATTGGAAACTTGGTCCATTTTTGGTATCAGAGGAAATTTACTTAATTCCTGCAATATTTCCCTCAAAGAAAAAATAAAATGTTGATTTTTGGAAAAGTGATTTTTTCCAAACTGACATTTTGTTACACAACTTTGTTAATTTCTATCTGATTTGAATGTAATTATGCTAAAATTAAACCCAATTGAGTGCTCTACAAATCCTAATTGAATAGTTTTAATGCAGCTTTATTAGTTATGTAGTTGTGCAGCTTCAAAGTCTTTTGTTTGAGTTTGATTTTATTTAAAGATGAGCAGGCAAATGCAAATTTCCATATTTTTTTTCTCTTGTATTTCAATCTCTTTAAAATCCACTTGCAAAATTTCAATCCAATCTTTCAAACATTTGCCTACAAAAAAGAATAAAACCTCCTTGAATGGCATTTTATGGAAATTTGATATTTTTCCAAAATGTCATCAACCCACATTTTGGCTCATAACTTTGTTAATTTCAATCAGATCTTAATGTAACTGTAACTAGGCCCAAATCGAAGCTAATTAAATCCTCTACAAATCCTTATGGAATAGTTCAAATAAACAGTGGCGGTCCATACATGATTTTCTGGGGGGGGGGGGGGGGGGGTAATGGATTTTTTTGGAGTGCCACGCCCAAATTTGCACTTGAAAGTCGTTTAGAAAACACGTTTCGGGCAAAAATGTATCCCGATGCCATCAAAATAGTTATACAGCGTGTCCACTTAGTGCAATATCGGACGATATCTCCTTACAGGGTGATGAAAAAAAAAAATACAAAGTTGTTTGATACTCTAAGGTGCATTAGTTGAAAATATTTTTGAATATACAGGGTGCTCCGTAAATGGAGTATATGACAGAACATTGTTATTTTAAATGGAACACCCTTTATTTTAGTACATTAATGGATCGTTCTAAAAATCTTACATACTTTTTTTTAGGAATTACCTATACTAAAACTCAACCGTTTTTGAAATGGTTTGAATTTTTTTTCAAAAAATCGCAGTTTGCATGTGTCAACAAAAACCAACTTATTATTTCATTCACTTGAGATCCTATAGGCTAAATCTTTTGCAGGTTGTTAGTTAGTGCATATTTATATTATAGCTTTGTCAATAAGTTTATTGTAACTTGGACAATAAAGCATGTTTTCTTTCTTTCTTTCTTTCTAATTAAGTAAGTAATTACCCCCTCGACCCCCCCTCTAAACCGCCCTTGCAAATAAAACAATATATACAATGTGTCCAAGATAAGGAGGGCCAAGGGGATCTGATGATATGGTGGCTCAAAGACGAAACGTCGGATTACAAATTTGATAATGCCATATCGTAGAGGAGGAAAAGTGGCAATGACGAAGTGCCCTTCATTTTGAAATATCTCTTCAAATAAGGTCAGGAAAAATAAAATAGTTTTGGGAAAATTTCGGGTTCTCCCGGATATCTTCGGTATCAATCGGAATTTTTAGAATATCAGAATGCTATTTTAATGAGCACAAAATTGCGCAACTTTTTCCCAATTTGAGCAACGTCGTATCTCTTACTGTTTCCAAGATCCCCATACTGGCTCTCCTTATCTTGGACATATTTTATATTACTAAAATTTGTTACATTTCCATTTATAATATATGGTACATATAGTAATAAGTACAGTCCTTATAATACTAGATAACTGAATACCTTTAGGTGCAGAGTATCGAGTATCACAAGTACATTTTTTAAGGTAACAATCGAGGTAACAATAAAGAAAAAGTTACTCTAAGAAAAAGTCACTCATAAATAAGAAAAATAAGAGGAGAAGGAGGAGAAAATAAGAGAGAGAACAAAAACCGAAATATTTTTTTTCTTGAAAACTGTTAGGGATAAACCTATTGAAGTTTATATCATTGAAATCAGCAAGAGCAGATCTTAATAAAAATGAGATTTTGGTCAATATATCGAAATCGGAGCCAAATAGAAAAACACTGAGAACGTCACTGAATTCTGCTCAAAAAAAGTGCTATTAGAAACTCTTTACAGAAATGAATTATTTTAATAAACAAAAAAATTATAGAGGTTTCATAGTATGGCAAGAATCGCCCTCTAGCGGCTAAACGGTTGAAGATATCAACATACAGATTGCTAAAAAAAAAACTGTTTGAATTCTGAGAAATAATTCGATTTAGGTATCGCAAATGATAACTGGCCAAAAATATCAGGGCCATCTATTTCACCCTTCAGCAACCTTAACATTGTGCAAAGAATTATTTTAAATCTTCTTTTCTCCAATGACACTCTCCCAAAGACACCCAACAAATACTCAGTATTACAACCTCTTTGTGGGTAGAATCCATACGTTCTATAATAAAGATATTTTAAAAATTTCCTTTGCATCCCCTCAATGATTGTAATCCATACATACATAATTCAAGTGGTAGATACAACCTTACAGACAAACACTAAGGCAGGGATGTTGATTGTCTATAGGTATTAGATAGTTATCTGGTCCTATTAACACATATGTTATCAAATAAAGTTTGGGTCAAGTATTACATTATTATTAATTAATTTAATCTGTCCTGGTTTCTTATATCAATTGCTCAATGCAATTTTAAAATTAAATAGTGCAAAAACAACTAAATCAAATATCAACATGGTATATTTGGAATAAGAAGAAAAAAAGCTATCATTCTAGTCAAAAATATACAGGGTGTTCCATTTGAAAAATGCAAGTGTTTGTCATTGTGACAGTTGGCAGGATCCATATTAAGCATAGAGAAATATAATAAACCAAGGTATTTTTTATTGTCTATGATATTAAGTGTATTTGAAAGACTGTCATTTCTGCATTCCCAATATTCTTTGCCATTACACTAAGCCTTATTTTATTAAGATAAGGTGAATTCTTTACAAAACATTTTGTGGTTAAGTTTGTGTTTGAAGTTACCCCTCGTTTTTATTCTCATCGGTGACTTCACCGATGAGTTAGCTATCTTTGTTTAGTGGATGAAAAATGACACCGACGGACATAGAATGGTGGATCCATTGGTAAAATTTGATGAGAATAAAAACGCAGGGTATTTGTTGAAACTTGACAAATACGTCATTATTATAAAATTTCCTGTTAACTAAATAATAGTTTTTGCAAGAACAGAAACTATTAATTGGAGTTGTACACACAATTAGATTTGAGAAAAAAAACATTTGCTTGATAGAACTGTTAGAAATTTTGTTGACAATCTTTTTATTTCAGGCCCTACCAAAACTACTATGTAATCCCTGTTCGTAAAACCTCCAATATCGCTATCAAGCATCTTGCAACATCAAAACGTGCCCTAGATTTGCAAACCGTTTAAAAAGAATAGTCTATACTTATGTTTCTTCGGAGATAGTCATATATGAATTTAACATAGCCATCTCTCAAAAGGAGAACATGGTTGGTTTCTGTAATCTATCTGTGTGATGTAAAATTCATTCAGATCTTGATATTTATTATTAGGCTTCAAAAATTGCTATTGTTTACAAATTTCTCTTGAATAGTCTTAATGCAGCTTAAATAGTTTCACGGCTGCAAAGCTTTAAACAGTTTTAATTTTAATTTTTATCAGTTTTAACTTTTATTTAAAAAGGAAATTTTAATTTTAATTTTCCTGAATTTCAATCTTGAATCTTGTCTCTCTCCACTTGCAAAATTTCAATCCGATCCCACAAATATTTCCTTGAAAAAAATAAATAAAACGTCCTGAAATGTGATTTTTTGGGGTTCACACTTCTTATGGGATTTTGGGATTCGTTAAATTTTTCTGAAAATTTGATGTTACTCTCAACATTCTAATTAAAAATGTCCATAGGCACAACTTGATCCTATGACTAGTTTTCGAGATTAAAACTTTCACCATTCTATATCCAGGATAACCATAATCAAAAAGGTAATATTGTTTTTTGAATATGACCATTCCATCGGTTAAACTTTGACCTTTTTTTAAGAATAAGAGTAAAATCTAGACACCAAAATCCCATTAAATATCAAATGTTCATTCTCTCTAATTATCAAGAAATGGCAAATCAAGAAAATTGATTATAAGATACTACTGTCAATGTAAAGCTGGTGCAAGAACACTAGAATGTGCTGTCACATATAGGCAGCGTTATTTGGTTTTTTACCTATGCAAGACATGAGCCGCATGTTCAATATCCAATTTAAAATATTCTGGAACCGGTTAAAGAGGCTGAATACCATGCAAATGCCAATGAAGTTCCTGTTATTGTAGAATAAATAATTAGGAGAGAAATTATTTCTTGTACTTCATAGTTTTAGTAACAACTAAATAATATAAACATATAGTAGAATAATATTAGGTTCCATACTAATAATAGGTTTCAATAAAGATATTTTTAAAAGAATTCTGCACTAAACCCTGTTTCTAATAGTGAATTTCAGTTAAGTATTCCAAGAAAACTGTTTTTACTCCTTGTATTTCGAAAACCAGTCATAGAATCAAGTTGTGCCTTTAGACACTTTTAATCAGAATATTGAGTAACAATTTCATAAGAAGTGTGCAGGGTCCTTTGATTTTATCCAAAATGAATTCAACTCACATTTTCGCTTACAATTTTGTTAATTTCAATCGGATATTAACGTTACTGGGCACAAATCCAAGATGTTAGTCACAACATATTTAACTTACAAGCGATATCTTTATGTAAAAGATATCCACAGATTTCCCCAGATTACCCAAGACCCCCCTGAGATTTCTACAGATTTTTTAAAATCTTCCAAGAATGAATATCAGCACAAGTGCACAGCCAGAACACCACTCCTGAAGGTCTTCGCTTTAACACAACATATGCAATTTCTCATCAAACCTGCATTTATTACATACAATATGAGGTATAATATTTTTATTTCAGTTTAAGTGGAAAACCTGATAACATGGTTCGAATATTCTCAATCAATAGAAAATTAAATTCTGAACTTAATATTTCCCTCAGATTTCCCTAGATATCTTTTCACTTCTCCCATAGATCTCCTCAGATTTCCCCGAATCTCCCCAGATTTTCCTGAATCTCCCCTAGCGTTCCCATACACAAAAACCACTTTTGAAAACCCCAGTAGGTTTTTTACACCAAAAACCCATTCATCCAGAAATAATTATGATCAACTGCCATTTAGAAAAAAAAAATATTAAAAAAACAAACTCATTCCTGCCATAGTGACCTTAGATTGACAAATATCAATCGAAAATCTAGGATTATTGCAAGATTGATTCCAAGCCATAAATTATATAAAGAATTTTATAAGGTACCGTGTTTAAACTTTCCATCTAGTATAATAGAAAAAAAGTTACGACCTTTTAAAGTTTCCAGAAATCTGAATCCTAAGGTTTGCCTGACAAAGTTCTTCAGCTTTCGGCTATTCTTGTATGATCCAGTAGGCTTAATCCACTTGAAATCATATTGTGCAGCTGACATCCAACAGCAAATCACAATTCAGCCATTTCTCGCCGGTATTCGGTAGTGCCCCACTGCTACACTTACCGTAAATAGTATAATCGTGCAACAAATGGGATCCTAACCTATTATGGTGGACGGCCTCCCCAGGGGACACCAATTACCAAAAAGTAATAATCAAATCACGATTTGTTGCCCTGGATGTCAGTGAAATGCAACTACAATTGATAAAAAATCGTAATCATTTAAAGAGGAAATTATTGAAAACATTTACAGCAAAATGCTCAAAGCTCAATACTAAACGTGCTCAACTAGAAGTAGCTTACCAAAGTTCTGATTCCTGTACGTTTCTATCTAGTTATCGATCTGAAAACATAGTACACCTAGGTGCAGAGCATCTGTATGTGTATTACCAAATGTTACCAGGGTCACAACTAGCATGAAAGTATAAAGATCTAACGTTGAGAATTTTTTTATTATATAGGAGTGAGGTGAGGGTGAGACACAACTTGTCCTTTTTAAATATGATTTTCAAGATATAATTCTGTATGGTGTTCAGAGTTTCTAGTGCGTTATTGTAGATTCCACCCCAGACCACTATTTCATAACATAGTAAAGGTTCGACCAGGGATTGATATGTAATTATTAAAGATTCTTTACTCAACATATTTCTTATTAGGTGAAATTTGTGTATCAAGCTTTTGATTTTTGTACATGTGGGGTCCATTTCAGATTTTTATCTAGAATTATCCCAAGATATTTTGTGCATTTGACCTCTTTTATAGGGAAGTTTGATTGATGATCAATGGTTATTGAGAAAAAGCAACATACTTAGATTTGCAATATTCAAGGACAATTTATGTTTGTCCAGCCACTTCTTCAAAATAGTCATGATATCCGACACTTTTGTTTTGACTGAATTCCATATGTATCGTCCTCAAAAATGAGAACCGTGTCATCTGCGTATGATAGGGCTAAACATTTTAAGTTTAAAGATAGAAGTGAATTTATGTACAAGATTAAAAAAAGGGCACAAGTACTGTACCCTAGGGCACTCCACCTATCACCCCTAATAAAAAAACAGAAGGTAAATTCCTTTGGAAACTTTGTAAGTGCATGAAGGGACTGTGACGTGACTGAGGGGCAGAATCAGAAGTGTATAAATAGTTGTTGTTACTTACGAAAAATATTAATTTGTACACTAATCAATTATTAGAAAATTCGGTCAAAAATGCTCACTATCATTATTATTTTTTTAATAGCTTATTCCTCCTTGGTGGTAAATAGTCCACTGCCGAATGACGAATATTAAAATAAATAAGAAAAGAAAGGGACGAGCTTGTTTACATTACCCCTGGTCCCTTTTTTTTATTACTTCACAGTGATGATTCATCAATAAGGTAATAATATTGAGATGAATATATCCTTGCTAAAATGCACAAAACATCAATTTCAGATTGTTTCGAAAATATGTTGAAAAACCTGGAATAATTTTGATTTTGAAATTTGAGAATCATCATTATTCAAGCAGCAAATCTTGCCAAAAGTTACAGGAAGTTTTTCGAAACTATAGTTTTGCCACAGCATATGTTTGGCCATTGACTCTTACAATAGAGACTAGGGTCCTTGAAAGGTGGAAGTTTCCTTTTTCTTTGAATTTTTTCCAATCACCTTGTACCAAGATGAAACTAAGGCACTTTATAAGATAACTGGAAAGCAGCTTTATTTATTGTCCAAGTTACAAAAAATCTTTTTATTTTCAGGCATGGTAGATGGGGGAGACAATATTGTCGAAGCAAATTGGTCATCAGTCAGTTGTATCATTCATAAAGGTGGCACCATTATTGGATCTGCACGTTGTTTAGCTTTCAAGTAAGAACCACCAACTATTTGCAACTTATTTCAAAGACAGGAAAATACAAATTCTAAAAAAATATTCATATAAACTTTGTTGTTTTTATCAAGGCCACATCTGTTTAGTTTATTACTAAATTTTAAATTTAATTGACTTTATCTGCTTGGAGAGGTCAAGTAATACTGCTTCATTTCAATGCTTAATTTCTTACAATTATTAGAGAAAAAGAAGGACGCAAAAAAGCCGCTTACCATCTAATAGAAAAAGGCATTACAAACCTAGTGGTGATAGGCGGTGACGGTTCTCTGACCGGTGCCGATCTCTTCAGACAAGAATGGTCAGACTTGCTAGATGCATTGCTGGCAGATGGCAAAATCACCAAGGACCAAAGGGAGAAAAACAAAACCCTTTCTATTGCTGGCCTTGTGGGATCCATCGATAACGATTTTTGCGGTACCGATATGACTATCGGTACTGATTCTGCTTTACACAGGTGTGTAATCGTTTTTTCAGTCAAATAGCACATTAAAAATTAACAATAATGTAATAGAATCATTGAAGCCACAGATGCAATAGTTTCAACGGCCTATTCGCATCAGCGTACATTTATTATGGAAGTGATGGGCAGACATTGTGGGTAAGCAAAAAATTAATAATAAATGTTGTCTACTGTCTTTTTAACAGAATATAGTTGCAAATTTTCTCTATAGGTATTTAGCAATAGTTGCAGGCCTAACATCAGAGGCCGATTATATTTTCATACCAGAATCTCCACCACCAGAGGACTGGAAGGAAAAGTTATGCCACAAATTAGAGCAGGTTATAAACATGTTTTTATTCACAAACTAACAACATGTTTTGATTTGTATCAATTGTGTTGTGTTTTTTTAGCAGTAGACAACAATCATCTTGCTTGCAGTGTACGTACACTTTTAACAAAATCATATTTCAGCTATTTAGCACTAGTTGCTGCGCTGACAAGCGAAGCTGACTATGTTTTCATACCGGAAGATCCTGTGCCAGTGGACTGGCCCGATAAACTTTGTAAAAAGTTGATGCAGGTATAATTTTATTGATCTCATACTTATAATCTACTGTGTGTAATATGTTTGCTTTCAAAGTAGGATATTTTCATACAAACTAATTCCATTAATTAGTAACTCAATAGAATTAAGATAGTTTCTGCTATATTGAAGCCAACTTGAACTATACTCTCAAGATTGACAAATAACATTTAAACCAAAAATTCTTCTATTTAGGAAAGAAGCGCCGGTCAACGTCTAAACATCATCATCATAGCAGAAGGAGCCATAGACCGTGAAGGCCGTCCAATCACCGCCGAGGACGTCAAAAAAGTGGTCGTAGACAATTTAAATCAAGACACTAGAATCACCGTTTTGGGACACGTCCAAAGAGGCGGCAATCCTTCCGCTTTCGACCGGGTACTGGGTTCCAGAATGGGCGCAGAAGCAGTTATGGCTTTAATGGAAGCCGAAGAGCACACAGAACCTTGCGTAATTTCTTTGGATGGAAACCAAGCTGTTAGGTTGCCTTTGATGGAATGTGTCAAGCAAACTAAGGCTGTGGCTCAAGTAAGGCTTGACAAAAATGTGCATGAATGAATTATTGTTCGATTCAATTTAGGCTATGGCGGTTAAGGATTGGGACAAGGCAGTGAGCCTAAGAGGCAAATCGTTTATGAGAAACTTGGAAACCTACAAGCTTTTGACCCGTTTGAAGCCGCCTAAGACAGCTTTTAATGAAAAAGGTGTGGGAAAAGTAAGTGAATTTGGTTTTTGTTTTGCACTTAATACTTCTTGAATCATTTTTGTTCGCCCACTAATAAGCAGGACGTGGGGAAAAAACATGTACTCACCAAGGTATTACAAATTACACGTGGCAGACACTTTGATGTTTTTTTTTTAAGTTGCACTAGCTGGAGCTTATTTTGAAATATTTCCAATTCTTAGTACTAACTCAGGTTTTTTGATTTTTTTGGTGGACTTTAGCAGCGAGATTCCCTGTTCATGTCGGTAAGTATGTTACAAAATCCTCCCTGCACTAGTGCTTTACTTTTTTTTCTGGCACGCCACCTGTTTTGCTACTTTTATCATCTTAAAACGTAGAACTTGAGGGATTTTCAAAATTCTCACTTGCTGAATATAGCCCGGGGACTCTGTGTCATGTAGAATTTTACATATCGACAGATTTTATAGGCTCGGCCCTATGTGCGGCATTCGTATATATTTCGATATGTCGAATTCTACATGGCACGGAGTCCCACCATAGCTTATTTTTTTGATTTTTCTAATGCAACTTCTATCAAAATTTAAATCTTTCAAATGACAACTGGCATTACTGGCAACCATAGAGGAATTGCTGCTTAAATACGATCTTTTATTTTGAATTTTTGTTCCTTCCACCTTAAAATGCTTATCGCTGTAAAACCTTTAAAATAACCTGAAAAAAAATGAATTTCTAAACTTTTTCAGGAAGGCTACACTATGGGTGTGATCCACGTTGGCGCCCCCTGTTGCGGTATGAACGCTGCCGTACGATCCTTTGTAAGGAATGCAATTTATCGGGGCGACACTGTATTGGGTATTCACGACGGTATCGAGGGGCTGATTGCTGGAAATATCAAACAAATGAGTAAGAACTTTTAATAAAAATCATCGTCACAATAAACAGGCACCTACTTAATAAAGTACAGTACGTTTATGTATCATATTGTTTTAATAGAACCTTACATTTTTTTCTATATTTGTTGGCTTCTGCTCCTTTCAAGGGCAATTTGCCAGCTCATTTCATTCTTATGCTTCAACTTTATCTGGCTCTAGAACATCGTTGTTGCACATTCACTTTTTTCATCTGTGTAGTTGGTGGTTTTCTGATTAATGTTCTTCAATTCTTAATTCTTCGTTCTTTGGTTTCTCGTCATTTGAAAAAAAAAAGAAAGCTCTTTCAAAATAGGTATCACTCGACTCTCTGTTCCATTTGAAATGGCAAGGGTTGATCCCACCCCTCCTAGAGGGTTAAATTAGTGCTGAAAATGTTTCAAACACTTACACAATCAAATAATGTGTACGAGCGATTTTTTAAAAAATAAAAGTTACATCAGATATTAAGCCTGTTTCGTTTTAAATGGTATACCCTGTATATATGAAAGTGTATATAGCATGGTAATCTATCTAGTGTGTCTGTTTTGTCTTTGTATTGATATAAATAGTCCAAAGCCTGCACAAGGAACGGAATGTTGTTTTTTCTCCTCCAATAATGGCATGTAATATTGACAGTTGAGTTGAAGAGGGCGCTTCTGTACTTGGATCTCTTTAAATTTTGGCGCGTAAAAATTCGATTGTAATTCTAACCTCAAAACTGAAGTTTGATGTGTGGTTTCTAGACAAGCTGACGCTGACACTTTTAAAAATATTCTCTAAGGGCCACTGAACGCTTTAGAAGATATTTTAACTTATCCATTGTCCATTGTTCATAGATAGTCATCTTTCTTTCTACTCAATTTAATCAGTTTTAAACTATTGACATTTACCGCCAAAATTTAAAACCCTCCAAGTTCACTCGCGCCCTCTAAAAAATTTTGAGGAACTTAAGTGGATATTTGCTGCCATTGGCATGAGACGCCTGAATTTTTATTGCTTTAATGATTGGTATAATGGGGTGGTTATTAATATTGATGATTTTGGATACTGAATATATAGGAACTTAATTCCCAGTAGCTTTTGTCTATGTTCCAATTGCATTGTTTGGCCTCTGCTAATAATACGTTGGTTGGTTGGGGTTGAATAGGAGTGCACCGTACTCAAGATTTTACATAATTAGGACAGTAGGTGTATCTTTATTAGGGTTAGTGGGTCGGCGCCCCACCTGACTTCAAATATTTTCGGTAGGTTTAGACCGTTTTTTGCTTTTGTCGTGATGTGTTCTATGTGTTTATTGAAGTTGATGTTGCTATCCAGTATGAATCCAAGATAACTGTTTCTTGAAGTGGTATATGCTTGTTTTGTATTTGTATAGTAGGTTATATTGTTTTCCTTTTACCCTTTGTGAAGATCATGGCTTAGCTTATTGGTCGATAGGGTTTATTTGTTTGTATAGTCAAATGAGACAGTAAAAAAAATAAAATTCCTTTGGCCGCCGGCGTTTTCTTTATGAAGCACGGGCGGACTAAGAGAAATTTATTAAAACAGTTTTATATAAAATAAAACATAAGGCACAATACAACTTAAATAGGAATCAGATTTATAAAAAATATCTACTGCACTGTCTTTCCAGACGAAACTGATTCCTGTGCGGTAGCCGCTTCAAAGAAATATGCCGCCTTTAAAAAATCTAACTGATAGGATATTCCTGGAGTCAACGTTGACTATATTAAACAACCAATAAGATGCATTGTTTACACATGGCTTCGCATCCAATGTATACGGGCACGCTCAATATATTTTGCCTAATAATAGTATAATAATTTTAAGGTGCAAACCCCAATTTTTGCCTTGTCTCATTTGAGAAACGATAGACAGTACTTAACCAGTTTGCTGTTAAGTTCAGTGATTTATATATTTTGTCTGTTATTTGGGAAATGTGTTTGCCTTTGGAGAAGATTACTATGTCGTCTGCATATGCACTTATGATTATGTCTTTCTCAATGTTTCCAAAGATGTTTCTGAGATAAATGTTAAATAGTGCTCAATGGGGATCCTTGTGGAAGGCCTATGGTTGCTATTTTTCATCCTATTAGTTTGCCTTGTGTGTTTCTGGTAAACAATTTTCTATTGTTAATATTTTGTATATAATATTGCATAGATCTATGGATATTTTTGTCTACTAACTTCTGATACAGCAAGTGTATATCTACAGCATCAAAAGGTGATTTTAAATCTAGAAATATGTACAGCCACAACTGCCTCATTTCTGGTGAAAGCTAGGTTGATGTACCCTAGACCTCGCGAGTGGATTCTATCAGATAGAGATGCATTCCGACGACATAAAACGCATTTAATGTCAAGAATGGGCATTACAATATGTCACCCCCCTCTATCTTTTTTATTTGACATTTTAGAAAAAAGTGTCCCAAATAAAAGTTTTATGGTTGAAATTAAATTTTTTGAAAAACTCCCTTTCGCATATACAGGGTGTTTCAGAAATGCTGGTCGTGCTCCAACTTTCTTATTTTAAATGGAACACCCTGTATATTATTGAATATTCGGATTCTACGTAAAATTCTGTGAAGATTTCATGTGATATACCCTATACCTGATTTCAACTATTTTGGAAATATTGACAATTGAAAATTGACTTTTTTGCAACTTTGACAGGCTGTGAAACCTAAACGGTTAATCTTAGAGCAAAACCGAACTTACATTTTTTTCTAAGATTTTCATAAGCTATGATTTGACACCAACTTTGAATTTAACCGGAGATTAAATTTAATTTGAATTTTTAATCATGGATTAAAATCAAAGTTGGTATGTCAAATATCAGTGTCAACTGATAGTTTATGAAAATCCAAGATAAAAACATAAGACCGGTTTTGCTCTAAAATTAACCGTTTAGGTTTTACAGCCTGTCAAAGTCGCAAAAAGTCAATTTTCAACCATCAATATTTCCAAAATAGTTGAACTTAGGTATAGGGTATATCACATGAAATCTGCTCAAAATTTTATGTAGAATCCGAATATTCAATAATATACAGGGTATTCCATTTAAAATAAGAAAGTTGGAGCGCGACCAGCTTTCCTAAAACACTCTGTATATACGAAAGTGAGTTTTTCAAAAAATTTAATTTCAACCATAAAACTTTTATTTGAGACACTTTTTTCTAAAATGTCAAATAAAAAAGATAGAGGGGGTGACATTTATAACCAATAACCCTGTACGAATGCTCTTCGGTCTCAAGAACGCTCCGGCCACGTTTCAAAGGGTTATGGACGGTGTCCTTAACAGCCTACGAAACCGAATATGCTTCGTATATATGGATGACATTATCGTCTACTCAACCTCCTTACAAGAACACATTAGAAACTTAGAATCAGTTTTCAACGACTACGCGAAAGTCACCTAAAAATCCAACCCGATAAATTCGAATTCCCAAGAAAGGCCATAGGCCTAGGCCATATCGTGACAACAAAAGGCATAAAACTAAACCCTGACAAAATCAAGGCGATACTAAAATACCCGATCCCAAAAACAACAAAAGAAATCAAAGGATTTCTCGGATTTCTAGGCTACTACCACAAATTTATTCTGAATTTCGTCAAAATAACCAAACGGTTTACCAATTGTCTCGAATTACGAGATGGCTTAAGTTGTTATGTGCACTATTTTTTTCTTTCTGAAACCCATTTGTTAGTGCGGTAGCAGTTTCCTGTTTTCTATATGCCAGTCCATCCTATTCCTTATCATTTTTTCTAAAATCTTAAGGTAGCATGATGCCAGTGCTGTTGGTTTGTAGCTCCCACTTAGTTCTGGGTCTTTGTTTGGTGGTGGGAGATTGTCGCCTTGTAGGATCTGGTTGTATTTTTTTTAATAGTATCTGCTTTGCTTTGAATGGAAGGTTGCTGATCATTGAGTATGACGTTTCGTCTATTCGCGTGGCAGTATCTTTTTTACTCCTTAGTAATCAGAGCACAGCAGTCTCATCGTTGTTGCGGCCTTAAAATATTTTCTTGTTTTCGTTATGGTGTGTTTCAAATTTAGGTAGTTTTCAAGTGTGGGATCGGTTGTGTATTTGTTTAGTGCCTCCTTTCTCTCTGTTATCTTCTTAGAGCAATCTACATATATCCTACCACGGGTTGCCGGTTTGTTTGTTTATCTTGTTTTCTTTGTTCTTGGTATGTTTTCATTTGCAGAGTCTTGAATTATTATTATTATTTTAATCTGCAAAAAGTACCATTACCGCGAAGTCCTCAGTCTTCCACCAGGCTTCGCTATTACCAAAAGGAAAAAAATCAATTTAAAACATGTTTGTGAAAACCGCAGCCTTACACCTGTCTTTGCCGCTTACGAGACAAAGACCAAGAAAAATAAACCAAAATTTACTGACCTTCATTTTCATCATTCTTTTCCATTAATTCAAGAACTTCTTGCATATCGAGTCCATTGTAGGGGCCATATTCTAAGTTGCTCCTTTGCAACCTTGGTTATCACATTTGTACCAACCTTCTTAATTTCATACCATCCATTTTCTAGACACTGCAAAACTTCATACGTTCCCAAAAACTCGTAATCGCTCTTGCTGATATGCATCTGCGAATTCCTGTGCATCAACACGAATTCTTTGCACGAAGTCACCAGGGCAGGAACTCTGTAACGGATAAGGGTTCGTTATCCCTATCGCCATGGCACTTGCTGTCTTCTTCTCTCATGTCGAAGTCAATAGAGAGGAGACGTCAATAGAGATAGAGAAAATATCTCTATTCGTTACAGAGTCCCAGCCCAGGGACTTTATTCTCGAAACAGGGGAGCAGCGTTCTCATAAGAACGAAAGTTCTGTCTTTGTCCTCCGTATTCATATTTCCAATGACAGAGCAATCGTACTTATGAGAATGCTGTTGCTCGGTTTCAAGAATAAAGTCCCTAGAGAATATGTAACATTATCCCGACGTTTTTGGTTCCTGGTACCCGAAACAGAAGTTGAAGCAAGCTTCTCAGCTACTCCAATTACAAACTGGTGTCAGGTCTTTGGACAAATTTTCCAATAAAGCTTGAATCAAAGGTGTTGAACGTTGAATTCCCAACTAAAGTTGCAATGAAGTTGTGTTTGTAGATTTTTGCGTTGTAGCTGTATTTTCCATAGTACGTTCGACCATTCTAACTTAATATGTGTTTCAATCCTAAGGAGGTTTCTGATGATCCTTTGTCTGACCATTCCCCCTATAAACATCAGGTTTTATGAAGTGGTGTTCAATGTTCCATTGCTCCAAGTATTTTGGGAACGTTGTATTCTTAAATGATGATTTTCAGGAGTATTCCAAACAACACTAAGACGTTTTGCAATTTTTCACGTGTGTCAGATGTTGTAACCGTTTTAAGGGGTAACAATAGGCAAATGCGTCAACAATAACAAGTATATGCTTAAAACCATCTGAATACAGGCAATAATGGTCCTAGGCAATCCATATGGTATGGTTCTTTTGGCTTTTCCACAGGATTAATGAAACCCTAGAGTAGTCTAGTTCTTGTTTTCTTGACTTCACATACAACAGAATGCTCAGTGTATCGTTTGACAAACACTCGCATGAGCGGAAACCAGAAGTATTCAGAAATCGAATCATAAGAAATCGACATTTCTGAACATTCAATGAGAACCCAGCAGTACTAAGTTCCTCCAGGACAAGACGTAAATGGGCAAGGTCCTCCTTTGGTGTATGACTAGGGATTAAAATGTCATCCATGTAGACCAAAGCAACAGAATCTTTCAATTTTCCGAGAGCTAGGTTAACGGCAGAGGCATTAGCAAGACCAAAAGGCATCCTTGAATATTCGAAATGCCCTTCGGGAGTGATGAAAGCTGTTTTCTGGATCGATTCTTCATGGATTGGTATCTGGTGTAACCCTGAAGCTGTATCTAACGATATGAAATACCGACTTTGAACTAACCTGTCCAATTGGTCCTCGATAAGTGGCAAAGGATATCTGTCCTTAATAGTCATTCGATTGAGTTCTCGGAAGTCTACACACATACGGTGGGCCCTTCTTCTGTATGGTGTATGACTAGGGATTAAAATGTCATCCATATAGACCAAAGACATTTATGTAGACCAAAGACAGAATTTTTCAATTTTCCCAGAGCAAGGTTAACAACTTTCTGGAATACGGCAGGAGCATAAGCAAGGCCAAAAGGCATCCTTAAATATTCGAAATGCCCTTCGGGAGTGATGAAAGTTGTTTTCTGGATCGATTCTTGATGGATTGGTATCTGGTGGAACCCCGAAGCCATATCTAACGATATGAAATACCGACCCTGTCCTAACAATTGGTCCTCAATAAGTAGCAAAGGATATCTGTCCTTAACTGAGTTCTCGGAAGTCTACACTACATTTTTTTTTCTCACCAATAGGATGGGACTGGCAAATGGGGATTCACTAGGTTGTACAATGTGATTTTCCAACAAATCATCAATTATTCCACAAACAACTTTTTTTTCACTGGTGGACCATTAATCACAACATCTTTTGCCAAATGGATCTTCAAAGTGACATTGTTAACTGCACTAACGGTTATACAGGGTGTTAAAGTTTTAAAAAGAATCATTTTCTAAGCTCAAAAATCCCACAAATATACCATATGATGGAGTTACTAGAATGCATGTAGGGAATTGGCAACACTGACTTTTCTTTTATTTCAGATTGGTCTGATGTAACCGGCTGGGTAAGTCAAGGCGGTGCTTATTTGGGCACCAAACGTACCCTTCCTGGTAACCGTATGGGATTGGTCGCAGCCAGACTTGAGGAGTTCAAAATCCAAGCTCTATTGATTATTGGCGGCTTTGAGGTAAATGAACCACTGATTGGAAAAGTTGAATTTCTCAAAATCTGTCTTTTAGGGATTCCAAGCTGCGATTCAATTGAGCGAAAACCGCGACGAACACAAAGCCTTCCGCATCCCCATCATGGTGATTCCCAGTACAATTTCCAACAACGTGCCCGGAACCGAGTTTTCTTTAGGGTGCGACACTGCTCTCAATGAAATTACTGAAATTTGCGATCGCATCAGACAGTCGGCTCAAGGCACCAAGAGACGTGTTTTCGTTATTGAAACTATGGGAGGTTTTTGCGGGTAATGATTGTTTTCAATTTGACCTGCAACTTTTCTGTTATATTCTTCCTAATTATATAATGGGTTTAGGAGTTTAGAAATGGAACGCCCTTTTCCAAAAAATTATGCCGACTACAAAAGTCCTTAACCCATTATTTTAAACACTAAGGACGTTATCTAGAAATATTTTTTTTTTCAATTAGTTACTTGGCTACAGTGGCAGGATTAGCGGGTGGGGCAGATGCCGCCTACATCTACGAAGAAAAGTTCACCATTAAAGACCTACAGCAAGATGTCTATCATATGGCGACCAAAATGTCTGAGGGGGTGCAACGCGGGCTCATTTTGAGAAACGAAAACGCCTCCTACAACTACAACACTGAGTTTATCTATCGATTGTATTCTGAGGAGGGCAAAGGATTGTTCAGTGCCAGGATGAACGTTTTAGGTAAGAATGTTTACATACAGGAATACCCTGTACTCATCAAAATAAATATCCATAATATGAAAAACCTGTCAAAAGTGCAAATACTTATGTGAGAGTAATTTGTTTTACTTTACCTTTACTTTCAGGTCACATGCAACAAGGAGGTTCGCCAACACCGTTCGACCGTAACTTGGGCACGAAAATGGCAGCCAGAGCCGTCGACTGGATAGTCTGCCAATTGAAAAACAACACCGACGCGAACGGGAAAATTTCCTGCACCGATCCCAATACCGCTTGCCTATTGGGCATCGTCAAACGTCAGTACAAGTGCACCAGTTTGCTGGATTTGAAGGGACAAACCAACTTTGAGTAAGTGAAAATTTAAACCTATTTTAGTTTGTTGTATTTGTGCTTCTGCAAGTTTCATTCCTAAATAATTATAACTATACTTTTCAAGTTTTTATGTTGCTTCTTAGCTTTTTTTTGTACCTATTGATGTATTTGTCCAGCAACAAAATATCAGCTTTGTGTTCGTGTTCAATGTCACAAAAAAAAAGAAAAAAAAAATGTGTGTTTGCAGTCAACGTATACCCAAAGATCAATGGTGGCTCAAACTCCGGCCTCTGCTACGTATTTTGGCCAAGCACGATTCCACTTACGAAGAAGAAGGCATGTACATGTCCATCGAGGATCGTCTGGTCGATGTTACCATTTAATTCCTGTATTATTTATTTATTTATTTAAACTAGTAGACAATTTATAGAATTTACATTAGCTTTGTTCCAACACATTAGGAAACCGTACAATGTACTGCCACGATTCTGCGCTAAGCCTAAAATTTGTGCGTAGAATTCGTATACAGAGTGGTTACAGAACCATGCATAGGACGGTTTTTGTCATGTTGGAAAAGACCTATTATTATCTAAATTCTGAAAGTTTTGAAGATCTACAATAATACCAAATTGTGTATTGATTCAAGGGATTTATGTAGCTGATTGTACAGTAACTGTCCTAGACTGTTTTTCTTTGAATTGAAAGAATTCAGGAAACTTAGAACTGAAATACCCTATTATTAATATCAAACTCGATCTACTCTGTTCAATATTCTTTCAAAAAATTGCTCTATACATTCTTATCTAGCTCAATTTATATTGAATTTAGTCTGAGGCTCAGAACTAAAATAATAAACTTTTCTCTCATCAGTACAAGAAATTCTTGGGAGCTGGCTTTTAAAACAGCATGCACCTTATACCTAGTACCTATTTGCCAAGGTTTCACAACATGCCCCCCACGTTGAAACCATTGGGATTGAAACACAAAGAAAAACTTATAATAAATAACAGTGGCATAAATGATCAATTTAAGCCATTTGTGAATCTGGAACACTTGCGGGTATATCAATTGGTAGAATACAGATTTTAGCAAAAGATCTTTTGATGCACCCATCTACAGTATTAATAGTAACCACTCTCCGGATCTGGGTGTACCACTTCTATATGTCCCATTCTCCACTGTAGAGGAGGCACATTGTCTTCTTTTACCACTACTAATATACCTACTTCCAACTTTTCCTTGGAAGTATGCCACTTCACATACTCAATTGCCCACTTGGACCAGAAATGTTGCGGCAACTTTTGAAATTTTTGATAGAGTGATAGTTTTGTTTCGGTTAAATAGGCCTTACATCAGGATCTAGTAAAGATGTCATTATCCTTCCGATCAGAAAGTGAGCTGGGGTTAAGACAGAATAGTTACTGGGATTGCTTGATATGGAAATCAAGGGACAGGAATTTAATATGGCTTCGATCTAATTCAGTACAGAAATCTTTGTATATCAAACATGCATTTGCCAAAACTCATGTGTTTTGCAGGATTTCAAACAGGCTTCCCAGATACCACCAAAATGAGGTGAAAGGCTGGTATTAGATGCCACTCGATACCCTGATTGCCAAGAGTCTCAATGATATTTGTAGAATTTTGTTGCCAAAACTCACCACGTAACGTCAATTCATATTCTGCCACCACGAGATTAGTCCCATTATCTGAAAACACCTTATTAGTTAAGGTTGCCTGATAACTTTTATGACGTCATCTGTATGCCTTAACCCAATGCATATCTCCATAAGGCACCCCAGAGTCCCCAGATGTGTCATCAAGTTACCCATTACCAGGCAACCTATTAACTTTAAGAACCTTGTCTTTTGTTAACTCTGTTACTGATTCCATGTGTATTGCAGTTGTTACAAAACAGACAAGAAGTGCAATATAGTACTTCAATATTACCTCTACCCCTTCTGTTTTCAATTAACATAGGTCCAGCATAATCTATACCATAAGAAGAAAAAGGTGCGACAGATTCTAACCGATCTATAGGTAACATCCCCATGATTGGATGTTTGGTAGTAGGTTTAGCTTTAAAAAAACATCGAACACACTCAAAAACATTTTTTCTGGACAGAACACCCCCACCTATTGGCCATAACCTATCACGCACAGAGTGAAGAACATGTTGTGCTCTAGCATAATGTAATTTTTAATTTTCATTTCTAAACACTAGGTTAGTAAAATGATACAGCAGGATGTTTTTTGTTGTAATCAAAATTGGAAAGTTCTCTTCTACCACCCACTCTTACAATGTCCTTTTCATCTGAGAAGGGATTAAGCCTTATCAACTTACTCCCCTTATTTACACATTCACCCTTCAATTTCAATAAATAATGTCTCCTGTTGGGATAATTTTACTAAAAAGAGCAGCGACTCATTTAACTCTGACGTTTTCAGAATATTGGAATTCCCTAAAACACTAAATTTCCTACACTTACATTTTTTTCTAAATCTCAAGCAATAAGCACACATAGGAATCAACCTAGTCAAAGAAGAAAATGTATTGAAGGAAAGTAGCTCTAACCTTTTTATTTTGAAAATACTTGCATGATTTTTAACCTCAGGTATCTTCTCTGGACCCTTGAATTTAGGCCACATTTCCTGAGAGAGAGCCACTGCGGACCCTTCCACCAAATGTCACAACTTCTCAATTTTTCTGGACTCACACTAGGAGATAATACATCTGCAGAATTGTTATCTGTAGTCACATGATTTCACTGCTCGACAAAAGTCAAAGACTGAATTTCAAATCCAGCAGACTTATAGTGGAATCTTTCCATAAAAAGCATGAACTGAAGTTAGGACACAATAGGCTTTCTGCCCCTATGCACTAGGTTTGCTAAAATCAAAGAGGCGCATAAGTCTAATCTTGGTATTGTCAAAACCTTCAGCCACCTTTGATTTAGCGCACAAAAGATTTATCTGAATATTTTGACACTTCGTATAAATATAGACGCATGCTCCATAAGCCTCCAAGTAAGCATCACAAAACCCATATATTTCTATTTCATCACTGGATTATTATGTATGATCTGTTTCGGTATTTTCAACTCATTTAATTTTGGAAGATTTTTCTTGAAACTAAACCACATGGTGTCGAGATCGGAAGGAAGAGATTCATCCTAAGACAGTTTAAGCTACCAAAGCCCCTGGAAAAAATTTTTACCAAAATAACAACAGGTCCAAATAGGCCTAACGCATCAAATACTTGGGCAATATTGGAAAGAACAGTTTTTTTAGTAACCTTTTCCTTTGACTGTACTTGTATATTATACATCAATAAGTCTTGATCGCATGACCAATAAACTCCTAAAGTTTTAATTTTTTCATTTTTCCCAATGAGACACACAAGAACTTCCCAAATATTTTGGTCTCAGATGGTCTAAAACCCTTTTACTATTAGAAGCCCACTTTTGAAATTCAAAGCACCCTGATTTCAATGTTTTTAGGTCTTGTGATGGATCACACCTCCACACAATTCTTTGTGAAGGCCACTGACTGGGATGTATAAGTATTGTTGTCGTCACAAATCACCACATTATGTCTGAACCTCGAGACTATTTGTGATAACCTGTCTTGTAGTCGCGGGCCAACAAACTGAATACTATTTAAAGACACACCGTTATCTGAAATAGCTGACCCATCAAAAACTACACGCAATTTGATAGTGGGACTGTTATCATTTAAGACACAATGGTGAAAAAAGTTAAATGAAGGAATTGCTTCTGCATTCTCAGCACTCACCTCCACCATCTGTGATAATGCTTGGTACTTATCTATGAAAGATACATATTTCTCCCTTAACACTGGATTTTTCAAGAGTCTAGATTCCAACCTTCTTATTGCCCTCTGTTTTGTATCTCCTAGAGAAGAAGGAGAGAGATTTAAAGGCATTTGAATCACAAGCGACCTTGAGCATCTTGATGAGTAGTTTTTAAGAAAATAGCCTCACACTGCTGTTCTTCCATAAAAACCATCTGATTACTTACATTCTCCTCTATTTCCCAAAATCTCATAAACTGCTCTTGAATATCTATATTGCTAGTAAAATTACACTGCACACACATTTGTATTGTATTTGTATTCACCACCAATAACCCAGCCAAACTGTGTTTTCTGTAATGTGGGCATTCTCTGGCCCAACCTTTTTTGACCAATGCATACTAAATTGGGATAAATATACAGGGTGAGTTACTAAGCGCGCGGTGGTCCATATCTCCTATACTAACGGAGATCGGAGAAAAAACTAAATACAAAACTTGTAGACAGAGCTGGGATCGTTACTTGAAAAAAGTAACGCGTTACTTTACAGTTACTTTTGCTTAAAAATAACTCGTTACTTAAAATTTACAGTTACTTTCGAATAATGATAACTTTATTTTCGTTACTTATTGGAAAGTAACGCGTTACTGTAACTTCTTCACTTTAAAAGTAGTTCGTTACTTTTAAAGTGACGCGTTACTTCAAAAATAACTATTTACGTCGAAAATTGCGTTATTCCTTAATTTGTCTCACCAACACACCAGTCCAAACAATCAAATAAGACCTATACGAAAAGCCAATATTTTTTTAGTTTGTGATTCTTGCAAAATTCAAACGGATTAAGGATTAAGCGACTGAATAGAGCACTTGGTTTTGGACAAACCTGCTCTTTGAAGCATCCCCAGTGTCTGCATATAGTGTCTTTAGAGCAGAGGCGGCGCGTGGCACGCCCAAAAACGATTATTTTGAGCTTTCAAAACAAATTTTCTGTACTACCAACATTTCATTATATGACATACAAAGTTTCTGGATTACTTATTTTCCTTTTCTTCACTCGTCAATTATTTGTAAAGAAGATAAACAAATTGAGAGAACGAGTTAGTTTCATAGTAACTAGTAACGCGTTACTTCCAGCGTTACTTCAGGAAAGTAACGTCGTTACAGTTACTTATCAATCAATCTGAAAAGTAACGAAGTTACCAAGTAACGCGTTACTTTCAGTGACTCGTTAAAGTAAAGTAAATTTTTTTTGTCGTTACTCCCAGCTCTGCTAGTAGATAAACATGAGTACTACATTCCTAAATTATTTTTCAGTATACAGGGTGGCCCAATAACTAGTAGTAACACAAAGTTATGTTTTTTTTAAATGACTCTCCCTGTATATTATGACATTTCGGGATTTTGCGAAAAATTCTAGACATATTTCATGTATATTGTCATATACCTATCTTCAACTGTTTCGGAAATATTGACAGTTGAAAATTGACTGATCATTGGATCATGGATTAAATTCAAGAATGGTGCCAAATGATAGTTTATGAAAAATTAAGATAGGAATGTAAAAGCTGTTTTCTTGTAAAATTAACCGTTCAGGTCTTACAGTCTTTCAAAGAGGCAAAAAAGTCAGTTTTCAACTGTCAATATTTCCGAAACAGTTGAAGATAAGTATATAACATTGTACATGAAATATGTCTATAATTTTCCGCAGAATCCAGAAATATCATAATATACAGGGAGAGTCATTTAAAAAAACATAACTTTGTATCACTACTAGTTATTGGACCACCCTGTATACTAGAAAATAATTTAGGAATGTAGTACTCATGTTTATCTACAAATTTTGTATTTAGTTTTTTCTCCGATCTCCGTTAGTATAGGAGATATGGACCACCGCGCGCTTAGTAACTCACCCTGCATAACCACCTATGAGTGAATCAATTTTACTAGAAGTTTTAAAACTAGGATCAGCAAGACAAGATTCAAATGATTTGAAATTTGCCACTTTGAAGTAGGGTCGGAGGATGAAGCAGTGTTGCCAGATTTTTATTTTGAAATTATGGTACAGGGTTATTGGTTATAAATGTCACCCCCTCTATCTTTTTTATTTGACATTTTAAAAAAAAGTGTCCCAAATAAAAAAATTATGGATGAAATTAAATTTTTTGAAAAACTCACTTTTGCATATACAGAGTGTTTCAAAAAAGCTGGTAGTGCTCCAACTTTCTTATTTTAAATTGAATACCCTGTATATTATTCAATATTCGGATTCTACGTAAAATTCTGAGCCGATTTCATGTGATATACCCTATACCTAAGTTCAACTGTTTTGAAAATATTTACAGTTGAAAATTGACTTTTTTGCAAATTTGACAGGCTGTCGAACCTAAACGATTAACTTTTGAGCAAAACCGGCTTACATTTTTTTCTAATATTTTCACATGCTATCATTTGATACCAACTTTGAATTTAACCGAAGATTAAATTAAATTGGAATTTTCAATCATAATGGATTAAATTCAAAGTTGATGTCAAATATTGGTGTCAACTGCTAGTTTATAAAAATATAAGATAAGAATGTAAGATCGGTTTTGCTCTAAAATTAACCGTTTAGGATTTACAGCCTGTCAAAGTTGCAAAAAAGTCAATTTTCAAGTGTCAATATTTCCAAAACAGTTGAACTTAGGTATAGGGTATATCACATGAAATCTGCTCAGAATTTTATGTATAATCCGAATATTGAATATTATACAGGGTATTCAATTTAAAATAGGAAAGTTGGAGCACTACCAGCTTTTTTGAAACACCCTGTATATGCAAAAGTGAGTTTTTCAAAAAATTTAATTTCAACCATAAACTTTTTATTTGGGACACTTTTTTCTAAAATGTCGAATAAAAAAGATAGAGGGGGGTGACATTTATGACCAATAACCCTGTACATGAAGGTCAAAATCATTTGAAAAAAAATTATGGTATAGGTTTTTTATGTTATATTTAAGATGACGTCATCGAACAAGGACAGACAGTGTTGTCAATGCCTATTTTTTTTCTTATAATTTACTAGAATGTCATGTGTCAATAATTCTGACGACAGCTAAAAAAAACGAAATGAAAACATTTATACAAGTCATGCAACGTCGGGCGCCGTTGCCAACCAAAAACATCTGGAATTCCCCTACTTTAAATGCTTTTAGTTGTTGTTGGCAGTTGGTAGCAGAAATTTAGTAAATGTGACGTCATCCTCAATATATCATAAAAATCCCATACAAATTATTTTTTGAATAAAGTCTAAACCTTAGACCTCTAAACAAATAGTTCTTTTATTGTGAAGTACTGTCCGCTGACGTGAGTGAGAGTGAGATAGAACAAAACGTCAATGCCACTGCGGCTTGGCAACCGATCAATAGGATTTATGACGTCACGCATAACTCTCAAACCTCTAAACAGCAAAAACATGAGAAAATAAAAAAAGGAGTATTATAAAGTTAAGAAAAATACAAAGAGGTCAAAATTATAGTAAATTATGTATTATTGCATTCGCGATTTTACTATGTATTTTTCTGCAAAATTATGGTACAAATACATAATTATGGTACGCCTGGCAACACTGGGATGAAGGTTTTAATCTTGGAATAACGATTTTGCACTTTTTCAAGTTTTGACTGGTTTGACGCAAATACTACTGCGTTTTGCAAAAATATCTATTATTGTATTTGGAGTTAAATTTAGTAAATGACGAAAGTGGATCTTTCTTGGGTGTGGAATATGCCAGAAGCTGTGGCAACTTTTGGGCTGTTCCAGTAGATTTCGGGTTATCAGATGTGAACTGAGGCTGAGGCTGGTTATTTTCATCAGTTTCAGCTAACATGTTTTCAGATAAATCTTGATGAGATTGGTTTTCTTCGGAACAGACATCACTTGTTGTAGGTAAGTTCATGATGGAATTAGCAACGACTGGCCTATTGGAACTCTCTGACAACTTTGTCATAATAACTCCAGACGAACTTGGCCATTCATTTTCAGGAATCTCAACAACTGTTCTCTGCTTCAAGTGTATGGTGGTGTTTCTTTATTGTGTATTGTTTTATATTTTCTAAGTGCAATTGGGTTGAATTCCGATTCAGGATACTGTGCAGAAAATAGACTAGTTGAGTTAAATCTTCTGTTTTTACAAACTCAACCAGTTTTGTTTCCCAAAACTTTGAATATGAAATGAATATTTTCTAATGCTTATATGTTTGGTATGTCCATCGAAAAATAGGACAGCGGTTTGATTGGGTAGCTGGTGGAAAACTCATAAAGGAAAAAAAAAAACAAGAAGAAAACCACTCAAATAACTGCGGTTCATTCATTCATCCATTTCTGGAACAGGTATATTTGTAAAAAGACAGGTCAGTGAAAATAACATTAAATAAGGCAGGTTTTACCTTGTTCCTGGAAATGCTTTCTTAGATATCCATCTGGCCTAAATACCAACCCCTTTCAACACAATCAGTGGTGGGAGGTAACATCCATCTGCAGACACACATGCAAGCTCTAAGGTCTGTGGTTGATTCCCTGCCAGATTCCCCTGATACCCCGGATAAAGCCTTTCCTCTCTTCCCAAGTGCTTTTAC
Organism: Ceutorhynchus assimilis; assembly: GCA_917834065.1. Taxonomy (NCBI): domain Eukaryota; kingdom Metazoa; phylum Arthropoda; class Insecta; order Coleoptera; family Curculionidae; genus Ceutorhynchus; species Ceutorhynchus assimilis. The sequence continues at coordinate 6,089,636 of OU892289.1, read as the reverse complement.
ATTTGGTTACAGTTGAACACAAATGATGGTTTATCCTCAAAGTTTTTGTCTTTATAGAACTGCAATATTTCTTTGTAAAACTCGTATATTACAAATGGGTCTCTGGAATCCATTCTGCATTTTTGCAAATGTTCTGGTTTCTTGAAGCCATAATACCAATCATCCTCCGGACTATTATCAACAAACTGTGTCTTCAGAGGGTTGACATATTCTGCAACAATTTCTTTGACATATTTTTTACGATATGGTATCTCTATGCTCGCTTTTGCCCGTATACAATTTTCCAAATCACGCACCCAGAGACTTTGTCCTTCCTGAACCCATTTTAGTAGTTGCGGTCTTTCTTCCCTTTACTCTGCGAAACACCAACTGATTTTGGAATACCATAATATTATTCAACTTCCTGGTATGTTTTGTTATGGTTTAAAATATCTTCAACTACTCTAGCTACCTCATCAACGGTGTACAATGAGAGGGGCTTTTGTCTCTCATGCGCCGAATTTGCACTTGACACTTATAACTTAAATGTGTTATTGTTTGTCTAACACCTGTCACATATATATTATGAAATTACTCTGACTTGCACCATCCAAAAAAACCCTACATATCTGAGGAACACCCTTGGAGTTCAAAACAAATATTAAAGCAGTTTGTAATAATTAAACTAGAGGAATATCATTACTTTGTTTGCTTGTCATCCACACCTTGATTTCTCTCTTTGGTTTAACTCATGGCTGGCTTTATTTTGATTTTGTTCTCTACGCTGAAAATGCAGCAAGGTATTATGCTGCAACTTGCACCTTTGGCATGTATGGGAGGTATAATATACTCCAGGACAAAATTATCGCACCACTGCACATAAGCATCACCATAAGCAGTGGTGCCATAATTTTGTCCAGGAGTATATTTACAAAGTCAGTTGAAACAAGGTAAAGGTAATTAGCAACTGGTGGCCGATTAGTGGTAGTGCATTTCTTATGAAAATATTCAGTCACCAGTTGTGATTTACCTTTACCTTGTTTCAGCTGACTTTGTAAATACTATACATGCCCCATAAGCATGACCAATTCTCAAACAGTTGAAAACACAATCTCCACCGTTTCACCCTGTAAACTCTTCCATTAATCGATAAAAAATCTGAACACTTCTGTACAAAATTAGCACCGGTACACATAACACAAGTAATTGCTTGTGTAGAACAAACACATTTAGTTGTATCTTCTGATGGTTTTTGTACTTTATCTGTTGATAGCTCTAGATTTTCCAAAAAATCAGCTCCAGTCTTCAAAAAGGTCACAAACTCTGAAAATAGTGTTAACATTGTAATTCGCTCTCTTTCCCTCCCACTCATGAGAAGTAGTTTTATCCAAAATTGCACTCAAGATAAAAATTAAGAGTGTATCACAAGGTTGGTTTAAACTCTTTAATGAAGTTATATGCTTAGATATTTCATTTAGCTCGCATGCCTGTTCACCGGTTTTTTCTATACCTAACAGCTTGCACCTTATACCTTGTGCCTATTTGCCAAAGTTTCACAACAATGAGACATTTGATTTTCTAACTCAAGATCCGATAATGATAAAAATTCGAAACTTTTCAAGTCTATAGAAAAAGGTTTGGAGCATCTCATACTAAAATCTGAAGCCAATCCGTTGAAAATTAAACAAAAATCCCAAAAATCAACTTTGACAAATATCCAAAGAATAAATGCATTATGAGACATTTGAACTTTTATCTCAAGATCCGATAATGATAGAAATTTGAAACTTTTCAAGTCTATAGAAAAAGGGATTGGAGTATCTCATACTAAAATCTGAAGCCAATCCGTTGAAAATTAAACAAAAATCCCAAAAATCAACTTTGACAAATATCCAAAGAATAAATGCATTATGAGACATTTGAAATTTTATGTCAAGATCAGATAATGACAGAAATTTGAAACTTTTCAAGTCTATAGAAAAAGGGTTTGGAGCATCTCATACTAAAATCTGAAGCCAATCCTTTGAAAATTAAACAAAAATCCCTAAAATCAACTTTGACAAATATCCAATGCATTATGAGACATTTGAAATTTTATCTCAAGATCCGATAATGATAGAAATTTGAAACTTTTCAAGTCTATAAAAAAAAGGGATTGGAGCATCTCATACTAAAATCTGAAGCCAATCCTTTGAAAATTAAACAAAAATCCCTAAAATCAACTTTGACAAATATCCAATGCATTATGAGACATTTGAAATTTTATCTCAAGATCCGATAATGATAGAAATTTGAAACTTTTCAAGTCTATAAAAAAAAAGGGATTGGAGCATCTCATACTAAAATCTGAAGCCAATCCTTTGAAAATTAAACAAAAATCAACTTTGACAAATATCCAATGCATTATGAGACATTTGAAATTTTATCTCAAGATCTGATAATGATAGAAATTTGAAACTTTTCAAGTCTATAGAAAAAGGGATTGGAGCATCTCATACTAAAATCTGAAGCCAATCCTTTGAAAATTAAACAAAAATCAACTTTGACAAATATCCAATGCATTATGAGACATTTGAAATTTTATCTCAAGATCTGATAATGATAGAAATTTGAAACTTTTCAAGTCTATAGAAAAAGGGATTGGAGCATCTCATACTAAAATCTGAAGCCAATCCTTTGAAAATTAAACAAAAATCCCTAAAATCAACTTTGACAAATATCCAATGCATTATGAGACATTTGAAATTTTATCTCAAGATCCGATAATGATAGAAATTTGAAACTTTTCAAGTCTATAGAAAAAGGGATTGTAGCATCTCTTACTAAAATCTGAAGCCAATCCTTTGAAAATTAAACAAAAATCCCAAAAATCAACTTTGACAAATATCCAATGCATTATGAGACATTTGAAATTTTATCTCAAGATCCGATAATGATAGAAATTTGAAACTTTTCAAGTCTATAGAAAAAGGGATTGGAGCATCTCATACTAAAATCTGAAGCCAATCCTTTGAAAATTAAACAAAAATCAACTTTGACAAATATCCAATGCATTATGAGACATTTGAAATTTTATCTCAAGATCCGATAATGATAGAAATTTGAAACTTTTCAAGTCTATAAAAAAAAAGGGATTGGAGCATCTCATACTAAAATCTGAAGCCAATCCTTTGAAAATTAAACAAAAATCAACTTTGACAAATATCCAATGCATTATGAGACATTTGAAATTTTATCTCAAGATCTGATAATGATAGAAATTTGAAACTTTTCAAGTCTATAGAAAAAGGGATTGGAGCATCTCATACTAAAATCTGAAGCCAATCCTTTGAAAATTAAACAAAAATCAACTTTGACAAATATCCAATGCATTATGAGACATTTGAAATTTTATCTCAAGATCTGATAATGATAGAAATTTGAAACTTTTCAAGTCTATAGAAAAAGGGATTGGAGCATCTCATACTAAAATCTGAAGCCAATCCTTTGAAAATTAAACAAAAATCCCTAAAATCAACTTTGACAAATATCCAATGCATTATGAGACATTTGAAATTTTATCTCAAGATCCGATAATGATAGAAATTTGAAACTTTTCAAGTCTATAGAAAAAGGGATTGTAGCATCTCTTACTAAAATCTGAAGCCAATCCTTTGAAAATTAAACAAAAATCCCAAAAATCAACTTTGACAAATATCCAATGCATTATGAGACATTTGAAATTTTATCTCAAGATCCGATAATGATAGAAATTTGAAACTTTTCAAGTCTATAGAAAAAGGGATTGGAGCATCTCATACTAAAATCTGAAGCCAATCCTTTGAAAATTAAACAAAAATCAACTTTGACAAATATCCAATGCATTATGAGACATTTGAAATTTTATCTCAAGATCTGATAATGATAGAAATTTGAAACTTTTCAAGTCTATAGAAAAAGGGATTGTAGCATCTCATACTAAAATCTGAAGCCAATCCTTTCAAAATTAAACAAAAATCCCAAAAATCAACTTTGACAAATATCCAATGCATTATGAGACATTTGAAATTTTATCTCAAGATCCGATAATGATAGAAATTTGAAACTTTTCAAGTCTATAGAAAAAGGGATTGGAGCATCTCATACTAAAATCTGAAGCCAATCTGTTGAAAATTAAACAAAAATCCCAAAAATCAACTTTGACAAATATCCAATGCATTATGAGACATTTGAAATTTTATCTCAAGATCCGATAATGATAGAAATTTGAAACTTTTCAAGTCTATAGAAAAAGGGATTGGAGCATCTCATACTAAAATCTGAAGCCAATCCTTTGAAAATTAAACAAAAATCCCAAAAATCAACTTTGACAAATATCCAATGCATTATGAGACATTTGAAATTTTATCTCAAGATCCGATAATGATAGAAATTTGAAACTTTTCAAGTCTATAGAAAAAGGGATTGGAGCATCTCATACTAAAATCTGAAGCCAATCTGTTGAAAATTAAACAAAAATCCCAAAAATCAACTTTGACAAATATCCAATGCATTATGAGACATTTGAAATTTTATCTCAAGATCCGATAATGATAGAAATTTGAAACTTTTCAAGTCTATAGAAAAAGGGATTGGAGCATCTCATACTAAAATCTGAAGCCAATCCTTTGAAAATTAAACAAAAATCCCAAAAATCAACTTTGACAAATATCCAATGCATTATGAGACATTTGAAATTTTATCTCAAGATCCGATAATGATAGAAATTTGAAACTTTTCAAGTCTATAGAAAAAGGGATTGGAGCATCTCATACTAAAATCTGAAGCCAATCCTTTGAAAATTAAACAAAAATCAACTTTGACAAATATCCAATGCATTATGAGACATTTGAAATTTTATCTCAAGATCTGATAATGATAGAAATTTGAAACTTTTCAAGTCTATAGAAAAAGGGATTGTAGCATCTCATACTAAAATCTGAAGCCAATCCTTTCAAAATTAAACAAAAATCCCAAAAATCAACTTTGACAAATATCCAATGCATTATGAGACATTTGAAATTTTATCTCAAGATCCGATAATGATAGAAATTTGAAACTTTTCAAGTCTATAGAAAAAGGGATTGGAGCATCTCATACTAAAATCTGAAGCCAATCTGTTGAAAATTAAACAAAAATCCCAAAAATCAACTTTGACAAATATCCAATGCATTATGAGACATTTGAAATTTTATCTCAAGATCCGATAATGATAGAAATTTGAAACTTTTCAAGTCTATAGAAAAAGGGATTGGAGCATCTCATACTAAAATCTGAAGCCAATCCTTTGAAAATTAAACAAAAATCCCAAAAATCAACTTTGACAAATATCCAATGCATTATGAGACATTTGAAATTTTATCTCAAGATCCGATAATGATAGAAATTTGAAACTTTTCAAGTCTATAGAAAAAGGGATTGGAGCATCTCATACTAAAATCTGAAGCCAATCTGTTGAAAATTAAACAAAAATCCCAAAAATCAACTTTGACAAATATCCAATGCATTATGAGACATTTGAAATTTTATCTCAAGATCCGATAATGATAGAAATTTGAAACTTTTCAAGTCTATAGAAAAAGGGATTGGAGCATCTCATACTAAAATCTGAAGCCAATCCTTTGAAAATTAAACAAAAATCCCAAAAATCAACTTTGACAAATATCCAATGCATTATGAGACATTTGAAATTTTATCTCAAGATCCGATAATGATAGAAATTTGAAACTTTTCGAGTCTATAAAAAAAGGTTTAAAGCTTCTCATACTAAAATATCAAACCAATCCCTTGAAAATTAGGAAAAATCCCAAAAAATTGACTTTGGCAAACAAACAAAGAAAAATTCTTGTAAGATTGCCTTTAAAAGATCTTGTGAAAAATGTTTCAAATCCTCAGGGTGACTTCAAACTTCCAAACTTTAATAACTTTAGACTTTTTATTAACCAAAACAATTGAGTTGAGGTTTGAGGCTCAGAAATACAACTATGAATTTTTTTCCCATATTGAGACAGATCTTAGATCTCTTTTAAAAGCTTGTGAAAAATACTTGAAACAATCAGACCAGCTTCAAAACTTTCAGAATTTGTTAATTAATTATTTTTTTTTATCAAACAAAACAAATTATAAGTATAAGGCTCATATTGAAAATGCAAGAAAAAACTTGTTAAATTCCTATTGAATCACCTTTTTAAAGATTTATTAATTATAGAGTCTTTTTTAAACCAATTGACAGTGAATCTGAATTTATATGACAGCTTTTTACAAGAATACTCTCCAACGCATTATTTTTGATCTGTTATTTATTATATTAGATTAGTGTTAAGTTTGAATTTATATTTATTTCACTCGAGCTTGTTTTTTGAGCTCGAGTAATGCTGTATTAATTAATTGTAGTAAACCTATTGAATTCTATTTATTGTAGTTTTTAATTTATCTAAGGTCTGTTTTCATAAAAGTCTCAAACAATAGTTCAGCTAAGTTACCGATTTATCTTGGAAAATATGTATGGGTGATGCTTTCTGACAGTTTGCTAACTCTTGTGAAAACAGACCTATAATCGCCATTGCCCTATTTTATTTTATTTTTTGTGCACACCCAATTTTTTGTTGCTTAGCGCTTTTTTGCACCTACATATATTTTTTCAAGGTAAGTACCCAAAGCACTTACTCTATTGATATTTTTACTGAACAATTTTTTTTTACCAGGCAAAGAATACCCAAAGATCAATGGTGGCTGAGCCTCAGACCTTTACTGCGTGTTTTGGCCAAGCACGATTCCACTTACGAGGAAGAAGGCATGTATATGAATATTGAGGATCGTAATGTCGACGAACCTATAATCTAAACAAAAAAAAATTGATTAGGAACAAATATTAGTTCTATAAGAAGTGACACTTGTTTTGTAAAAATCGATTTCACTTTTTATAGTAAATACAGGGTGTCAAGTTATAAAGTACCACCACCTGTAACTTTTCTATTTTTGACAAGTGATGGTACCTACTTTATAATTTGACACCCGGTACTTTGAGCCAATTCAACTCAGGGCAATAGTTTTTTCATGATTATTATTTGTTCCTCTCTCTCTCTCTCTCTCTAGTGATATCAAATATTGCTCTAGTCAAAAATATATAGATGTCTGACATACATACTAACACTTAGAATTTTAGGTATATATGAAATAAACTCTATAAATAAAGGGGAAAAATAAGTCCAATTTAGCATTTGTCCATAATATTTCAATTCTGCACAAATTTGACTTGATTTTTACTATAATTAACAATAGAGTGCTTTTTATTTTTAAACATTATCATTATTGAACAATAATATATAATACAATATACTCAACATTGTGTGAATGTAATTTTTTTTAAATTCCAATCCAATTCCATTTTCCTCAAATTCCAATATTCCAGATCATCCTATAAACTTTTGGAATTTGGAAGAGCTGAAAAAGAAAAAGAAAGATTTGAGAAACGTCGCATGGATGGTAGATCTCAGGCCTAGCTTCATACAGATTTTCAATTTGAACAGGAGTTTGGAACAACTGCAACTATGAAAAGTTGGGCGAGTTGAATAGAAAAACTTATTTTAGTTTCTAAATTGTAATTTTCTTCAGGTTTGCCCGGCTGCCGTGGAGGAAAAACATTAATTTCGCCTGTGATGATAAAGTCTGTGATATAATATACATTTTTTTATATCAAAATAACTTGTGTAATTCTTATTGTTTTATGCATTACTTTTGAATTAATATCTCGAAATCAGAAGAGCATGAAAATTTTGAAACTTTTTAATTCTTTAGAAGAAGAATTGGTGTATCTAATAATAAAATCTCAAGTCGATCCTTTGAAAATTAGGAAAGATTCTAAAAATCAACTTTGGCAAAGATTCGGAGGAAAAATGCATTATGAGACATTTGAATTTTTATCTCAAGATCCGGTAATGATAAAAATTTGAAACTTTTCATGTCTATAAAAGATTGTTAGAAGTATCTTATTCTACACCAATACAAATGATACTTTCTTAAATACTGTTGTGAAAGGTGTAGAATATCAAACCGATCTTTTCAAAATTAGAGAAGCTCCCAAAAGTCAACCTTGGCAAACATTCAAAAGAAAACTGCATTTGTCGTGAACGACCGCAAGGCGGCGTTGCAATTTGTCAGTAAGAGCGTTGATTGTAAGAGCCACTGTATCAGTAAGTATTGATGTGTGTGAGTTTATGGTCTATTCAGAACACAATTTTTGGGTTCTTTAGGAAAATTTCCGCCTGCGGTGCGCTTTCCACGATTACCCCAAGAGTAGTTGATTTGCCCCCCCCCCCTGTGACAAATTCTGCGGGCGCCGTTGTACCTCGTGGTCTTCTGGTGCGTTTCCAGCTTGTTTAAAGCCTGCAATTGTCTTACTACTACATAAGGGTGGTGACCCAAATGAACCATCAAATTTTCGCCCTATCTCTCTCTTGTCAACGTTGTCTAAAGTCATGGAAAAGCTGGTGAAGACTCGGCTTTGCAGTTTTTTGAAATCTCGTGAAATCTTTTCTTCCAGATAGTTTGGTTCCCGGGACTTGATAGGAACCCATGACGCTGTTTTTAATCTCCTGAATACAGTCTATTTCAACATGAATCAGAGACAGGCGACGGCAACGGTGTTTTGTGATCTATCCAAGGCTTTTGATTATGTGGATCATGGAATACTGCTCGAACGTTATGGCATAAGAGGGACGGCTTTGCGTTGGTCCAGTTCCTATCTTGCTGATCATTGTCAATCGGTTGTGGCTTCTGGAGTACAGTCTTCAAATATGCTGATTGGATGTGGAGTGGCGTAGGGTTCTGTTTTGGGGACGCTTCTTTTCCTTCTATATATTAACGATTTCGCCCGTGTTGGGATATCTGGAGAGTTTATTTTTTTTGCGGACGATACCTCAATAGTCTGGCATGGTCCTAATGTCGATGTCCTGGGGAGTGCCATTTCCCATGACTTGCAGTTGATAAAGCGTTGGTGTGACGCTAACAAACTTGTTTTTAATGTTGACAAGACCACTGTGCTTGGTTTCAGGTGCAACATGGATGGCCTTATATTGGGCAGTTCCCTGGTCGGGGTGAGTACGACTGCTAAGTTTCTGGGCGTTTGGGTAAATGGGGACCTTCTTTTCGAAGATTACATCTTGAGGTTGAGCAAAAAACTTTCATCGGGCTGTTTTGCAGTGAGGGCTGCCACAGGCGAATTGGGACCTGAAATGGCGGTCTACTTTGTGTTATTTGAGTCGCACCTCCGATATAGAATTCCATTTTGGGGCCTTATTAGTAGCAAGTACCTCCTGAATGTGCTATTTGTCTTGTAGAAAAAGGCGGTACAGGCCATATTTCTTTTCACTAAGAATTTTAACACTGACATCCCTTTTTGTGCCTGAGACCGCGACACTAATGTACAAGAATCGTGCAGGCAGCTCAGTCACTAGACTTCAAATACAATAAAGATATATTGACATTTTGCACTTAGCAAGTCTTTCTTAAAACCCAAAATTTTCCTCATGATGACCAATCTACCTACAAGGGTTTAGCAAATATTTAGATTTCAAATATAGATAATGTACAAGGTGACACGACAAAAGATGATTCACTTCAGTATGAAACAAAAATAAAAATAGCAATTCCATCACCGCGATTAGACATAGGTACTTCCTATGAGTGGTTTGGTTTCCACTTGAAACTTGATTATCTTATCTAACTTTTACTTTGGTACAAGTATAAATACATTGTGGAAATATTGTCATTAAATTCAAAACTAAGTAACCATGTCTTTAACCGACGCAGAATTAGCTCTCGACTCTGTTGACATCAACGAAAGATGGAACAACTTCAAGGTGAGTCTGATTTAATTGATTTTAGACTTGAAAATTTCGATTATTTAAGAAAATGAAATATAAAATAAGTTTGCATGTCTTTGTGATTCAAATAAATTACATTTTCCCTTAGGAAAAACACTCGAGAAACTTTGAAACACCCGAAGAAGAGGCCAAAAGGTTCCAGATATTCCAAGATACCCTTAAGGAGGTCCAAGAGCACAACGCCAAGTTCAAGGCTGGTCAAGAATCGTACAGCAAAGCTCTGAACAGTTTTGCTGACCGTACCCCCGACGAATTACCCAAACGTGGATTGATGTGTAAACGTTAAGGATTTTCTTGACTTATTTTTATAATAAATGTTTTTGTATATGACTTAAAATGGAGTTTTCTTTTTATATCAAAATATTGAAGCTTAGGTAGTCAGTTCTTTGTCAATGTTAAACAACAACACCCAAGTCAAGAGACAAGATTAGTCCCTTAATTTTTAAGATATAGAAGATTAACCCAATTTTTTAAGGAAAATAACAAACAAATATTAGAAAAAGAAGAAGCGATTTATTCACTCAATTATCATTCATCAAAGTAATTCAGTGTTATCTTATAATCTATGGAATAATTTAAGTTATTTATCTGGTAGGTGCAGATGCTTCTTTTCTAGCAGCATCCTGCAACAGCTGTGTATCGACTTCGTCGGCAGGCAGTTGTACGTACCGGACAACTGAGCCTCTGATGAAGCAATTTTTAACTGAGAGCTACAAAAAAATTAAAAATATATGTATTACAATCAGAGCTGTCACAGATACTTTTGAAAAGTGTCTAGTTACAAGATAAGTTACTTTTGGAAAAAGTATCTGAAGTTACTTTGGGTATTTAGTTACTTATTTAAAAAAGGATCTTAAAAACTGGATACGCATAATGAGGCAATCCAAGGCCGAACCATTTGCCTCGGATTCGGAAAGAATTAAATTTTTGGGTGACCTGGATAGTGGACGCACGAGGCGTTGCACGGAATCGATCCATAAATATGTAGTGAGCATTCTTGTTGTTATTAATTTGAATTTTTAATCGCTTTCATCTCAAAACAAGACGTGAACTGCCTCGACCTTGAAATGAATTTTTTTAAATTTCCATCCACACTGAGCACACATGAGTAGAGCACGAGCAGATGCCTCACTTTGATGTACCGCCAACAGTTGGATCGGGTCGAGGTCAAATGCATGTGGGTTCAAACAAATTTGCACGCCTCGTTCAGACGTACACATATGTATGCTCATACGTCCTCAGGCTGCCTCATTCGCGTTCATGCTCATATGCGTACCTAGCTTAATATGTATGTTAAGTTACTTTTTAAGATACTTAATAAGATACATTATTATTAGTTCCAAAGCTTTTGCTGTTCAATTTATTTGGTCCACAGGTTTCGGATTCAATTTTAAAAACAAGAATTTTTATGGTTTAAAAATACCAAATTCGAGAATAAGGTTCAAAATCGCAGGACATAGAAAGTTATCACAGTTTCTACAATCACAAATCATAGTTACATTTTTATAGAATATAATGGATAATTTGCGATGTGAACTATTGAGGTACAAAATCGTCAATCAACTCTTTTGTTAAATGAGTGTACACTACTTCACAGAGCGGCTGGGTGAGTACAAATGAATAATACATAAAACGTTAGCTTGATGCTGTTTGAAGTTTGAACCAGTTTAATCTTTTTGGGTCGGGTTTGGGTAAACGTCTCAACAAACTTTTTTCAGTGTAACTAATACTTCTTGTTAACTTAGATTAGACTTTTCAGTCTCTGAGATACCTATTTCTAAGTATCTGAGATACTTTTTGGTATCTAAGATACTTTTTTAAGATACAAGTTATAGATCCTTCTGAAGAGTAACTAAGATACTAGATACTTTTGCCAAAAAATAAAAAGTATTTAAGATACAGTATCTTAGACACTACAAAGTAACTAAGATACTTTTTTCTGACAGCTCTGATTACAATAGTTATTTGGTTGATTCTTACCATGTGTGGGTATTTATCAGTATCAGTTACGCTTATATCGGTCAGTTTGATGTTCAGGTACTGGTCTACCGAATGAAGAGTGCCGCAAATGCTACAAAATATGAGAATATCTTAAGGAATTGCAAGTATTTAAATAATGGGAAAAACCAAACCTTAAATCGTTTTTGAGCTCCACGACGACGTCTTTGCCCACGAGGGATTTGAAGAATGAGTAGAATAACTAAAAATTATATTAAATTATTAATTAATTAATGGATAATTTTGTTATTTCTAGTAATTTTTACCATTTTAGTAATGCCGCCGGATTTGTTTATATAAATTATAAATATGAATAAAAAGTGAGGTTATGTTGAATTGACTGGAGTCAGAGTAGGTTTTTGCTACGCGTTCTAGAGTGAACGGAGCGTTAAAATTTACCGAATTGAATTGGCCCGAACTAGGGAGAAGAAAAAAATTCCAATTTACTATCCCAGCAAAGTTCGTGATTTATTTCTAAACTCAAAAAAGATCTCATAGTCATAAGATAAATGAAGTAAGAATAGAAGAGAACGAGCTTTTGGAGTGAGCTTCATTAACTCGACTCCGAATGGCCGAACGTAGCTACTCTATTTACTCTAGAGTCATATCCATACGGTCGAAGTAGCATCGTCACCGAAAGTAACTGGGACAGCATCACATTAGCTCTTGTCCTATTATATGAATTTGATTGTCAAATATTTGTCAAACTGTGCATTGAAATGAATGACAGTAGAATTAGTCCAGGAGATTATTATGCATTATTTGTGTCCCAGATACTTTTGGTGACGATGGTACTTACTATCGACTATCGGTAGGCATTTTAAGCAAAAGCAAAAGACTAGTAGTACGGTTGCTTAGCGAAAAAACGCCATTTGATGATACAAGCATAAAATTTGATACAGTTGCTAAGTAGGCCATTTTAATCGAGGACCCATCGACTTTTCTCGCCGCCATTTTTTCAAAATGGCAGTCAATTTTTCAATTTTAATCTTGATTCGAGGTAGAAAAGCATGATTATACTCTAGTCCACTTATATATTTCGTGAACTGCTGCTATGACCTTTGGATGTCATCAATAATATCTGTGATATTCACTTCTATCCATTCATTTTTTGATACTTTGTACTGGTAGGTACCAAAAATCGTAAACTCTACAGGATTGTTCAATCGGCTTTTATCTGTCCACTAGTGCTGTGACGTCACCTGCATTCCTGACTTTCAAAATGGCCGCCGATACGGATGATTGTCCAGTTTGTGCCAATTATTTGTGCTGACGCTTCGAAGTTTATCAAGTGTTATAAGTGTAATTTAAAGTTTCATTTAATGTGTGTAAGCATGAAAGACTCATGGCTAAAAATAATCGCGGAAACCCTGAACATTTTCTGGTTTTGTAATACTGGATTTGGATTTGTTGCATCAGTTGGCGCGTTTACTATGTAAACGCATGGAAAATATAGGAAACTTGCATTGTTTTTCTTGATTAATTATGATTATGAAAATCTAAATTAGGCATCACTATATTTGGCTTTGTGAGATATGCGCTCACTTTGCATTTTTGAGTGCCCGCTTTTTGATCAAAATAGTTGTTATTACACCCATAACACAGCACACACTCACACAAGTAGTAGGTACCTACTACTTGTTGTACTAAAAGAAGGTAACCTATGTGTACCTATTATACCTATGCATATTTTAATATAATATTTATGCGTGTATTTTGAAATTACCTTGCTGATAACCAGCAAGCAAACAAACTCGTCTATGTAATTAGTCAACCACTCAAGCACACAAACTTGTGAAGTCCGCTAAATTTAAAAAACACTTATGTAAAAGGAAATAACAACTTTTCACGTTTGAAAATGTAAGGAAAATGCACTCATAATAAAAAACAATTTGATCAAGGACTTCGTGACGTCACTCGCATTCCTCCATGCTCGATATTTTTGTGAACGTATGATGTCTTATGGGATTGAGCAATCCTGTAGAGTTTACGATTCTTGAGTAGGTACTTCGTTTCTTGTGCTCTCGTGGAAAAATAAACACATCTAACATTTTTGAGGACGTTGATATTAGAATTCAATGATGTGGATCCTCTCGATTTTCTTAATCAAATGAAATTCCAATAAAATCAAAATGTATTTATGGTAATTACACAATATACCTAGTGCTTATATACACGTCAGACAAAAAATTAAGATAAAATACCTACTTAATAATAACATCAGTAAACTAAATGATTTGTGACAATAGTAACAGTCGCCTATAAGGCTTGAGGCTTGTTAAAAGAATCAAATCTGCTAAGTAATAACTATAACAAGTGAACATGACAACAACTCTACAACACGATCCAAAAATTAACAGAACAATAAGCACATTAAAAATAGTTCTAAAAAAAAGAAAAAATACAAAGGCAGTTATCAGAGGCTAGAACTTAAAATCTTGTTACCACCGCCAGCTGATTGTGACAGTTGGGCAAGGGAGACTTGTTTTAGCACTGGTAAAGGCCTTTTTGTACTGCGGTAGCGTGTCACCAAGAGCGTTGTTTGAAGTCCCACTGAAAATCTAGGATACTTTTTAGTAATCTGATTAGATTGCCTCTTCCAGTGCGGTTTCTTGTTACCTGAGCTGTACGCAGTTAGTTGGAATGCTAGGTCGGGGTTTTCCAAAGGAAATAAAAGAATCAGTTTTTCTCATTAAACTCTAACAATGGTTTATTGAGCAAATGGTAAATCTTGGTAAGGAAATGAAAGAAAAGCAAAAAATATACAGTAAGTTGTTAACAATGTTTACTGAAATGAAATGAAAGAGAGTATATACGGAGATTTGGAATGATAGGGAGTGAAATCAATGAGCGTCTTGTATAGGGCGTTCCTTGATGGTACAAATTACATGAGAAATTAAAGATTAACAGATACAAAAAATAAAGACTAGGTTATAATTCTTAGTGGGTAAAAAGGCACGGGCATCCTTAGGGAATGACAAAACGGCCTTGTTATTCAGGGTAAGATACATGTTGGAAAAGAGACTTGAGTTGTGAAGCTAACCCAATGGTTTTGTTGCAGAAAATAGATAATAGACAGAGAACAACAATCATGATGAATAGATTAAAATATTTGAAATTGAAACATTACCTAAGGTCCCGGAAAGAGAGTCAGCAGAAATACGTCAACACTAAACACCAGAACTTCGTAACAGAACTGAATGAATCTAGGAGATTCACAGGCTTATTTATATTGGCAGCTTGATGACGCTTTTGGGATTCTTATCGGTCGCAAAACATGCGGTTTGTTCATGGAACCAGGAGTCGAGAGTCGTATTTTAAGACGCAATCAGGACACTGTTTCGGGATCCGACTGATAACCCTTGGCTCTTGACACGGTTTCGTCAGAAATTTAGCGACTTAATCTCACTGGGAAAAAAACCAATTAATCGTATTACGAAGCGAAAAAAAAAAAGGACTTTTAGGCCGTTTTGTTACATTTTTAAAACAAACAACATCAAACCTCTAATAAACGTTTTTCAAATGTCCATGTCGAGTGTTTTAAAAGTACGTATAAAAGACGTTTTTTAAATGTTTGATTGATTTTCAATAAACCCACACTGGACTGGAAACAAGTGAAGAACTTTTCATAAAAGATGACGCTCGCGCACTGAAGCGGAGCGCATGGCTTCTGATTTTAAAGAGTACACAGGCCGATTTTTTAATCAATTGATTCCATGAAACATGAAATGGCAGATCAATTGATCGTCCTTGTGGCTAAATATACAAAACTGACGATTCACCGAATAAAAACTACATTAATAAGCAGAGAAATAGTTATTTTCCTAACAAGTGCGCCAAAGTGATACTTTCCCTCACGAAAAAGCAATTAGGATAAGCTTTGAGTGCGGGAAAGACACTTTGCGCAAGTGAGGAACAATACTTTTTCTAAGAGTATTCGAAAATTTGCATAGCATCCAGAGAGGAGCTGTGCCTAGTCTTTCTAAATGTTTCCGCAGATGCTCAAAACCAGTAATTTTCTGTCCTAGTTCAATGTGTTGTGTTCTAATGTTTTTTTTTTCATTGATTTTATTTGCAACAATGGTTGTGCTAGCGAGGTTTACTTAAAATTTGAACAAGTCTTTTAGTTTGTTTTTCTTGCCAAATTGAGACTAAGGGCCCGTATTTCAATATCATCTTAAGGTACCGAATAACGTTAAGTTATCCTTAATACAAGTTTCACCGTATGTCAAAGTTCCCTTGATTCAAGGTTTAGCTTAAGCCATCTGAATGAACTGATTTCTAGTTCACCTTAACGTTAAGGGTATCTTAGGGTGTCTTGATTTTAAGGTAACATTGAAATACCAGACATTAGACTAGATCACCCTCGTTAATGTATTTGTCGCTTCTTTTCTTCTTCTGTCATACTGTATTTTCTGTTTCATTTGGTCTTCCGTTACCTATGTGTTTGGATATTTGAACTCGTAATAAATTTCATCTTGGATATCGTTGATTATCCATGCTTCAGATATATTTTTGGAGTTACATCCTGTCAAGGCTTCCATTAGTGTTGCGTTGATAGCTTTGCTAAATGAGGTATTTAGGGAACATCAAATTTGCTTTACGAAACGCTCCCATTTTTTGGGCTCTTCCTCAACTGCTGATGTAGCTAGAGAATTTACTATAGAGTCTTGTTGTATCGTTCGCATTAGCCGCTTTCTCGTCAAGTAGCTACTGCATTAAGGATATGTTTAATACCCTTAGTGCGGCAGAATATGTTGAAAGACTTTGAAGTAAAGGCAGATCCTCTGTCACTTATTATTCGGTGGGGTACGCCAAATGAATGTATGAGATTTATTAGATAGATTTTTTGGTCGTGCACTGGTTTCAAAACATAAAACTTCGTAAATGCATCCATAATTACTGACAGGAATTTATTTCTCCTCCTACTTTTCACAAAGGGTCCAACATGCTCAATATGTAGGGTGTGAAATGGTACTGCCACTTTATTCATTGGATGTAGTTTTCTTTGTTTAATCAAATCTGATTATTTGTAGTAGACACAATTCAAACAAGTTTTGACATATTTTAGTCACATATCTTCTCATTTTCGCAAACCAGTAATTTTCCTAAGATACGTTTCAGTGTCTCTTAAATTCAGCCCAGATGTCCTGCATTATCATAACAAAGTCTGCATATTTGCATTTTTGCCATTTGTTGGAACGACCCATGCTATTTTTCCATTGTCCAGCTTTCTATACAATTTATTGTTTTTAGCTTGTAGTTGTCAAAATATTGTCTTGTGTCAGTGTTAACATCTCCAGAATAATCCTACGATAATCTCCAGAATTTAAAATACTTCTGGCTTCTGATGTGATTGGCTTGCGGATCCAATTGAGCTGCTACTATCCAGTCGGTTTCAGGATCTATTCTTTTTGTAATCTTGTCTATCAAGTACTGAAAAACTGCTGGAGCGTTTGTTAAAGCAAAAGCCATACGAAGGAACTCAAAATGACCATTTGGTGTCACAAATGCAGCTTTCACTAACGAGTTTTCTTAGACCATTGGTACCTGGTAATATCCTGATGCAAAATCCAAGGTAATGAAAAATGTATTGCCTCCTAATCTGTCGATCTGATCATCAATCAGGGGCAATGGATATTTGTTTTTGATAGTAACCGCATTGAATTTCCTAAAGTCAACACACATTCTATGGTCATTCGTTTTCTTTTTCACTAGAATAACAGCACTAGAATGAAGACGACTGTTATGTGATTCCCTTATAATATCATTCTTCAACAGATCAGCAATCATGTCATTTAAAATTTTCTTTACTATTTCTGGTATTCTATATGGATCATAAACAACTGGATTTTCAATGGTACATCTTATTTCCATTTCAATTGTATTCGTTTTTCCCAAGCTTTTGAGGGAAGAAGATATTCTATCTGAAAATTCGTTTAACATGCTAGAACATTTTTTTTTTGGATTTGAAATCTATGTTTCCGATGTCGATGTCTTTAAAATCAATTATATTTTCACGTATTTTATCCACAACTTTATTGGATATGAAACATTCTTCTCCATCAATATATGCTATTGGTAAAAAAAGTCTCTCCCAACTATAATTATGAGATCGCGTGATAAATAATTATCCTTTACCACAATTGCCTCTACCTTAGCTATATTAGCTTCCATGACACGTATGGAGAGTTTGATGTGTTGATTGCAAGTTATAGTTGACCCCATAAAATTTTTTAACATATGTGATATATCCCTAATATTTCCTACTTCATTTGCTAAAGACATTTTGACCAGTATAGTTGAACACCCAGTATCTATAACACATTGACGTTTGTGACCATTTGTCAAAGCTTTTTAATATACATGTTTGGTTTGTTCTGCCCAACATTCACTACATTGACTTCCTGATTACCGAATTGAAGCAGGTTTTTTGCAGTCTCTGGCAAAGTGTCCATTTATACCACAATTATAACAAGCAAGAACCTTTATATCTTGAGAGGTAGATTTATCTGGCTTATTGTAAGAAAAATTAAATTCAAAGTATTCGTGTTTTTTGGAAATTTAGAAAAATTATAAGTTGCAGAATGCGCCCTCAATTTCGAAAGTTTTTGAAAACAGTAGTCCCTTAAATTTTGATCGGATCTAGTTTCGTAATTAGCGACATCTCGAAGTAAATTAGGGACTTGCAAAATTGTTCTGACATATCCTGCTTCATTTCTTCCGAAGAAATATCATATTTCGCCTGTTCGTCATACCACTGTCTCGCATTTCCACACAATCTTCCTGCTATCAAACGTATAATGCAATCTACAAACTTGTTAATTAAGAATTTAAATTGTTTTCAAAAGTTTCGCAGCTAAGAAGCTTCAAAATTGAAAATATCGAACTTTTCCAAAAAGGAGACTGAGACAGTTTTTGTCTCACAGCTTCGATACCTTTCATCCGATTTTAACGCAATTAGGCACTAATTAAAGCCAAATGAATTGTCTACAAACCTGTTAATTACATACGATTTTAATTTGGTTTGAAACAAAATTCATCAAAAATGCTTTCCCTAGTCTGGCTCCATCTATTAAAAAGTTAGTTATTGGATGGGCTGAAAAG
The DNA here is from genome assembly GCA_917834065.1 of Ceutorhynchus assimilis. Lineage (NCBI taxonomy): Eukaryota > Metazoa > Arthropoda > Insecta > Coleoptera > Curculionidae > Ceutorhynchus > Ceutorhynchus assimilis. The sequence goes on along the minus strand of OU892289.1, from coordinate 6,070,650 downwards.
ATAATAAAATAGAAAAATCTCCTTCAACTAGACACAAAATATCGATCTTCAATGCCATGCTGCCCTCTTTTTGAAAAATACAGAACCCTTAAAAGATTTTCACTTGTGGATTCTCACATACTATACCTACTAACAGGTTAAACAGATGCTTCTACCCTCTAAAAATCTGGATATCCTGGATAAAAAAGAACTTTTGATTAAAAATCACAATCAATTAATTTACAACTGTGGAATTTGGTGTGTGCATGTGTGTGGGAGCTCTTCATTTTTAATCACTTTGCTGTTGCGCGACGAAAATTAAAACTCCCCTGATTGCTTTTTGGAGTGCCAACAAACGCTTTTTTTTTATTTCGTACACACTCTAAAGCCAAATTGTGTCGCTATTTTAACAAAAAACTACGACCGTAAACAAGATTTAAATTCAATTAAGAACTAGTTTAGGAGGAGACGGTGTTTTGTTTTTTGGCAAAACACCCCAATTTTCCTAGGGGAAAAACAACGGGATAAATCAAATTCGTTTGAATTATGGGCGAGACCTTGTTGCCAAATAAACATATGCAAAAGTGGGACTGTAACTTTTGCCAAACAAGCCGGAGGAGGGTGCCAAAAATTGGAGGTTTTGAATTCCGGTGGTTTTATGGCTAGGAATCGGGATTTATTCTTTGAAAAATATGTGATTGAATAAGTTATCTACCTATTCATGAAATATGAATGGAAAATAAGAAAATTGAAGATATGGAATTAAGGCATCTTAACCTAGCAAGAAATTGTAACGCTGATTTGGAAACAGAAACTGAAGTTGGAAATATGTATCTCAACTCTGAAAGATTGCTACTATGATTTTATGGGAATTTTCTAAAACTGTTGGAGCAAGTGGGAAAGTTCCCTCAACATCCAAAAAAGACTATCTCTAAAAATTCCTTAATCCAGAACGAGATCCCGCGTCTGTTGATGAGAAACAGCTTTGATAAAACCAAAAAAAAAAAAAAAACACGTGCCACGCGCAAAAATGTTGCACAAAAATGTCAAAAATTAACCCTTAAACTATTTCAATAATGAATTTGAATAAATAAACCCTAATAGGCCTAGACCTTCTTCCAACCCCAAATTATGTAGGTGCTTATTCAGTCTGCAATGTCCCGAGAGAAACCCGGTGAGAACTTTGAGACTTTTCTTGCTAAGGTTGACCAGCAGTTCAGATCTTTTTTGGTTGTAGCTACCCAGTAGATCTTTGGCCTGTCGTAGTCCTGGTTGGTCTAGCCATTGTTTATTGTTTGTTCATTAGCCGGTTCTCTTCCTTTTTGAGGATTTCTTAGAGGTACGCATTTCCGACGCCGCAGAATGGTTCTGGGCCAGTGAAGGGAGAGGCCGCTCCCGTTTTTGCAAGTTCGTCTGCGCATTCATTGCCCTCGACTCCTATGTGTCCAGGAACCCAGAGTAGGGTTACTTTGTTTTCCTTCCCTAGCTCATTGAGTTTCTGTAGACATTCCCATACTATATTAGAATTGATTACCGGCGAGCTCAATGCTTTGATAGCTGCTTGGCTGTCAGACATTATATTACAATTTCTCGTTTTCGGTACCTTCTGTTCAGGTTGAACTGCACGCATTTTCCGATCGCATGAAGTTCGGCTTGGAATGTGCTTGGTGATTTGCCTATTGGCTCCGAGTATCTGGTTCGTGGCCCGAATACTCCGGCTCCTGTCCCCTCAGCAATTTTGGAGCAGTTGTGAACCATTTGATGGTGTTTGCCTTAAGGGACTGGATACATTCTATGTTCCATCTGTTCTTTGTACTTAGTTCGATAGAAAAGTTTTTCTCGAAAATTAATTTATCAACAATCGCATCTTTTGGTAAGTCCATGAGGTGTGCACAGTTTGGGAGAGGGAAAGCTCTGCCGAAGTGCGTTTTCCCTTGTAGACTTATCTTCGTCAGTCTTAGACCTGATTCACTGGCAACCCGCTTCACTATTGTGTGAAGTGGTGTTCGGTCTAGGATGACTTCCATTGCCGCGGTTGGGCATGTTCTCATTGCTCCTGTTATGCATAGACATGCGAGTCTTTGTACCTTTCCTAGGGTTTTCCTAGCCGTTACTATCTGGGTTCGGCTGTACCAGGCTACCGCTCGGTAGGTGATGATAGGTCTCAGTATCATGGTATACATCCATCGTTGATGGGTTACAACCCCACGTTTTGCCAGCAATGTTTTTACATACCATGAGTGCCGAAATTGCTTTGTTTGTTATGTTCTCTATGTGTCGGTTCCAAAGGAATTTAGAGTCTAGGGTTATTCCTAGGAATTTAACTTCTTGTTTCCAGATAAGCCTGCTTCCATCGAGGCGAATGTTTCTCAGGTATGAGAATGTCGTTCTTTTTGTAAATGTTACCAATGTGGTTTTTGTTGAGTTAAGATTCAGTCCCACTGTCTGACACCATTCCTTCGTGGTTCGGAGTGCTTTTTCTATAAGGTCACATAGTATTCCTTCGTGTTTGCCTCTGGCTATGATAACATCAATATCATCGGCGTAACCAAGGCAGTTGAAGCCCTGGTCTGTCAGTGTATTTAGTAGATCATCGACTACTAGACTCCACATCAAGGGTGAGAGTACCCCTCCCTGTGGACATCCTCTCGTTGTGGTGACTTGTATGGTTTGTTCCCCCACATCCGTTTCTGCAGTTCTGGAGGCTAACGTTTCACACATCCAGGTGGATGCGGTTTTGTCAACTCCTTTTCTGACAAGCGCATTGTTTATTGACTCATGAGAGGTGTTATCGAAAGCCCCCTCTATGTCTAAGAAGGCGCAGATGGCTACTTCTTTATTCAGCAGTGTGTTTTGGATGCTGTCAGTGAGTTCAAATATAGCGGTTTCTGTTGATCTGCCTGCTCTGTAAGCATGTTGCCTAGGATGTAGGGGCGTCTTTTCTAGAACATTTGTTCTGATATAGTTATTTACAACTTTCTCAACTGTCTTCAGTAACAACGACGTGAGAGATATAGGTCTGAACGACTTCGGTAGAGTGGCATCCTTTCTCCCTGCCTTTGGGATGAAAGTGACTTCAGCTCTTCTCCATTGACTGGGTATGTATCTGGTCGCTAGGCTGTATCTAATGAGTTTGATTAGATACGGCATAATTTCATTTTGCCCTTTTTGCAACAGGGCTGGAAAAATGCCGTCTACTCCAGGTGACTTGAACGATTCAAATTAGTCGATCGCCCAAGCTAGCCGCTGCGGAGTGCAAAGGTTCTTGGCAACCTCCCAGTTTTCTTGCCTCGTTTTTCTGGGCCGTTCTTTGTTTTCTTCAGTACCATTGGGTATACTTCCTGAAAAATTCAGTAGTAGAGCAGCTCGTTGCTCTTCATTTTCTGTATAACTGCCGCCTGGTTTCTTAAGTGTCAATGGTCCTTGCGCCCTGCCTTTTACCAGGGATTTGTATAGTCTGGCTGCTGATGGTGTTGCTGTGATAGATTCACAAAAGTTCTAGAAGTTTTTCCGTTTGGCCTTCCTTAATTCTCTGTTGTACTCAGTGAGCCTTTCGGTGTAGCCCTGCCATTCTCCGCCCCGTTTGGCTCTGTTCAAGAGACAGCGAACCTCGGATCTAAGTCGTGACAGGTGACTATTCCACCATGGGCAACCTTTTTTGTTTACTTGTTCCTTCACAGTACAACTGGATTCGTATGCCTCCATGATTGCTCTGTTAAGGATTTGAAGGGTTTCTTCTATTTGACGTGTGTTCCTGCAGCTAACCTTATTTTGTTTGAGGTTGCGTTACAGTTTGCTTGTGTATTCTTCCCAGTTTGTATTTCTGGGGTTTCTATACGAGGCAATTCGGTCCTGCACTCTTTTTACTTCAAATATTATGATTCTATGATTAGAAAGAGAGGGTTCATTCGAGACTCTCCAATTCCTGATCATTTGGTCAATATTTGGACTTTGGACTACAAAGTGTTATGTCTAACACCTCCTGTCTGACCCTAGTAACAAATGTTGGTGTATTCCCTACATCAAGTATATTTAGGTTTGTTTGAAAGATAAATTCTAACAGTTGCTCACCTCTTAGGTTTGTGTCGGTACTCCCCAGATAGTCTTGTGGGCGTTGGCGTCACAGCCAATTAGTAGCGGTAGTTTGTTCCTGTTGCAGTACTCGACGAGTCTTTGTACATCTTCTGGTGGTGCTTGCCCATCTCCAGCGAAGTAGCCTGATGCCAGTACTAGGTCGCGGTGTGGTGGGTCGGTGATAAGTTTAACCCGAACCGTAACCAAGTCCCGCGACGGGCGCGACGTAAATTCTGAAAGACATAAATGATTAATATTTTCATTCAGGAGAATTCATGCTCTAGGGTCGTTACACCGACTGTCCCAGATTATTTTTGCCCCTTTACTTGACAGACCTTTGATCTGCCCCTTATGTATCCAAGGTTCTTGGAATAGTACGGCTTCCAAGTGTGCCGACGTGAACAACCGCGCTATGGCAGCAGATGCTCCCTTAGCGTGATGCGCGTTTACCTGGGCTATTGTGGTGTAATTCGCCATTTTACCTGTTATTGTTGTTTCTGATGTGGTGGAGTGATGACCTCCTAATCGCCCAGAAGCATTTTTTCTTCCTCACTGGGAACTTCCTCTGTCGGAGTGAGGGTTTTCTCCCCCTCCTCAAGGCCTTCGTCGTCTTTCCCTTCGTCTTCTTCTGAAGGAGACTTCGGTTTGGATTCCGAGGAGGTGGGCTCCTTCGGTTCCTCGTTTGTTTCTTTTTTACCCTTTCTCTTCCTTAGGCGGTGTACGGGGATTTTCCCGAATCTATAGAAGAGGTTGTACCCCATTTTCCTAATGGTTTCGCAGAACCCATCGTCTATGCCGATGTTGAGTAGCTGGCCGTTACCGTCGTCCTTGCAGCCCATTACTTTTCACAGCTGAGTGCTAAGCCCTTCGTTTTGGGTGTTCACCAGGCTAAGGGTTTTAAGGGGGTCTTGCCCTTTGCTTCTTGGGAAGAAGACTGTGATGGTGTGCGCCTTTGGAATGTCGTCTCCCAGGCACACCATCAGCTCTCGTTCCTGCCATCAGGTTTCCAACCTAGAAACGTGTTCTATCAGCCACTCAACTGTTTCTTTGGTGAGGCAATCAATCAACAGCATGCTTGGTCGGAAATGTATGCCCCCAAATTGGCTTGGCCCAGCGGCTCTCTCAGCATGAGGAGGTTTCGTCCTCTTCCTTTTCACGTCCGCTTTGTGTGGAGGAGCTATGTTTTTGGGCGCCCTTTTCTGTTCCTTGTCTGGTGTCTGCACTTTCCTGGTCAGTGCCTTTTCTCTGGCTTCTTCTGATGTCATGCCCTAGTTGAAGAAACCTGAGGTACCATCGTACTCCAGCTCCACTGAGGCCTTTTCTCAGTGGATCATCAAGCCCTCTCGGTTGACCAAGAGGTGGGTAGTATGGCTTTTTCCTAAGATCAGCCTTTCTTCTTTGGGGTTTCTCCCCCTTCTTATCTTTTGCAGAGCCCTCTTGTCTCTGAGGTGATCTCGGAGGGTGTGAGGGTCCCGCCTGCTGTCTTGGATGTCATGCTCCATTCGGTCAGCAGTTGGTATAGCGGTGTCGTCCCGCTTTTCTTTGTTTTTCAAGTTTTTCTTATCGATGTTTGTTCCCACGAATAGCTAGGGAAAAAAAGGTCAGCCACGTCGGAGCCCCGCACGACATGGTAAGGCTGGTTACTTGAAGAGGTCGCCTGGTATCTTCAAGGTTCCGTTTGAGGCTTTGGAATGGGGGGTTGGTCAGCGTCACCTTATTGGATATTCGGTGATTACCTATAAAACATAGGCCGTCCGGCCATCCGCCACCTGCCGACGCTCTCCCGTAGCCTCCCAAGCCGGGGGAGACATACCCAACCCAGAAATGTTAAAGGTGGAAGTTGTAGGAAATATCAGCAAGTTTTCAATGATGTTAGTTACAAGTTGAAGTATACAGGGTATGTCACAAAAGCGTGGGAGGGGAAACTATAGTTTTTTAAATGAAAACTCCATATATTATTGTCCCCTTGGATTAGTCTTTAATTCAAACCTAATTTCAAATATACTAGGTTTTTAGGCTTATTCCTAATAGTCCAGGAGAAAATAGGACAAAAAGGGGTGGAATAATTGCATTTTTATTGAAAAAGGTGAAGTATAGATACCACCAGCAAAATATAAAGGTAATCATTCATGTAAAAAATCCATCAGGAATAAACCTAAAAAAAACTAGTAGGTATCTTTGGAATCAGGTTTGAAAGGCAAATCCAATGGGATAATAATATAAGGTTAGGTGGGGTTATTGCACCCCCATTTTCGATAAATTGAAGTTTTGGGGTATTTCTAAAATTAATTAAAATTGAGATCAAAATCCCACTATGATTTTATAACTAACTGATACCTTTGCAAATATATCAGAGTTTTTGGGAAGCCAAATATTTCAATTTAGTTGAAAAATTTGAGTTTTTTTAAAACAATGTTGGGGTATGCTCTTACCCCATTGAATTGGGGTAAGTGCATACTTTGGTGGAATAATGACATGCATTTTTATTATAGGATCTTGTGGGTAAGTGCGTTTTATTTAATTTTTTGCCAAAATTTTCATATAGGTGAGGTTTGATTTGGATAATTTTTGAGGGAGTTACAAACTTTTTTGGTTAAGATGTCGGGAAACTAAAAAATCAAAAGATGTTAAATTTTAACCCAGAAATTTTTATTTGGCATTTAACAACTCAAAACTTGAACAAATCAAGACAAATAATCTTCCTTGTACCTAATCTGAACTAACATAAAAAAATAATAACTTCTAACGAAAAATAGTACTTATATTAAACCGATTAATTTTTGGAACGCAGTTACTTACGACAAATTTTTAATTCCACTGAATTTTATCGGAAAAATAAATCTTCCACGTCGATCAGTTGTGGGTTGAGGCAAAATTTTAATTATGTTCTCCTCTGCGATTGTGTCGATATCTTCTCCCTGAGGCCATATAAATGCTCCCTTATATGACCTGACAAATTTTATAGTCCATTCTTCCGCAGCTTTTTCAAAAATTTGTCCAATATAATGTCTCATTGTCTTTTTTGTACAGTATTGCACTAGCACCCATTTTCCTATTGCCAAGAAACAGTCTTGATCCTCGTCAGAAGCATCAGAAAATGCTTCCGGATCCATATCGTCCTCGGAATCAATATAATCTACGGATGCGTCATCAGATTCGCTTGTTTCAGGTGACTTCTCGGGTTTCTTTTTAGATGACTTCTTTGTCAGCTCTTTCATTTTTGCCTTAGCCTGTTTGGAGGTGATAATTTCTGAACCGGGGGCGATACGCTTACGTTTAGTGATCGGTTCTTTTTTGGATTGTTTGATAGTTTCCAACAAAAGCTGCTCAAATGAAACATTTGGTGGTTGATAAACTTCGCCGTTTGAAGGACGAATTGGCTCTGCAGAAGTACTCGCTACAGATTCAATATTTTCTATTTGATGAGGTGTTTCTTGAGTTGTTTCTTGTTGCGTTTCTTGAGGTATTTCCTGCTGCGTTTCTTGAGGTGTTTCTTCCTGCGCTCCTTGAGGTGCTTCCTCCTGCGTCTTTTTCCAACGTTTAAGGCTTTCGGGATCAAACAAGTTTTCAGGTATCACGTTCGGATTGTACGGAAAAATACCTGCCTTTTTAAAACCATTTGAGATTGTTTCCGTAGAGAGCTCTAGCCATGAGCTTTGGACCATGGCGGAAAATGTAGCCTTTGGTACCTTAACACCTATATTGTGTCTCTGCCATGTAACTAATTTTGCGTCCCATTTATCTTTTAAAGGTTTGAACACTGATAGATCTAGCGGTTGTAATAAATGGGAAGTATGGGGAGGCAATTTCAGGATTGTAATATTTTCTTGAATAGCAAGTTCGATTACTTTCTCTGTCACATGTGTACTGTGACCATCGTATATCAGTAGCTGAGGTCTTTCTGCGCCCATTGTTGGAATAAGTGTTTTTGCTAAATAATTGCAAAAAACGTCAGCTTCCATCCATCCGTTTTTGGTAGCGCCATGAGCGGTACCGGGAAAAATTTCATTTTCGGGAATCCAAGAGTTCCAAAGATTTTTTGCTTTAAATAATATCAATGGTGGTGCTTTTTTTTCGGCAGCATTTACAGCTGCCAATATGGTTTTATTCTCTCTTCCAGGACTGCTCACAGTTCTTGAAGCAGTCTTTCCAATTCCACCCACCACTTTAGTTTTGCTGGGATCAAGACATAAACTCGACTCGTCCAGATTCCAGATTTTATTTGGCTGATTCATTACATCGAGATCTTGAAGCGTTCGTTTGAGCAAGTTGAAGTAGGGATATATAATAAAAGGATCCGTCATATTTTTCCGTGCATATTCAATACTCTGAGGTTTTTTTATCGATAGTAAATTCCGCTTTTTAAAGTTAATAAACCAATCTTCTCCAGGCTTGTTGAATTTAAATGGTGTTTTCAGATTATTCAATTCAACATATTGTTTTACAATATCAAGCAACTCCAACCGGCTCAAGCCAAATCCCCACGTCTCCATTTTTTTCAAACAATTCGCCAATTTTCGTTCATGTTCTTCTGGAAGTGCAGGCGGTCGACCAAATGTTGAGCTTTTCGTTCCACGTCTTCCTTTCAGGTGATCTCGAATTGTTGATAATGGAATTCTGTATAAAGCTGCAGCTCGTTTTGGACTTATTGAACCATTACGAATTTCTTCCACGGCACGTCTCAAGGCTTCTTGGGTGTACGATTGTCCTCGCTGTGTAGTTCTAACGTAAACTCGTGGCATTTTGTGAAAAGTCTACAAAAGAAAATTAAAAAAAATTATAGGGTAAGAGCACACCCCATGTGCACTTCCCCCTCACGAAAAATGCGCACTTTCCCCAATATCAAATTTTGCTGGGGCAAGTGCACACCTACGCGAATTTCAGTTCTTAGCTTGAACTCTAGAAAACCAACTTGCACCCACTGAACTACACCAAAAGCGAACACTATTACATATGAACACTTTTACACTTACCCAAAGACAACATAGAAACCACTTATAAAAACTAAATAATCCAATTTACACAAGAATTTCAAAATGCACGTTGGAGTTCAAACAGGTTTTGCCGAAGTGACGCGCGCTGTTGCCGCTTTTTGTCGATTCCTAACGCTGACGTATGAACGTTTCAATTGAAATTCATAGATGGCGCACCATAAACATTAGAAATTAATTTTTCAGGGTCGTGGGATGCACTTTCCCCAAAATTGCACTTACCCCACCTAACCTTACGTTATTTTCCAATTAAAAAAGTAGAACTTTGCTTAACCACACTTTTGTGACACACCCTGTAGACTTGTAACTAATATCATTGAAAACTTTCTGATATTACCTTAAAACTTTCACATTTGACTTTTCTGGGTAGGTATCTCTTCAAACAGGTGAGATAGGTGTGGATACTATCAATTCATTGAGATAACGTTTTGCATTGACTATCCAATTTTGCAGTAATCTCGATCAAATATCAAATGGACGTTTATAAATAGTTAGCAACAATTAAAATTATATAGACCCTTTGTTAGGATAATCCACATAACTAGGCTCCTCCAAAACATCCAAAAACCCTGTTGTCCTCGTATAATTTTAATAAGCGGCAAAGACGCAATCAAAACTATTTTATGTACAATTTACAGCCGGAGCACCCAACACTGGATTTTCTATTTTACGACCCCTAAGCTTCGGCTCGGAACAATCCCAGCAACACACACGGAAAATTACCCCCGTATTTGTCCCATATTCCGCAAGTGTTCGGAATTAATCGCTCCTCGCGGGGCTAGACGACCCCCCTTTTTCGACTAAGGGGTCTTATTTTGCATCAAATTTAAGTTGGAAGTAGCGCGGAGAATATTAAGCGCGCGGCATTTGTCTTAATGACTTAGGTGGGAGAGCATTATTCTTAAGTGTTGCGAAATCTGTGTTAATTTCGTGGCGTGTATTTCAGTCATTTGCCTGGGATTACGCCACTTCCTGCGGGATAATCGGTGCTATGATACAATGGATTGCACCTCGGGGAGTTACTTTCGTAAATTTTATGACAATAATAAGCCTTGCTTTATTATGTTATTTACATATTTTTTCTAGCAGTTTTTTTACGAAGTTGACTTAATAGAATCAAGTTCCTTCTTCCATATGTTGATGTAGGTCCTTGGGTTTAGTTCGGAAGCAAACAATACAAGACCTTATCACGCTAAGGAGATCCGCCGACTTGAACCATCCAGTATTGCTTTGCAACATCTCATCATTTCATTCGTCTAGGATTGGTAAAAGTCAAAATTACCAGGATCATTTGAGACGCGAAAGACGAGGACAAGAAGGAAGATGTTAATTCATGATTTTAGACACCTGACATCGATAAAAAATAAATGATATTAGGAACCGGTGACGCTAGCTACCTCCTAAATATTAAAGATAAGAACTGACCAGAAGAAATGTACAAAGTCGCAAAGGTGAAGATAGGGAGCCTAGCAGCAACTCCTTTGAATTGGATTATAATAATTATGGCACATCCGAACGATAGTTTCGATACCGGTCTTTTGAAGTAAATTTTCTCCGGGACTCGCCGAATTACTTCTTGACGACAGACAGGACAGAAAAGATCGTTAACACCCAGAGAAACTCAGGACAGAGGGAAGAAACACATGGTACTCATTGGCGGTGCCACACAGAACTAAATTGACCCTCTTAAAAGTTTCCAGAAGCTTGAACAGCTAAAAAAACCTAATAAATAGCACAGGCAGAAAGAAACTGACCATAGAGGCAGTCGATGGCACTGACCTTGATTACCTTAGGAAGATGTTAGAATTCATAGACAGGAAGCAGTTGAATGGAAAATCCTCCAACCGGAGACTACAGAACCACAAGCATCAAATGACCAAGATGGAAGATCAGGAGAAAGAAGCAAGTGGACAACCAGACAGTCAGAGCTGATGACAAGAGCTACTCTGAAATTTTAAAGGACATCAAAGAATACTGTCACGGCTTTGGGTTGCCTGACAGAAATCTTGGGTTCGTTGTTCGTTTCGTTTATTCCAAAAATGAAAGTCCAATTAACACAGCAATAATTTATTCCATTTAACAATACACTCTGACACTAATTACTTTAATAACTAACTCAACAATTAAACTCTTCACAACAATAATCACTATTTAAATCGTATCACAGTCGAACTGAAACTTAACTTACAAACTAATGCCGGCCTTCTTATATATCCCTAAATCTATTCCTGTAAAATCTAGAATTAAGAATACACACGATAATCTAATTTTCCAGATTAAAGTGGAATAATTCGCTAGATTCTAGTATTTTCGCCATCGAGATTGAGATTCTTGACAGCCTGGCCACAATACGTAGATATCGATAAACTGGGTATTCAGATAATCATCCCTCAAGAAAGTGGGTGACGATTCTCTTCGCCTTGAAAAAGAAGCAGGGAGTGACAAGGTGCAGGCTTCGTGAAAAAAACTCGAATACAAGTCAGATCAAACGAACATATTTTCTATGTATTGAACATCTACGAGGCTACCAGCAAGGAGGGCGTAGTGATAGCCATCCATAAAGGAAATAGGCATAGAGAGAATCATTTTTGAAATAAAGTCTCTAAGCGTCAACACATAAATCTGGAAATCAAGCGGCTACAGATGGGATTAGAAGCAGACAAAATCAGAATGGGCTGGGTAACTTATAGGATCAATCAGAAGGTTCAACTCACCCGGTGCTATAAATGCTTAGAATTTCGACATCGTACTTCAGACTGCAAAGGAGAGGACCGTTTGAAGTTTGGCATGAACTGCGGAGAAGAAGATCATCATGCCAAGGACTGCAGAAATGAAGCTCTTACTGCTACAGCTACACCAACAAGAATATTATGATCCATTCATAAAATGCCTCACAAAACACATACTCATGACGTAGATAATCGTAGGAACCTTAGATTGCTGAGGATTACTAAATTCCTCTGGATTAACGTAAATAGGTGCTACGAGGCTCACGACCTCCTAAGAGTCATAGCTAACAAACTCGACATAGACATAATAGCAATATCCGAACCAAACCCCAGGATTACGCAACAGGGTCAGTGGTATGCTGACTCAAGAACGGGTGCTGCTCTGAAACTGTGGAACAGGGATATTCTATGGCTTAAAATAGGGGCAGGAGACGGCTTCACATAACAACGAAAAACCTGTATACTGGTGGTCCAAAGAGATTTCCGACTTAAGTAGAACATGCATCGCTCTTAAAGGAAAACTGGCAAGAAACGACCATCAAGACGTTGCAAAATCTCTTCTAGAGAAAGAAAACTAAGTACTCAAAGCATAGGAAACAACTAGAGCTTACCATCAATGACGCAAAAAAGAAATACTGGAGGGATGTCTACGACGAGATAAATACAAACTGCTGGGAAGAAGACTATCAAATCGCAACAGAAAGATTAAAGTTAGGTACCAATAAGAGAAAAGCCCTAACAATGAAAAAATCCCTACAAGTAGCCAGAGAGTTATTTCCGACCAGGCCAACCGCTACTTGGGAAAAAGAAGAATTGCGAGAATGGAATCCCTCCAAGGAGAAATTATCACATGCAAGCCGCGAGCTGGAACCAAATAAAGCACCAGGACTAGATGGCATACCGACCGACGTTTTGAAGCTGACAATAGGAAGGCTCCCGGAACCTTTCCTTGGAACCTTCAATTGAATTCTAAAACAGGGAGCCATTCCCCTGCACGAAACTGGTGCAAATGGAGAAACCCAAAAAAACAGTTCACGAGGCCCCGAAATTTAGACCGCTCTGTTTTCTAAATACAAATGGCAAACTGTAAACACGTACTCTTGTCAAAGCTCTATGAGAAACTACAGCTGGCAGATTCACCACCACAGCAATCCAAAAGGCCCTAGAGATTGTTAGAGCAGGCATTTTTAAAAGGAGTCACAGGCACAGACACATCGGAGTAATTGTTATCCTTAACGTCAGAAACGCCTCTAATTCGGTATCCTGGCAGGTGATTGAGGATAAACTGAAGACAAGAATCTGCTCCCTACCTGATAACACTCGTGCAAGAATACTTCACAGACAGTCGAGAGATCCATTATCGTATCAGCGGAGGACAGGGAGGTATCAGCATGTCCTGCGGTGTTCTGAATGGCTCCGTCTTGGGTCTAACCCTGCGGAACAGAATGTACGATAGCCTGCTGAATATAAAACTACCAAAGGGCGTAACACTCATCAGCTACTCAGACGTACGTAGCTGATTTCAATGAATATGTAAGTACTTAAAACTAGTAGCAAACAAAATCAAAGTGGCAATGACATCTGTAGTAAAGTGGCTAGATGAAAACCAACTACAACTGGCGGAGGAATAAACAGAAGTTATGGTGCTCATCTCGAAAAAATCTGTCTCAATCAGAACCTTTAATATCCTTGGAAAAGTTGCAAACCCAGCGTCAGAAGTACATGGGAGTATGACTGGATAATAAACTATCTTTTGCAGCTCACATAGAGAAATCCGTCATCAAGAGCACGCAGGTCCAGGAAAGAGGACACTGTGATATTCCGTTGCAAGGTCAATACTGCTATACGCAGCACCGATTTGGAGTGACGCTCTGAGACACAAAAAATACAGAAACATGATAGAGAACATACAAATACAAGCGGCACTGAGGATCTCTATCGCTAACCTCACGGCATCGATAGAGGCTATCCTAGTAATTGTTTTGTATAGGACAAACTGGGGAATCACACCAGAAAGCTTAGTCACGAAGATAATAAATAGCGCGGAAAACTGGACCCTAATTAAGAAAATGTCACAAGCTATCCTAACAAAAAAAAGCGAAAACGAAAACGAATTTTCATAAGAGGAAATAGCAAGACACACAACATCTGAAGTAATGCGCAAGCGGTTCCAAATGGTAATTACGTGCAGAGGGGAAATGGGTCAAAGTTCAAAAACACGTTTTGGACGGCAAAATATTCTGGTTGAATTCTACGTGAGAGAACCTTTGGAGTTGGTTCTAGCTATGCATTTCCTTAAGAAAGAAGTCGAGACTGAAGTCCGCATCACGCTGGCAAAAATTAAGTTCGATGAAAACGTACCAAAGGTCAAAACGGGGCAAGAGGATAAGAAAATACCATTCACTGGAGCTGAACTTCTGAACAGAAATCGTGTGATTTATATGTTCTATAAAAATGCACACGCTGTCCGGACGATGAAGCATTAAGATGGCCTATTCCTCCTAGGAGGAGAAAAAATCTCACTCAGAATGGATGTTGTCACTTATGTTTAAAGTTTGGGCATAGTGCTCGTAGATGTAGAGTGAGTTCTAAGTCAGCCAATTATATGTCATTCTAATTGCTCTGTACGTCCAGGTCCTTGGTTTCAAGAAGTTGAGAAGTTCAATGTACGAATCATAAACATAGAAGACGGGCCTGTTGACATTCTGGGGAGAGCTGATTTAATAGCGAAACTTCTGAGTGGAAAAAAGTATGAGTTACATTGTCGTCTCACTGGTCACAATTTGATACACACTCTGTTAAGGCTGGACTTTAATGGGCAAAGTGAAAATTGCGAGATCTTTAGAAAATTTTCCCTCAACGCTGATCTTTTCGATGTTTTCTTCCAATGTGGAATTAACTAATCGATGATCATCCGGCTCTGCCTCCAAATTTTCATTTATCTCAGAAAATACTTAATGGCGTAATGAAGAGAATAAAGAAAGAAAACCTATACTGTGAGTACAATGTAATTTTCAATGAATGGTTGCAAGAAGGGATTATCGAGGAGGTAGAGGAGCCATTGGGTATTTCAAAGAACAAAGGATATTTTTTTACCACATCATCCAGTTGTCAAGCCCTTCAGTACGACAACAAAGGTACGCCCAGTGTTTTATGCTATAGTACATGAGAAAGGACACCCATTACTCAATCAGTATTTAGGAAAGGGTGTAAACCTAATTGAACTGATACCAGCGATAGTGCAACGATTCAGAAATTCGACATGCTGGAGTAATTTTTGGAGATATATGTAGTCCTTTTTTACTCGAAGCAGTACCAGATTACCATTTGCGAGATGCTCTTTATAAATCTCTTTTCGGTAAGTTCCATTATTCTGTTGATGTTATTTCGAAGTTGATCAAGGCATTCTATGTTCATAATGTAGTAGCTACCTAGTATTAAGAAAGATGGTTATTTGGTTCAGTTCATACAGGAAGCTATAACTTCGTTGGATTTTGGAGGGTGGAAGTATTCTTACCCAGATAGGTAAAATGACATTGCGGACTGTCGCTTTCCAGTTCTGGGATTTCTATGAAACAAAAACTTGGACACACTTCAAGTTTCTACGGATTGGGTGGAGCATTTCAGTATTCAAAAAATAACGAAGAGAATAATCTTATCTACTGCTCATATAATTGTACGATCCAATTGGTTTTTCTAGTCTAGTTGCATTATATCCCAAGTTATTGCTTCAGAAGATTTTCAGAGATACTAAAGTAGGAGATGAAGTTAGACTTAATTTTCTCAGATGGATGCGTGAACTTCCATACCTAGTACAGATGAAAATTCCTAGCTGGTTTTTCAATACTGAAAACACTGAGGGTCGCAGTCTGCATGCCAGCACAGCTAATTTTATACGATCAGAAACCGATGGAAAGGTTTTTGTATCCCTGGTTCAAGCAAAGTTGAGAATTGCTCTACTGAAGAAACCCAGTATACCAAGACAAGAATTGCTAGCAGCGACGGTTGGTGCCAGGCTTTCACAGATTGTCTTAGATAATTTGGACTTTCCTATGTAGGGCTATTTTTCGACTGATTCTACAACTGTTTTGTTTTGGATCAAGCGGGAGGAACAGTGGAAACCCTCTGTATAGAATCGTGTCTAGGAAATTCAACGACTGACTGATCAGTACCACTGGAATCATGTAGGTACCTGGAGATGAAAACCCAGCAGATCTTCTATCAAGAGGTTGCTTTATAAAGAACTTTGCTGATAGAAGATGGTGGGAGTGTTTTTTGTGGCTTCAGAAACCAGTTAGCGAATGTTTTAATCAAAAATATCAATGTCATGAAGATTTGGTAAATGAAGAGAAGAGAAAGAAGGTAAATTCCTCGCATTAGGAATGTGAATCTGCAATAAACTCCGCTAAAGACCGCTAACCTATATTTCTGAAGATGAAGACAGTTCTGATTTGACACCCACAATATTTCTTCAAGGAGTTATCAGAGCTGGTTCACCTGATCTGAATCATATCGAAGCCAAAGATCCAAGGAGGAGATACTTATACAGACTAAAGCTGAAGGAGAATTTAGATTTAGAGAGATTTAGGCGTGAGAACTTGGAACAGTTAAAATTGTTTTCGACTAAGAAAAACAAATTGTTTGAACTGAATATTGACGATATAGTATTTTTAGTAAACGATAATCGAAGGAAAACAGATTGGCTTCTTGGAAGAATTATCAGGGCAGAGATAGAAATTTACGTGTTGTAGAAATCAAAACAGCTTCAGGGAAGACCCGTACAGCGGATCTCTCCATTGGAAATAAGAAAGGACACTTTTCATGTACCTACAAGCCAAAACTACTAATTGAGAAAAAGATTCAGATCTTGATTTTATCAGGATGTGTATTATGAAGGATGACGACACGAGTTTATATGTATACAATTATGACGATGTAAAGAAGAAAGCTACTACGACAAGAAGTGGTCGGAGTAAGCCCCAGAGAAATTCACATATTGAGTCTCTAAAATAAGAATTCTGTGTGCCGCGATGTGAGAGTATTGAAAGTTGTCAAACTTACTGCAAAAAAAACCTCAATAAAATAAAAGTTTAAGTTCATTCTTCTTATATTTCTCACTATGAGGGTGCGTCTGTGAACCGCCAGCTCCTTTGACTATCTGAAATCACTGGGTAGGTGTTTTGGAGATTTAACAAAAAGCGACATCCGTTACTCCTCAACTTGTTAGAACAAACTAAAGACAGCTCATTAAGAATTCCCTTGCAATGTTTGTGGACTTATCTGCAAATCAAGAATAGGCTTGTTTAGTCATAGTAAAACATACTGATGACGCATTTATCTTTAGGTATAATGTAATTTTTTATGGTAACCGAACTTAGGGCAGTCACAACTTTGCACAACCATTTCATAAACTTCCTTAGATTCTAGAAAATCCTGCAACATTGCATAATATCCCTAGTGGTCGAAAAAAAGGTGTGAGGGGTACAAACGACGTTAAATAGATTTCTTTGAAAATTTAAGTGATGCTCAAGGTACTGCGAAAGCACGGGGCTCCCTCTGCTCATAGGCTGCGACTCTAACTCGCACCACGGCCTATGAAACTGCAGAGACGAGAACCCCAGGGGACGCTCTCTGGCTAGCTTCCTGAGCTCCAGCGGCTTGGAGATCCTTAATCGGGGAAGCGTCCCTACCTTTTACTGCAACCGTGGCCAATCTGTGATTGACCTAACCATCTGTTCACCTAATATTGTGAACCTTTTTAAAGCATGGAGAGTGTCCCTGGAGGTCTCAATGTCGGACCACAGGCACATTCTCTTCGAGTTGAATAAAGACACCAGCTGCGACAACCCAGTCTTAAGAAACCCGAGGGACACCAAATGGAACCTCTTTCGGGAGGAGGTCACAGGTGGGCTCTCGGATATGCCGGCAAGGTATAACGTATAAGCTTCCAGCCGACATTGAAATTGGGATAAACAAACTGTCCAGCGCAACTGTCCGAGCATACGAGGGTAGCTGTCCACTAAGACGGAAACCCCTAAATGCAAAAAATGTCTGGTGGAACCACACTACGGAATTTCATCGGAAATCACGCGTCGGCTCTGGAGAAGGGCTGAACGCTCCAAACTCGCCGCCGACTGGGAAGCGTTTCACGCAGCCCAAAGGCGCTGCGGGGACGTTGAAGAAATATCCCCAGCAGCTCGCCCCTGCAAGGCTCTGTCAAAGGAGCCCGGTAGTAGAATAGGGTCACTGTCTCTTCCGGGCGGTGGCTTCACGACGAACGAACAGGAAACCCTGGAGGTCATGCTCCGTACGCACTTCCCGGGCTCCAGTTCAAACAACGCTGTCTTGGCCGGCGTTCGGGCCCCGATTAGCGCTGGGCACGACACCGCCAAAAAAGTAGTAAGTTTTGAGCTGCAAAACGCGTCGGATATCATCACTGTCCACCTGGTAGAGATCTTCAGATCTTGCCTCGCTCATGGATGCATTCCAGAGCAGTGAAGGTCACCTTCATTCCGAAAACCGGACGGAGTGACTACTCCGACCCAAAATCGTACCGACCCATTAGCCTCACTCCTTCTCAAGACTCTGGAGAGGCTACTAGACCAGTATGTGAAGGAAGGCATACTGGTTTCCAGACCTTTACACACCCAACAATACGCCTATCAGACTGGCAAATCCACAGAACTGGCCTTGCACCACCTGGTCAGGAAGGTGGAAGGGAATCTGGTGAGGCCAGTCTGGTGGCATTCCTTGACATTGAAGGGGCATTTGATAATACCCCTTTCAACATCATCTGCGGAGCTCTCGTAGGGCGTGGCTTAGAGCCGTGTCTGGTGAGATGGATAGAGGCCATGCTCTCGCAACGCCGAGTGTCCGCAGAGCTTAACAACGCGGTGGTTAGAGCGGTGGCCGCCAGAGGCTTTCCGCAGAGTGGAGTTCTATCCCCGATTCTGTGGTGCCTGGTGATTGACGACCTGATTACTGGCTTAAAAAGGGCTTGTATACTCAGGCCTACGCCGACGACCTGGTTATCCTTTGTCCGGGTAAGGACGCCGTCTCACTGCAGGGCCCTATGGCAAAGGCTCTGCGCATAGTGGACCGGTGGTGCCTTGCGGAAGGACTCAGGATAAACCATAACAAGGCGGAGCTCCTACTCTTTTCCAGGATGAAAAAGGCTACCTGTGCCCTTTGGGCATGCAGACGGGCCTTTGGTTGCACCTGAGGTCTCTCACCGAAGATCCTTTACTGGATTCATAACTCTATAAATAGTTAAACCTCTTCTCACGTTCGGGGCTATCGTTTGGTGGCCTTGCACGGAGAAAGCCAAAATACGGGCGCAACTGGACAGAATCCAGCGCCTTTCCTGCCTAAGCATAACGGGGTCCATGCGTACGGCCCCAACAAGGGCCCTGGAGACCCTCCTAGGTCTCCCGCTCCTGGACCTCGTGATTCAGTTCGAGGCCATGAGGACAGCCTATAGATTGCACGTCCTTGACGAAATGCGCACCGGCGAAACCGGACACGCGAGAATTTGGTCTCAGGCCGCAGAGAAATGTCCTGTCCTTATGATGGGCAGCGATATCATGCGACCGGAGCTAGTTCATAGCAAAGGCTTGGAGGCCCATATCACTGAAAGAAGTGAATGGCTGGGCGGCTCCAAGCCAATTGTACTGAATAGTGGAGCTATCTGGTACACGGATGGCTCCAGAATGGATAACAGGTCGGGGGCAGGTTTTTGCGGAGGGTCCCCTAAAATTAGTAAATCCTTTTCTTTAGGGGAACACGCTACTGTCTTCCAGGCTGAAATTTTCGCTGTAATGGAGTATGGCCGGGAAATTTTGAACCGGCGCCACAGGAATGCAGTCGTTCCAATCTGCTCCGACAGCAGAGCCGCTATCAAAGCCATTATGGCTGACACTGTGCGCTCTTAGCTTGTAATGGAGTGCAAAAAAGTCCTGGGAAGACTGGTGAGTGCCGGCTGCCGGGTCCGTCTCGTCTGGGTGCCCGGTCACTCGGGCGTCGCGGGCAACGACGAAGCTGATTCACTTGCCAGACAGGGATCATCGATGCCACCTGTGGGCCCTGAGCCCACGCTGGGCATAGCCAAATATGAGGCTGTCGCGTCCCTCAAGGGTATCCTCGCGGAGCGATTCTTTGAGAGATGGATGGAAGCATCTGGCATGAGACAGGCTAAGGCTCATATTGATGGGCCCTCTGCCTGTCTCACCAAGCAACTACTGCGCTTGAACAGAGGCGAGATACGGCTGGTGACTGGTCTCCTAACCCGACACTGGCACCTAAGACGCCATCTCCACAACATGGGCATAACAGACGACCCGGAATGCCGCTGGTGCATAGAAGAGAAAAAAACGGCTGGCCACGTCATTGGTGAGTGCCCAGCACTCACGCGCGCGAGGTTCAAACACCTGGGCAAGTTGTATTGCTTGCCTGATGACGTCAAATGGATGAAGCCAGGATGCCTGATTGGCTTTCCTAAGGACATAGGCCTCTGGTAGAACTCAATGGGGCACGACGGGTCCACCACAGGTGACCTATGTGCACTACGATCACGGCCGCCCACTCTTTCATTCAACATTCATTCAAGTGGTGCTCATTCCTGGTAGTTAAGGCAAAATCAAAATACAATTTGGGTCATTTGCGCTAATGGTCAATGGTACTGTGCTCAATTTTTTTCAAATAATTCATCTTCTGTTGGTCCGATTTAATATGTTCTCTCTTTAAACGTTCTCAAATAATACTCTCGCCGATGTTGCAAATTCAACGTGCATGAGCGATCATTTTTCTTGATGAGCTGAGAAAACATGGAGAAGAGAAATGCCAAGAAATTTGATTCTGAAATGAAAAATTTTCACTTTACTCAACTAGTGACATATCCCGATAGTTTCCAAAAGCCCTTTTTTCCAAGTGTGCCCAGACAAACTTCCAATCCAAGACTGGGATCGTAAAATTAATCCACCCAGCTTAAATGTCTCGTAACCACTAATTTAACTGGCTCTTGAGTCGTTAAGCCTTTGCACAAATAAGACTTAAAGGGTTTCAGGTCCTTAAGCAAACGTATCTTGAAAATCTTGGAGCGGCCTTAAATGCTTATTATTATTCCTAGGAGTTAAAAAATAAATTCCTAAACACAAAATCGTTTTCGATAAATTGTTCCTTCCGTGCAAGAGAATTTAGAATTCATGAGAAAGCATATTTTACCATTATGCGAACGTAATGATTATTTGACTAGCGAAGCCCCTAGGGGCCCACGGAAAGTATCATAAACAGCTCAGGCTTAACAAGGTCGCGTTGAATTTATTTTTTTCAATGAATACGTAACGAGCCTTAAGCAGAAGTCAGGAGGCGAGAGACTTTAATTCGGTTTTTATTTTTTCGAAGCAATATTAAACTTTTGTTTCATATTATTATCAATGTTTTTTATGGGAAATTATTAAACAGTATAAATATATTAGGATTTTATAAAAATAAAATTATTATTGGGAAAAAATACTCTATTTTTAAATTGTATGTCGTGTGAAAAGGTAGTTTATTTCTCGAGGTCGGGCTCCCTTTTAAACCTGTTAATTCCAGATTTATCAGGTGCAAATACGAATTCCGCTTTTTATCGTTGCCAATTCATTATTGTATAGAAAAATGCAATTTCAAAAATTAACAATAACATTTCCTATTGCCCGCAATATCCTATCGGCTTTTGGGCCCGGCCCCATTTCTAAGGATTTGTATCCAGGGCGATAACTTTTCCAGGTTTTCTCTCTATTTCAGGGACCGAATCGGATTTGGATCGGGTCGCTTTTTGGGGTTAAAAGGATACTTTGCCGGGGGATTTTCCGATTGTACCCTTATAGCCGGCTAGAACTGGGTTTTAGTTTGTGGCCTAGGACCGGTTCGATATTAAAGTCTATTGAAGACAATTTGAAAATTAAATATCTGATTCATTATTTATAAAAATAGGTACCTTTAATATTTTTTGGAGAAAAAAGGAACAAAATCGGACCAACAAAACGTGAATTAATTGAAAAATATCAACAATTGACCATGTGCGTAGATCACGCAAAATGATGTTTCGACTTTCTCTTCGACCCTTTCTGTTGGTCTCCAGGCCTGCGCAAATGAACGTTCTCAAAACAATAAACGCCCTTTCTACCTCCCACACCTTTTTTTCTACGACTAGGTATTTCGAAAATTATTCAACTAGAGTCTCAGACGTGCAAATTACGGATCAATGACCCCATATTGTCGTATCTAGGATAATAGGGCATCTCTCTTCGGTTAATTAAACCCAATCGTCTTCCAAAAAAACCTGAACCCATGGAAGGTCCATGTTTTTGAAAGAATGAATGAATGCGAATGAAATCAAGAATGATGTTTGAGAGCCGCGGGACTGTAAACACGTTAGGTCAGCAATTTGCGTAGTTTTGATCCAATAATAAAAAAGAAATAAACATGTACTAAATTTTATCTGAAACGCGTAGCCATACAAAATCGAATATTTTAATGGATGTGGCACGTACCTGGTCTTCGGTGTGACGATGAACAGGAGCTCCTGTAGGACTTCCTCCCAAACTCCAACAATTTCACAATCTACTAAAATATATGAAAATGTCCAAAGGATTTAACAGCGAGAGAATGGCAATACTACCGATACCGGAAAAATTCTTTACGCTTCTAAGTACGCCGGCGATATATCGATTTATATTTAGTCGAACCACTTCCTGGGTTTTCTGGCCATGGCTAGAAGGTACCCAAAATTGCGGCGGCGCCAACCAAAATACGAGAAAATGTATGACTTTATTTTCTTTCTCTCTTAACGCGAACTATTAAAAATTTCGTGTGACCAAAACTAAATTAAAGTTGCGTATTTGCGTGAATAGTACCATACCGCATATTAAAAATGTATCGCTCAGAAATAAAAGCATATTCTTGTACGAAATCTTGAAGTTTGAATTCATAAAAGCGTAACATCAAACAGCTGAAGCTTAGGTCTTAAAACTTAACACCTCCTATCTTAGGAGAACTTACCAAAATTGAAAAAATTCAAATATATAATGAAAATCAGGAGTCACTTCAAAATTACCTACATAAAAATCAATAGGATTGCTACATTAAAACACAAAAATACAATTGAAAAATATCATTTATTATTGCTTTTTTTGTCGACTAAAGGTGAATGAGTACAGTTTTAATAATTCCTAGATACAGAGGATAGATAAAATAGTTTATAATGCATACACTATTATCTACAAATCTAATCATTTCTATATTTAAAATTTTCCAGCCTCAATTTACAGGGTGTCTTACGTTTTTACAGTCTACTAATTAGATACTTTATTGCTTCCGAATCTCTAAGTTAAAACTTTGAATAAGTATGTACTATTTTAAGTGCATAGATTTTTAGAAGAATAACAGGGTAGACAATATTTGAGTGTGTTTACACTGTTATTATTATAAATAAACGAAAATTAGCGCAAGAGTGTCGATATAAAGCCATTTTTTTTATATAAAATTGTTGTCAAAAACATTACGTATTTCTAAAATGCCTGTTTTAAAAAACTATATAAAGCTTGCTATAATAAATATATACTATCACCTTTCTTTGTAGACTTTTACGTTCCGGTGCGTATTCAGTTTGTAATTTTTGGTTATGGAACCATTCAACCAAAAATACAAACAAAATACACCCTCTTCAATATTTTGAATCAATCACTTAAATAATAAAATATTTTAATTTATTTTTCTATGGAGAATGAATAACCCTCTGCCTCCTGCTCAAAAAAAACATTCAATCAGATTTTCTGACGTTTCGCATCTGGCGCCGGAATTATATTCAATGCGAAAGTGTCAAGAAAATTTGGATGACCGCCGGTCTTCGATGGAAAACTTTAATAGGTTTTTCCAGATGCGAAGACCTGTCATCGGAATAGTGTCATTTCATTGTATCCAGACCGCTGTCCTTTGAGACGTTAATTTCATTTTTCATAAGAGCACATGCAACCTCGATGGTATAAACTTTTGAATATTTTCTTAAAATGTCTTCGAGAGAATGGAAATATTAGAAAATGACTATCATAGCCAACTAAATTACGAAAAAACCTAGGGATATCATCTTTTAAATTTCAAAATTAGAATTCGTAACAAAATTCCCTAATTCCCAAGCCACTGGTCGGCTACAAGTAAACGGCAAACGCTTGAGATGACAACCAATGTCAACGCTCATAGTGCGATAGTGCAAATTTCATTTTCGTTTTCTTTGTTATTACAAAGACCAATATACAGTAATCAATTTTCCTTATCGGTTTTCGTTTAATTCTTTCCGTGTACTCAACTTCCCAAAGAATTATCTTACAAATTGGCGCCCAACGTGGGGCCACGGTGAGTTTCAAGACTCGTAGGGTGATTATTGTGTGCCAATTGCGTGGCACAAAAATTCGGACAAAATTAATATTTCATTAAAAGTGATTAATTCAAAAAATACATCAATCTCAAACCCAAAATTCCTAAACTCTACGAACACAACTAAAATAAGTATCACATCAAATTTTATTCTAGAAAAACCCAGTTGTATAATAATGTTCGTTGTAACAGTAGTTCTAAAACGCACATTCAACTAAAAAATAAGCCCTGTTTAAAAATTAAAGTTTACTTCGTTGCTTGTCCTAAATTCTGAATTCATTTTAAATATTGCTTATGTTTGTACAAGGGATGAATAATTTTTAATATTTTTTTTACACGCACAAAACAAAGTAACATCAAACGGGATATTAAAAGAATATTTAATAATAAAAATACCGCTGGTGAAGTCGTTTGGAAATTAACGGCCTCTCCGAAACACGGTAAAAATTACGATCCCTCCCTATAATTTTTTTTTTTTATTTTGAGCAATTTTTTACCAAACAACTAGAAAAATTGGTCATTTTTTTTCCACTCTATCATCCTAAAACTTAATCCACAATTATCGAAAAAGTCGTGTCGTCTATTGTTAGGGTTTGCGTTTCGGCGTTCTTTTTCGGTTGCTCTTTGATTTTTATTTCTTTATTTTTCGCATCGGCGGCACCGTAATTGACGCAAGTCGACTCTAAATGTTTGTTTAGGTACGATTTTAGGGCGAAATTTTTGAAACAATTCGGACATTCGAATCGTTTTTCGTTGGAATGGGTTTGCATGTGCGCACGAAGGTTCGACCTGAAAGAAAGAATAATCATAAATATATCAGATATCAAAGTGCACTTGCTTAAAAATCATCCCTAGATTAGACAATTTGAAGCTTTCAAGTTGATGTCACACCTCTAGTTTTCCAGAATTCTTTTGGAAATTATATTTGGGAAATATTTTGAGAAGGAACGGTATATACAAGGGGAGTAAATTAAGACAAAAAATGTGGAGGTGGATCATGAAGAAAAACCAATAAGTGATAAGCATAATTAGTTCTGTGAAACTGTAGGTGAAAAGTTTGTGTAGTACGAGTGTTCCAGGATGGAACATGTAATCCAGTTCTGAAAGTTTAATAGGGACAACCTATACTAGAGTTTATGAGTTCTTGAATTAGTATTAGATCTCTTTGCTTTCTTCTACAGGAGAGAGTTGTTAAGTTTAATGATGTGCATAAGTCAGAATAATGAAATTCATTATTGTAGTTAATGTATCTGCAGAATTTGCTCTGAACAGTTTTAATTCAATGTACATGGCATGCATAATTAGGAAACTATAGTGAAGCAGTATACTCTAAATATGATCTGACATAGTAATAGTACAAAGTTCTAATGGCATTAAAGGTCGAAAAGCCCCGTGTCCTACGTTTCACAAAGTCAAGCATGCGTAAAGCTTTGTTGATTGCGTTGTCAATATGAGCTGAAAAATCTAGATTTGAGGTTGATAGCACATCTTCGTCTTTGATTTGATCCACGCAGGCTAATGGACTACCATTAATGTGATAGACAAAATTATTAAAGTTTCTAGTCTTGTGGAATTTAATGACCTTGCATTAATATTATTATTATTTCACTTTGCACAAAGTGGTATTTCTGAGATGACGGTCTTTTCAGAATCTATTGCCCGAATTGAGAAATGAGCCTGCTATATTGCAGGTTTTAAGGATAACAGACTTTTGCATGTTTATGTGAATGTTAGAGTTGAGACCGAGTTGCTCGAGATGTGCATTAAAGATGCGTGGTTGAGCTGATGAATGGTATGATTATAACTTTTTTCTGTTTCCAGTATCTCTGAACTTCTATAGCTAGTTCCGTATTGGGATTGCAAATGTTTTAATGGTTTTGAAGAGGTGTTTTGAATACAGTGGCGTTTTTAATATGGCTCGTAATCTTTGTTTGTATTGCTTCGTCAATTATGTTTTTATATCTGTGTGTTTAATCTGGTGTCTTGTTGGAATCTGAGGTATTTATTTGTTTCGCGTTCCGTCATATTGTCCAGTAACTATCTCATTGTTCAATGTTTCTCCCTCTAAGCTTTCTTTCCATTTTCCCTCTCTATATGTATTTTATCATACCAAATTGCATTTGTATGCCCGTTGTAAATGTTTCTGTGATCTTGAGCAGTCCTTTAAGTTGTGTCGATGTTGAAGCGTAGATTTTTATGTAGTCCGGTATTATTTGACTTTGCATCACATAACTATTCTTGGGTTATGGTTTCGTTCTTGGGGAATCACCGAGTGCAAGCCATGCCCCTGGGGTGTTCCCTTGTTTAGATGACTTCAGGATCATAGCACTTTGCGTACTATATGCGCTGTACTCAACACTACAGCTTTCTGCATCAACAGGAGGTTTTGTGTTCTTTTATCGCTTCACAAGTAACGTTGGATATCAGCCCTGTGATTTATGATTATTGGTATGATCTTAGTTTTATAATTCCACATTCGCTGTATTTCTATTTGCAGGTCCTTGTACTTCAACTTTTTCTCGGCTTCCTTGTGCGTGATGTTATAATCCGACGGCACAGCAACATCGATTAGCAGACACTTTCTTTGTTTCTTATCCTTCAATATGATGTCTGGTTTATTTGATGCTATGTGTCTGTCAGTCTGCACTTGAACCTCCCATAGTATAGTTATTTCTGGTGTATCTAGAACTGCTTCCGGGATATGTTCAAACCATTTTTTTCAACTTCTAATTTGTAGTGCTTACAGATGTTCCAGTGTAGCTGTGTTGCAACCTTGTTATGACGTTCAAGGTAAGCACTTTCTGCCAAGATTGGGCATCCAGCCACCACATGATGGACAGTCTCCCTGTATGACCGACAGAGTCTACATTTCGGGTTTTCGCCGGTCTTCATGATCCTTGTTTGCATGTAGTTTGTTGCAAGTGCCTGCTCCTGGCACGCTGTTACAAGAGTTTCTATTTCAGCTTTCAGGTTCATATGTGTAAGCCACCTCCAAGATTGTTCTTTGTTTATCGTTTCTTTGCTAACTTCTTTCACTATTTGGCCGTGCATCGCCTTTCTGTCCACTTACTTATTCATTCTTGTTTCGTTTTCTTTCAATTGTTGCTTAAACTTTTTTACTTTTTTTGTTTTTGGTTCATGTTGGTCGGGTGCTGCTTGGTTCATGTTTTTCTTCTTCATCCTGTGTAAGTTGTTTCTGAGTTTGCCAAGGTATTTATCTTTTTATTTCAGTTTAAGGTAGAGCTTCAATCCTTCTATGATGGCTATGGCGTGACTGGCTTCCACACTCACCATTCCTCTTCCTCCTCCCTTGCGCGAGACGTACAGGCGATCCACATCTGATCTTGGGGTAGAGCTCCATGCATCGTCATCAGTTTCCTTGTCTGTCTATCTATTTTCTGCATTTCTGCAATTGCCCATTTAATAACTCCGAAGCTGTATTGAATGACTGGCACTGCAAGCGAGGTGATGGCTGTGGTTTTATTTCTTGCACTCAATTCAGATTTAAGTCTCTCGCGTTCTTCTGTAGTATTCCAGCCCGTCAAGTTCACAGATGCCCAAGTATTTGTATGCTTCGTGTTGTTCAAGGGCCTTAATCACTTCAGTTTCTGTAATTCTGATGGTATTGCTTGTTTGTATTTTTCCCTTTCGGAATGTTGCTTTTGCAAACTTCTCTAACCCAAATTGCATTCTTACATCTTCACTAAACTGTTTCATAAGTTCGATCTGCTTTGTTAGTTCTTGATTATTCTTTGCGATCAACTTCAGGTCATCTACATACAGAAGATGGTTTATTTTTTTTGTTTCCTTTCTGCATAGGTATCCAGTATCTGTGTTATTCAATATAGAGCTTTTCGGGAATAGGACTATGCAGAATAGGAAAGGTGATAAAAGAATCTCCTTGGTAAATTCCTCTTTTGATGTTGATGATTTTAATGGTGACCTGGTTTGGTCCAGTGCGCCATTGAGTTGGAGATGAATTTTAGAAGCGTGAGCGACACTTTGTAAATGTTCAGTGCTTCTATCAACCAGCTATGTGGGACACTGTCAAAGGCTTTTTTATAGTCAACCGGGCTATCAACAAGTTTTTACGCATTTCTTTACAGTCTTTGTGAATTGTGGCACTGGTTAGTAGGTGATATTTGCATCCATATGTGTTCTTTGCGCAGCCTCTTTGTTCGCTGGGAAAGATCTTGTTTCCAGTGATATGGTTATGCAGTCTTTCAGAAATTATTTTAGTTAGTAATTTGTATGTATTGTTGAGGCAGGTGATAATTCGGTAGATAATTCTTGGCCTGGTTCGTTTCCTTGTTTTTTGGTATTAAGTGGGTTCTGCCTTTCGTCAGCCAGTCTGGTATGCTTTTTTTCTCCGCAATGATGTTATTGAACAGAAGTGTGAGAATATCGTAATATGCGGTTAGCTTTTTCAGACAATAATTTGGGATTCCATCTACTCCAGGTGATTTCCAGTTCGATGTTGTACTGATGGCTTTCACTAGTTCTTCAACTTTAATATCATTCCATTCCATTCTTATTAAATGTTTTGTGTTGTCGTACTATTTTTGTATCCATCCTGCATCCGTTCTATGTTTGTCGTCTCTTTCCCATATGTCCTTCCAATATTTTTCTATTTCTTCGGGTGGCAGTGTTATTTGGACTTTTTTCTTCGTTCCTAGGATGTTACTATAGAACTGTTGTGTATTTTCAGCGAATACCTTAATCTGGTAAAACTGTGTGATTCTTTCGCTGTATCTTTTGACTCTTTGAGCCTTAGCTAACACTTTTTGTTTCAATTTTTCAGTTGCTCTGACATGGTCATTTGTTATTATTTCATGTTTAGAATACAAGTAGGTCTTTTTATCTGCCATTGCCTCAGATAGGTTTGATTTAAGGCATTTCTTCAGTTGCGATATTTCTTTTCTCATATTGTTGATTTTGATTTGTATTCTTTTTTTCCAAGGCGGATCTTTCTCTTTGTTTATTTTAACATTTTTACGACTAATGGGGATTAATTTGTCTTGTAGGGCAGCTGCAGTCGCATAAATAAGCTTATTCGCGAGAGTTAGGTTGATATTCTCTTCAGGGGTGCTATTTAAGATTTTTGTTGCTGCTAGGTTCTCAAGTTGTATGTAGTATTTTGCTTTTGCCCTTTCGTTGATTTTCTTTAGCTTTTGTCGTTCTATGTGGCCATTTGTGATATTGTCTTCTTGCACTCTCTTCATGATGTCAGAAGTCATGTTTGATATTTCTTCCATATCTTCTTGTGGGTTTTGTTATTCATCTATTGCTTCTTGTTGAGATTCTTCTTCTTTTTCTTCTTGCGTGGTTTCGTTTTCACGGAAAGATTCGTTCCGTGTTTGGTTATTTTTTTCATCTGCGGTATCATTTTTTGGGTTGTGTGAGGCTCACTTTTATCTGCTTTTTGATATTTTCTATTTCCGTTGTTGTCAATTTATCGGTATTTAATATGAACCTCCTTTCGGTTGGTAGCCATTGTATTTGCTGTAAGTTTACGTGCTGAGTTTGGATTTCTTTGGCTCCATAGTTTGAAAGTTTCCTTAATGTTTGATGTGCCTGTCTTTTCTAAAGTATATTATTATTATTATTATTCAAATGTTCTCTCGGATTCAACCGGTTTCTTCCTAGGCAGACGGGTGGGTACCAAGTCTACCTAGTGAAATTACTACCTACTTGAGGAAAGTTCAGGCTATATTGCATGTTTTTAGTATTATGGCTTTCTGTATGTACTCATGTATGACTCTATCTAGCTGCAGATGTTTTAGATGTTGAGTGAATGCTTTATGTTTTATGCCTGTTGCGGACATTATAAATTGTATGATGTGGACTTTTTTCTGTTTCCAAATTCTTTCAACTTCCATTGCCAAGGGCGTATATTTTTCAATTTTTTCTGCGTACTTTTTGCTGATGTTCTTATCGGTAGGTATTGCTACGTCTATTGAATATGTGTTTTGATTTACCTTATCTATCAGAGTGAGATCTGGTCTGTTATGCTGTACAGTTTTGTCCGTGCGTATATCTATGTCGTAGTAGAGTTTGAAACTCTTGTTCTCAAGTATACTGTCTGGCGTGTAGTGGTAATATGGTGTTTCTGTGGTGATTAGGCCATATTTATGGGCCAATGCTTGGTGTATTACTTTAGCTGCAATGTTGTGTCTATCTGTGTATGACGTGCCTGTCAGTATTTTACATCCTCCTACTACATGATCAATAGTTTCCTGGTGTTGGTGGCATTTTCTGCATAGGTCGCTTATCTCTGTATTTTTCAGTATATATTTCTGGTAGTTCCTGGTCGCTATCACCTGATCCTGTATGGCGAGTATAAAGCCTTCTGTTTCTGGGTAGAGTTGTCCTTTCTGCAGCCATCTATATGATTCTTGTTTTTGAATCTGTTTGTTGTTCATGATGTACACGTGTTTTCCGTGTAGTTTCTTTTATGACCATTCCTCCATTCTCTGTTGTTGTGTTTGTATTTGTTGTCAGACTGAGAGAGGTTAAGTGGTGTATATTCTTTATCTGCTTGCGCGACTGCTGAGTGTAATGAAGTTTGCTTGCTGTGGAAGTATTCTCTGAGGGTTTGTATCTGCTTTGCATAGAGTACGTGAATGTCTACTAGCCCTCTCGCGCCTTCCGTCCTGCTTATTGTGATTCTCTCTTTACATGAGTTTGGGTGTAGTTTACTATTCCTCGTCAGTTCAGATCTTGTGAGGATGTTTATGTTTTCTAGGTCTGTTTTTGTCCATTTAATTTTTCCGAAGTAATATGTAAGTAGCGGGATGGCAAACGTGTTGATAGCTTTGAACAGATTCTTTGAGTTTAATTTTGTATTCAGTATTAGAGTTAAACGATTCTTGAACTCCTTAGTTAGTTGTTTTTTTTTATGGTCATGTGATCTATTCTTGTGTTCTGTTGATATCCCAGATATTTATATGTTTCATCAATTTGCATGTTATCAAGCTTTTCATTGTGAAGTGTTTCTGTGTCGATCTCGTCTTTCCATTTACCCCTTTCTATATGTAATATTTTCCATTTGCTGATTCCAAATTCCATTCCTATGTCTGTTGTAACTTTTTCCGTTATTCTCAGTAATCCCTTCATTTGTGTCTGTGTTGGTGCATATATTTTGATGTCGTCCATATAAAGCAGATGGTTGATTCTGTGTTTTACTCTGCTTTGGTGTTTAATCTGGAAGCCGCATTTTGTGTTATTCAGTGGAGAGTGGGTTGAGGCACAGACAGAACAAAAGTGCACTCAGAGAGTCTCCTTGGAAGATTCCCTTTTTTATATTAATGTTGTGTTTTTAGTTGTTCCGTTCCTGTTGTTAAATATATGTTTGTTCTCCAGGTGTTCATGATGGTTGACAAGAAGTTTCTAATAACTGGATGTATTTTATAAATTTGTAGCACCTTGTTTAACCATGAATGTGATACAGAGTCGAACGTTTTTTGTAATCTATGTAACATGCTATAAGATTTCTTTGTTACTTTTCTGTTTGTTTCATTATTATGGAGTCTATAATAAGTTGTTCCTTACAACCTTCCCGGAAGCGGCGGTTACGTTTATGGTATTCTAGCGCCAAGCACAGCTACTCTTTGTTTTTGTTTGTTAAGGTAAGTTTTATATTACTGTTGGTAATCTGGGGCGTTTCTCTTGATCTTGGCTTCTTTTACGATGTTCTTGATTTCCTTTTTCAGTTTTCTTTTGTGGTCTGCGGGGTTCGGAATATATGACTGTAGTTTTCCTATTGTTTTTCTTATGCTATTTATCTTCTTTTGAAGCCTTTTTTTTCAAGGTGGAGTGACTTTTTCATTAGTAATGTTTTTTTGTTTTTTTTTAGGCTTCTCTATCAAGAAGACAACAGCATCCGCAGCGCAGTAGGCCAGTTCGTGGGTTTTCTCCAGAGAGTCACACCGCCGCACGAAGTTCCGAAGAACAGCGTTCATGTCAGCAACGGTCTTTCTAGATTCAGGTCAGTATTTTAACTTTGGTATTTTGGGACGCACGGTTGGTTCCATACCTTTGTATTTGAGCAGAGATGCGCGTAGTGTACCCTCCAGTTTTTCCATCTGTTCTATGTCATTCTCTTCCTGTGCCTGCAGCTGTTCTCCGTCATCGCTGGGCTCTGCTTGTTGTTCTTCATTCTCCGGTCTTTCGGCTGCTCCGCTCTGCACTTCTCCCTGTTCAGGTTGGGCTAGGTTTAGTGATGCTGCAGCTTCTCTTTTAAGCGCGTCAAGTTCGGCTTCAGAAATTGCCTTTTGTCTCAAGACAGATCTTGCTTGATCAGAGAGTCGCTGGGCTTCAAACTGCAGGTTCAGAAATTTCGTTCGCCAGATTTCTTGTAGGCGGTCTCTGTATCATATCTTGTCTCGTTCATTATGTGTTGCTAGGAGCAATTATTATTATTATTAATAATTTTATTATTATGATCTCTCTTTTTCTCACTTTGCACAAAGTGGTGTTTCTGAGATGACGGTCTTCTCAGAATCTATTGCCCGAATTGAGGAATAAGCATACTATATTGCAGGTTTTAAGGATAACATACTTTTGCATGTTTGTGTGAATGTTACGGTTGAGACCGAGTTACTTGAGATGATGAATGGTATGATTATGACCTTTTTTCTGTTTCGAGTGTCTCTGTGGCTAGTTCCGTATACTTTGCTATCTTCTCCTTATAGTTGGTCTGAATATTGGGGTCATTTGGTATAAATATTTCATAAGATAGATTATTTGTTTTTTTGGAAAACGATGTCTGGTCTATTGCATGTTATTGTTTTATCAGTGCGGATTTCTAAGTCCCAATACAGTTTCCACGTGTGGCTAAATTCACGAAAATGGTGCTCCGGTATGGATGCGGTGATTACGATTCACTAATGTCAATGCCAAACCACAGCTTGCCAAACCCTGTTCAATTTAACAACATTTCTACTTCTACCGTTTCACTACGGTGCCTACACCAGCTGAATTGAGCTACACGCGGTATGTGTATTAATATCGTTATGCCTGGTTTACAATATTTGTTGTAATTATTTTTAATGTTAATAACAATGAACAGTTTAAATCAGTTTGTTCCCTTGTTCCGTCACTTTGACAGATAACACCCCCTGAACACCCCTAAACCCCATAGTAATGAATTCGTCTTACAAAGATCTATCGATATCTGTGAAAATTTACAGGGTGTGCCATTTAAAATAAAAAAGTTTGCGTTCTTATTGACTCACCACATAGGCCATTTTATACCTCGATGTTCCGGAGTTATTCGTTACTGAAGCATACCAATTTTAAATGAAAAATATTTATCCGTTTTCAAGATATTACTAATATTCCAAACTATTTTTACACTCTGTATTAATATCAGTATTAGAGCAGAATGGCGTGACAGGAATGGCACTAACTTGGTAGAACACAAGTGACTGTTAATAATACACTAAGCACTCCAGCTGATGTCAGATGTGGAGTATCACAAGGATCTATCTTAGGACCGACTCTCTTAGTATACAGCAACTCTATAATAAAACTTGTTCTAAGATCTGCCATATACCTGTACGCGGATGACACCTGCCTGATATACTTTGGAAAAGACCTCAACTTGATCCAAACAACCATAGAACAAGATCTAACAACCAATAATGAATGGCTATGTTTCCACAAAATCTCACACTTTACAGAGTTCTCTAATTTTTGAGATTTTCATGGATTCAAAGTACGGCGATGAGTTTTTAAAAGTTAGAAGGTTTATAAATTGATATTTGAATAGACAGGACTTGAGCCGGAAAAATATTAATTAATTCAAATTCTTACCTATCGGCAAAAGCCTTTCCGCAATGCGCACATCCGTAAGGCTTCTCCCCAGTGTGAGACCTCAGGTGGCCTTGCAGTAGCCAAGGCCTCGAAAACTGTTTTCCACAAATATCACAGCTGTGAGCCAGCTTGTGGGTGAGCAGGTGCATGGCCAAGGCCGGCATCGAAACGTAGGCCTTACCGCAATGGTTGCACTTCTTGGCCGAATGCGAATCCAAACTCCTTAAATATAGATTGAAGATTGAATTTGTGTTTTGGTTACCGAATTAGTAGAATATTATTACCTGTGAGTTTGTTTGTGCCTTGAAAGATTACTGGAAGTAGCGTAGCATTTTCCGCACTCCGAACAACAAAATTTGGTTTTCTGTTCGCATTCCACTGGTTCTTCTTCTTCTTCAATATCCTCTTCGACTACTTTGAAGAATTTCTGCAACAAACCATAAGAATCAAAATTTTTACTACCCCTTACTGTATTATAAATCCTTACAGTTTTTGTAGCTGTTGCAATTTCATTCTTCTTTTCCTTTTGCTCGTTCACTTCAAAGCTCAACATCTTGTCAGGTTCACTTCTGCCTCGCTTCTTGCGTCTCCTATCAGGCAAATCCATTAAAAATATCGTAGAATTCCGGCCCTCATTTAACTGTTCATTACTTTGAAGCATTGAGCAAATTTCGTCTGTAGTAGGCTTATTAATTTCGCCCGCTTTAGGATGAGTTATCCTAATGTTTTCCCCCAAAGGCCTCCAAAGACTAGGTTTAGTTTGAGGCACAAATGCGCCCAAAGTAACCGAAGGTGTATTCGGTATTCCAGCTGCACTTATGAATTCTCTAGGACCAGATGGTATGTCAGCTTCGGGCGACATCGGCAGCACAATCAGATCGGCCGATTCGTCGATGCTCAAAGTTTGTTTGGACGTTTTGTCTTGTTGTTGCATCGAAAGCTGAAATAGATTTCGATTAAAAGTGACACGACAATTTTGCGGGAAAATGATTGCCGGAAAAGTTATCGGCAGGTCGTGGCCGCTGATGCTGGCATTTGTTTCGGAGGGAAAATTGGAATTTTTTTTTTTCGTTTTCTAGGTCCAGTTTTTTCCGAGTTATTCAAGTTTGAGTTTTTACTTATAAATCAAAATGGAAGTCCCAAAAAAATAATCTAAAAATCTAAGCTCAATAAAGTGTTCAATTCTATCAACCAATATTGTAGTTTGTGCAAGGATATCAATTGTATTATTTTCATAACAAAGCTGTTCAATAAATAAGTGGCTGTCATAGCCTGTTAAGTTGCGAGAAAACATTGGAATATGAGACAAGATCTGATAATTCAAGTTGGAGATGCTGTGAGCTGCACCCTCAAATCTATCAGTTAAATAAATAAATACTACAAATATCTCATTTTTTAATTTCATTTGTTAGAGGGATCATTCATACTAAATGTTAACTAACAGGAAGTCAAAACAACATTTTTACCTGTATAGTTTCCACATCGGAACTACATTCGCTGGCCGGTGGCGTAGGCATGCCTTGCACCTGAATCTCGCCCCCTCTTTCGCTTCCCACCTGAACCAAATACAAAACATTTTCGCTGGGCTGATGCGGATTATGAACCAACGCGAAATTTTGTAACGTGTGGTTCTGAACTATAACAGGTTCGCGGTCCTGGTGCACCATTTTCAGCGGCCTTTTTTTCGGCTTGTAGGTTTTTGTGTATTGAATGACTTTCGGCTCATTGTCGACTGATAAAGGGCGGTAGCTGAGGCTCAAATCATCTTCAGATGGTACCTTTAACACATAATAATTAGTTTATTTTATTGATAAGTTTTAGATTGCTTACAGTGTGATGGATCATAACAACGCTAGGCGCTGGTAAAGGCGGTAAGCTCTGGGATAGAGACAGTAAGTCGTGAGCGGCTTCAGTTTCCTCGGCGCTTCTCGATTGAAACTCTGGCGCGACGTCATCGTTTGATTGAGAATGCCTGGCTCTAGTTGAGCTTCTCAATACTCTCGTCGTAGACTCGTCTGACTGGACTGTAAGTAAAAACAAAATCCCACTTTTATTGCGTACAATTTCGAAGCGAATCTCTTGGCTAAATCCCTAATTAATTTAGTTTAAGGACGGAAAAAAAGTAGTCATTGACAGGCGAAGACTTTTTTCGGCTTGAGAAATCTTTTAGTGTAATGAAAATTGGGAGACGCGCAGTGGCGGAGGACGAAATAATGTAGCCTTCTGAAATTATATATTGGTGACGAGGAAACTACGAATCAACAATGCCTTTTAGAAGAAGAACCCAACAATTAAGTATTGAAGATGTCCAAATTTCTACAGGCATTTCGTGTTCTACTATACATGCTATTTTTAATTGATTCTTATGATATTATCAAAGGATTTGATCGTTGGATTATGGGTTTAGAAAGTGCATTAAGCGTGTTTCAAATACTAGATGGTGAAAAAATTGAATATTTACTTCATTACATGAGTTCTGAGGCTGACAATACCTACGCTTTGCGATACAATTTCACCTGGAAAACCTAGAAAAAGAATCAGTACTTTTAGTTCTTGTGAAAGTCAATATTTCTGAGTATGATACACGTATTATTCTGGTTGTTAAATCTAATGGCAGGGTTTGCATTTGTGGTTATTTTCGATAAATCCAAGATTTAAGTCTTTTCATCTATGGTAAGAGATGATAAATTTACCAAGTTAGATTTAAGTCAAGTCTATTCACAAATAGAGGTTGATTCAATAATCAATTGATATTTAGTTCTGAATACATACAAAGGCTTTTAAAAATCTACTTTTTCAATATTTGGTATTGCAAGTGCTCGTTTTTCAATGGCTTAGAAGTAATTTGTAAGACAGAAGGCAGTCTATCAAAATGGTAAACTATATATCGTCAGATGTTGCTCAAGGAGGACATCTGTCAACTTTCTTCTTCAATGTAGGTATTAGTGAATGATCTTGAAACAATATTTGATGACTGCCTGTTTCTGGCTTTCGCAAATGATTTCAAAATCTTCAAAATTATTAATAATCATGGTGATTGTCAGTCTCTGCAAAATCAGATTAACATTTTCTCTGATTGAGCCTGAATATGTTGTCACTTTCTGCAAGATGAGTTCAATAGAATTGGACATGAAGAATCTGGTGGAAGATCTTGAAGTTTGGCTGGAGATTTATCTTACTTTATCATATCATATTAATAATGTGACCCATAGAGCCAAAAAATAAAAATAGGTTGGTACGATCCGAAATGTGAGAGGGGTACTTAAAGAGAAACTATTAATGAAGATAATGCTCATCGCTTGAGCGGTGTCAATGTGAACGTGTACTTAAGGACTTTGCTACTCAAATGGTGGTAAACCTATTTGCAGATCAATTTGGTCAAATCTACACTAAGGAAAATCTTACAAATCTTCATTCACCTTACGCAGAAACTAGATCTTACGGAGAACTGGATATATATATAGGAAGATTAAAGTAGCATAAACACCCATGAAGCCCGGCGTGGACAATAATTGAATGGTATACCTGCAAAAATATCAAGATTTACTGGCAGCTGCTCTAGCAGAGACCATAAACCAGCCTACTGAATCTGGAAACTTTCCGGAAATCTGGAAGAGTGCACATGATATCCCCATATTTAGAGAAGGAACCAAATACAATGTTATCATTCACGGATCAATAAGCCGTACGTGCAAACTGATGATTGCTAAATAAATGGAAACATTTTTTCTGGAAAATGCAAGGATATCATCAAGTACGGATTTCTTCCTAGGAGATCAACAGTCACGAATTCAATAACATGCCTAAACTGATGGACAAAAAGTTTCACTAAGTACCAACCCGTGGACATAGTGTAGGTATTTTGTCACACTTGTTCTTAAAATTCTATCATAAAACAGATTCCATAAGATTGGTTCAATGATGGATCCCTGCGGCACACCGCAAAATAGTGCATATGTATCTTCCATACCTTGAAGAAGTCTCTCGAAATTCTCAAGGTCGCAGTTTGGGGAGAAATAACAGGATATAATCGAAAATTTTTGAAATTTCAAACAAACAAAACCTTTCCCAATGTCCTTACTGGTCAGGAGCAATTTTGCTGCTGCAAAAACTTGTATGAAACTGTCGCAAGAGTAACTTATCTTCTTTCCTTGTTTGGTTCCCAACCGACAATAATATCAATCTCCTCTTCTTCGGCGAATTTACACATGAGATCATGGGCAGCGTCACATCTATTAAAATTTAGCTGCGCTATTTTTATCATTTTCTTCCTGCTATTTATCATTTTGGAAGTTTTGATACACACCTATTTCTTCGACTTCCTGTATTTTCTTTTCATTGTAAATCTTCTTCCGTCTGACAGACATCGTCCTGCAGCTGGCGGTACCCGTCCTGTGGTCCTCTCCGTTACATAACTGGAATGACACCTTTTCTTCAGTACAAGCTTCAGCTGCGTCTCCCTGCTTTCCGCATTTAAAGCAACAGTTTTTCCTGTCCGAGCCGTCACATTTTTTCATCTCATAGCTATAAGTCCAGCACTTCCCACAGTGAGGCACGGATGATACACACCTACAAGATTGCTTATCGGTCTCGTTTTTAAATAATCGCCGCCATATTGGTGTGTCACCATTTCCAATGTCATAACTAAGTCGTCAGCTGTTTAAACAGCCTATGTCAAGGCGAGAAATAACATGCTTCCTACGTCACAACTGGTGATTTGGCTTGGGAGGAGAAGGGGTAAATTTGTTCCTCACAGACTTTATGAGGATAGGCTATTCTGTAGTAGTAGTGTGTATCATCCTTGGGTCGAAATGGCGTTTTTTCCTAATTTCAAGCCCCAGTAGCGAAAGTGTTTTCAATTTTGAGCGCTCAAGGCAACAAAAAAATGCCATTTTGTATCGACTGTCAAGAAAAACAAGGCCTACTTTGAAACGTCAATTTTTTGACGTTTGTTGTGTCATAAGCAGTGTTGCCATATAAATTTTTTTAAATCTCGAGCCTGAAAAGCCAGTGTTATTTCAATTACGTTACGAGCCCGAAGGGCCGGAGTTATACGAGCCCGTTCATTGTCAACTGATTTTATTACTCCGGCCCTTTGAGCCGTAATCTTTGAAACAAAAAGACGCCATTTTGTATCGACTGTCAAAGAAAATAAGGCCTACTTTGAAACGTCAATTTTTTGGTATCATAAGCAGTTTTGCCATATATTTTTTTTTTCAAATCTCGAGCCTGAAAGGCCAGTACATATTATTTTAATTACGTTACGAGCCCGAAGGGCCGAGGTTATACGAGCCCGTTAATTGTCAACTGATTTCAATACTCCGGCCCTTTGGGCCATAATCTTTGAAACAAAAAGACGCCATTTTGTATCGACTATCAAAGAGAACAAGGCCTACTTTAAAACGTCAATTTTTTGACGTTTGTTGTATCATAAGCAGTGTTGCCATATATATATTTTTTCAAATCTCGAGCCTGAAAGGCCAGTGTTATTTTAAATACCTTACGAGCCCGAAGGGCCGGAGTTATACGAGTCCGTTCATTGTCAACTGATTTTAATACTTCGGCCCTTCGGGTCGTGATCTTTGAAAAAAAGAGACGTCATTTTGTATCGACTATCGAGGAAAACAAGGCCTACTTTAAAACGTCAAATTTTGACGTTTGTTGTATCATAAGCAGTGTTGCCATATTTTTTTTTTCAAATCTCGAGCCTGAAAGGCCAGTGTTATTTTAATTAGGTTACGAGCCCGAAGGGCCGAGGTTATACGAGCCCGAAGAACGAAGGGCCGGAGTTATACGAGCCCATTCATTGTCAACTCATTTTAATATTCCGGCTCTTTGGGCCGTAATCTTTGAAACAAAAAGACGCTATTTTGTATCGACTGTCGAAGAAAACAAGGCCTATTTTGAAACGTCAATTTTTTCACGTTTGTTGTGTTATAACTTGCCATATGTTTTCTTCAAATCTCGAGAGGAGGGCTAGGGTTATTTTAATTACGAACCCGAAGGGCCGGGGTTATTTTAATCACGAGCCCGGAGGGCCGAGGTTATACGAGCCCGAAGGATCAGAATTTGTCGAGCCCGGAGGGACGTAGTTATACGACCCGGAAGGGCCGGGGTTTTATAAACATTCGTGCGTATTACCAGACAAAAACCCTTGCCCTATAAATTCATGATTTAAACGAGCCCGGCTCTAGGGGCTCGTGATTCAAAATGACCCCGGCCCTTCGGGCTCATAAGAAGACCCCGGACTTTCGGACTCGTTATATAAAATGACCTCGGCTCTTCGGGCTCGTAATTACAAAAACCCTGGCCCTACGAGCTCGAAATTTATAAAGTTTATAGAGACTCCGGTCCTCCGAGTTCATGATTTAAAAAGACCCCGGCAGCGAAACAAGAAAGATACACACATACAAGATTGGTAATTGCCGCCATATTGGGGGTTACCATTTCCGACGTCATAACTAAGTCGTCAGCTGTTTAAACAGCCTACGTCAAGGTGAGAAATAACATTTACTGAGTACCAACCCGTGAACATAGTGTATTTTGACTATGAAAAGGCTTTTGATAAGGTGCCACATACCAGACTCTTGATAAAACTGGAGACTCTTGATAAAACTTCGCATACGAAGGAGATTACTAATTACCTTAATCGAACATTTTTTGAAAGCAAGTTAAGAGTTGAAAAGCGATTGTCCAAACCCTAGGATGTTCTTAACAAAGTACCACAGGGTTCGGTCCTGGGTCCACTGCTCTAAATTGCAGACCTGACCGACTCCATCAAATCTGACCTGACATTCTTTGCTGACGACACAATTTTTTTGGGAATCATTTCACAAGTAGTTACACACTGATTAATGACCTGATCTTTTTTCGGAGCGTGCACACAAACCTGGCAACTGAAACCTAATGAAGATATGGTATTTTTAATACCCGTTTAGAATAACCATCCTTATTTATCGTCGATTGCTAAACGTCAATTTCATGTACAGATAGGAAATTCCTAACCTAATTTTATTTGTGTGTTCAAGAACCGACATCCGTTAAGTCACTGGAACTTCCAAATAGGTATTCAAAATACAATAAGTGTACTCGCCTTCATATAGGGAAAAATAACCCACAGCGTAATCACTGTCTCAACACTAAACTACTGAAACACGTGGCAAAACAATAGGATCTGGGAGTGACAATGAGCTCTGACTTCAAATATCAAAAACTGCCAAGAAATCAAACCTAATCCTGTACCTCATTGAAAAAATCAGGTGTATAAGTCTCATAGGAAACCAATCCTCGAATATGCGCATAACGTGTGGAACCCCTATTTCACAAAGGATATAGGCCAGGGCTTCATTGAAGAGTTCAGAGATGAGTTCCAAAGCGCCCACCAGAAACATAATCCTCGTAAAACATTATCCATTGCTCGTTGGAAAGTAGTAGGAGCATTTTTTAAGCCGAAGGGCATACGTGTGTATTCGTAATGTCCATGGTCTATATTGAATGCCGTTTTAGGAATTTTTTTTTGGTCCCTTTCAATCTGGTGAAACCCACTGGCTAAATTCGAAGTTGTAAAATATTGACAACATCCTAATTTATCTAATATAAAATTACTAGTCTCCATTTCTTTTGTCCTGACGCATCTGTTTCTTAGGAACAATCTATATAGGGGAACTCCAAAGAGAACAAGATGGTTGGATGATTTCATCTTGAAGCATTTAGTCTATTTACTTCGTCTTTGTGAATGTAAGGGTATCTATAATTTTTTGTATGTGTTGGGATTTCGTTCAGCCTATCCTAAAGATATCATTTGTGATAAAGTTGATTGTTATCAAATTTCTATTGGATGTATTACCGGTAAGCTTAGTGGACCTTTCAAGTAAAACTGAGAGAGATCATCATTTGAAATTTGAGAGTTTTCGAGCCAAGAGAGAAAAGTCACAGAGAGTTGAGATATTCAGTCATTGATCAACAAAAACAAGACGGATTAAACATTAGCATAGCTCGTTTGTTCCAAAATTTCTCCTTCAAGACAGTCACTCGATCAAAATACAAGGAGGCCGCCGCCCTCCCCCATTAAAGTTAAAATACTGCACTATAAAAACAAACGTCGGAATCCAATATTTATGCAAATGGGGCCCTTTATTTCCGTAAATTGTTCCGCAGGCCAAAAAAGGATCTTTTATTTCGAACGTTACATCCGGAAAAGAAAAATGGGGAATTTACCAAAGACGCGCGAGCGGGCGAAAATTTGCATCTTTTTTTCGTTAGCGGATTGATTGAGCGGCAAGCGGACTTTACCCGATGCCAAATGTTTTAATCCTCCTTCTTTCAAGGATCTCAGGGATTTCCTTTTTGTCATTGACGTTCGTATTTATTTTTCCAATTATCCATTATAAATCAATCATCTTAAAATGTATGTTCCAAAAATTCCCCTCGAGCAAAAACAGCGCTGTTAATTTATGCTGCAATAAAGCCAGCAACAACGAAGGACCGTCTCTCTCACTTTCGCCTTAATAAAGATAACGAGCTGTTCTCTCAGAGCTACCTGCTGCCGCTTCCAGAGAGCCAAAAGCCTCCACTTGTTTAATATCGTTAAAATTACCGCTTCGTACCTTCCCCAAAAGTTACGGGGCATTATAAAACGGCCGGATTAAATTAGGCGGTTTTCGACGATACGTCTACCTCGGTTTTTTATGGTCGTTTGCGAAAAAATGATGGGCCTTTCTGAGAAAATTGAAGTAATTTTATAGTTTGTGCGTGTATGATATACACGTTGTAATTCAATGATCGCGTGAAACGAAATGAAAATAATTTTTACAATTAACTCAAGAAGAAGGAAGAGGAATATAACATAAGCCAAGAAGAATGATGAATCAAACTATCTTCTATTTTCTTCTATCATTGAAATAGTAAAAGACAGATATTGTAATAGGCCCAAATTAACGAATTTAGTTAAGTTAGGTGTTCAGGCAAGTGTCAGACGAGTGTTCTATGACTGGATCCCATGTAGAGTCAACAAAGTCCTCCCAGTAAGAAGATCAATCATTGTGGCTACTAGTATTTAGTCAGTAGAATCGTAACTACTTATAACCAGTACCTATTGGCCATATACACTACTTGAACTTACTGGAACACAAGGAAAATTGGTTTAAGAGTTTGGTAATAGAGGTGAAGAACTCTTGAGGATCCAGCAACCAGGACATAAAATAAGTGCCAATAAATAAAGATTTCGTAAGGACCAGAATATAACTCTATATAAAAACTTCAATTTAACAAACTCTCTCTCTTTAACAAATTGTTAACCATTGTCATTATTTAACGGTATTTACTTTTATTATTAAATTAAATTTATACAGAATTTATTTTTAAGTGTTTTATTTCTTGCATCAATTGATTAATGAAACTAGCAATGAACCTACAACCTTTGGGTTTGAGTTTCATTGGCGCCCAACGTGGGGCACGAACCCACGATCCTGAGATTAAGAGTCTCATCCTCTTAATTTTTGGAATAGAAACTTTTAGATGCTATATTGAAGGCACTTCTTTCACTGTTATTACCGATCATGCTGCACTTGTTTGGCCTCATAGTATTTCTAACCCTATTGGTAAACTTGCAAGATGGGCTCTCAAGTTGTCTCAATATGATTTCAGGGTTATTCATCGTAAAGGTTTTTTGAACGTGGTACCTGATGCGTTATCTAGAGCAATTCAGTTTAATTCAGATAATCCAAATATCTCTTTTACTTCTGTTATTGACATTTCTACCTTACAACCCGACAAATGGCATAGCGACATGCTTAAAAAAAATTCTGATTCACCAGATCGATTTCCATCTTTTTGTGTTAAAGATAATATTTTATATAAACATTTTCATAATCGTTACGTTACAATATTTCTAGCAATCCTAATGAGTGGAAAAATCGTTGTCCCAACCAAAAATCTTCAAGAAATTTTAGAACTATATCGTGATAATCAATGTGCTGGATACTACGGTGTTTCTAAAACATTCTCAAGAATTATTTTCTCATATTTCTGGCCTGGAATAAAAAATGATGTTTATCGATATGTGAGAAAATGTGTGATTTGTCAGGTCAATAAATCTCCTAATAAAGCAACACCTGGACTTATGGGCGAGGGTAGATAGATTGATTTCCCTTTTCAAATGTTATCTGCTGATCTCTTGGGTCTCTACGTAAGATCTAAACAAGGAAATAGATTTTTGTTGGTGGTAGTAGATTGGTTTACCAAATTTGTTTTTGTCCATCCTATGGCTACAGCTACGTTCAAACAAATTATCAAAACCTCAAGTTTCTGTGAGTAAACCTTATTTCTGGTCTAATATT
The DNA here is from genome assembly GCA_917834065.1 of Ceutorhynchus assimilis. Taxonomy (NCBI): domain Eukaryota; kingdom Metazoa; phylum Arthropoda; class Insecta; order Coleoptera; family Curculionidae; genus Ceutorhynchus; species Ceutorhynchus assimilis. The sequence goes on along the minus strand of OU892289.1, from coordinate 6,026,313 downwards.
ACTAAATCTGTATTTCATGTTGATATCTTGAACTTGGCTGAAGAGCTCGTACTGACTAGGCAAGTGTCAAACGAGTGTCCTATGACTGGATCCCATGTAGAGTCAACAAAGTCCTCCCAGTAAGAAAATCAATCATTGTGTCTACCACTATTTACACCACAACTACTCATAACCAGTATTGGCCATATACACTACCAGAACTCACTGGAACACAAGGAAGATTGGTTTACCAGTTTGGTAATAGAGGTGAAGAACTCTTGAGGATCCAGCAACCAGGACATAAGATAAGTGCCAATAAATAAAGATGTTGTAGGGACCAGAATATAACTTTATATATAAACTTCAATTTAACAAACTCTCTCATGTTAACAAATTTTTAACCATTGTCATTATTTAACGGTATTTACTTTTATTATTAAATAAAATTTATACAGAATTTATTTTTAAGTGTTTTATTTCTTGCTATTGATTAATGAACTGGCAATGAACCTTCAACCTCTGGGTTTGAGTTTCATTGGCGCCCAACGTGGGGCACGAACCAACGATCCTGAGATTAAGAGTCTCATGCTCTTAATTTTTGGAGTAGAAACTTTTAGATGCTATATTGAAAGCACTTCTTTCACTGTTATTACCCATCATGCTGCACTTGTTTGGCTTCATAGTATTTCTAACCCTGTTGGTAAACTTGCAAGATGCGCTCTGAAGTTGTCTCAATATGATTTCAGGGTTATTCATCGTGACATAACATGACATAACAGATGTATTATTTTTTACAGAAACAGAATTGCCCCTATACAAGGGTGTAATGAAAGAACTTGATTACAAACTATAATATTCTCCACGTATAAGAACTAAATGTTGATTAAGTGACTTATGGTTATAGTCTTATTATTAATCCAATCATTTAAGATAGATAGGGGGAGAGTGTGTTCAAATTACAGCCTCTTGGGTGGGCATGAATTTGATAAATTGACATACAAAGTTATATAAAAAAAGTCAAAATTGCAACGTAGCCAAACGATCGTCATTATCGTCGAGGCCAACAACAACACAATAGGACCGATAATTTTGTTTGGGTCGAGTCGGAACACACGAGCCCGCTTTAGCTTGGCTTTTCGTTTGGAAAACGCGATTATTTTGTTCCCTCGTTAAACTGATTATTGTGATTCAATCGCGCGCATTACCGTCCATTACAATTATCCTCAAATAATTCAGCTCGAAATTGCTGCATAATACCGCTCGCTCGCCCTCCCGCGTTCCGATGATGATGTACAAGAACGCGCCCCTACTTGTTTTGCCAACAAATCAAATTATCGTTTATTGCAACGAGGTTTGGATATTATTCGCGTGATCGATATGTGCATTTATTCTATGCACGCTTTAAACGATTCCCGAATTGAAATAATAATTATACCGTTATATACAGCCATTTAATTTTAACTAAATAGCTCAATTCTCAAAAAAAATTGGTCATCAAAAGTTCAAAAACTTAGAAAACATTTTTTCATATGCTATGCATCAAAAATAGCAGCCCGAAACAAAAAATTCCAATTGAATTCGTTCAGCACGCGAATTCGCCGAAATAATGAAATCGTAATCCCTTAATCGGAAGGTTTTCCGATCGGTTGAATCCCTACCCTCGGAGCTCGTCGAAATTGATCTACATATACCGGGCTTTGTTATTAATTTGGCAGCCGATCCGACCGACTGCGCCAGATATCTACCTGGATGCGCGATACTTGTTAAGCCCTGCCCGGATTCCGTTATTTCACCCTCTGATAATTGTTATTTGAAGAGGGTTCTTTTTTTTTTTAATTCGTTTTATGTGAAAAAAAAAAAGTTAGAATTATCCACACCAGAGGTTTAATTCAACTTGGTGGAGTACCGATTCGTTTGAAGCACCGCTTACTGGTGACTGGCCTGACGTCATCGTCATAGGTTATTATAAATAATTTATTAAAGGTGACTGTGACTATGAGTTTCTTTATCGAATGTGTTTCTATGACTGTTTAAATTGAACTTATCTTCTTCGAAACAGCTGACAGGTATCAATTTTATAACTATGTAATTATAGCGCTACACAATAACTTTCAGTTTTCACAAAATTTACTAAATTCGAGCAAATATGGATCCACTGTATTTGTCACGGTTGCAAGATGATGATCGGATCAATATACATTCCTCTAAGTTCCCCTGGAATGACAGGTCTTTTTTTCTCGTAAATGATTGAAGAACAAATAAGCAAATGCCAGAGGATAATAATTTTCTGGTGCCGGAATATACTCACTCCTTGGCCGAGCAACCTCTGACAGATAGTATGTTCTTCATGGAACTTCACCAACTAAACGATGTATTGAACATGTACAGATCCCTGAATCTTATTTACGCAACTGAACTTTCTCTACCTCTGACCAAAACCAGTGACTTTCCGCAATCCGCTGTGTAGGGTGGTTGTTATACATCCACCTTTGGAGCTTAGTTTCTTATGTGGAAGTAGACAAACGCTAGAAGCCGAAGATCCTACTTCTATCTACCTATTTAAACAAGCAAACTATACGGAACTGAACAAGTACTTCAACAGTATTGACTGTAACTTTTCTTTCACTAATTTAGGTGTGTTAATTCTTCTAGCTCTGTGCACCTTTCTTGTAACTATTATTCCTTAGCTTCACCAATCTTATTCCGAATCTCTTTGTTGATCCTTTTACATTCAGTCTCGTCCTTGTTTTTAAAACTTCTTCTTTCATCCATAAGTATCAATATTTCCTCTGTTATCCATTTCTGCTTCTTGTTGTTTGGTGGTCCAATTTAGTTGTTTGTGACAGTTATGATGGCGTCCTTAAAGCTGTTCCAGTCGTCTTTTATGCTCCGTATTTGTACCTAAGGTTTCTTTATATTGTTTATATCGATTTTCTTAATACATCTTTGCCTAAGTTTTTTTAATTTTATTTAAAGTTTTCACATTTTCCCACTACGGGATTGTGGTCTGACCCTATGTCAGTCTCTGGGGTAAGTTCTTACTCTGTACAAAATAACATAAGTTTTTTTTATCTAACTGAGCATATTTTTGTTAAGTTATACTCAACGTCCGAGGAGCAAATTCAATGGGACGTTCTGAATCATCTGCAAAAACATAAGAAATAACAGATCCAACTGCATGAGAAATTACATCTGCATTGGTAGTGTAAGATCAAAATGTGTTGAAACTTGGTTCGATTCGAATACATTAGTTATTATTATTATTATCCACCAGTAGGCGGTTTCCAGCGATGAAAGTACTGTTACACGTGTACCAGTATAAATTTGAGTTTTTTGTTTGTTTATTATCGTAGAAAGATTATTGGTTGATCGCTCACAGTCAGGCACTTGCATTACTCTGCTCATCATTCGTTAATCACACACTTCTGTGCCGGTATCCCAGTTCCGCAAGCAGACAAAGCGATTGTGGCGAAGGTAGAGTTCACTTTCACAGATAGTGAACCAAAGTGGTATTATTATTCTGCAGATCCTCGTTTACTTTCTTTTTGAAAACATTTATGGAGGAGGTGGCAACAGTTTTCTCTCCTAATGAGTTCCATAGATACACCTCTCGATTAGAAGTGAAAGTTCTTCTGGGGAGTTCAGCACACCTCTTCTTCTATAATTTAGGACTATGACCACGAAGGATTCCATTTTTACTGACCTGGTAGATAGGGTTTTAAGTCTTTATAAGGCCTCCTTTCAGTCTTCTTTCTGTCAACGTTAGGAGATTGGATATCATTTTTCAATATAACCCAGAATCTTCATACGATTTTTACCAGAATAATGACAATTTCGAAGATCAAACATCTTATCAAGAAGAAAATCTTACAGAACAATTACAACGGACGAAATTCGAACACATACAAAGAATTATAGATACTCTTCTATTCACAAAGACGAAGTAAATAAACTAAATGCTTCAAGATGGAATCATCCAACTATTCTGTTCTCCTATATGGATTGTTCCTAAGAAACAGATGCGTCAGTACAAAAGAAATGGAGACTAGTAATTGATAACAGCAAACTGATTAAGGTCATCTACCCTAACAGACACGGAAGAAAGGCATCATAAAAACAGAGGCAGTTCCACCACGACTCTACGGCCTACCCAAAATTCACACACCGGAAGTCCCGCTAAGACTTAAAATGAGTGCACCTGAAGCACCAATATAAAACCTAGCGAAACATCTTGCATCGCTTCTTCAACCGCAGGTAGGAAAAACTAGCTCTTACGTCAAGGACTCCACTCACTCTGTCCGGAAAATTAAGGATATTATTCCTCAACCTAACGATATCCTGGTCAGCTTTGATGTCGTGTCCCTATTCACAAAAGTACCATTGACAGAATCTCTTGTCTTGATATCAGGTACCTTCCCCAATGACATAGTTGAGTTTTTCTGGACATGTCTCACACGTAGTTACTTCCTGTGGATCGGCGATTTCTGAGCAAACGGACGGTGTAGCTATGGGAAGTCAGCTCAGCCCGGTCATAGCCAACTTCTTTATGGAGGAATTTGATAGGAAAACTATAGGATCTTTCGACCACAAACCAACGGTATGGCTTCGATACGTAGATGATACTTTTGTGGTTTGGAGTCATGGGGAAGAAAAGCTTAACCAATTCCTAGGCCACCTGAACGAGCAACATTCTAGCATAGAATTTACCATGGAAAAGGAGAAAAACCAGGAAATCGCCTCCTTAGATGTGCTCATAAAGAAATCTGGAGGAAAACTAAGCCACACGGTGTACCGAAAACCTACATACACAGACAGATACCTGCATGCACTCTCAAACCACCATCCAAAGCATTAACGTGGAATTATAACAACGTTAACAGAACATGCTCGGAACATTTGCGAGCCACAATATCTCGAGCAAGAACTGGATCATTTCAAGTCGACCTTTCTATCAAATGGTTACAATGCAACTGAAATCGACAGAACCATGCGACCCAAAACTGCCACACGAAAAAACTTGAATGAACAACCAGTGGTGGCTAATGCATACCTGCCTTTCATTTCTCGGGTGACAGACAGGATAGGAAAAGTCTTGAAGAAACACAACATAAAAACAAACTTCAAGCCAACAAGGAAAATACAGCAATCAATCAGATCAGCCAAGGATAAGAGGAACCCACTGTCAAGCGCTGGAGTCTATCGTATACCATGCACATGTGGTGAGGTATACATAGGAACGAAAAAAAGATTCATGGGAACCAGGATGAACGAGCACAAAAGAAACTGCAGAATAGGACAATCGGAAAAATCGACAGTTGCGGAACATGCGCTTAGTGGAGGGAATCATGAAATACTTTTTGGTGAGGTCAAGCTTCTTGCACCTACTTCCAGATACCACAATCGTCTTGTACGTGAAGCTATAGAAATCCACAAACATACGGAGAACTTCAACAGGAAAGAAGAAACACTAAAACTTAACCAAATCTGGGACAAAAAACGCAAGAAAGATCCCATTGAATACAGAGAAAGTTGAGATTAGTCACATGCTGCGAAGCCCCGCCCCTCCCCGCCACATCTACTCACACATAAATGCAACTTACGGTCGGGAACGCGTCAGTCTGCTACCAGAATTGGACATGAAAACACCTCTGAAGATGCTAGCCACGCGCGCTAGCGAAACGTCAGGAAGAAATTCCAACTTAAGATGGCCATTAAGCCCGAATGAAAACCCCTTATCAATGATTAAGGCAAGTTGAAAAAGAAAATCATTAGTGATAAATATCCAATACCAAATATAGCAGATATATTAGATAAATTAGGACGTTGTCAATATTTTACAACTCTGGATTTAGCCAGTGGGTTTCACCAGATTGAAATGGACCCAAAAAGTATTCCTAAAACGGCATTTAATGTAGACCATGGACATTACGAATACACACGTATGCCCTTCGGCTTAAAAAATGCTCCTGCTACTTTCCAATGAGCAATCGATAATATTTTACGAGGATTATGTTTCTGGTGGGAGCTTTGTAGCTCATCGCTGAACTCTTCAATGAAGCCCTATATCCTTTGTGAAATAGGGGTTCCACACGTTATGCGCATATTCGAGGATTGGTTTCCTATGAGACGTATACAGCTGAGCTTTATTATTATAAATTCCACTGATTTTTTCAATGAGTTACAGGGTTGAGTTTGATTTCTTGGCAGTCTTTGATATTTGTAGTCAGAGCTCATTATCACTTCCAGATCCTATTGTTCTTCCCCATGTTTTAGTAGTTTAGTTCCAAGATAGTGATTATGCTGGAGGATTATTTTTCCCTGTATGAAGGCGAGTAGAAGACTTCAGTAGGCTTTAGTTGCCAGGTTTGTATCCACGCTTCCAACGAGATGAGGTCATCAGTCAGTGTGCTTGTGAGAGGATTTCCAATAACTTTTGTGTCGTCAGCAAAGAATGCCAAGTTAGATTCAATGGAGCTGGCCCACAGACTGCAATGTAGAGCAGAAAGAGTAGTGGACCTAGGACGGAAACCTGTGTTACTTTGCTAAGAACATCGTATGGTTTGAACAATTGCTTTCCAACTCTTACCTTGCAGGATCGTGCTCTCAGAAATTTTTTAATCCAGGTAAGTAATCTTCTTGGCATACGAGGAAGATCGAAAATTTTATCCAGTTTTATCAAGAGCCTGGCATGTGGTACCTTAAAACATATTTTCGACGTCGAGACACACTATTCGTGACTGTTGATTTCCTGAGAAGAAATCCGTGCTGACTTGAAGGTATACTTCCATTTTCCAGAAGAAATTTTGTTATTTTCCTAGCAATAATTTTTCCATCAGCTTATATGGCATGGCTTACACATAAAGCTTATTGGTCTGTAATATGTAGCATTGTATTTAAAAATGGGGCTCTTCCATGTGCACTCTTCCAGGTTTCTGGAAAGTTTCCAGATTCAATAAGCTAGTTTATGGTGTCTGCTAAAGCAGCTGTCAGTGAATCTTGACATTTTTGTAGCAACACTGCTGGAATATTGTCCTGGCAAGGGCTTCAGTCCGTTTTTATGGCTATTAATGCTGCTTCAATTTTTCCTGGTGTTAAAACAACTATTTCCAGTTCCCAATTAAATCTAGTTTCTGATAGGGGTGCACGAAGGTTTGTGAGGCTCTCGCTTAGTGTAGATTTTTCAAAATTGATCAGCAAATAGGTTTGCCACCATTTGAGAATTAGATTTAATTTCTTGAGTAGCAAAGTTCTTTAGTACTTGCATTTGAGTTTAATGATCTTTTGTCAGAATGATTTGCTCTTTGATATTATCAAATGATTTTTGACACAGCTGAGACCAAACAAATGGTACATTGAACTTCGTTGACCAGTCAGAAACAACTACTCCGAGGGCAAATACCCCTGAAAATGAAAACCGACTTCATAAGAAGTACAGAAGATCACAACGGCAAACGGACTATGAAAAACGTGAAGTACCATAGTGATATGTGCTACCTATTACATGATACCAAAACTTCAATTCCTCCAAATGTGAAACACTTCTGGTCATTTATGAGATCTTTGAAGAGAGATGCAGACTTCGAAAAATTTGGAAAATTTCAACACTTTTCCCTATCCACAAATCAGGAGATAGCACTGATGTGAATAATAATTATAGAGGCATATCTTTACTATCGCACATTCGTGAAATTATATGGAATCTATTCTAACAGACGATGTGTATTTATGCTTTAGTAACTATATATTGCTTACGAACAGGACGATTTCTTCAAGGGAAAATCCACTGTTACAAACTTGATGTCTACCAAATAGGTGAATGTGATCTCAACGGATATTTCAAAGGCCTTTGATAGTGTGCGTCATAAGTTGTTACTCAGCTATGGTCTTCGTTGCACATTTCCTGAAACTTATGGAATCGTACTTAACGGAAAAACTTCAAAGAGTTGGTTTGTGCGTTGCAGTATCCCACAAGTTCATAGTTCCATTCAGGGATCGCACATCGGATCAATTCTGTTTGTTCTTTTCATAAATGACGTCATCCAATGCTTCCAATTATCTTTCTGCTTACTATACGCTGCTGACAACTTGAAGTTTTTCGCAGTTGTGGACTGGTACTCTACCAGTCTCCAGCCGGATTTGGACAGGTTGGTCGCTGGTGCAACTCAAATCTTCTAAAATTCAATGTTACTAAGTGCAAACACATGATTTTTCACAAGATCATAAATTCTATACTGCCCATGTTACATGTATTGTTATCGTTAGTAAGCAGTGTATTCTGGTTTTTCTATTGTTGACATGTTGTTAGGAAGTAGTATTTTGGATTGTTCCTGAGCAAGACGTGTTTATTTTCATTTTACTGATTTTTACTACGTTTCTTATTAATGGGCTATTGGCACAGCAATAACATTTTTCCGTGTATAAAATCGGGTGTAATTTAAATAGTTCACGTCGTTGTTTCAGTTTCATACGAGTGCCACAGCTTCTCGGGAGGGAAAACTATGATGGCCGTGGAAAACTGTTTTATAATCGAAGGATTGACGGTACTGAGAGTGATTGATATCACAAACAGTGGTTAACAGAACACCCTGTATACAAGACTTGAAAATACTTCCACAAATTCCCATTTCACCGGGATCCATTTTAAATTGGACCCGTCCATGCTTGATTTATCGTCGCTACGCGCGCTTTTCCAGACGGCAGAACTTTTACGGCCGGCGACACGTTCAGAAACAACAACTTTTCGTACTTTGCTTTTCAACCCTTTTTTTTTTTAAAAAAAAACTCCACTATATAATAATCTAGATCGTAATTAGTTAACGTTTGACCGGTGGGTAATAATAATTAACTGGACGTAGGTTTGGGTAAATATAAAAAGTGAAATAATATGTTTTTGTTATCGCCGGCGTGCGCTCTGGACAATCAAAAAATCATTAATAAGCTCGCATTGATTAAGATATAGCGTGCGAGTGCGGGTTTAGGTTTGAATGGACGAATATTGAAATATAGTTTTTTTGCTTAGGAAGGAAATTGTTTATTGTTTCAGGAGAATGAAATATACAACTTAACACAATATGGAATTTTGGGTATTAGTCAACTGGTCCTATTGGAGCCTATGTGTCTAGTAGCCTGGTCCTGTTTGTATAACAAATAAGTCAATACTTGAAAAGTTCATTTCTGGTCATGTTATTTCCATTATTTCTTGTCAGATTCTGGGAGGGCTAAAATTGGTTTTTGCCGAATCAACAGCCGCCCCTGTGGGACTAGGAAATTCCTACTCCTTTGGGCTTGTTCTTTTTTCCACCAAAAGTTTACGATGATTTCCACCAAAAATTTACTGTTGCATCAGCTGATTTCTGTCACGTGACTCTTTGATGTCATTGGTGGAAGCACCACATATCCACCACAATTTACATAAAAGAACGCTTTGGTGGACCAAAAAGCGAAAATATATAATCTGTGCTTCTTTCAAAAAAACTGAAATGGACAATGCGAGCAAATCTGTCATTGGGCCAAGAACATTAATTGCAAAGCGAAATAGATGACTCTCCAGAGGATCTCAATTTTATTTTGCAATTTTTTTACTGAATATGATAAATCATTGTAGATAAAAGTTACGTCATCAGCTTCCTGATTATCCACCAATGAGCTAAAAAACAAATCAAAGACAGCAGTAGCTAATTTTTTAAGGTTATGTGGTCTACCAACGCAAAACCACCAGAGAAATCACAGAAAATTTCTGTTGGAGCTTGGTTGCATCAGGTTTCCACCAGATGAAATCAACCATAAATTCACCAGTAAAATAAGAACGCGGTGTGGTGGGCCATCATATTTCCACCATCAATAAAAAAACGCTTTGGTGGCATCATGTTTTCACCTGGTGAATGTCTGATGGAAAAAAGAACGCGCCTGCTGGAACAAACCTATTTGTCATATCTTATGAGAATACAGGCTTTATTGAAAAGTGCCTATAACGCGATCACCCCCAGCCCGTAACAGAGCCTCTGTAAAGAGGACCATGGACGAAGAGGAAGCAATGTCAATCGTTTCTATGGCAAACGAGCCCGCAACTGCATACGCTCTAAGAGAGAAAACAATAAAGGGTTTGAAAGCCAAGCTGGCTATATAGTAATGGCATAACTGGTCATTTTCATTCCAACCTATCAAATGTTCTCCGTGCATGCGCACTGGTCCAGGTAGGGCGTCTCAACCAATAGAAAGTCTGGATTACCAACACAATTTAGATTATTTAATGAGGAAGTTGCATTAAATTTTATTTCGATAGAAAATATATTTAAAGTGGAGCAAAATACTCAATATTTCTATATTTAAATCCTCTTTAAACTGAATCCCTAATAACTAATTAATTATTCAAGTATTCAATAACAATGGGCGCAAAAATGCTCTAAAATTGGTTATGACGTCATCGAACGATAAACAAACAAAAGTGTGGTTATGTTAACGTGAAACGTAAGCCGTCAGACGCTTGTGTTTACATCGAATTCTACCGATGGATCCACCATTGTATGTCGGTCATTATCATTTTCCATTCACTAAATAAAGATAGCTAACTCATTGGTGAAGCCACCGATTGAAATAAAAACGAGTGGAAACTTGATAACAAAATAAACCACACATGTAAATCGCACAAATAATGACATAAAACAGAATTGACAATGGATAAGACAGGGAGGGAGTACAAGGACTCGTTTTGACGCTTGGAAGGATATCGTCTTGTGACGTAATTGATTTACGACAGCGTTTTGGCGCGAAGATAATTATTTTGAATTTCTATATTTTTTTACAGAAAAACTATTAGTTGAAAATCTAAAATTTATGTGTCACTTTTTATAATGTGAAGAATTTAATAAGAGAATAAGAAAAAAATTTGCAAATTCCTTATTGTTATTACTGCCGCTTGGATTTGGTTCAACCATAGTACAGGATACTTACCTAAGCGACTCTGCCTTGTATTCCTTTTACCCGTTGAGTTACTCGGAGCGGCTCAATGTCAAAAGATTGAACGTTTCTTTTAAAAGTGCGTTAAGCACTCGACTCGCTCATAGTGCATCCCCCTTTTCCCTGATTCATCAAATTTGCCGGGGTGCAAGAAGCTCTTTTAGTTAATGTTTGTTAATATTAAATAATAATGATAACATCCGAATTGTATGTTTTGGAGTTACTCCGAGGAGCTCTAGAACGACAGGTTCGGTGTAACCCAATGTATAAAAGGAATACAGTATTATGATGTATCCTCTCCTGTTATTTTTAGTTGTGTTATAGCTCAAAGTCTATACCTGTCTCTATTTTTACGTGTAGAATAAGTGACAGATAACTTAACGTTGCTGTTAAAATAACAGAAAATTATAAATCATAGGCCTGGTGGGCTTTATTTGAAATTGATGTAACTTTGCGTACACGCAAATAACGTCATTCGGGATTGAAAATTGGTGCACGGCTTATTTGACATGCACTTTTTCATTCGCATCTGACGTCATTTGCGTCATTTTTGCGTGTGCGCCAAATTGCATCAATTTCAAATAAACCCCCCCAGGATGGCGGCAATTTTAACGCACCTAATTATAAAATATTGCGTCATGTGAAAACATAAAATAAAAAATATTTTGTAGAAATATAAAATATTCGCCCACCGTTATATACGCTACTGCCAACAGAGTTCTGATGGGAGGGGTAGGCGGTTTCGCGAAAGTCCGGCTCTGCTGCATATATTTACATTGTCTGTGTTCTTTGTCTGCACGCAGAAATATTCACCTGCGAGACTTTTGCACGAGACACGAGACTCTCGCACGAGACTTGAGACGAGACCAATAAAAGTCTCGTCTCGTCTTGTCCGAGACAGTCCGAGTCTCGTCAAAACGAGACGAGACCATGCGAGACTCTCGAAAACGAGACTCTCGTGGGAATCACTACTCAAGCCAAATTCCTCGAATTCCGCAAACGCAAAAAACGGCACAACAACAAACAAACCACAACAACCAGAAACTACTATCACTAAGTAATAAATCAGGTGCTATACCAAAATAGAAAACTCCTGCAGCAACTACCAGCATTTCCGAAGCCGCAGCTGCCAACATAACTGAAGCCGCAGCTGGCGAAGCATGCGAAACTGGATTCAAAATACCATTGAAAATAATAGGTTTCAAGAAAAACATAAAAATCCGCCAATCGGATTTCGGCGTGCCGTCGATACCGACAAACAACAGATTTGCTTCGCCCCCCTCAGATACTGAGTTCAATGACACAGCCAGTGCAATATCAGAAAACTCCTCACTAAGGAATGAACAGATTTCCAGGAAAGCCCGACAAAGCGCCCCTAGCAAGCCCAAAGCCGAAACGTTAACTGCCCCCAAGCCAGAAAAACCTCCCCTAATAGTGGTTAAGGGGAGGTTCCAAAGTCACAAGTCGTTTAATGAGCTGTTCCTGAAACTTAACATCACTAAATACTCCGTGCGATACACCAAGAACTCCACAATCGTTTACTGCGAACAGATTCAAGACTGGCTTCGAAGTTTCGAAGCAGAAGACCTAGAACACCATACTTATGCAGGAAAAACGGAAAAGAGCCATGTCTTTGTGCTAAGGGGCCTTGAAGGATACGTCAGCATCCCAGAATTGACCCAGGACCTTAAGGACAAATATGACATAAAGCCCAAAAGCATCTATAAAATGAAGACCAAGTACGAAGCAATGTACTTGGTCATCCTGGATTCTAGCTTCACCCTTAAGGTCAAAATTATACTGAAGTCCGCATAAACTGGGAAAACCGGAAATCGGAGCGCCCGGTGATGCGGCTGGGACACGCAGCCACCTATTGCAAAAGGGCACTCAAATGTGCTGGCAACCATGAAATAACCTCTTGCGACAACAACACTTCCAAATGTGCCAACTGCGGTGGAGAGCATAGAAATATAGACTAAAGTTGCCCAATCTACCTGCATAAGATCAGGCAACTAGAGCCACGCAAGAGGTATATCCCTGCTCCGCTACCTCGGTTTCAACTTCTAATGTGGTTAATACTGAGCTGGAACTGTCATGTCAACAAACAATCAACCATTACAGTCCCAGACTAGTATTTCTCAACGAAACAAAACTACTGCCTATTGACTCGTTTAAACAAAAACACTACCGAACGTATAGACAGTCCCAACGTTAGGGGCGGTGGAGTTGCCTGCCTTATACATAACAGTATCAAATATAAAAGAATTTCAAACATCAGAAAAAACATTGAATATATCACGCTGGAAATCGACAACAATTTGTGGATCTCGGGAGGCTATGCCCCCTCTAGATGTCATAAGGAGGGTGAATGACATTGGGGTCTTCTTCCCCAGAAATAGGAGAGCACTACTCATCGGAGACCTTAATGCCAGGCACACCTCATGAATAAACACCAGTAATAATAGGGCAGGCAACATTCTTTACAATTATCTGAATAACAACCCTAATATCCTAATCCACCACCCTAACACCCACACACACTACCCAAACAAAGAAATAGAGAGGGACATACGGCATCACAGGAACCAGACCTGGGATGAAGTATGTTTCCGCTCTAGAACGCCAAGATAACTCCTTGTCGAAGTTAGCAAAGAATCTTAGGCGACCAGGAATACAGAAGGCAAACCTGATCGTCAATGGTGCTAGCAACTACAAGGAAACTGACAAAGCAGAAATTTTCGCTGATTACTTTGAGACTAGTTTCAGCGAAACACCGAATACAACAAATACACACAATTACATAACGAACACGGCTGTCGCCTTTGCCAGGCAAAAATATCCTATTGCACCTACGATGCTGCAAGGTATTCTGGTAACACCACAAGAGTTGAAAACAAAAATCAAAAAACTACCTAACAAAAAGAGCCCAGGAACCGACACTATTGGAAACAATCTAATTAAACAGTTACCAAGGAAAACTATTATGCAGGTTGTACACATAATAAACGCAGTAATAACTCATCTGCAGCATGGAAACAAGCTGACATAATAGTTTTTCCAAAACCAGGAAAAGACCTTACTCTATAACAATCTTACAGACCCATATCTTTACTAAACTCACTAGGGAAAGTTGCTGAACGAATACTTTTGGACAGAATTACCCGGACAATTGACACCCTCAACTGCCTTCCACTGGACTTTCGAAAAAAACATAACACGACCCTAGCAATAGCGAAGGCGGCTCAAGATGCCTCAATCTCCTTCAATAACCACGAAAGCACCTTCCTGCTGCTGCTGGACATCGAAAATGCCTTCGATAAGGTATGGCACAATGGCTTAATATACAAATTAATGACCAAGCACAATTTTCCACTACACTTTACATCGCTCATTGTGTTATACCTTAGCAACAGGACCTTTAAAATCAAAACAGAACATGCACACTCACAAACCAAGACAATTAGAGCGGGAGTACCTCAGGGCACGGTACTATCCCCCACTCTATTCAACTTACATTGCAGATAAACCGAAAACTTACATACTTACATACTGACATAATGATGTACGCAGACGACACGGCTATCTACACTAGTGCCTTTTTCGCAGAAGATGCGAGAAGGGCTCTGGTCGACCATCTCAGCCTAATGATCTCCTACCTGCGAGACTGGAAAATCACTCTGAATTCTTCGAAAACTGAACTTTTAACATTAACCAGAAAACGGACAAACATCAAAACTGAACCACCCTTAACTATCAACAAAACAAAACAACAGTGAAATACCTGGGGGTGGTCCTTGACAAGGGCCTCTATGGCCGCCCTCAGGTGGCAAACACCTTACGAAAGGCGTACGGGACTGAAAGACTTCTGGCACCGATCATGAAACCAAACTCATACCTCAGCCCCAGAAACCGCATACATATTCACAAAACCATTATACGACCAACATTACTCTACACTGCCCTCGCCTGGAACTATATCAGCAACTCCCAAAAATTCATACTGCAACGATACCAAAACCGGATATTAATATAGCACTTTCACTCCCCATGGACACCAGAATAGTTGAAGTACATAAACTCGCGGAAATCGATACAATTCTGAAGTACTTCAACGAGGTGTCCATGAAATTCTTCGCGAAAACCATTCACGGACCTGTACTGACCAGAGACCTGGCGACCCTCAGACATGACTCTCAAAACTGAGTAACGCATCGGCCCGGTACACCACCGACTGACTGCCAATCTATTACCAGATACCCTGACCAGGATAGCAGAAAATGCGAAAATAGAGCGAAACGGTAAAATAGCGCAAGGATGTGCGAAACCTTTTCACACAAACGAGAAGAAGGCTTTTTATAACTGGTTTTCCCTTCAACAAATCACGGTAACTACGGAATGACATACAGGACTATAATTTGACATAACCGCTTTTAAGTTGAAACTGGAATTAGCCTATAAAGGGCCCAAAAATCCTCAGTAACGCCCTAGTAAAATCCTGGTTGCCACTACAACCCCTGCTTATGAATAGATTTGTTAGTCTATTTAAGTAATAAGTAGGTTAAGGTAGTTTTAAGATTATGATGTAAATATTGTAAATAAATAACTATTCTGATTCTGATTCTGACAATATAGAATAACTTGGGTATTAGCCAACTGGTCCTATTGAAGCCTATGTGTCTAGTAGCCTGGTCCTGTTTGTATAACAAATACGTCAACTTGAAAATGTTATATGTGTGATTTTTTGTGAATATCATAAATTTGACAATGTTAACATGAACTGTCATTAAAGCACTTGTTGTTTTCTTTTCTCCTAAAGTAATCGATAGAGATGTTAGTAACTCATATTTTTTTACAGAGTCCCACTACCCTCTGACAACTTGAACTACTTGTAATATTTCCCAAAAATAAACTTATTCACGCTACACACAATTCCATTATTCCTTGTCGGACTCTGGGGGGACTAAAATTGGTTTTTGCCGAATCAACAGCCGCCCCTGTTTCAGTCGTTTTATCTGTTGCCATTGCGGCGTGCCCGGATATTGCAGAACGGGCCCCACATTTTATTGCATGCACACTTAATGGCATTTCGGTTCCAACCCTGGAATAAATGGCGGAGCGAAACGGAATATATGCGGGATTAGGTTTTTGCGGAGGCATTTAAAATGATGTAGGCTCGATCCTTTCGAAAAAAAAAAGAAGCTTCGATTTTGATTTATGACGTATAATTTATGGGACAACAACGTCGTAAAAATTCTCGGGACATGCAACATTGTTTTTTTTTTGCTCGATCTGTTTACGTGTGATGCCCCCCTTTTTCCAGGTTTTTTCCCCGAATATATCTACTGGGAGCCATAGGAAACTAGTCGACTGGAATAAAGGCCGCATTCGATTTTTCGCGGCGACTGAATAAGCCATTTTAAGGAATTTTCGTAAAGGAGACCGTTATATTTCAAATCCGTCCTCTACAATGTAGATTTAACCATTCTGAATCTCTCTATACAACGTGGATTTGAATAGAAATTCCAAATCGAAAACCTGAAAACTATTTTATATTGAGAGTTTTCTTAGCTCTCGATAATTGACATGCAACAACTTCCAGAGTGCAATAGCGCAAAAACTATTCGACATGAATAGTTTTATGGAGCTTCATCTTGTAACTTGTTTCGTTAGTTTTCAAATTAAAATTAAATGTTGTTGTTTGACTTCTGAACTAGATAATTCAGGCAATATTCAATATAAATATAAACTTTGGAATGGAAAATTGAACTCTGGCTGCAGTAGGTAAATTTAGGATTTGCATGAAATGTGGAAACAGATACTCAACATAACCTTGATTGAGTCTTTTTTTCTCCTTTCAAGTACTACTAGCTCCATCTCTATATTAGGTGCATCAAGATCTGGTACTTATTAAGTCTGGAAGCTCTAAAGTTTGTGCAAAAACTATCCTTCCGCCTCCATTACCCAGGTTACTATTATTGGAAACATTCTGGGGACCGACTTGAAGATAAAACTATATGACGCATAGGGAATTTATCGCGCGACACTAATCTATGATTATTGAGGTCGCGATAGAGGCTCCCAACAGTTTTTATTGAGATGTGTCAGCTTCGAAGGAGTCGACCACTATACTATCGCGTGACTAGATGCCTTTTCGGAGCCGCTGATTTGGTAAACTAACCGACAACAAACAAAAAAAAGTCCATCGGGCGGCGCGAAAAACTATATTCCACGGGATGGAAATTAATCGGCGAAGAGCGTAACTAGGGAGTAGGGCAAGAAGTCCCCTAATTTGATTATGCTCAGACACCAGCCTTTACTTTGAAAGCGCGGCGCCCCCTTCCTTTTCCAAATTAATAACGGCAACAGTCGCTTTTGTGCCGCTTTTGGGCTTTTGTAGTCGGCGGTGGCAAATTTTAAAGGAAATGGGTTAATGGTCGTCGATTTTATAATGGCTTTATTGAATAATATTGTTTTTTACTGAGCGTAATCATGCCTAGCAGTACTCAGCGTTTGTGCTTGGGGGTGGTTCTAAAGCGGCACTCACACCAGCGTTCGATTTTAGGTTGCGTTTTTTGTAGCTTGCATGCTGATGTTCAGGGTCCAGATAATAAGTAGCTTTGCTCCATATCTATTGCGTTGTTGTCAATCTTTGTAAGCTTGTTATGGACTAAATTAGTTATCATTTTTGTTTTTTCAAAATTAATCTAGACAGGCCTACCTTTTTTGTAGTGTCTGTCAGGTCTTGGATCATAATATTAGTCTTTCGTAAGTTGTCGGAAATGAGTACAATATTGTCCGCGAATCTGAGGTGGCTAAGTGTTTCCCCGTCAATGTTAATACCTCTGTTCCCCCACTCTAAAATCTAAAGTCATGCTGTAGGACAGTGATGGATAGTTTGGACGACAGAGTGTCACCTTGTCTTATGCCTCTTTTCAATTTAAGTTTTTGTGTACGGCAGTGTAAGTTGTCCGTTATTGTGACGTTTTTTTCTTTATAATATCTGTGTATCTATAATCGATTCAGCATTCTTTCAATGCTTCGATGATGGAAATCGACCAAAATCAGAACGAAAAGTCTGTTATATTCGACAGACTTTTCGATGAGGTTTTTTAAATATTGGAGGTGATCGTTGGTTCTTTTGGTTGGTAGAACTCGAATTTTGATTCTAGCCGGTCTGTTGAAATTTTGATATATAGCTTGTACAGGTGGTTATGCAAGCTAATTGGTCTGCAATTTTCCAAGCTTGTTTAATCTCCTTTTTTATGGAGTAATAGTAGTTGAGTTGCGATATCCTGGTTACACAGGCACAAATTGTTAAGTTCCAAGATTTTATTCACCTAAATTGGCCCACCAAGTTATATAGCCTCTGTTACCATGAAGTCTTCTCCAGGAGCCCTTTTATTTTTCATTTTATGAAGAAGGTGATGTAATGCTTCCTGAGAAATGCCGGGTATGTCTTCGGAGACTTGGCTTTGTAACTTTTGCAATGGTTCTTCTCCTGCTAGGTTTGTTTGATGTTAGGGACCGGAGTTGACCGATGCCACTTATGTTAGGAACGTGGAGTTTCCCGCTGGCTTCAATGTAGTATTCTCGGATTATTTCATTATTAAAACAAGAAAGCCCCCGGTGCCGACCAAATACCAGCGGTGATATATAAAGCTCTCGTGAACCAAAACCAAACAATGGAAAACTTAAAATCCTTTTTCAATTTAATCTGGACTAAGGGCGAAGTCTCTTAAGATTTCCGAGACAAATTTATAATTAATCTATTCAAGAATAAAGGCAGCGCTGCTGACTGTGGAAACTACAGAGGTATTTCGCTGCTCTCTATTGGCGGAAAAATTTCCACAAGGGTTATGGCAACCAGATTGTCAAAATATGTAGACCTCATTCTACCAGAGACACAATGTGGGTTTAGACCAAACAGAGGTAGCACAGATTTGATTTTTACCCTTAGACTGCTCCAGGAAAAGGCCAAAGAACAGCAATTACAATTATGTATGGCATTTATAGATTTGTCAAAGGCCTTTGATTCTATTAACAGGAAATCATGGCGCGCTTTGGCGTACTTTTAAGGTTCTTGAAGGTATGCAAGAGTCTCCATGAGAAGAACTGGGCAAGAGTTTTAATAGATGGTGAACCCACTGACAAGAGTTAGGCAAGGGTATGTACTTGCCCCAGTTCTTTTCAATATATTTGTCACTGCGCTAGCCATAATGGTAGACATCAAGCTAGAAGTACGAGGTATAGCAATTAAGTACCAATTTGACGGAAACCTCTTTAATCTCAAAAGGCTCAGAGCCAAGGCTAGATCGAAAAATATCACCGATTTACAGTATGCTGACTATTGCGGTTTGTTGGCTGAGTCATCTGAACAGCTGCAAATAATCCTCGAAACCTACACGTGGGCCTACGAAGCTTTAGATCTGAAAATAAATATTAACAAAACCAAGATAAGGATCACGCCCCCATCAGTGCACGTTGGAGTACGTAGATCACTTCAACTATCTTGGTAGCATAGGAAACAACAAAGGAAACATCAATGAGGAAATCCAACATCGCACATCGCAATAATAGTGCTACTGCAGCTTTTTGGGGACTCCACTAAGGTCGCTGTGTATAGAGCGAGTTATTCCAGTATTAACATAATAGCTGTGAAAACTGGGTGCCATACAGAAGACACATTAAAGCTCTAGAGCGTCTTCAACAGAGACAGCTACGTCAGATTATGCACATACGATGGTTTCATAAAATATCAAACATAGAAGGGGGGCTAAGTGTAAAAGCATCTCGAGCATTGTTGCACAAGGCCGTCTCAGGTGGGCAGGTCACGTGGCTCGCATGCCTGAAAATCGTCTACCCAAATGTGTCCTCTATGGCGAACTTGCGGAAGGCCGACGCAAACAGGATGGTCAATTGAAGCGTTTTAAGGATGTCTTCAACAACAATCTGAAATCTATCAACATTCAAGGTAATTGGGAAGATCTTGCGTAGGACCGTAACGAATAGAGGAGAATTGTTGCTACATTCACAGAAGACACAGCAAATAGGCAGCGTCGGAATATTCCAAGAGAAAATTATGAATGTCCGGAATGTGGAAGAATAATAATATCTTCTAGAATTGGTTTATTTAGCCACAGGCGTACACACAGAAGATAAAGACTTTAATCTGTGGTTGTTAACACTATCTTCAGTGGCGTAACTTCAGAATTTGGACCTGGGGGCAGAGTGGTTTGACGAGGCCCTGTTTGTCTAAAGGTCCCCACATTCCGTTATTTTTCATTCGTTCGAATCACTGCTAAATCATAGAGCTGTTTTGCCCACACACTATGTGAATCCCATACTTATCTTCAGTCGCTTATGCACGATGGACAGAAGAAAATTATTAGCAGTGGCGGTGGCAGGTTCGGTTTTAAGATAGTAATATTGTCACGAGCCTATTTTGCTGTGACTCGGGGTTTGGGATCTTTTGGGGTTTTAATGAATTAAAACAATAATCCAACTCCCAATGTAAATATCAATTTTCATCAAAGAATTAAAGTTATTCCGCAGGATCAATTTGAACTTCTTGACCCTCCAAGAGACGACCATGAAAAGTTTAACCTAAAAACACAACTAAGACTTGATCACTTGACACTTTTAGAAAAATCCAAAATTTTACCACTTTGTCACGAATTCAAGGACATCATGTACCATGAAGACTGTGACTTGACATTCACTAGCCAAACAAAGCATGTGATAAGAACAAAAGATGACTGACCTATTTACGTAAAATCTTATAGACACCCCCCAAGTATAAATCAAGAAATCCAAGCCCAAATTCAAAAATTACTCGACAACAAAATAATTCGCCTTTCGATTTCTCCTTACTCTGCCCCAGTCTGGATCGTTCCAAAGAAACCAGACGCTTCTGGCAAACGGAAATTTAGGATGGTGATCGACTATCGTCGACTTAACGATGACGTCACTATTGAGGAAAAGTATCCGCTTCCCAGAATCGAGGAGATCTTAGACAGTCTCGGCAAATGTACCTATTTTTCTACCTTAGACCTGGCCCAGGGTGTTCATCAGATTGAAATGCATCCCAATTCAATCGAAAAAACAGCATTCACTGTCAATAACGGCCACTATGAATATCTGCGCATGCCGTTTGGCCTTAAAAACGCGCCCGCAACCTTCCAAAGGATGATGGATGAAGTCTTGAGAGATTATCTCTACAAATTCTGCTTCGTTTACATGGACGACGTTGTTATTTTTTCCAAATCTCTTTCCGAACACCTGGATCATATTCGAAAAATCTTTAATTTATTCAGAAAAGTAAATCTAAAAATCCAACCATCCAAGTCAGAATTCTTATCAAAAGATCTTAGGTCATATAATAACTCCTGAGGGAATAAAACCCAATCCATCAAAAATCGAAGCAATCCAAAAGTACCCCATGCCAAAAACACAAAAAGAAATCAAAGCTTTTTTGGGATTGGTAGGTTACTACAGAAGATTTATAAAGAATTTTTCAAGAATTACGTTTCCAATCACAAAATGTCTTAGAAAAGGCAGCGAAAAGTGTATTGGTAACACGGATTACCAAGAAGCCTTTTCAAAATGCAAAGAACTAATTAGTAATTCCCCCGTTCTTCAATATCCCGATTTCAGCAAACCATTCACACTGACGACCGATGCTTCAAATATCGCCATAGGTAGCGTCCTATCTCAGAACAACCACCCCATTGCATTTTACTCACGTACTCTAAATTCTGCTGAGAAAAATTACTCCACTATCGAACGCGAGCTTCTCTCGATCATTAATTCCGTCAAGCATTTTCGGTGCTACTTATATGGGCGTCAAGTTTACTGTCGAAACAGATCACAACCCTCTGGTATGGCTCACAAAGGTCAAGGAACCCAATGCTCGTCTTATACGTTGGAAATTACAACTCGAAGAGTTTAACTTCGAAACCAAATACAAAAAAAGGTAAAGAAAATGTCTGACGCATTATCACGCATCGAACTTAACACCAACGAAACAAAGAAAAACAACAGCAATGATGCAGAATCGTGCATTCCTAACGCCGATGAAACAGTCGCCGATCTCGCCGAATTTGACCTTATGGACTACGTCCTTAATTAAAAATACAAAGAAGTCGAAAACGAAAAACCCCAAGACACTGCAACACCCACAAATCCAGAAGGGAATGACGACAATTCCGACATTACAGTACACTCGAACAACGATACCCAAGGAAAATACTTACCAATTTCCGAATTACCCTCAAATTATGCTACGAATCGCCTTGTAATAGACTTCGGCGATAATTTCAAGCACACTTTTTCCAAACTTTCAGAAAAACCACCACTTTGTAAGAATTTGCAAAGAAGAAAGACAGGAACACATTATAAAAATCATTAAAGAAATTATAAAGCCTGACCCCACTTTTACGATTTTTATACCTAACCAAGAGCTGAAAATAGAATTCCTAAGAATAATTTCCGCAAATCTAAATAACTCAGCAAAACTAATAATGTCGAATACTTACTTAACGGATGTCCCCAGTGAAGAACAACAAAGAGAAATAATTGCAAATTACCATAAAAACAATCATAACGGCATCAATGAAACTTATAACCATCTGAAACAAAAGTACTACTGGCCTAAACTGAGAGACGCAATAACAAACTATGTAAACGTCTGTGAAATCTGTCTCCAAGGAAAATATGAAAGACATCCATATAAAATCGCGTACGAAGGTCCATTGCTTGCAGAGAAACCCTTCAAAACAATTCACTTAGATATCTTTCAATTTTCACAATGCCAATTTCTCACCATCATCGACTCTTTCTCAAAATACGCCCAAGCCTACCACATACCTGATAAAAATTCTATCACTATACTCAGCAAATTGAGACACTATTTTTCACACCATAACCTACCTCAAAAGATCGTCTCCAATCAAGGGAAGAAATTCCAAAATAACGTTTTTAAAGAATTTTTTCAACTTTTTAACATTGAAGTCCACTATACAACTCCCGGAAATTCATCTTCCAACAGCCCTGTTGAAAGACTTCATTCCACTATTCTGGAAAAACTCAGAATACTGAAAATGCAAAATCCAGAGGAAACCCCTCAAAATCTTATGATTTCAGCGATTTTAATCTATAACCAAAGCATTCATACGACCACAGGTCATTCCCCATTCTCTATCCTATATGGTCCCTATATTAATGAGTCCACTATAAACAATGACCTAACACTTTTCGAGCAATATAATGAGAAACGGAAAAAGGAGTTGCTACCATTTCACGATCATATTTTCAAAACCACATACAACAGACAAGTACACAATACACAAAAACAAAACAAAAACATCGAGGAACCCCCAAACATAAAAACAAATCAAACAGTATTTAAAAGGAATCCCCTAAGAAATAAAATAAACCCCCAATATATTAAAACAAAAGTAACGGCAGTGGATAGGAATAAAATAACAGGCATTTCCAAAAAACAACCCGTAACCACGCACATGAGGAAATTAAAAAGAATCAGAAAAAATCCTGTTTCTTTTCAGCCTCCCGATCCTGATCCTGCAGGCTCATGTGAGCCCTTACCAGGCCCTTCAGGTCTACAAACTTCCTAATAATGGTTACTATGAAGAAGAAGTGGCAATATCCCTTACCATTAGTTATTATCATACAACGTATATACCCTTTAATATTCTAGCATTAAGTTTACATTATCTCAACTAACTAGTAATGTTCTAATATTACAGCATTTAGTGAATAATCAAAATAACAACTTTACAAAGACACAATTTTCCCATTTATCTAAAACATTAAACAATGCAAAATTGAATGTCTTTGAACCTAATCGCAAGAAACGCGGTCTAATGAACTTTATTGGTACTGGTATCAAGTTCGTCACGGGAAACCTAGACAATAACGACTTAGAGACCATTACCGAGAATTTAGAAATTATTAAACACAACCAATTAAATACCATGCATAAGATAAATAACCTCAGTTCATTCGCAGGAAATATTATGAATAAGTATCAAGAGAACATAAAAATTTTAAATCAAAATTCAGAAAGTATTAGGTCTGAGTTTTCAAAAATTAACAGCGATATAAATCTAATATTATCCATTGAGGATCAATATATCCAGATAACGAGCCTGAATCACATCTTAGAAAAACTGTTAAGAATTTTCTCCTTTGCACATTTAAGGACGTTAGACCTTGAAATTTTGAGCTTAGAGGAAATTAATGAAATTTGGCGATATTTAAACCTACACCACCCAAAAAACACCCTTTGGCCCATTAAGCATATTTAAGAACTAAGTCTTATTTGCAAAACCGGTCATTTAATATTAGACGAAATGGCAATTCTCGCAATTAAAATACCAATATTTGAAAAGAATGTATGTAACTTGAAGTTTATCTACCCTATACCAAGTAATGAGTCAAAAATTTTAATTAGTCCTAGCAAATTTTACTGTGACGATTTATGGTATAGAAAATGTGAACAAATTAATTCAAGATGGGTATGTTCTGATCCACTCATCAACAGCTGTTTTTTACCAAATAATTGTCAATACGCTATTATGCAAAATAATTATCAAGTTCATGCGTTAACTTATAAAAACTCACTATTGTTTTGTTCAAAAAATTCCGAAATAATCTACGAAAACTGCTTTCAGTTTCAAAAATTAAATGTACAGAATTGTTCTCTTATACAAAGCCAATGCGACGTTATAATCAATCATCGCAAATATTCATTAGCTGTAAATAATGTATCTATTATACAATATCCTGAAACCCTCAATCTTCAAACAACAAACTTCTCCATTAATCTTCAAATCAAACACCTAGAGGACCCAGCGAAGATCCAAGAAGACCTTTTAGATCGTATAAACTTTGAAGAACTCACTCCTCAAACACAAAGTTACTATTATTTTATGTTTACTACTGTATGTATTATCCTTATATATAGTATTAGCATAGCTCTGTACCAGTGGAGGAAACATAGATACCTTAAGGCCATTCCTGTGAAGACACTCCAGAAAATCATCAACGAGGACGTTGAAAAATCTGAGGGTGGAGGAGTCATATCCCTAGAATAGCTATTTATTGCTGATTATGCATTTATACCTTATATATACGATTGTTGCAATAATTAACATTAACATTATTCCGTGTCAAAGCTAGACTTGCTGTTCGGGTGATTGTTCACCTTAGAATTAGTTACGATTAAGGCATTCCTGTAACGTAGTTTAGGACTTAGTGAAAATAAAATCTTTTTTAAAAGAAACTCCGAGGATCTCTTCATTTAACTAGCTGATAGTATTTTTAAAATTTTTAGAACCAAAGATGTTGGAGACGGCTCAACCAAATATAGACAAACTATATAGTTTTGGAATCGGGAAATTGTGCTCTTCAAGAATATAAAACCAAATATAGCGCATCCCATTTGAAAAAAGCTGAAAGCATGCAATATTTCACATTTCTGATATTTAATTTTTGTTTCTGACCATGGATTCTAAAAATTTAGCCAATACTGTACAACTTTTGTATTTACAGCTTTCATCTACCTGTACAGGTAAAGGCTGTAGGTGGGGTGTCAATATATAAAAAAACCACCCTGTATAACATCATTTTCTGAGAGATTGTTTGTAGAAAAATCAAATTAAACTTAATTATATTCCTACTAAAGCGCAAACAGCTGATATAGGTATTTACAAAGGCTGTTACTCCTCAGAAATTTTACTATTTCTGTAGCAAATTGAATGTAACAAACCTGTATTGATATTTTCGTTTAATTTTTTCAAGAATTGTATTTTGGTAATAAGTTAAGTTTTTTCATGTTTTTTCTGCATCGATGGTGGGACAAGGTTCATAATTCTATTTCTAAGCGTCAAATTCACTTCCAAGTTCTTTTTTTTTTTTGATAAAAAGACCAAAGTCAATAAATCCTTGAAGGTTTGAAGTCATTTTGGGGATTCAAAGTATCAGTACAAGCTTTCAAAGGTAAGCAAAGAAGAATTTTACATGTTTTTCCTGGAAGTGTTTATGACAAGTAACTTTGTAGGTATATTCATTAGAAAAGTCAAAATTTTCACTTTTTGGCCCTTCAAAATCTCTCAACTTTGATATCTCTGTATGTACCTGTGAGGGATATTAGGACAACATTTCCAGGAATTGTATCTCTTATTAGGCCGGGTTTATGGCTTATTCATTTTCAGATAAGCTTACTGGTAACTATCTGCAAGATAAATTTACCGATCTATAATCCTATTGGTCGGTGGATAACTGGCCGATCACTGGGATTACAGATTGCGTTTTTATCCGTCAGATTGCATAGAGTTTATCAGAAGGTGAACAAATCGGCCCTTAATATGCTACAAAAACTTTTATATCAAATAATATAATTCTATTTTTGAGACTCAGATCTTGTTTCATTTGATAAATTGATCCTAATTAACAAATTCTGTGGAAGTTTGAAATCACTAGATTGCTCACAAACTTTCAAAGATGATTTACCAAAAATTTCATAAGTTTCTGTGAATCGATGTGACCAAAAATTTCGTATTTCTATTTCTGAGTGTCACATTCACTCCCAATTTGTTTTGTTTGATAAAAATACGTGAGCGCGCAGAACTGAACCATTTTTCCTCATTTAAATCACGCGTAAAGATCGCAACAATTCAAATTTTCAAGGTATAAAAATAATGCCGAAGAAAATCTTTTGTAAAGCTTGAATATCAAGAACAGAGTCAGAATAGAAGACTATGAAATTGGACAGAAACTTTCTAGTAGAAAGGATATAAGATCAGTGAACTCCAAGACAGATTCTGGACTTGATGCCCATAGAGAGGAAAACCAAGAACATTCTGGATCTGGAAATCAAGACTAACATCAGAAAAGCATATTGATAATGATCAAGGAAGTTAGTAACTTAAATTAGAACAGCTTTTTCTGATGTTTGAGTCAAATTGCAGAGCCTCAAAAGATAGTCCATACTTCTAAAAAATAATCAATTTCTTACCAGGTCTATTGGTTAAAGCTGTATAACAAAGGGGCGCAACAGCCCCCTCAGTAGGGCTGTCGGGGTGCTCTTCCTCTTTTTGGTCCCACAATTCATTTTCGTTGGTTATCTGATACTTGTTGCCCTTTTTCACCATGTAACAACGCGGCATGACGAGCGTCTATAAAATAGACAAAATTTTCGAATTTTAAATAACCCACCGACGAAAAAAAAAACTAAGTCCTCAGTTTAAACTATCGATCGCAGTGTCCCACTCACGATACAGAAAACACAGGTGGTTGAAACATTAAAACCAAAGCAACAAGTTAGCGAGGCCACTGGTTGAACATTACCTTGTAAAACTGATTGTTTATGAGTATAAACTAAAAAAATCGGTCACTTTTTGAATACAAAACTTAAGTTTTTTCACTTTGGCTTCAACCCCTTGCCGCCTACGCGTTAGCTATGGATAGGATATTTCCAGAGATCACTTCGTTCAAAATTCGAGCGATTTACCCACGAAAACCAAAGATCCGTTCAAACCGTCAAACTTGAGCTTAAACCACAACGAAAAATACACGTTTTTTAGGCACTTTCATAGCTACATGAACCCGGAAAAGTTGATTGCAGTGCTATGTTGATTGGGGGAGGAAAAATGTACGAGGGGTGCGCGCGCTTGCGCCAATAATGGCCAGATTTCTGGATCAATAACTGAAAAACTACCACCTGTTACGAGTGAGGGACGTAAAATGAGAGGGTCGGGGTCGGAACTGGTTTAAAAACGGGGGGTCGGAAGAGTTCGATGCAATTAAGATCGGTTGGTAGGTACCGGAATGCTAATTAGTACCTGAAGATTCTTGGAAGATTACAAATCATTTATGCAGATGATGTTTTAATTATTCATGAAAGAATTGGATCTTGACACTTTTAGGTAAAGGTTTATTGCAAAAACGTAGTTTAAATGAATAATTCCAGAAAATATTGATTTTGATGGTCAACGATTATGCAGAATTCATTTTCTCAAAGTATCAGGTATTCATTCATAAATTGATACCTGACATATTTGGCAGATAAATATCTTGAAACCAAAAAAAATAAATAAAAACAGCTACGAAAGATGAAACGCCAAAGATATTTGACTGTTAATTTTCAGAGGGGTTTGATTCAAATAGTGTATTAAATATTTATGTGAAATTTACTGAACCAGGAAACTAGAAAAGTTATCGGTACGAAGTTTTCTCCAATTTTAGATCTCGATTGGGGCTTCAAAAAAGGTTATTTGGGGTACCGAGCCCTGAGGCTTCATTTTCGAGATAATCGGCTTTGAATGTTTTCCAAAATTTGAGATAAAGTTTCAACTTTGAGGCTCAACATCTCAAAAACTATTTAAGATAAATGATTCAAGTTTATTTTATATCAGAGAGTATTTGATTCTGATTAAGAATATATAAATATACATTAGAATTTGTGGAATATTAATTGAGTAATGAGCGATTTTGTGAAAGGGTTGCAGGAACAGTTTCGGAATTTTTGGTTAAATGAAAATGTTCAAAGGACCCCGCAATATTTAAATGGAAATTGGTTACCCGTGATATTTGGATGAAATTTAAATATGCCATTGGGAATGCCGTAAGCAACATTTTTTACCATGGGCACAACCCTGTATATATGACAGGTGAAGCGTGGTTAGCTGTCAAATATTGGAATCTGATATCCAAAAGCAGAGTAACTATGGCAGATTTTGATGAACAAAAAATCTATTTCCACTAAGTCGAAAAATGTCAACCGTTTCAACACCTGTCAAAACCCTGCCAAACGGCAGCACTCATCTTTTCAAGATTTCAATATTTTATGCTGTCATTTGATATTTTTAACTTAAATGTAAATTCTGAATTAAAAAATTGAAAAAAAAAAATGACAGCTGTCAAAATATGACGTGCATGAATTTTGTTCAATGTTTTATCACCAATAAACTACATTAAAACGAGAAAGGATCAAATTAGAGTATTTTTTTCTACTAAAACAAATGACAGGTTTTGACAGTTCTGTCATTTTTTTTCAATTTTTGATTTTAGAATTTACATATAAGTTAAAAATGTCAAATGACAACATATAATATTGAAAACTGGAAAAGATGAGTGCTGCCGTTTGGCAGGGTTTTGACAGGTGTTGAAACGGTTGACATTTTTCGACTTAACTTGGTCGACTTAGTGGAAATAGATTTTTTGTTCATCAAAATCTGCCATAGTTACTCTGCTTTTGGATATCAGATTCCAATATTTGACAGCTAACCACGCTTCACCTGTCATATATACAGGGTTGTGCCCATGGTAAAAAATGTTGCTTACGGCATTCCCAATGGCATATTTAAATTTCATCCAAATATCACGGGTAACCAATTTCCATTTAAATATTGGGGGGTCCTTTGAGGTTCAATTGCTCAGAAAGTATTTGAGCTATCAAACTCAATGTTAGACTGTTTTCTAATTGAGACCTGCTTTTTCGATTAGAAAAGTCAATATTCTGTAAATATAAAAAATAAAAATTTCGAAATTACCTCCTTTGAATTCCTATTTCAAAATCTTCAAGCTTCAATATCTTGAAATCTGTCAGGATCAAAATTTTTGAGAATTATAGCTCTTATCAACCTCTAAAAAATCTGTTTTGGAAAATATTTTCAAGATTACAGTTTTTGAGAAAATTGAGTTTGAAGTTTTTGACTAAATTTCGACTAAAATTTAAATTTGAGGCTCAAATGCTCAAAATGTACTTAAGCTATCAAACTCAGTTTAGCATAGATTTATAGAGAATTTAATGGTCTTCTCAATAGTGTATAGTTTTTTTTTTATTTTTTCAAATTTTAATAAAAATATTGGCAATTTTTCTTAGCCTTGTCATGACTTTTTTAAAAATTCAGAACCAAAAAATGAAATTTTCATTTTGATTATATTTGTCTTTGAATTGGTCATTTGGAAATGATGTTAGGGTTTTTTTTTCAACTAATTTGGAGCCGCTCTATCGATTGAAAAAATTCGAAAAACATAACAAATTAAAATTTCGATTTTTTTCAAAGGGTTTTGTATGTTTTAAAAAAATCTATCAATGCCAATCTTGCAGGTCTGCATCAGGTACAATGAATAATTAAAAACCTAAATCTCATAGTGAGTGGTAGAGTACCTAACCGAACTAGCCTGCTGTACTACCGGGATTTGCAGAAGAGTTAAGGACTGAACATTGTATTATATTAACAGGTTTGTACCACATAATTAGTTAATACAAGTTAATAATAAAATAACAATAACACATGGTGTCAGGTTGACTGGATGAGTGCATTTTCCGTGTTGGATTGCTGTTTCATTACGAAAATTGGGAGTTTTTAGTGTTAACCTATTCAATAACAATGAAAATGGCCGAGTTGATGTTTAGACCGCCTGAACCACTGAGTTTAGAGGCAAACATTGCGGAAAACTGGAGGCTTTTCAAGCAAAAATTTGAGAATTTTATGGTGGTTACGGATTTAAGTGATAAGGATGAAAAAAAGAAATTAACCATCTTTCAAAACCTCATTGGTGATGATGCCTTGGAACTG
Source organism: Ceutorhynchus assimilis (assembly GCA_917834065.1). Taxonomy (NCBI): domain Eukaryota; kingdom Metazoa; phylum Arthropoda; class Insecta; order Coleoptera; family Curculionidae; genus Ceutorhynchus; species Ceutorhynchus assimilis. Next base: position 5,995,774 of record OU892289.1, on the reverse strand, counting down.
TTCAACAGTTTTGATTAGTGTTTCACAAGACAAGATTTCTTGTCTTGCTGGGCCTATTCTTGTCTTGTCTTGCAAAACAAGACAAGAAATGAAATTCATTCTTGTCTTGCCCGACTCTTGCAGAAAAAAATCTTGTCTTGCAAACAAGATTTCTTGCAATTTCTTGTTCTTGTATTATTTGTTTTGTGACGTCATAGCAAGAGTCTTGCTTGCAAGAGTCTTGTTGCAAGATTCTTGCTGCAAGACTCTTGCATCATTCATTACGTTCAAAAGCGTTTCGGGGGCGTGTGTGGTAGCAAAACACGACAATTTTCCACCATGCACACACGTCGGTTTTGGAGCGACGTTTTTCATCATAGTTTGGAGGGCTCTTAAGATTATGATTGGTGTCATTGTCATTGATAACGTGGTTGCCATCTTTCCTGGTTTAAAGCCTTTTCTTTTCGAGGAAACAGATTCAAAAAGCCTTTTTTCTACAAACATCACTAAAAGGGTCATTTTTAACGGATGTTGTTAGTGTCTAAAATACCATTTTATGACACTGGTGTTAAAAGTGATTACTTTTAGCACTGAGTGCTAAAAGTAATCACTTTTATTGGAATTGTAGAAAAACTAGTGTATGATATTCGTGCTAAAAGTGACATTTTATTTTGAGAAAAGGGAAGTTTGGGACACGACGCCGAAGTCGGAGTGTTCCATCCCTTTGAAGAAATAACTATTTTCTACGCACTGAGTGCGGAAAAGTAGAATACCTGAAATTCTTAGGTACACAGGTACTTACAGGCATACAGGTACACTACAGGTACAGGTACGAAAAAGTGCAAAAAATATCTTAAATTGATAAATATGTAGGTTATAATATTAACTTTCATCTCGTAGAAAAAATAGTGTTCCTAACTCTCGCGGAATGTCTCTTTTCCGCACTTGATTGCTTGCCGAACTCTTCTGCGCGTCGTTCGGCAAACTGCAATCGCGTGCGGAAAAGTGGTACTTTCCGCACTAGTTAGGAAATATACTGTTAAAACAGTTTCAGCTCTAACGTCACTATTTTATGCACTACAATGCTAACAGACCTTAAGAAAAATTCGACTTGATTCTTTGACGGTTGAAAACGAAAAGGCCTTCACATTGAGCTTAAATTCAATTTTGTGTGTGCAGTGTCGTTGTCCATCATGATCAAAAATTTTCCTAGCCATACTTGCTGCATGAACTGTTAAAAACTGACATCTGTTTGAGTGTTTTGAAACTAGAATTTCAAAACGTTTTGTCGCAGAAAAATGCCTTGAACATTACAAACTGACATGCTGACATTTTTATCTCGTTGTTAACTGCCAAAATTACTTCAAAAATATGCAGAGAAGGAGACTTCATTTTTTTGCAAGATTTCTTGCAAGATTGCAAGAGTCTTGCAGAATAATTTCTTGTCTTGCTTGGCAACTTCTTGTCTTGTCTTGCTTTGCAAGACAAGAAATTTAAGAGAGTCTTGTTCTTGCAGCAAGAACAAGACAAGAACAAGAAATTTGCAAGAATCTTGTGAAACACTAGTTTTGATGATGCAAAAAAGGCAACCTTGGACTTGGTGCTGGATGAATTTGAAAATTATTGTGCACCCAAAGAAAAAATAATATTTTTGAAAGGTTTCTGTTTAATAGTATCATTCAGAAGGAAGGGCAGAATTTTGACTCATTTTTAACCGAATTAAGAAAGGGCATAAAGCACACAAAGTATAAGGATCCAGAAGATATGATAAGGCACAGGATTGTGATTGGAGCTGTTAATAAAGAGGTTCAAGAGAAGCTTCCCAGGGAGCCTAATCTGACATTAGCGAAAGCCATTTTGTTTTGTAGGTCGATAGAAGCGAGCCGAACGCATTCCAAGGCATTGCAGCAAGAACATAATGTTGCAGTTCATGCAGTGCAGAATCAGAATAAACGTTCCAGAAACATGTAAGAAGTGCCAACGAAAAAATAATTTTGCTACTGTTTGCCAGAGCAAAAAGAGTGTTCATGAAAAAATGGAAAATGTGCACGAGCTTGTTCAGGAATATCAGGGAAGTGACAGTGAGGAAGAGTTTTTTGTAAGTGCAATTACAAAGCAGATTGATGTGCTTGGAACAGAAACGGGTAAGTCACTGAATAAAAAAATGTGGCTCAAAAAAATTGAAGTTGAAGTCAGAAATATTCAATTTAAACTAGATACTGGTGCTGAAGTTAATGTACTTCCACTTCATTATTTGGATAGTTGGCTTAGTAAACAAGTAGAGAAAACTAATGTCACTTTAATCGCTTATGGTGACAATAGTTTTAAGATAAAACCAACAGGTGAAATCAACCTAGAATGCAAGGTGAATAATAAACAAGTGAAAATATCATCTGAGGGAATTTTTCAAGGGCACATAAAATTGTTTTGAAAAAAGAGGCTGTCCCTCATGTGCAACCCATTCGGCGCATACCACATACATTGCATTCTAGGGTGAAGTTGAAACTTGATCAGTTAGAAAAAGATGGTATCATAGCTAGAATCGATAAACCAACTGAGTGGCTAAATCCACAGTAAGTTGTCAAGCAAATCATTTTTTACTGTTTTGGGCATGAAGGATGGGTACTTTCAGGTAGAGATTACATCTGAAAGCTCTAAATTTTGTAGTTTTGGAACACCTTTTGGAAGATATCAGTTTCCTTCGTTTGCCTTTCGGGATCAATTCTGCTCCAGAAGTTTTCTAAAAAATTATTTATCAAATTTTTGGAGATATAGAAGGGGTAGGTATTTATTTTGACGACATGATAGTTACGGGAGCTACAGAACAGGAGCACGATAATAATTTAAAATTGGTTCTTGAGCGTGCAAAAAATTTCAACATCCAATTCAATAAACAAAAAATCAAATTTAAATCAAGGCAAGTTAAATTTATGGGACAATTTTTCTCAGAAAAAGAGGTAGAGCCTTGTGAGTCCTATATTAAAGCAATAATTGATATGCCGAAGCCAGAACAAAAAACTGACATTCTGAGACTACTTGGCATGGCAAAATATCTGGGAAAGTTTGTCCCAAATTTATCTAAAATTTCAGCTCCTTTAAGGCATTTGATTAGGAATGATGTGGAATGGGTGTGGGGTGAGCAACATGATGATGCTTTGTCTCAATTAAAACACTTGCTAGCTAATGCGCCTATTCTTGCATTTTTTAACCCGTCTAAAAAAATAGAAATTGAAACTGATGCTTCCAAAGATGGACTTGGGGCATGTCTTTTGCAAGATGGGGATCCCATAGGTTTTCGCTCGAGAAGTTTGAAAAAAACAGAGGCCAAATATGCCCAAATTGAAAAAGAAATGTTAGCAATTGATTTTGCGTGTCAGAAGTTTCACTACTTAATTTATGGTGTTCACAATGTTCTGGTTCATAGTGATCATAAACCTCTCATGTCCATTTTCAAAAAAAAATTTGTATCTTGTTACACCTAGATTACAGCGTTTAAGATTGAGGTTGCTGAATTATGATCTTAATGTAGTATATAAGCCAGGAAAATATTTGTATATTGCCGACACTCTGTCTAGAGCTTTCGTAACTACCCCGGATGTTATTGACCCTGAACTAGAATTCTCAGTGCATTCTCTTACAAATTATCTGCCAATCTCTGAGCACTTTAAAACGCTTTTAAGAGATGCAACTAATAAAGATCCAGACTTAATAACAGTTATACAGTTCTTGGATAATAATGAATGGCCTGAAAAAGATAAAATTCCGTGGTCATTACTTCAATATTATAAAATTAGACAAGAACTACTTATCTGTGAGAATCTTTTATTTTTCCACAATAAACTTGTAATACCACAGAGTTGTCGCAACCTGATGTTAGAAAAACTTCATGAGGGCTATATTGGAATTGATAAAACTAAATTACGAGCAAGGCAAATATTTTACTGGCTCTCAATGTGTCAGGACATTGAGACATTTATTCGGAAATGTAAGATTTGTGAGAAGTTTGCAAGAAAAAATATCAAAGAGCTATTGAAACCATATGACATTCCAGAAAGACCTTGGGAGAGAATGTCCGCAGATATTTTTTCTTACGCAAATTTCATTTATTTAGTAGTTTACGATTCTTATTCAAATTGGCTAGAGCTTGTCCGAGGGGTTAATCACCAAGGGAAAAATGTGACAAGATTTCGGATTTAGAGCGATTTTGAGGGATTTCGGGTGACTTCGAAGGATTTCGGTAGGATTTCGGAAATATTTCGAGGGATTATTCACTGTGATAAGATTTCGGATTTAGAGCAATTTTGAGGGATTTCGGTTGATTTCGACGGATTTCGGTTGATTTCGAAGGATTTCGGGTGATTTCGAAGGATTTCGGGTGATTTCGGAGAATCTCAGGTGATTTCACAAATATTTTAATTTGATTTTAGATTGTTGCCTACTTATCTTATAAGTATATTTGAAAATATATTAGTATAAACTGAAAAACGGCCGCGTTGACCGATTTATGAATTTTGGGCCAATTGCGAGGGATTTTTGGGTCTGCGGAAAGATTTCTGAGAGATTTCGGAAGGATTTCAGTGGATTTCGCAGTGATTTCGTGGATTTTGAAGTTATTTTGTGGATTTCGGAAGGATTTCGGGTATTTAGGACGAATTTGTGACACGATTTCGGGAAGTGATTAACCCCTCGGGTACCCCCTTTGGATTTTTATTTCAAAATTTTCAAATTCAATTTTCTCAGAACCCGTCAAAGATTTTGGATCAATTTTTTTTTGCGATCGTAGCCCTTGATGAGGATTTTAAAATGGTACTTAGTTCAAGTCACTGGCATTTACGGTTTTTGAGAAAATCGAGTGTGAAGTTTTTGACTAAATTTCAAGTAAAATCAAACTTTGAGGCTCAATTGCTTTAGAAATTTTTTAGTTATCAAATTCAATTTAGCTGTGATTTATAGAGAATTTAATGCTCTTTCCAACCATATATATTTATTTTGATTTGCTCAAAATTTAATGGAAGTATTGGCAATTGCTCCTAACCTTGTCAGAATTCAAAAAAAATTTAATCCTAAAAATTGAGATTTTCTTTTTAATTTATCTGTGTATTGAAATCAAGATTTTGTAATGATGTTAGAGTTTATTTCGACTAATTTACTTCCGCTCTATTGATTGGAAAAGTTAAAATTGCGGAATCTGAAAAATGAAAATTTTGAGTTTTTGATTTTTTTTCAAAGGTTGCCCCCTTTGGATTTTAATTTCAAAATTTTCAAACTCAATTTTCTCGGAACCCGTCAAAAATTTTGGATCAATTTTTTTTGGGATTGCAGCCCCTGATGAGGGCTTTGAAATGTTACTTCGTTGAAGTCGCTGACATTTACAGTTTTTGAGAAAATCGAGTTTGAAGTTTTTGACTAAATTGCTAATTGCAAATTGCTCTAAAAGTATTTGAGTTATCAAACTCAATTTGGCACTGATTTATAGAGAATTTGATGCTCTTTCCAACCATATATAATTTATTTGATCAAAATTTAATAGACGTATTATTGGCAATTGCTCCTAACCTTGTCAGGATTCAAAAAAAATTTACACCTAAAAATTGAGATTTTCTTTTTAATTTTTCTCTGTGTTGAAATCAAGATTTTGTAATGATGTTAGAGTTTTTTTCGATTAATCGAGACCCGCTCTATCGATTGGAAAAATTGAATAAATATGAACAATAAAAATTTCGAATTTTTCAAAGTTTCACCCCTTTAAATTTTTATTTCAAAATATTTGATCTTGGATATCTTTAAATCTATTAAAGATTTTGAATTGAAATTATTAGGAAATGTAACTCTTGATAAGGGCTTTAAAATGGTATTTAGTTAAAATCGCTAGCTCTTATGGTTTTCGAGAAAATCGAGTTTGAAATTTTTGATAAAATTTGGACTAAAAGTTAACTTTGAGATCTAATTGTCGAGAAAGTAATCGAGTTATCAAAACCAATTTAGCATGGATTTATAGAGAATTTAATGCTCTTTCCAATCATATATAATTTGTTCTGATTTGTTCAAATTTCTTTGAAGATATTGGCCATTATTCCTAGCCTTGTCACGATTTGAAAAAATTTCCAGAACGAAAATTGAGATTTTTTAGCTTTTTGAAATCGCCATTTTGAAAGTGATATTAGAATTTTTTTCGATTAATTTAAATCCGCTGAATCAATTGGAAAAGTCAAAATTTCGAAAATATGAAAAATAAAAATTTCGAGTTTTCGATTAGTTTGACTGAAACCCCCCATAAGCAACGCCACTGGCCAAACAAAATACATGTTGCAAACTTGAAAAATAACCGGCCAATAGCAACAAGAGCCTGGAATCAACAGAAATTGAAATATGGAAAGGGAAACATATATAAATATATCAAAAGAACAAATACAAATTTATATAAAAATCAAAGGACCTCACACACCACTTATGGGTATTTCGTTTTTTGTCAAACAAATAAAATTTGTATGTTAATGAAGTAAAATTTTAATACATTACGAGGGATGTTTATAAAGTTTATGCCATTGTTAAAAATATTCAAAATTGATGAAATTTTAAAATCACCACAAATTGCCATTTTTCAAAAAGTTTTTCACCAATCACCAGATTTTTCATAAAATCACCAGATCTGGTGAAATTTCACCAGACCTGGCATCACTGCTACCTATATGCATTTTCAGGTGTCCCTTTTGGCTTGTGTGTATTTCTTACCAAAATTTTAATCGTGGCTTTATTGGGCTGTACTGGTCGGGGAGACATCATTAAAATGGCCCTTTTGGGCAACCCCCGTGTCACAGAAACTAGAGAATAGAGCTGTTTTCTCGCGGTGGAACTAGTTCGATCCGGTTCTATTAGGTTCAAACCTGTACATTCTTATGTTGAACCAGTGACATCACATTGAACCTGGTTCAAAAAAGTTCGAACCGGAGTCCGGACTCATGACTTGTTCTCCGTTGACATAGGACTGTGGTTCAAAGTTCAAACCCTCCATTTTCTGGCGTTCACAAGTGATAACGTCATTTACAAATTGGTTTAAACCGAAGGTTGTTTGAGAGAGGTAGGTTGCCTGATAACTTTATGACGTCATCTGTGGGGCCTCAACATAATGCAACTCTCCATAAGGCATCCCAGACGCGTCATCAGGTTACCCATTACCAGGCAACCTATGAACTTTAGGAAGTTTAAGTTTTTAGTTTTATGACTTCCGTGAGCCTTTTTGTGTGATGGCTCTGATAGGAAATATTGAAGTCTTCAACGTCGAGGCAGAAGAATTTGAAACATACCTGGAACGAATGAAACAAATGTTTAGAGTCAATACGGAAAAAGATAATATGAAAGTATCTATGTTTATTACTCTAGGAGGGGCGGCAGTTTATTGGACATTGAAAAACTTAGCTCCAGCAAAGAAATCATGCGACTATCTTACGATAAAATCACAGGTTTGCTAAAAGGTCACCTCCAATTTCAGAAATATATGAGAGATTTATCTTTACCAAGTGATGCAATCAAAAGGCAGATCAAAGTATAGCAGAATATATTGTAGAGATGCGAAAGTTAGCCAGCACCTGCAATTTTAAGCAGTTTCTAGAAGAAGCTTTGTGTATAGGCTTCGGTCATAAAATATACAGAGGAAACTTTTATCCAATGATATCTTAACCTTTCACAGTGCCCACTGGCGTAACTAGCCATCTGACCTGGGGGGGGGGCCTAGGGTGGGCCTGGTAGAGGCGTCGATTTTTGAAAATCCTCATAGATACAGGATAATATTTTTATAAATTTGTTTATTGGGGGAGGGGGTTGCCGTAGGCGCCGGCGGAGGCAAAATTTTTTTTCCGGATGCCACGCCTAAAAACGTCTATTTTATAATGTATATATTTTTCTATTTTTTTTCTACGAGCGTGCGTTTAGGCCATGAAAATATCACATCATTATCAAAATAATTATGCCTGGTACTTTTATGTCCTAAAATGCCTTATGTCCCGGTTATTATCAATGAATAGAGATGGAGAATAGCAACATTAGCAATATAAAGTAATAGAGCATAGAATTAACCACAAATACCGAAAGGACAGAATACTAATACCTTCCTAATGTGAAAGTGTACAAACTACTACAAACATTAGTGCAAGCAGGTTTCCGCTTACGGGTAACCAGCGCTGACTCGCGCTTATAGGCACGAAAAATGAATGCATGTTTTTGAATCGGCTAGAACACAGTAAAAAGCAGGTAGAGGCAGGTAGATGCGGGAACCAGCATTGTCGTTTTAACCAGAATGAAAATTTAGTTTATTTCTGCTTTTGCACGCGTCGCGGCAGTGCTTTTCAGTTCTTGTGATGGATAAGGAGTTACTAATGCTGCAATTTTTGAAAAAACCCCTATTTGGGACAAAAGGCATAAGCAGCATAGCAATCGAAATGAAGTCGACAAATATTGGAGAGAAAGAGAAACAATATTCTCCATACACGTTTCTTTCACGATTAAGAATATGTATAATAACTTTTTTTCTTTTTAATTTAGTATGCACAGAATCTAGAGCAATCAAATCATCATCATCCGAAGATGACGACATATTTGCTAGGCTAGAAGTTCGAGACGAGACACAGCTGGCAGATGGCAGATTTGAAGTTTAAAAAGATTTTCTCGCTTTCTTTTGCAGTTATTCACTCTGTGCTATCTCGGCGCGAGAACACTGCGCAGATCGACGCTGCCTACCAGTAAGCGAAAAACCTGCTTGCACTGTGTTTGTACACTAAGACTAATACCACTTGTATAATTCTTATACAAAGTTGTGTAAATTTAAATAACATACATCATACTGATACTACCACACGGAACGGAATGACCATTAAATACGTTTGTACTTCGCATTCTCTACGAGAGCAGAGCTCCGAGCACCCATGAGAGGTTGCTCATGGGAGCACCTGCCCCAATGCCCCCATGTAGTTGGGCCTAGTAGTGGCCTAGGGCCTGTTATTGCGACTTATCTTTAAAAAAGTAGAACAGTGCAATTATAGGCGTTTAGCTGACTAAACCGGGCTTAAATCACTTACCTAGCTACCCCAGCTTATCAGCCACTGTATAGTAGTATATCAGCAACATCGATTCACGGATTTACAGGAAAAATATTTAGTCAAACTCCCAAACTAATCTGTTATATTGGTAGTGCTAATTTAATGGCTTTGGTATACTGTATCACTTCCGCACATTGCAATTTGCACTGACCTTTGGGTGGCACAATGGCAGACAGCCCGTTCGATGGTGGATCGGAGGATCGGATAGGGTCGATCGGGATCGCCGCGCATTACCGTTCAAATTTAGTAGGTAATAACATAAAATTATAATAGGTAACGTATCTTTCATAAAATACCAAATTGTTAATTTTTTTTCTAGGAGGGGCCTAGCGACGTCTGGGGGGGGGGCCCGGCCCCCCCAGGCCCCCCTGTACTTACGCCACTGACAGTGCCTGTGAAGCAGCACAAGTGGCAGAGGTTGTTGAAAATCAAATTAGGAATTTGTTAGAAGATGGAGCAGATAGTGCAGTAAACTGGCTTAAGAACCAACGTGAGAGTGGACGAAGAGGTTCATTACCAAACAATTCCAGCAGTAGAAGCAATAATAGTGGTTCATCAAACGGTGTTGAAAATGGTTGTGAAAAGCGTGGTCATATGCATCCAAAGGATAAGTGTCCTGTAAGGGGGTGGAAGTGTTTTGCGTGCCAGAAATATGAACATGTAAGAGATCTGTGTTTGACAACCAAGCTAGGGGCAGTTGAAGAGCAGAAGTTTTTTGAAGAGTTAAATCAGGAGGAAGCGTAATATAAGGAGGTTTGTAATAACACTGACCTATATAACCTTAATCAGGCATGTGACAATGTGAATAACTTTCAACTCCATTTAATGTTAAAAGTTAACAAGGTATCTTTGAAATTTGAAGTAGATACAGATGCTTGTAAGACAGTTATGTCAAGTGGTTGATTTGGGAAATTGTTCAATTTACCATTAACTAAGGTATCTTTTAAACTAAATGCAGTTTTTGAGCAGAGTATTGAGGCTATAGGGGAGTGTAATGTTTTTGTAATACAGCATAACATACGTTATAAATTAATTCTGATTGTTATTAAATCCAACGAAAAACTTTATACTTCCATTGGGTAGCAATTGGCTCAATTCAATGTTTTATTTCTTGATTGGCAGAGTAATTTTAGTGTTGATGAATTCAAGAAGAATGTGTTGATGAAAGAGTTAAAAGAGAAGTATAATTGGTGTTTGATAGAAATCTTTGTAACCCCATAAGACATTTTGAAGTTAAATTTAATACGCATATTGGGTTATTTCAGTTTCCCGTCTTATCTATGGTATATAGTGTGCACCAGCGTTATTCCAATCAATAATGGATTAGATTCTATGTGGCTGATCCAGGGTTAGTTGCTATCTTGATGATATTCAAGTTTCTGCCAGTTCTAAAGAGGAACTACATAAAAATCTTGAGTTTGTTTCAGAAAGATTAAATTCTTACAATGTGAAAGTTGACATTGAAAAATGTAGATTTTTTGAAAGTGATGTAGAGTATGTACCTGGGACATCGAATTGATAAAGATGGTATTCACCCGAGCAATAATGAATAATCAAGTCTTGACACACTATAATCCTGAGAATTGAGAAAACAATTGTGATTTCATGTGATGCAATTGCATACCATTCTTTCAGCATATGATTATTCACTGAACGAACTGAATTTTTCATTGAACAATACTGTTTAATGAAGGGTATCAAGGTAGTTATACCAGAAGCATTACCGAAAGATGACCTAGGCCTTGTTCACGAGGATCACACAGGTATTGTCAGATCAAAAATGTTAGCCAGATCAGTAGTTTGGTGGCCAAACTTGCAGAGTGACATCGGAAGCTTGCTACATTTGTCAGTTAAATCAGAAAAATCATGAGAAGTACAGTATCCGCCAAAATAAACAGTACCGAACATACAAATTATATCATTTATTAATTTGTATCATGCGTATATGTTCAAAAAATGCTTCATAGCTACGCAAAAAAGCTTCATAACGCTTCTGCAAATCATTAAAAATATTTTTTCTACGAGCGTGCGGAAAAGTGCACTTTTCCGCACGCATTTTAGTTTAGAAAGTTTCAATTTTCCGCACTAGTGCGGAAAAGTGACAGATGTCATTTTTTGAATTATGAGCTGACACACTTACAGAAATATCAACATTGAGAATTATTGACACAATAACTTTATTTATTAAATTATTTTGGTTTAAACTCAATTTTTCTTGTGAAGTTACTATAGAATGGTTACCTAATGCTCAAAAATTTCGAAAATTTCATAGTAGATACATCAAACGTATAAATTATTGTTAAAAGTTCTCGATTTTATTGTCTTCACATTATTTCAGAATTAGTTTTTTTTTTATTAATATATAAATGAGTTTTATTTTTAAGTGTATAATAGGTACCTAATTATTAAGAAAAAATTACTGGATTTGTTTTTAATATCAGGTGTTGCAGAAGAAATATGATCAAATATTGGTGTTAAAATTAACATTACGTAGGTACGTTCCTTCTATCTCGTAGAAAAAATAGTGTTCCTAACTCGTGCGGAAAGTCTCTTTTCCTCACTTGATTGCTTGCCGAACTCCGCTACGCGCCGTTCGGCAAACTGCAATCGCGTGCGGAAAAGTGGCACTTTCCGCACTAGTTAGGAAATATACTATAGTGAGAGTGGTTGCTGAAATTTTTCTGAGACTTGTTCCAAACTTGAGCCTTTATTCCTTCCAATTCCGTATGACCGGAAATAGTGCTCTCCTAAGAAAACTGTTTATTTAGTTTAAAAATACATAATGACGAAGATTTTAACCTCAATCGTTCTCCGGCTTTCATTGTCATTGGCTGTCTTTCTCCGTCCCTCTATGTTATATTTTTCTTTTCCCTCGTGTAACAAAATTTTCCAAAACGTGACGAGTCTATCAAATCACTCTCCATTCTCGTCCAAATATCAGACTGTTGCCTAAAAAGTTTCACTTCAAAAAGCACAGGACACAAATGTTTAAATAACGAAAATAATTACAAAACACAATTGATAATAGTAGGTCTGTTTCTGCAGAAATCACAAACCAGTCAGAGCGAATTTAATTGGTTGAAAACAGTCAGAAACAGTCAGAAAATTAGTTTTAACAATGAAATTCACTCTGACTGGTTTGTGATTTCTGCAGAAACAGAATTTACGAAATCGAAATTTTCATGTGACGCGTTTTTCAAATCATTCTCCATTGTCGTCCAAATATCAGACCGCCGCCTAAGAAGTTTCACTTCAAAAAAATATTATACTACGTTTTTATATAACCATGAAAATGCAAAATCTACTAATTTTAAGTTACACTGAGAAACCCCACAAAAGCACACAATGTTGTCCCTACGAAACAACCATCAGCTTTTCACTAAGAGGTGGCATAATTATTCCAATTTCAAAGCGCGAACAAGATACTTACAGTTAATTTATTTATTGAAAAAATACGGACATACACACATTAAAATAATGATGCAACCTTATATTCAAAGGATGTCCTTAGAGCAACCCTCATTACGTCACTTCTCAACCGTGTGAAGTTACGTACCCCGGGGCATTTCCACGCCACTTGTTACAGGAGAGATTTCGCGCGAAGCTCTCAAAGCGTTTTTTTTTTTTTTCTTTTTTCCTTAAATATTTTCTCATAGACATGCACATTCCCTCGATGGAACCGAACTTATTCACGGCACGTACCGATGAATAAGAATAATCCGCAAAGTCTGGACCGCAGAAGGCAAACTTCTTTCCTATATCTGGAGCGGTTCCCTGTTGGCCTCCCACTTTTATGGAAAACGTTTTCTGGAAATTTCGTCTTCGTTTGTCACCGCGGATATTTGAAATTCAGATTTGTATACCGTATAATAACACCAGTTAAACAATAATCCAACATTTGGTTCTTGATTAACACTTGCCAACTACTTGGAAACTTGCTTGAGAAAGTTCCATTCGGGCTCTAGGGCCCTCACAACTTGTTCTTCTTGAATTCTGGCCCTTACTATTGTCGGACATAGAATATATATTGTCGATTTTTGGTTATTATAGTTTGTGTGTATAGATTATTAAGACGAAACTGCAAGCCAAGCTCCAAATGGAGAAGCTCGGTTTTAATTAGAAATGCTACTCTAGAGGATAGTGTAAACTGGCATTGTGTCTCCTAAAAGCTTAACCGAGGTTTATCTCTCATGTTTATTCCTTTTACAACATCTTGGGGTCCTGTTTCTACCGACTCTATATTCCTATAAAAACAAAAAAAATTGCACATATAAAAGAAGCCATAAGGGAAGAGAAATTCGTATAAATGATAAAGGCATTGGGATAAAAGACTAGAAGGGATAAAGTATAAATTTGGAACATGGAATGTTGAAGAAAAGGAAATGATAGAAAAGTCATCAGGCAGTGTTGCAAGACTGTGCACAATTCGCCCAACAATAAAAAAAAAAATGGGAAGCTTTTCCCAATCATTTTTAAACAAATCTGACACTTGGCACTATAGTGGGTCTATCACCAAATTGATATCTAATAGAATGAACCTCGGGATTTTCTCTATCAAGTTCAGGTAACATTTTAAAAGAATTGCTTTGAGGTTAAAATTTTTGACACTGGACTATCAAATTAAATAAAACTTCAAATAAAAAGTAAACAAAAAGTCGAACTTCCCCCGTCGCCAGTTCCGAACGACGAAACTTTTAATTCCCAAAAGCAAGTTTGGACAGTTCCAGTTAATGAAAGGATTTGTTTATAACGATGATGAATTATTGCGAAATTAATAAAACGTTTTCCTCCCAGACAAAATAACGAGCGCCGAAATACTTAAATGCCCAATTTGTTCTCATAATAATTTTCTTCTTGTCTGAGCTGATGGAGTCTCTTCGCCTTTGTTTCCCGAATTTCTACCAGTTTTAATCCCTTTTCGTCTTTTATAATTTATCGCCGGAGGCAGTGTTTCTACAATGGGATTTTATCTATTTAGCGATTTTGTTATTAGGAAACTGTTGATATTTGTTTGTTGATTACATTTTTATTAAAATATCAAGCTTTTGGTGTCGTTACCCAGTGAATACCGCTAGATAACCAAATCGAAATAAGCAATAAATTCTCTATAAATCTGTGCTAAATTTTTGACAATAGGGCCCCTTTTGACTAAAAGTTACCTTGTTGTTACTAGGTATATTCACAGTGCTCTGTTAGAGGTGACAACTGTGAAGGGTATGCCGTTGAAGTGATCTTCTTGACGTTTTGGTTTTAACTAGTGTTTCCGGTACCCGAGATACCTCTCAAGAGTGCTAAGAATGTGATGTGGATAAGTATAGGTACTTGATGTAACAGTGCTGAGTACTGTTGGATGACAGTTTTAGGCTTATGGGTGATAAATTGGGTTGCACGGACCAGATGGAACATGTTATTGTTACCAAGGTCAGGCCTATTAAGCAACGTTGGTACCGAGTTTCTCCTATAATGTAGCAACACATGGATAGGGAATTGGATGAGATGATAAAGCTTGGGGTTGTGGAACCATCGAAAAGCCTGTGGGCATCACCAGTCGTCATAGTTAAAAAGAAAGATGGTTCGTTCCGCCCTTGTGTGGACTACAGGAAGATTTATGCTGTGTGTGAACGCGACAGTTATCCGCTTTCTCAGGTTACTGACACCCTCGATAAACTTTCTCAGAGCAAGTTTTGTTCCACTATCGACACTAAGTCAGCGTATTGGCAGGTACCAGTCGCCGAATCTTCTGCACCACCGCTTTTACAATCCCAAATCGTGGTCTGTTCCAATTTGATAGACTTCTATTCGGGTTACCTAATGTTTCTGCCACTTGACAAAGACTCACTGATAATGTCCTTGGAGTTGATCTTGAGCCATATTATGTTTTCGTGTATCTAGATGATATAGTGGTGGTTACACCCGATTTTGCGACGCACTTGAAGGTCCTGGAGGAGGTGTTTCGTAGGCTACGCCAAGCCAATCTCACTGTGGGTCGAGCGAAGTGTCAATTTTGTAAGCCTAGCCTAAAGTATATTGGTTATATACACGTCGACCCTGATAAGGTTAAAGCCATGTTGGACGTTCCTGTTCCCACTAGTGCTACTGAGGTTAGGAGGGTTGTAGGCACTTTTTCGTGGTACCGCAGATTCATCAAAGACTTCTCGACTATTATAGCTTCCATTACTGGTTTATTGAGGAAGAATCCTGAGTTTGACTGGATGCCAGACTGGGACTTTGCTTTTCAGTGTGATAGTTCTGGGTATGGTATTGGAGCTATTTTGGTTCAACCTCATGCTGATGGTACGGAGCGTGTAATCAGTTACTTAAGTCGAAGTTTGACAAAATAGGAACAGAATTTTTCAACGACAGTTTCGTCCTTATTTGGACCTTGTCAAATTTTCAGTGATCACGGATCACTACTCACTAGTGTGGTTGCAGAATATGCAACAGCCTACAGGTCGTTTGGCAAGAGGGCAAGTTCAACTCCAACAATACGATTTCACGTTGATTCATCGGAAAGGCAAAGAGCACCATCGTCCTCGATATGCTCTCTAGAGCTGTACCTAAATTAGACCTCGTTGTGATTGATACACCATTTCCTGTTGTCGATAAGTGGTACCTTGTTATGGTGAGGAAGATCAAATTCAATCCTCCTAAGTTTTCTGGATGGGGGGAAAATGAGGGTAAGTTGTGGAAATCTGTCAAGTGTCCGTATCCTGAGTTGAATCCAGAGGACAAAAATTGAAAGGAAGTGGTCTCCCAAAGGAAGAGAGGGGAAGGATTATCGCCAGCGTTCATGAACCGCCAACTTGCGGTCATACAAGTGTTTATAAAAATTTTAAACGTGCTGCTGAGAAGTATTATTGGCCAAAAATGCGGAGTGACGTAGCTAGGTTTGTTAGGCGTTGCGTCGTTTGTCTCCAGCATAAATCTGAAACTGGGTTGCCTAAGGCGGAAATGGTTAGCCATTCAAAACCTCGAAGGCCATGGGAAGAAGTGTCTACTGACCTCATTGGTCCTTTGGTGGTACCTAATTGTTTTCTTTTTGACCTAAATCCAACCTTTTTTCAAAAAAACCAACCGGAATATCTACTGAGGTCACTTATTATTTAATGTCCCACTGATATATTATTCGAGAAATAATTCCCTAGGGCGTTATCACTATATTTTCAAAAATGAAATAATTCCTTAGGGCGTAATGCTGCTGCTGCCACCACTACTGCTATTGCTACTGATGTTTCTGTTACCACTTCTACTACTGCTGCTGCTGCTTCTATTGCTACTGCTACTACTACTGCTACTACTACTACTGCTGCTACTGCTACTACTAATATTATTGGCATCTGGCTATGTAAAATTAGGTCGTGTGACGAACAGTATTTTGGAGCTTGGTAACTTTTAACGTGGTAAAATAAACGACAGTCATTGGTAATAATACAGTTCCCAGATTAGACGAGGTTGGAAAGGCAATCAGACAACTAAAGAACAATAAGTCAGCTGGTACTGACACGGCATTCCTGCTGAATTCTTTAGACAACGAGGCCTCACACTAAGTGCCGGTAGCCATATTCTAATAAGTAAAATATGGATGGAGACACTACCTGCTAAACTTAGAAATGTCTCCATAGTTGTCATTTAAAAGGGAGATAAGGCTCAATGTGGCAACTATACAGGAATATCTATAGTTTCTGTTGCGGGAAAGATACTTGCCAGAATTTATCAAATCGTCTAATCCCAACTACCAAACAGAACCTCCCGCAAGTCTCACAAACATAGTGTGGAACATTATTATCATTATTATTTTTATTATTATTGCTACAACACTTTTCGTACACTGTGGGCATTTTTGAGAGGAGCAGTTTTCTGTAGACTAAGTGATGTTTCCTCGGGATCTCCCTAATGATCAATTGTGTATGATGTAATGTGAACCCTGTTGCTTCTATGACCACCATGATAACTCTTGTCTTCATGCCCCACATTCTCTCAATTTGTATTTATAAATTTTTATATTTCAGCCTGTTTCTCGGTGATGTTTTTGCTCGTGTATCCTTTCTAATTTCCATCTGTCAATAATTGTTTCCTGTTTCTTTCTCTCTTTGATTTCAGCATTGATCTTCTTCACTTTCTTTGTTTTAGATGCTCTAGGGGTGTTTGCCATTTTTGATGCATAGGTTGGGTTCTTGTTGTTGTGTCCTTGTTGTTTCCTCGCATCTCGTCTATAAAGCATCCCGAGGTATTTGTCGTGTTTTGTTAATTTTAGGTGATACGTGAGTCCTTGCGTTGCGATCTCGTGGCTGGTTACTATGTTAGTGAGTCCTCTACCTACATCTCGCCTTGGAGCGTAGAGTCTATCTACATCAGATCTTGGGTGTATTGCGCCATGGTTAGTCATCTGCTTTTTGGTTTTTCCATCGAGCTTTGAACTGCTAGAGGGATCAACATGCATATTTGTTTGGTTCCATAATTATAATGAAATAGTGGGGTCAAACAAACAAAAAGAAAAAACGCACTGGTGCCGAATTTTGTCTGTTTTATTAATAATGAATATCGTCAGCAAGCAAAAAGTATCTATTTCATCTTTTCTCATAATAAAATTTAAAATATTCCTACTTAAATCTATGCTTTGAATAATTCTAAAACAACATTACCTTTTATTACCACTCTAATTTGGTTTTAAATGGAACTTCCTACCTGCTTCTTAAGAAATCTTCTACAGTTTGGCAATGACATGGGTAGTAATTATTTGATATACCTTCAAAAAAAGAGTAATATTCTTTTGACTTATCTACCTGTATATGATGATCGCACCCTCCCTTTCTCGCTTTTTGTTTGAATATATCAACCTGGGTCTGTGGAACAGTAAACCGATACAGCCCAGGGCTTAGCTGTTCTAGTTTACTTCTAGAAACTTTCACGTTGTCATGTTTTTGGGAATTTTTAAAATTTATAATTGTGAATTGTGTTTGTGCCTATTTATTTATAGATAAATAGTAGGTATATCCTATTCCCAATCTGTAGTCCAAAGGTACAGGTAAATTTATCACCTTTCCCTATCAAATATCATTGAAAGGTGATACATTTTACCTGTATCTTTGGACTACAGATTGTGAATAGATAATACCTATATTCTTGGCGAGTGTTGGAATCATTCGAGTTATTCAAAGTATTTTCAGAATAGGATTCAATGACCAACAGGCAAAGTCGCATGTCTAATCTAATTGTAAAGAGTTTTTGTATTGCTTTTGGGAAAATACTGAAAATACCATACAGTGCCGCGCTACAGCAGTAAACAAAGTAATATTAATTGTTTATTACATAATAGTCAATAACACTAATAACAGGCACAAATAACAAACAAACAAAACATAATAATAACACAAAATTGCATAAAACTCCATAGGATCGAATGGAAAACACAAATAACTTTTCGACAAAACATGGCGGATAATTCTGAAACCAATAAAAAATGAGACACCTATTGTCGCCACTGTCTTGTATAGAGGACAGAGTACCCTATATCAGGGTACCTATATTATTATCGTTATTAGTCTAGAGAGAGAGGGTGTTCAATGGTCGAAGGTGATATAAATGCCTTTCCTTTCTCTCACAACAGAATTTCGAACCAACGCATGAGAATGAAGATAGACATGGTAGATGCATGGAATTGTTGTCAGGTACTATCGACATTTGTGCCTTTCGGGATATAAAAAGAAGCGTAAGGCTCTTTTTCCTGAATAGCACTGTAAAATCTAGAATTCAGCCAATTCTGTGCACCCTGGCGGAGGCGCACATAAACTTCGTTATGTGTAAAATCACCAAGTAATGAAAATTACCAACTTTTGTCGACAGCAGAACAACTAGCAATTATACGACTAATGAAATATTTGTTGATCACAGCAACAAGGTTTTTACCACTAGTAACACCATGCCATTAACACTTCTTCCAGATTCCACGTCTGTTGGCATACGCAAGTTCACACACAGTCAAGTTTACGTAAGGAAGCATCCTTCAAGCACTGCAAACCCCTGAACACTGGTTCCGGACCCGAAGAAATTAAGGTTAATAGTGGGTTTGCTGACAGGCCACAGTCGACTGAATAAACATTCAAGTCTGATGGGAGTGGAAGAAAACACAGATTGTAGGTTCGGGCAAGAGGAAGAGAAAACGGCAACTCACGTCTTACAGAAACCAGTTTTTTTTTTTTATATTGACAGGTTGAAATTTAAATTAAACCAATAGAAACTTGGTCATTTTCATTATTGATATAGTTTTTTTTTTCATTATCATTATTCACCTAGTACTTGCAACCTGGTGAAATGCATGATGGAAAAAATAATTGTAAATGAGCTCTTTACAGAAAATAGCGGTATCTCTGAATACTACTAATTTATCGTCCTGTGTGGACTTATGGACCAGAAACTTTGACTCCAATACCAATAGACGAGTAGACGTGGTATACTTAGCGTCGTCTGCTTATTCACAAATAATTAAACCACTATTAAATGCAATCCTGGCACTTCTTATAGACTTTCTAATAGAAAATATCAAGTGAGAGTTAATGGAGCCCTATCATCAACTCATAATGTTTTGAGTAGGGTACCTCAAGGATCCGTTGTTGTTTCTAGTTTACATTGGCGACCTAGCAGCAGACATAAAATCCCACATTACATTTCACGCATATGACACAAAATTGTACGAAAATCCAGACATACATCATGCTGAACTACAAGATGATCTCCACAGAATGAAACCTGGTGCAGTAAATGGAAGATGAAACTCACTGAAGCAAAATACTATCCTGAGCATAGACTGCGCTGAATTTTCATACACTTTTATTAGGTTTTTGATCGTTTTCAAGAAAAAAATGACCTTGGAGTTGTTATCACCAATAACCTCAAATGGAATGGTCACATAAGCAAAGGTTGTAAAAAAAAAACGAGCTAATTCACTTTCTACATTCAACATGCATTTGAAGATGGCTCCGTAGACTTAATACTTAAAGGTTATAAATTCTTCATACGCCCAAAAATGGAACATGCACACACTAATTGGAACCCATATTTTGTCCAAGACATTGACCTCCTGGAGCAAGTGCACATAGGAGTAACCAAAATGCCTTAAAGTTTGTGCAATGACAACTACGAGTCGCGCCTATAAAAATTAAACTTTTCCAGTTTACAATCCAGAAAGCTGAGAGGAGACATATAAAACCTTGAATGGTTATTATTCCGTCCCAGCAGTGCCATTTAAGTTTGAGGAAAATGATTATTTGCGTGGTCAGTCTTTAAAATTAGAGACAGAAAGAACATCCAAAATCCCTAGCAGACACTCTATTGTAAATCGCATAGTCTACCAGTGGTATGAACCTAGTGAAGAAGCTGTCACGGCTGGAACAATAAGCTCATTTAAAAACTGTATTGATCGCGAATTGCCGGAAATCTTAACCAGAATGAAACAAGGAGAGTCAAGTCGTATCACAAGCAGCGCTGGAAGACATCTTTGAAATTTTCAGAGAAGATTTGAACGACATCACATCGCCGTTGGATCTGTAATTCAGAATTTTGTGTCACCAGGAAAAAAGAAAACTAGAAACAACAAAAAAACACATTCCATCAAACGTGTATCCTTGGAAAACACGAACGAATTTACTCCAAAATAGCAGAACTGAGACGTTCACATCTGAAAGAACTTAAGAAACAACACAAATTAAGCCAAGGAGATAAGGCAAAGACCACTGAAATGATCAAATAGAAAATGATGGCAAAAGCGTGCAGAGTTAAAAGATATGGAAAACGATCAAAGCAATTCCAACACAATAAAATGTATGCACTAAAGATATCCAGACTCTACAAAAGTATTCTGAACAAAAATAAAGATCAATCAAACTACTGGAAAAGCATCTGGGGCGAGGAGAAAATACATTATGGAAATGTCACCTAGATTGAGAACATCAGCGCAATAACACCTGACTGGCTAGCGAGGAGAAACGAAAAAAACGAAAGGAAAAACAAATAGAATGTGGATGTGGAAACTTACACAATTTTACTTACTTGACATGTGCCCGAAAATAGCAAAATTAGGGAAATTTAACGGTAGTTGTGATATGTAAAATAAGCGAAAAATTTGTGAAACGTCTAATTTATTATTAGAGAAAAACGTACCGTTCTCGACCTGGATTTCACGAGAGAAAAGAGCACGGCAGAGAAACCTTCGATCTAACATTTTTCAAAAATCAAAACATACTGTGACATTTTAATAAATTTTAATTGTGAGTCAATGAAAGTTTAAATTAGGTACCGTCCTTGTTCTTGTGCTAAAATTTCAACTACACACACTATATTCAATCAACACTAGCTATATTCAATACTGAAGAGTTTTTGGTTAGTTAGCCAGTTTCACCAGCAGGTACTGAGGTCCCGTACGGGAGGCTACTCAGCCATATTTGTTATTTTGATCCAATATCTCTAGATTGATTTTTTCAGAACATCACAACAAAAAACAGACTTAGGAAGACTACATTAAACATCTTTTTGCAGCAGAACGAGATGACGTAAGAGAAGAAAACAGACAGATGAAACACCTACGTATTCTTAAATCAGAATTTTGAAAAATAGAAACGCGGCTGGACTTAACAACATTCCAATAGAGGCCTTGGACTCATCTTACAAAAGTACTCAACAAAATCTATGAAACAGGAGAAATTTCAAAAGGCTGGCTTAAATCAGTCTTCATTTCCTTATCTAAAAAGAACAGCCCTGTCCTGTGATGAATATCGGATGATCAGTTTGATGAGTCATACACTAAAAGTACCTACTTTTGAAAATAATCTAACAGAGAATATGTACTATAGTAAATTCGTATGAAGAAATTTGAATACAATACATTAGTAAATTAAATTTTTAACAAGAGTAAAGTATTTTATAGATAACTAACTATAGGTGATAATGAGGATAATTCAACAAAGAATTTTTAGCAACCATAAAAATACGTTATTCAGTAATAGATAGATAATTTATGGCAGTTATTAAAGATATTGTGTCTGCAATGAAGAAAATTCCAGTAAGACAATTCAAGAATTCAATTTCCTCGGTGATCGAAATTGTGAAGAACAATTAGATGAAGCCCAGTTTGGCTTTGGAGCAGAATTAGGAACTAGAGAAGCATTATTTGTTGTCACAATACTGCTACAGAAAAATAGAGAATACAAGAAAAGTGTATAGGTACCTCTGTTTCATTGTCTTCCAGAAGGCCTTTGATAAAGTTCAATACGATGAACTCATAGAGAACTTAAAATCCAAGCAATATACGAATAATAAGTCATATCTATTACAACCAAATGGCAGTAGTGCGTGGTGAGGACATGGAGACAGATGAAATCGAAATTCACAAGGGAGTTAGCCAAGGCTGCTTTCTATCCCAACAACTGTTTAATCTACATTCTCAGTTTGTATTTCAGAAAGCGCTAAAAGAAAGGGAGTAACATTAGAGGAACATTATTAAATAACCTAAGATTCGCCGAAGATACTGCCATAATGGCTGAGACTGCAGAAGATCTTCAACAGAAAGAGTCAACCAAGAGTGTGAAGAAGTAGGACTCACTATAAGCACCGAAAAAACTAAATTCATACTCCGTATAGAGTGATCGCCTATGATGATGATGACTAGAATAGACAGAATCAAAGAATCTTTGGAATGTCTTTACAGTGGTCCATACAAAGTGAAAGATCTAGGAGATAATTCACTCTTCTCATTGATAGAGGACGAAAAACTGTTTCAATTAATTTACTCATTTATGTAAAAATTGAGTTACAGAAAACGAAAAAATTTAAAATGTAGTAAAAGAAACATATACCCGATACTTAATAGCTACAACTTTCCTCAAGTAAAATTCCTGATCGATTCTTGGAAATAAAAATTCCAAATCCATGAATAATAATTCAACCGACTTACCCACATTCCGACTCTCACAACAATAAATTAATTCTGTTTTTCGCCTTTGACCCAAATCCAGAAATAACAAAATCTGGCAACGACGCGAAAGTCGTCTCTATATCCCGCTCTTGAATTGAATGTTTGGCGTATAGAGCAAAACTTTGCCGGTTTTGGACCGGCAAATGGATTAAGCATTGCGGAATTACAAGTAGAAAACTAGATAAGGCGGTAGGGAGAGCTAACTTAGAGAGTCTTTTTTTATATTTATGCATTTTAAAATTGGGTTTGAGATAGCTGGAGATAAAAAGAGAGTCTTCTAATCTGTAACTTCTGTTTTTTTTTTTTTTTTTTTAATGGGAGTTAATTTTTTCAAGCCACGTAGCCGAGGGACCCTTTTCACTCCGAAGAAAATTGTTAGTTTTTCTCAGATTTTTCAGTTTCAATTAGACCCGTTTTCCCCGAGCGCATTATCATTTAATTGGCCATCGTTTTTGAGTGAGACTGCGAAAAACTTGGCGCAATTTCTCCGAAAGGAAAAAAAAAAACTGTTTATCTCTCTCGGGCTGGCGGAAAGCCGAAATATTTTCCAAGGAAACTCTGTCCGGGCTCATTACCATTTTTTAATTAAATAGTCCCAACGACACGGCTTACTTTTGTTGGCTCCTTGAGATTACTTATGTTTTAACGGGATTTTCGGAGAGAGGATTAGTGTTGTGCTCTTGCATTTTTTATGCTAAGTTGATGACAGTAATAACCTGGATGGTTAATTAAAGCGTCTATAATTAGCCCTTAAAATATTAATGATTCATTAAGACATAATTTATTCAGTTGCAGTCATACTGGAGTTATATTATTTGCCTGATATTTTGATGACTTTTCTCGCAAGAATGTAGTTTCAAATTAACATAAAACATTGCACCAAATCAGGATGAAAAATTATACCAATTAAGGTGGAATTTCACAAAGTTACTTAACTTGTGCAACAGAGTCCTGCGTTGAATCAAAAAGTTTTCACAAAAACTTCTGAATGCAACCACTTATGTTGGACTTTCAAAAAATAACGTAATTTAACCACCGAAAGGATTGCTTTCCAAAAAAAAAGTGCCCGGGACCTTCTCCACCAATCCGCAGCCACAAGCAAAAGGTTTGTTTGTGTGTTGTTCGGAGCAGCATTTAATGCTTTGGAGCGTTCGTTTGTGTTATAGCAGTATTGGCAGTGAACTGACGAATGTTATTATGGGTATTATCTGCCATAATCTGAAATCTGGAAAACTGTAAAATCGTTTAACATCTACCGTAAACCATCAAAAATGCTACCCCCACACATGAATGACTCAGATGAAATCAATGATGCTTTCCCATTCCCTCAATGCCAAGAAACTATACAAGTGTTTTTCAAAACAACCGATGCTCAGAAGCGCAATAATTTTCATTTACACTGGCAAATAGGGAGGATATACAGACAGCGCTATCTATCTATCTATTCAGCCTTCTTCAGTCCATCTTTAGACGTAGGCCTCCCCCAGTCTCTTCTCCATTCCTCTCTGTCTGTTGCCATGTTCATCCACCTGGTTCCAGCGTGCTTCTTCAGGGTCATCAGCATACCTCATCTGGGGTTTTCCTTTACTTCTTCTATTTTCCCAAGGTCTCCAGCAGGTTCGTTCAGTAAGATTGAACGATGAGAATTTTTATTACCTTTTAAACAAAAAATCTTCTGAAAAACGAAATGAAAAACCAATAGGCCTACGTTGTGAAACTTACTCAATTTTACTTACTGGACATCCGCCCGACATAGCAAATATTTGGGAAATTTAAGGGAAGCTGTAATATGAAAAAGAAACGCAAAATTTGCGAAACGCCTCCTTTATTTTCAAAGAAAAACGTACCGTTCTCGACCTGGAATTAACGAGGAAAAAGAGAACGGAAGAGAAAACCTCGATTCCCCAAAAATCGAAACATACTGTGTAATTTTAATAATAATTGTGAGTCAATAATTCAATAAAAGCTGAAACTAGGTACCGCCCCTGTTTTTGTGCTAAAATTTCAATTGCACACACGACATTCAATCAACACCACCACCTGTATTCCAAACTGAAGAGTTTTTGGTAAGTTAGCCCATCTGTGGCGGGTACTGAGGTCCCTTGTTACGGAAATCTCACGGCAATAGTTGTTTTTGAGCTAATATCTCTAGATTGATTTTTCTCAATTTGCTAGGATATTCTCTCGTCAGGCTAGGAAAATGTTAGTAAATTCAACAAAGCTTTAATGCACGCTCTGAATCCACAAAATCAAAATCCCAGCACAAAAAGACAGCACATAATTTCTTAGGTTTTAATTTACTTCTCTATCTGTGTTGTTTACAGTATGAAACGATTTTGGTTAAATACATAAACAATGCACATGTTATAAAACATGTTATAAACAAACAAAAAAACATAAAAATGAACAAAATAATAAGAACTTGCATAAATTGAACTCTCAAAAACAAAATAATAATTAATCCACTGACCTGTACGCTCTCCTTGACACACACTAATAACAAATTGAAGTGAACAATTAATTTTGATGCAAAATAGGAATGAAAATTGAATAATCAATAATTACAGACGCGCAACACGTTTTCTAAGGCCCAGTGCAGTTTCTTCTGTCGTCTTGTTGCGTATTCTTCTGTGTCCCGTTCGCTTCGGTACCTTGGTGTTTCTGTGGCGCAGTACATGGTTGCAACATTTAATTTTATTCAGTAAACGTTTTTTTAAAAAGTTGAAATTTGAAGAAATAATATTTTTAATAGATGGTTTTCCTCACATTTTAGTTTTGCTACCTCCTTTCTAACGTCTCTTACTCTCGTTTTATTTCTTATCCACTCGTTACTCTTTTTATCTATCAGTTTCACATGTAACATTTGTCTTTCCATTGATCTTTGTGCTTTTGTTATTTTATCCATGTTTGACTTTGTAAGTGTCCATGTTTGAGATCCATAGGTGAGAACAGGAAGTATACATTGATTATAAACTTTGGTTTTGAGGTATTGTGGATATTTTATATTTTTCAAGATGTAGCTTAATTTGCCGAATGCTGCCAAAGCTAATCTAACTCGTCTCTTGATTTCTGCTGTTTGGTTTTTTTTGTTGAGTTTAATAATCTGTCCTAGATATATATATTCGTCAACTTGTTCTATTTTTTCCTTTCCTATTCTGATTGTGATGTCATCGTCTGTGTTCGTTATTGTTTTAGTTTTAGCGTAGTTCATATTGAGACCCTTGTTTTTAGCCGCTACGTCAAGTTCTTTCAGCATTGCCGTCAGTTCTTCTTTCTTATCAGTTATTAGGGCGATAACATCCGCGTATCTTAAGTTGCTCAAGTGTTGTCCACATATTTTTATAACTTTTTCTTCCCAGTCTAGTTTTTTGAAAACATCTTCCAGGGCCTGGTTGAAAAGTTTAGGTGATATTGTGTCGCCCAGTCTGACACCTCTTCCTATGAGTATTGGTTTTGTTCCCTCATGGATTTTAACAACAGTTGTTGTTGCTTCGCTATATACAGTTGGTTATAAGGTCCGTGTATCTGTAGTCTATTCTGCTATTAATTAATGAGCTCTTTACTGCCCAGTGTTCAACACTATCAAAAGCCTTTTCGAAGTCGATAAATGCAATATACAGTGGGATGTGATATTCGTTGGCTCGTTCTATTAGGATTTTCATGTTTAATAGGTGGTCACTTGTACTGAAACCCTTTCTTTATTTCATTTCTAAGAATTATATATTTTTCTGAATTTTCTAGTGGATCATCAGACAGTCAAATGCATTTCTTTCAAAATGATTACACATAATTCGTAGACATCTTCTGTCGCATGACAAGTTGAGTTTGTATTCATTTTTACAAGAGTTCAAGCTCTGTCCATTGTGAATAACATTTTTGTAATATTTTGTGGAATATAATTGAAGTAATTGATTTAAGCACACAGGTTTCCCAACAGGAGCAGCTGCATTTCGTGTAGAAGAAATTTGGTGACAATTCCACTCAAGAACCACTTCATTAAGTTCTTCTTAAAACAACGACGGTTATTAAAAAGTGCGGTAAGAGGCTTTTTGTAAATGAGTCCGAAATTGCGAGCGACTGATGGACGGAGACTCACCTGTATAATCTTCATAAAACAAAACTGAATTAAACTTTGATCCAGAAAACTTCCATCAAAAATAGCTCCCTCCTTCATCCAATATTGAGCGTTGTGCTTTCTTAAAATTGACCACCACAATTTAATCCTTTGGTTTAAAGTACTTCTTCTATACAAAAAGGGAGGAAAGGAAATTTCTTCAACGTTTTCTTCTTTAAAAATTGCTGCATTTTCTCGATATGCCCATTTCTGTTCCATTATCAGCTCGAATGCTTCGAGGAAAACCTTGGAGTGATTCGATAATGTCATAGTAATGTGAGGCAACAACTTTAGGATCACTGTTTGTTTTTGCCGCCCATAGCGAAACTACATACCTGGAGAATCCATCTACTACACATCCAATAATACATATACCATAAGGTTTTAATTTGTCATACGAATCCAGATGACATAAGAAGTTGGGACCTTTGTTTGAATACTGACGCCTTCGTAATCTTTTCCTCCTCCTAATTTCCACGCCAGAAAGATCAATTAAATTTAAAGCAATGCGTACTTGTTCTCTGGTAATGGTGAATCCTTGCTGAAGGCATCTCAGGTGCATCCACTTGACCACTTATATCCATATGAAATTGGCCGAAGCTTTGAACTTGTTCTTCAAGAAAAGTAACCGCAGATCGTACGTCTGTGAAATTTTTTTTTCTATAAAATCCATAACTTCTTAAAATTCGTTTCAAAGTTCTTTCGCTTATTGCAATATTATCCCATTTCAGGAGGAATGCTCTAATTTCTTTTTGAGTTAATCCAAGGCGAAAATAGAGCTCAACAGCTATTCTTAAAGACATGGAGAGAACTTAATATTTGACTAAGACCGATATAAATAAACAAAGCTAATTATTATACGCCTAGCAAAAAGGAAGTGTGCGTAGGTACTGCCAATACTGCCATTGTGCAGCAGATTATAACGTCGATCACATTATATCTATCTAGAAATTCCTAGATACATAGTAAGTAGAAATTTAACTAGAAATTTCTACTTATTATATAGAAATTTCTACTTACTATCTAGACATTTCTACTTATTAACTAGAAATTTTCACTTATTAACTATGTAGAAATTTCCACTTTTCAACTAGAAATTTCTACTTATCAACTAGAAATTGTCACTTTATTTATAATATGCATGGCCCTCCAGGGCTTTCGTAATCCCAAAACTTACCAACTGGGAATCTTATGTGGAGGGTCTCTGCCTGAGTCTAAATGAACTCCCTTCTGACATAAATACAATAGAAGAGTTAGAGGCATCATCTGACAACCTAGCAAATGCAATAAAAGATTCCTATGAGAACAGTTGTCCCGTAAAACAGAAGGCAGTCCACAGAAATGTGCCTTGGTTGAACGGACAGCTGAGACGTCTGAAACAAGACACCAGAAAGCTGTTCAACAAGGCAAAAACTAACAGTAACTGGGCAGACTATCGAACAGCCCTAGACAAGTACAACCGCGAATTAAGAAAATCAAAAAGGAAATCAGGGAGACAATTCTGCGAGGGGATAGACGAATTAGCCCCAGCTCAACGTCTCCAAAAATTTCTTTCAAAAAACCGCTCAAACGGAATTGGTCTGCTTAAAAAGCCAAACGGAGACCACTGTACCGACCATATAGAAAGTCTAGAGGTACTACTACAAACTCACTTTCCAGGTTCGGTAATCGTTGAAGCCCTGAACCAGGTTACTCCGCCTATCGAAGGGTCACAAAGCCCTAACGGCAGGATCAAAAGGCTGGCTGGGATAATCTTCACAATGAACAGAATAAAATGGGCAATTGATAGCTTCAGACCCTAAAAATCTCCAGGCAAAGACGGGATCTTTCCCGCACAACTGCAAAAAGGCTACGAGTACACCTACAAAAGCTTTTTAAGGCAAGCCTGCTCCTAGGGCACATACCGCTATCTCGGAGAAAAGCTAATGTGATATTCATACTGTTATGATATAAAGATGTGGTACTACGATTTCAAAAAAAGAAATGCCAGGAAAACTACCCTAATTCAAACTATTAAAGCACTTAGCTGAGGTCAATAAGCTTCGGTCCAGAGTGTTTCATAATCAATGGTCAATTTCCAAATTCCCCAGTTGTTAAGTTAGCCAGCACGGTTCTCTATTCAGGAGTCAAGTGAGCAAGCAGCCTCAAAAGTCCAGGGAGTTGATGGCCTACAAAGCCAAGTACCAACCAGTACCACGTTTCAAGGCCCAACTATCCAAAAAGATAACGTAGCCCAGTTAAGTCCCCAGGAAAAACACCCTAAAAGAATCGAATTATGTAGAGATGATCCCTACACACAAGGAACAACAAAAATAGACACCAAAACTTACCTCGATAAGAGGGTGTGCCGATGGACAAATGGCGTGTTAACTTGGCCACGACTAAAATCGCCAAATACAGTCCATAAACCCACAAAGAACTATACGAAAACTATCTCCAAAGTCTGAGGGTTTCAAACGTCTATCCGGACACCATCAAATTGATGTCTGGAGGCCTTGTTTTCTCGTTGATGGTTCAGTAGCAAGAGAACGAACCGAGTCCCTTTCGCTAGCAACATGTACCCCAAAACATGCTGGAAACCGGTACTGCCAAATAAAGCATATATATATATATATATATAATAGCAGTAAAGTAGTTTGCCGCATTTGACAAAGCGAATGATCTTTTCCACACCTGGTCACCGATAGAAAATTGGACCTCCCGCCGCCTAAGATTATACTGATCCCTAGATTTGTGATTTGCTTGCACTAAACGCTGAGAAACAAATTTTCTCAACTTTTCCATGGATTCTATCCTATTAGACAAAGTTTCATCAGACGGATTCGTAATTCCCGCATTATGAAGTTCCCTAGACTTCGCATACTCATTGCCATGCATGATCATGTCCCGACCATAATTAACAAAATATGGTGTTTCACTTGTAACCTCATGAGTTGCTGTGTTGATTGCACATGCCAAAGCTGGTAGACTCTCATCCCAAATTCTCTGATTCTCAGACACAAAAGCCGATAGCATTGATTTCAACACTCTGTTAACCCGTTCTGTTACATTAGGCAAAGGGTGGTAGTTTGGATTAATAACTATTCTAACGCCATATTTTTTTGTTAAATTTGCAAAATCTTTTCCCTTAACTTGAACACCATTATCGCTGGACTGGACGTGCTTATAGATTTTACTACCAACCACTCTCCACAAAGGAAACTCCAATGGATTATAAAGAATATCCTCTCTTAGCTTCAAGTACCACTTATCCTTAGTTTGCAAAAACTCGCTCTTATCCAATTCAACATTATCACAACTCACAGGAACACTACGGGATAGAGCATCAGCCACTTCATTGTCACGACCTTTTCTATGGATAACTTTATAGTCAAACTGCTGGAGCCTTAATGCCCAACGTCTTAATCTGCCTTGGGAATTTTTCACTGCAAACTGTAATGATGACACATCACCGAAAACTTTGCACCTTCCAGATAACACCTCAATTTTTCAATGGCAAATAAAACTGCCAACAGCTGAGTAAACCCGCTCTTGATGACTCAAACTACGAGAAACATAGCAAATGACATGTTCACGATCATCATAAACTTGGTATAAAACCGCACCAACACCATATGCGGATGCATCAGTTTGTAAAATGAATTCCCGATCAAAACGAGGACAAGACAAAATTGGTGCAGATACCAACAACTCCTTGACCCTTTGAAAAGCTTCTTGACAACTATCATTCCATGAAAATTTTGCTCCTTTACGTAGCAAGCTAGTAAACGGCGAGATTAAATCGGAAAAGGAGGGCACAAAGCGGCGATACCAAGACTAAATTCCAATTTTTCTGCGAATCTCAGTGACTGATTTGAGAGTTGGTAAATTCGTAATAGCCTCAATCTTAGCAGGATCAACTAAAATACCGTGACGATTAACCACAAAACCCAAATACCGCAGCTCAGCTCGACAAAACCTACTCTTCTCCTTATTAAGTGTTAGACCCATTTCCAAAACAGTTTCCAAAATCTTTAAATGGGAGTCAAAATCAGGACTGCTGTCAACAATGATATCATCCAAATAACAAAATACGAAGGGCTGAAACTGTGGACCCAATACTGTGTCGATGAGTCTCTGAAATGTTGCGGGCGCATTGAGTATACCGAAGGGAAGCCTACAAAATTGGAATAAACTACGTCTAGGAACCGTAAATGCAGTTTATTGCTTATTACTTTCCTCCAACTCAACTTGCCAATAGGCACTCTTTAAATCCAATGAGCTAAGAAATCTAGCACTGCCCAATTTGTCCAAAATTGCTGAAATATATGGAAGTGGATAAGCATCTCTCTCACTGAGCGCATTCACCTTACTAAAGTCAACGCAAAAACGAAATTCACCATCCTTCTTAGGAACTAAAAGAACTAGAGAGGACCAAGCAGAATTTTAATTTTCGATGACACCTCTGCAGCCAATATTTTGTCAATCTCGATAATAATCAATCTCTGCCTAAAAAGGGACACTGGATAATACCTCTGTTTTATAGGAGGACTATTTATACTGATTTTATTTTTCACAATCGAGGTGCAATCTAATCGCTCTCTGATACTATCAAAGTGAGATGAAACGACTCTTTCTAGTCTAGATTGCTAATCACTAGTTAAATCTGATTCAGACTGAATCACTGAAATTTCTGGATTACATAGAAGCTCTGAAAAAAAATTCCATTGTCCACGGCGCATATCAGGAATAATACCCAATTTTTTCCAAAAAATTATACCTAAAATTCACTCATGTCTCAGTTCCGGGACGACAAAAATATCAATCAACTTTACAACATTCTGAACATTCACAGGCACGCACACTGTACCCAGGCATACACAATTCACATTATTAGCTAGTGTACAGGAAGTTTTGTTGGTTGTATTCAGTTTAACCCCCAAGCCTCGAAGTCTGTCCCAAACGTCCTATTTGCACCTGAATCCAGAAGACCATAGAATTCAGAAACTAATATATTTACTACTAAAAAGGGACACTCACCAGGACCTACATGAGCCACTACATAATCCAACACTATTTTATCTTTGATATCAGATACGGTCGATTCAAAGCTCGAAGCAAACCCACGAGCAGCTCAAATAATATAGGAAAAATATCCAGGATTTGACTGTCAAATTACAAAGCTCAAAATAACCCCGAAAACAATTCCAAATGTATGTGAAAAAATGAAGGCAATGGCAAAGGTAAGGAAACCCAACTACTTTCAAATTTTAATGGAGCGTCGACTTGAGGACGAACCAAAATCATATCGTCCCATTAGCCTAACCTCCTTTCTCCTGGAGAAAGCAGTCGACCAGTACATCAGAAGCGAAACTCTATTGAGAAGACCGCTGTACTCGAAGCAATTTGCTTATCAACCAGGCAAATCCACAATAAGTGCGTTACACTGCCTGGTTAAAGACATTGAAGGGGCAATCGAGTGCAAATAGATTGCTCTCACAGCATTCCTCAACATAGAGGGTGACTTGACAACACCTCACATCAATCAATCGCCAGAGCATTACAAGAATGGGATGTTGAAGTCCCAATTATAAAATGGATAGAGTCGATGCTGAAACACCGTCACGTTACGGCTGAAATAAACGGAGCATCAGCACTACCACGGTCAGAGGGTGTTTTCAAGGGGGTGTTCTTTCTCCACTATTATGGACACTGGTGGTAGACAAAATTCTTACCAGACTGAGTAGTGCTGGATACCAGGTCATAGGCTACGCAGATGATCTGGCCATTATAATCAAGGGCAAACATGAAGGCGTAGACATGTACCTGACCTTTACAAACCAGATCAAACACCATATTAAAACAAAAGAAGAGATTGCAGTGTACACCAAGTCATATAGATATTCACATATCCATAAAGAGGAAGTGAAAAACCAGATATCTTCCATGTTGGATCAAGGAATTATCAGACCAAGCCATCAGACCAAGCCAGGCACCTTGGTCTTCCCTGATATGGATAAAACCAGACGCCTCCGGAAAAATAAAGTAATGGGGTTTTCACCAAATCAAGATGATGATATGCAAAACTGCTTCCAATGTCGAAAATGGTCATTACGAGTATTTCCAGATGCCGTTCGGCCTAAAAAACGCTCCAGCTAAGTTCCAGAGAATAATGAGTATTTTGAAATGAAATAAAACACACACGTTGCTGCGTTGTCAAAATGTCTTCATGTTATCCGAAAGACCAACTAATTACAATTATGTTTTAAAAACAATCAGGCCTATGATGTATCCACTTCTGTTATTTTAACAGCTATGTTATAGCTCAATATCTATACTTCTCTCTATTTTGATGTATAGAATAAACAGTGACAGGCAACTTAACGTTGCTGTTAAAATAACAGAAAATGATACATCATAGGCCTGAATATCAGTCAAATGGCCTCAACCACTTTGTTGACAATATCGAATTCGCTAAGTCCAATTTATGATAAAATTTTCACACATTTGGATCGGTAGGTATCTTACGAATAACATCTCTAATATTGTTTTTTAAATCCGCAATTGTTCTTGGATTATTCAACTTCACATTACCCCACAGAAAGAAGTCACTCGGTGTCAAATCACAAGATCTTGCTCGATTATTCACAGGACCATTTGTGGAAATAACGTTTCCGCCAAATTGCAGCTGCAATAACGCTATGGTTTCGTTGGCGATATGGTACGTAGCGGAACCAAATCCCTCCAGTTGGTTTGCGATTATTATTGGGCAGAAATATTCGATCAATATTACCCGATAACGAACTCCAAGTACGGTGACACGCTCTTCTTGATCATCGTCAAAGAAATAAGGTCCAATGACACCACGAGCATGAATGGCACACCACACGGTAACTTTTTCCGGAGGTAACGGTGTTTTTTCAAATGCGACAGATGTCGGATCGCCCAAGCTGCAAAATCACGATCATTGTAATTATATAACTTTGTGATAATGTGACATTAATCGAGATATGGTGGTGATGTCATTGTGACATGTATGCAATAGCTTATGTCTCGACTATCGATATCACAAAGTGACATTGAATGTCACGAGATATTACATTCATATAACAACAACATTGACGTAATATTTTTTTTGTGATATGCTATCAATATTATTTAAAGAAATATCTTATGGATGTTTTGTTACATTGAAATCACATTTATGCCATATTTTTTTTGATACATTTTATTAATATTTCTCATAGTATATTTCTGGAAATTGCTACCATGTTACAGTTACATGGAGGCAACCAGTGGCGGCTCTTCCTTAGGTTTGCAGGTTTGCGCAACCCCCAACACAAAACTTAAAAAATATAAAACCCAAATAGTAGAATTAAATTTTAGTACCTAATTATATTTAAAAAATAAATTATACCAAAATTTGGGACCTACATAATACGCAGTCAATTATTAAAATAATTTGACCAATTTCGCCAAAATATCAACAACTGACAGGCCGCCGGCGACTTCGAGTGGCGGCATCGAGTCGCTGGATTGCAGCTCCAAAGCAAACCGATCTTTTATATGACGGCGCACATTTGGTTGCCTGTATATGCATGGATTCGAAATCCGCTCCATAAGCTCCAGCAGGTTGCAAGCAAAGTGCAAACTTTGTTTATTTTTTTTGCTCGTAGCGCAGATTAGATTTGTTTTGTGAAGTTTTGTCGTGTGGGGGGTGAAAAAAAAAAAGAATTCTGTTTAAAATTTAATTCCCGAGCCATTCTTTGGTCGTTCAATAACCGATAGGGCTGAAATAAAAAGACTTGGAAGGCCTACTCCAAATTTAAAAATTGAACAAACTGTAACTAGCAAAAAAAGGACTTTCACCAGGACATTTAATCTGGACCTTTACGAAAAACATGCATGATTGTACCATTGAAATTGCAACCCCTACATTTTTAATATACGAGCCGCCACTGGAGGCAACATGTTCTTGTTACAAAATTTATATTACCAATATATTGCTTTTGTAACGTTGAAGAGATATGATGAATGATTACATTAAAAATTTGGAAAGTAAACAAAAAGTTTCTAGTTTTCTACAATTTTATTTATACGATACTATAACATGTTTCAGCACGCAGTGCCTTCTTCAGACGGACCTGCTATATTGTGCTAATATATTCTAGCTTAGCACATTAGTTTATTTATTCCGTCTGAAGAACGCATCACCATTGGTGGAACATGTTAAAGTATCATATAAATAAAATTGTGGAAACCTATAAACTGTTTTGTTTTCTTCCAAAATTTGTAATGGAATCATCAAATATTGGCTAAATCAATCTCTCTGATGAAATTCGTCATTTTGATGAAGAAGAAACAATAAAAAAAATCTACATCGCATAATCATGGATAGGAAATGAAACAATAATTATGGTTCAAGAGCATGCCTGTATATTTATATAATTGTCCAACACCAATCTACTACTATTATTATCTTTGGTTTTTCGTCTTTGGTCGTTTTCCATGCGATGTTTTCGCAATTGCTGACATCTACATTTTCGCTCACAGGTTCATTGGTTAATTGCTTATTAAATTAGCAGATTACAGGTGGTGTTCTCTATTTTTCCTTTGTTTTGAATAACGGAGCCAATCGGCTACCACTAATTCAAACTCTCTGTCGGCCACCATAGGAAATTCTTTCCTCAATGCTTCTAGAAAAGAGTACAAATTTCCAATTTTAACCATATACTTAAATTAAAATACAGTGTTCCAGCTGAGAGTGGCCTAATTCAAATGCTGATAGATTTTAAGCCAGGTATTCGGCTTCTAGAAAGGATAATTTTCTGAAAACCCTGTTTAAAGTCCCTTGGAACGTGACCAATGATGCTTTCCAACAATGACAAATATAAAACAGGACCTTAACGTCCATAACCTAACCTAGCTTGTATAACTGAACTGAACTGAACTGTAAAATACAAAATTATCAACCCCTCATTTCATATTACAGTAGTAATAATTGCCATTTCATAAAAAGTGGCACTTACCTTTTTAACTTCTTCTGCTGGGGAGCTCATTTTAACTCGAAACAACGGCTCACTACGAAAAATATGCAATAAAATTGCAAGTCATGCCATTTGACCAGTTAGGATTATTTTAGGTTAGGGTACTTAGGGTAGCGTTCACAGACACTCGATCGGTAACTTTCAATGTTTCTATCTTTGTTTGAAGCGTGAAAAGAGCTGAGACGGAAATCGGTGCCCCTGCCCGACTTGAATAGCGAACGCAGCCCGCGACTCAAGGATATTAGAACAGAAGGCAATCCATTCAATGACCGCGGGGAGTAGACAAACAGCTGTGTGATCTAGAAAACATGCAAAATGCAAAGTAGTTATTTGATAAAACTTTTGGTGGAATCCCTGACGTTAGCCAGAATCTGGCATGCAATATAATGTTCTAAAAATTGTTGGATTGCCTAATTGGATTGATTTCGGTTTTCTTTCGGTTATAATACCTACTACACTACCTAAATGAAACTGTCAATTGTTGTCAAGCCGATGATAAAATTATATTGTTTAGTAGAGTAGATTGATTTAAATTATCAGAAAATACTATTATATTTTTATCAATGATTATGAACATAACAGTGACATTATATGATTCAGAAAATGTCACAAAAGAATGACTATGAACATGATAGTGACATCTTAGCAATGTGCTTCTAATGTTTATTGTGGCTCTAAGAAAATATGTTAGCAATATTGAATTCAGGTGTTCATGTAATATTCGGAAGATTGTTGAGATTTGAAATATTATATCAATATGATTTCAAAAACATCACAAAAGTTACTTGAAAAAAATGTTACGTGATGTTTTTGTGATATAACATGTTTGGCGGGATTGTGCTTCAGTGCTTGAACCAATTGAATTTTGTATAGATGCAAACCTAAATCCTTTTTCAAAATCCTCCAGGTTGATCCATATATAAAATTCAATTGCTGAGAGCGACGTCTAACAGACAAATTCGGATTATCTTGAACACTTTGACTTACAGCTTCAACATTGTCTGCATTTCTCATGTTTCTAACACGATATGTGCTTGGATAATCCAGTAACGTAAACTCATTCTCAAATTTCCTCACAACAACACGAATTGTTTGTTCACTGAATCGATCATGGAGACCATAAGTTGCACGTAATCCGCGCCAAGTGGTTTTGGTAACAAATTTTGATAATTTCGCAACGTTGCTGTAGTGTTAAATGTTCCATTTTGTTTTGTAATAACCTAAAGGTACAATTTGTTAGGGCGGTCCGCGACGCAAAACTCACATTCTGTCGCACGCCGCGCACGTCTCCTAAAATCCACCGAGTGGAAATTATATAGACTGGTTTGTTGGCTTTGCGCAGGTGAGCGCGACATACAGCGTCAGAGAACTGGTGTACGTCGTGCCTGAACCAATTATCACGTTTACATTGTCAGTTGTGAGTCGCGCACTATCCTAACAAACCGCATCTTAACCTAAAAAACTACCAAATATCATT
This sequence comes from Ceutorhynchus assimilis, assembly GCA_917834065.1. Taxonomy (NCBI): domain Eukaryota; kingdom Metazoa; phylum Arthropoda; class Insecta; order Coleoptera; family Curculionidae; genus Ceutorhynchus; species Ceutorhynchus assimilis. Next base: position 5,958,120 of record OU892289.1, on the reverse strand, counting down.
TTTACATGTACAGTGTTGCCTACACTTCACTTTGAAATCCTAAAGCACTAATTGGATCACCCTTTATTGCTGGCCTAACCTCAAACGAGATCTTGAGAATATCATAAATGTTTGCGACACCTATCCAGGACCTGAAACAAATACGATAGAATCCAGCCAAACCTAAATTCATGATTATTCCGACACCGACTAGACCTTTGGAAATTATTCATCTAGATACCTTTTAAGCCGGAGGAAATTTTTTTTTAACAATTATTGATTCTTTTATCTCAAAATAGGGACAAGCCTACTCCATAGAGGGATCAAATTCAGTGAATGTCCTGAATGCCCTCCTAATAATCATGGAATACCACACATAATAGTCACCGATAGTGGAACAGAATTTAGGAATGGACTTATACAGGAATTTGTAGATGCACATAAGATATCTATCTATTTTAATTCCCCTGATAACCCACAATCCAACGGGATGATAAAAAGATTCCACTCCACCATTAACGAACACCTGAGGATACTCAAGTCCTTAAGCGTTACAGAACAAATGCCACATGCACTTCTCGGATACATATGCGACCAATAGATATATTGATTGATCACCTGGATGCGCAGGATCCGTTTGACGTTGACGTCAGGAAAACACTTCTTATATTAGGTCTGTTTCTGCAGAAATCACAAACCAATCAGAACGAATTTTATTGGTTCAGTCAGAAACACTCAGAACACTAGTTTCAGCCAATAAATTCCACTCTGGCTGTTTGTGATTTCTGCAGAAACAGATCTAATATCTATTCACAATCTGTAGTCCAAAAGTACAGGTGAAATTTATCACCTTTCAATGATATTTGATAGGGAAAGGTGATAAATTTACCTGTACACAGGGAAAAAACAAAGACTATCTACAGGAAATTGAATCAAAAGCTACATGAATCCAAAGAAAAGTACATAAAAAAAAATGACCAGGAGAATCTCCTTCACTTACAAAACTAGTACTAAGACCTAAATTAGGAAAACTGTAAAATGGAACAAAGTACTTCTAAGATTCTCTTCCAAAACTCAAGACATGACAAAACATAAGAAGAATATTAAAAATCTTTCAGGAAATAATTCTAGAAATTCCTCCTCAGCGATCGCTCAGAACCTCCTGATCCAGGACCTGAAGGACAACCCAGGAATACTTCCCCTTAAGCTGGGACGAGCAAGGAATCAGAGTAATACACACGACTTCATTCACTTTTTTAAGGAACTTCAGTCTCTGGAAGAAAAATATGCCTGGTCATTGAGGCATAAAAGGAAACGAAGAAGCAGATGGCTTCGCAAAAGAAGGGGCCTCAACATCATACCATGGACCAGAGCCCTACTGTGGCTTAATGAAAAGTCACATCATGGAAGAACTCAACAAATGGGAAAAATACCAACTGTCATCATATTGGAGGTACACTCCGGGACTCAGATAGTCAAAAAGGTTTATTACCCTTTCAGCAAAAAGAGTTAAACAGCTCCTAAACATGAGCAGACCTGACATCAGATTGGACTGCTTACAGGACACTGCCTGGTAAAATACCATTTAAGGTTAATGGGCAGAGCAGAAGACCATCTTTGCAGATTTTGCTCAGACGCAATAGAGACCGCAGAGCACCTACTTTGTGAATGTCCAGCCCAATTCTGCAATTCTCAAATTCCTCGAGGGGGCAACACTTTCACCAGAAGAAGTGGGCCAACTGACATCCAGGAAAATAGCTTCCTTCGGCAGAAGTCTACGCTTCCTGGAGACAACTTAAGATGTAAAGCCACGTACAAAATATCTACAAAGGTAGTAGCGCTGAGCGGCTGAAAAGCCGAAACGACTCCCCCACAATCTACAACTACCTTGATATCCTGATCTACCCCCTCATTGTTTTTGTTGGTTTTCAAAACCATCGATTCCAATAATGCTATATCTTAAGTTAAGTATTGATAAAAAGCCAAGGATAATGAAATAGAAGTCTGACTTTTCAAATATTGCTCAAATGGGCAAGCATAAAATTAAAAGAGGAAAATGGGAAAAGCCAGTGGATGTTGTATTAGATATGGTAGATCACGATTTCTTCATTCTTGACTCTTATGAAATTCAAGTATATTGGAACTAAAGACTAAAGATGTAAAACAATACTTAGCACTTCCATAAGCCCAAATTTATAAGAGAGAAATAAAAAATGCAAGTAGATGTTATGTGGTTCAAATTTCATCTTAATCAGTTTTGAAAAATGACAATTTCTTTATTCTTATTGGCTCCTTCTTCATGAAATTTCAGTATGTTGAAACTAAAGCCTTGCTAAAGATGTAAAAAATAGGTGGCAAACATATTTGGAAAAAAAAGCTTCGAATCGTTCCACATAGAAAGCAACCCGTCGTTCTTTTGTTATCTTTTCGGTGATTAATTGTGGCGTTTTTGCGCAAAGTCGATCGCTGAGGATTTAATGAAAAGTCGTCGGTTTTTTGGGCCCTCGCAAAAGGATATTTTTAAACAATAGAGACGATATAGGGCGAGGTTGGAGTCCTGGAGCTATAGGGGAGAAACGCGGTCGCGACCCCTCTAAAACATATTTGGAGCGTAACAAGTTGGCCAGTAAGAAGTTTCTTTTGACGCTCGATATTATAAAAGTAATGCATGTTTCGTTAATCCTAAATCCACCGAAATAAAAAAAAAGAAGCGCGCCGGTAAGCTCCAATAAATAACGAGAGATAAAACCGATGGACCTCAACCGCCGATAAGTACAAAACTAACCCTTTTAGAGTCTCTGGGCCGCTATTAATCTGGAAATGGCCCAGCCAGCTATCCAGGGCTATAGCCGAGCAAAGAGCACCACCAACTTAAAAAGCTTTCCCGCCTGATTTATCTGGGCCGAGGCCCTGGTTTAATTACAATGTATATTTTAGCGCTGCCTGGCATGTAGGATCCGAAGTTTCCTTTTTGCATTCGGCTTAAAAGCGGATGCCAGGAAATGTGCCCTATCACGAAAATGCAACATAGAACAGGATCGGGGGATTCTTTTAAACTACTTAATGGCTTTTATAACGCAAAATTAAACATACAAGTCCATGCTAGAACTATTTAGTAGCAGTTATCATTGTAGCTGCAACTTTTTGAAAAAGCATCTCTTCAAATTGATATTTCAATTTAAATTAAATTTGACTCTTTAATTATTCTTGTTAAAGGAAGGGTTTTTCATTTTCCATTAAAGAGAAGAGTATACCGTATCTCCTAGATCTTTTTATTTCTATGGACCACTGTGAGGACATTTCCTAGTTTTTGGACAGTTTATTACAGTGTTTACGTACATAAACATACCGCGGTCAGTCAAGCGAAACTTGAGACAAGGACCTAGGGTGTCTTGTTAAAGTTGTCGAAATAGCTTAGATAATGCAACGAATTTACTAAGGCTGAAAATGGTTATACATATTATATATTACAAATAAATAACAGTGATGTTAGTCAGTCAGTTGAATAGCTGAACTGGGCTGGGCTGGTCAGTCAGCAATAGGTTTGTTCAGTATAATAATATTTCTTGTAAATTTTTACATTTATTGGGGCTGACTGACCAGCACGGTTCCGCTATTCAACTGACTGACTAACATTACTGGTATTTATATGTTATATATAATATGTATAATGATTTTCAGCTTTAGTAAATTCGTTGCATTACCCAAGTTATCTCGACACCTTTAACAAGTCACCTAGGTCCGTAATTACTGTAATCAACTGTCCAAAAACTAGCTTTAGTAAATTCAGAGAATTTTTTCGGCGCTGGCTCTTAGACTAATCTGTTTCAAGAGTTTATGGGGGAGAGAATTTTTGTTTTGCTAACATTGCTTTGACAGGCGCTTTGTACGTCCACGAGCACGTTGTAAGACTTTCCTATAAGTTCTCTGCAGATTTGGATGGTAAGCCACAGTCGTCGTGAGACACTTAGATCTTGCCTTTGCTCTGAGCCGTTTTATATTGAACAGACCCACGTCGAATCTGCATTCAAGTTGCAACCCTCTGTTGTCCACAATCATAGAAAGAGCAGCAACGAAGATATTGAACAGAATCGGCGCAAGGACGCACCCTTGGCGGAGACCAGTTCTTGTTTGAAAGGGCTGTTTGGCTGAACCATTATGCAACACGACTGCCAAATTGTTATCGTGTAAACTTCTGCATACCTGTAGGAATTATTTGGCACACCAATTTATGGAATCAAATGCCTTTAGCGAGATCAATGAATGCTACATACATTTGAGTTGGTTGCTCCTTCACATTCTCATGTAGTGGCCTAAGAGTGAAAATTAGGTCTGTTGTTCCTCTCTTTGGTCGAGAGCCACACTGAGATTTCGGGATGATGGGTTCCACATGGTTTAATAGTCGTAAGGCCATATAACTAGCCAAGATTTTTCTACCAGTAGGTAAACCTTTGTATCAATTGTCCATCGTTTTCAAACTGGCATTTTCCGTATGAGGAGCGAAGGGGTGAAGCATATAGCAAAAATCACGCAAAAACAGGTGTGACGTCAGGTAACCATTGGCGTTCTAACGTAGGAAGCCACCAGCTCACATACTTTTAGTGCCGGTACTTTTGCTCTAAATTGACAGCCGTTGAAAATAATCAGAGGTTTGAATGTGCTCTAACCGCATCATACTTATAGACCTTGGCACATGCAAAACTTTGATGACGTATCAAATTCGTTAATCGAAAGCAAAAGTATCGGCCCTTGGAGTATCAGATTAAAATCGACGGACTTTAATTCCCGCAATCTGAAATTCTTGAACAGGTTGACTATTTGTGCATCTCTGAAGTCTTGTGAAACTATGCCTGTGTTCCATATCGTGTTGAAAATTGATTGCAGATGTTCGCTTAGAATCTTATAAATTTCTGCGGGAATGTTATCACTACCTGAAGCTTTATGATTTTTAAGTTTGTTGATTGTCAGTTTTTTTCCATCGGTTTTTCTTTTCTGGTCCAAGAGACTGGTTCAGTTAATTCATATTGAGGCACTAGGTTAGTAACTTCAAGATCGACGTTTGTATCCAAATTCAGAATTGTAGAGCTCTTTCCACCTCTACCTGATTTGTGGCTCTTCTGTCAGGAGATAGCCGTTGGCATCTTTTATGGGGTAAGTCTTTCTATGAGTATATTACTTTTACATTGTCGTGTTGATTAGCGAAATCCTCGATCTCTGCGCTCAATTATGAAATCAAAGTCTTGTTGGTACACCCACCAGCGACTTATACGAGGTATTAAATCGCGCTTGTATAAGCAAATTTTCAGATAATTGCAATTCGTTACGAGCTTGAGTGTGATGCCTACAAAGTAATACCTAAATTTATTTAATGCGTAGACCTCAGCCAACGTTTCCAAGCTCTACTGAAATAGGCTACTACACGCTTATTTCCATCATGATTTTGTAGAATAATTGTTCCAAAGACATCTTGCATCAGTATGCAATTCAGTTAGAAGGTTTGGATTGAAAATGGCCAAGGATTCATTGTGTTCAGTTGTCCAATCCCAAGGTGCATTTCTTCGCAAAAGATTTAATACGAGTTTTAACTGAAAATTCTGGCACAAATTTCTGGAAGTATCCGGCCAAACCAAGGAACTGACGTACTTCTTTGACATTGGTGGGTGGTGAAAGAGACTTTAAAGCTAATTACTTTTCTGGGCTTGGTTTAACACTGCCACGACCTATAGATATTCAACTTCTGACTGTAGGAATTTACATTTATTGATATCGATTGAACACCCATGTGTTCTTAGAGTTGTAAAAACTGCTGCTAGATTAGCATGTCCTTCCTCAATTGTAATGGAAGGGATGCAGACATCATCCAGATAAACAAGCGCTATTCCATTTTTAATTCCATTCTGTAAAGCAATATTTATGGCGCGTTGGAAAATAGAAGGAGCATTGGCAAGACCAAAAGGCATCCTTAAATACTCATACTCGCCGGTTACGAAGGCCAGTTTCTCAACTAGATCATGGTGGATCTTTATTTGGTGAAATCCAGCAGTCACGTCGAGTATGGTGTGACTTAATCGGTTAATTTGATCGTCTATTCGGGGAAGGGGAAAACAATCTTTAATTGTAATACGGTTCAAAGCCCTAAAATCGCAAACTAGGCGTAGCTCGCCGTTTTTCTTACGAACTAGCAGACGACTGCGAAGGTCTTATGATGGAATTATGCAATAAATCTTGTACAATCTTACAAACAACTTCCCTTTCTGCTACTGATAGCCGATATGGAACGGAAAATGAATGTATTACTAATTTCTTTAGAAACCTTATCAGAGACCGCAATAGCCTTGAAGCTGTACAGAGAAAAGTAACACGATTGCTTGGTAAAAGAAGACCTACATATTAGGAAAGACTAGAACAACCAAAACTGTTAAGCTTCCAAAATAGAAGAGCAAGAGTCCTACCTTGTCTTCACCTACCAAACACTCCACAAAAACATTCAAACAGGGACGGATGGGACAGGTCGGGAAATTTTCCGGTGGGCCGGTTGATCGCGAAAAGTGTCTTCTTTATGAGCACATCTAAGAAGGCGATTTCCTGGTTTTTCTCCTTTTCCATAGTAAATTCTATGCTAGGATGTTGCTCGTTCAGGTGGTCTAGGAACTGGTTAAGCTTCTCTTCCCCATGACTCCAAACCACAAAAGTATCATCCACGTATCGAAGCCATACCGTTGGTTTGTGGTCAAAAGATTCTATAGCTTTCCTCTCGAATTCCTCCATAAAGAAGTTGGCTATGACCGGGCTGAGCGGACTTCCCATAGCTACACCGTCCTTTCGCTCGTAGAAATCGTTGTTCCACAGGAAGTAACTACCAGTGAGACATGTCCGGAAAAGCTCAACTATGTCATTGGGGAAGGTACTTGATATCAAGTCAAGAGATTCTGTTAATGGCACTTTTGTGAATAGGGACACGACATCGAAACTGACCAGGATATCGTTGGGTTGAAGAGTAATATCCCTAATTTTTCGGACAAAGTGAGTGGAGTCCTTGACGTGAGAGCTAGTTTTTCTTACATGCGGTTGAAAAAGCGATGCAAGATTGTACGTTGCTGCTCCAGGTGCACTCACTATAGGTCTTAGCGGGACTCCCGGTTTGTAAATTTTGGGTAGGACGTAGAGTCATGGTGGAGCTGCTTCTGTTTTTATGATGTTCTTTTTAACCGTGTCTGTTAGGGTAGATACCCTAATCAGTTTGTTGGTATTCCCGAGTGTGGCTTGTGTGGGATCCTTCTTTAACTTTCGGTAGGTAGATGGATCAAGGAGTTCCTGAATTTTTCGGTTGTAGTCTTCAGTTCTTAACAGGACAGTTGCGTTGCCCTTATCCGCAGGTAGGATGATCATATCTTCCGCTAAATTCAGGTTCCTAATTGACATTAGTTCCTTCTTAGAGAGGACAGGAAATAAAGCAATCAATCAGATCAGCCAAGGATAAGAGGAACCCACTGTCAAGCGCTGGAGTCTATCGTATACCATGAACATGTGGTAAGGTATACATAGGAACGACAAAAAGATTCATGGGAACCAGGATGAACGAGCACAAAAGAAACTGAAGACCAGGACAATCGGAAAAATGGCAGTTGCGGAACATGCGCTTAGTGGAGGGAATCATGCACCGACTTGCGGATATCACAATCGTCTTGTACGTGAAGCTATAGAAATCCACGAACATACGGAGAACTTCAACAGGACAGAAGAAACACTAAAACTTAAATCTGGAACCCGATCCTCAAAAACGCAAGAAAGATCCTATTGAGTACCGAGAAAGCTGAGATTAGCCACATGCCGCAAAGCCCCGCCCCTCCCCACTACAGCCACTCACAAATAAATACAACTTACGGTCGGGAACGCGTCAGTCTGCTACCAGAATCGGATATGGAAGCACCTCTAAAGATGCTAGCCACGCGTGCTAGCGAAACGTCAGGAAGAAATTCCAACTTACGACGGCCATTAAGCCCGAATGAAAGCCCCTTATCGATACATTTTGCCCAGGTGACATATGAAAGATCGTTTTCCTACGAACGTGCGCAAGGTAGTACTTTTCCGCAAGCATTTCCGTGAGCAAAGTTACACTTTTCCACATGCCGTGCGGATAAGATAATCATCCACACTATGTACCGAATAGCACAACTAATTATCAAGTAACAATAAGCGCACCTGTCGACTAACGCTTCGCTACGTTCGTAATTGGTTTGGTGTGCGGAGAAGTACTACTTTGCGCACTTGTTAGGAAAATAGCTATTTCTATTTTCAAATATATAAAGAATAGGCTAGTAAATAGGTTAGGTGACGAGGAGGCTTGAATCTTTTAAGCTTATGAACATGGACAGATCCCTACTCAACCAAATAGATCACGAAGATATTATAAATGAAGTACTAGTCTCATAGAGCCCATCCGTCCCTGGTAAGACACCTTTATGCCTTGAACACAGATCAGGGACTCCGGACTTCGGGGTCACAGTCTCAAACTTAAAAAAAAACTACTTCACAGGGTGTAGGGACAACTTTGCCCTCTGGAATCCACTCCCAGCTGAAACAGTTACTGCTACTTCTATGACAATATTCAATTGATAGTTCCCATAAATCTTAAATCAAAACAAACACCCGAAAACTCTTGATAAGTAGGTAACAGTGCAAAAATGGGCTTATAGGTCTCACCTCAGTCCGTATCAACTAGATAGTATTAGTCATAGCTTTTGTGATATTTACTTTTTAACGATAACATAGTCAATCAAATGCCAATGACCAGAACTATGGTGGAGCCATGTTCCTTTGTAGCTACTTGTGTTTCTTATGAAATATCGTGTTGGTAATGACGAGGTTGTTCTCAGCGCATTCTTTCAGTAACAGTTCTGCATTTGAGTTACAGTTGTCAATTCCGTTTGTGCCGATTACTCTGGGCCAACACCCAGCAAAATTATACACTGGTGTCTGGGAACATTTCTGATGATATCTTCCAATAGAAGCTGGTTTTGAAGTCTAGAGTTGGCGCGTATGCACTTATCACGGTGACATAAGTCTGATCAGGTAGCTGGTACTGAAGTCCGTTGAACATTGGTACTAGGTCATTTTTGACGGCGAAATCGATACCATGGATTTTTCGAGAGCCAGCTGGGAGTCCTTTCCAGAAGAAGGTGTAGTTATGATCTGTAAGGCGCGTCTTCCAGAAATCTGGTTTCATTTAGAGCCAGCTCGTGGGCAAAGGTTGGTCTTCTTTCAGCGTGTTCTGATGTGTCAGTATCTTGAAGAGTTCTGATGTTCCAGATTCCACAGATTTTGATGATTTGCTCGAGTAAACACCCTCCCCCGGAGATCCGAACTTTTGGGTATTTTACCTCTGGATGATTTTGTTTCACTTGAACAATCCAACTTGTGGTCGAAGCCGTGTATAAATATAGCCCAGCAACTTTTTTTATTCTCAACTTGCTCTTTTCCAAATTTTACTGTCATGGAATCGCTATCGTCGTGCGGAGATTGACTAGCAAATTGGCAGCTGTGTTCTTCTTCAGAATGAAGATAATGCTCATTTTCCATGACATAAGCCAGCTGATGTTATTTCCTAAACCTTTTTTTCTGGTCATTTAGCTTCAGAAGACTTAAACTTCCATATATAGAGACATTTTCAATTAAAACTTTCAAGATTCTTGTTCTATAATGGATGTGAATGAATCTGGCAACATTTCCCAGTAGTAGTAGAAAATGTCCCTCTTGTGCGAGACACACTCCGAATGAAAAGAAACTTTGTCAGAAACGCGAATTATTACGGTTACCTCTCCCGAGTTTCCTATTATTCAATCCTCTTGAATACAAAATATTCTAAAACCGAGGAGGTGCTCGGATTATGCGAATAATATTTGCGGAGACTTGCCTCTCTCGAATTATGCTCTCTTGCCTAAAGTTTTAACTTCGTTTTCGACCGGAGAGTTTTCGAATACGGAATTGTGAGTGACTTAAATCAATTTTTAAGGAGAGAGTATCTTTTATTTACGTCAGAAATTAGGAAGCCGATATTTTGGTCGCAATCACGTCTATTTTGGGCCTGGAAAATTACCACCCCAAGGCAATTAAGCAGCAGGAAGCCAGCAAGTAATCTCTCAGACCTCGCTCGTAGATCCATCACTTGTAGGGGGGTCATCTGATACGTAAGGCACGCGCTACAACAGATACGCGCCTCGTGATTTACGACGAAAAGGGGCCTCCCGTTTTTTAATGTATTACGTGGACGTAGGATGTGGGCATCTTTGATGGGGGACTGTTTTTCCAGAGTACCACTTGTGGACTGTATTTTACGTAGTTGTGATTTTATTGCTGGCGGCATCCGCTGTATTAAATTTTTTTTGCTTTCTAAAGCTAAACTAATTTAAGTCACGGACGGTATAAAACCGTAACACAGCTCCCCTTCCTGGAAGAAAGTTTCTACGAAACTTTTTCAGACAAAAAAAAATACATAAATGACAAAGCTCTCAATTGATGATACATTCCCTTAACATCCGGTCGATGAGCTTTCAAATCTTTGGCCTTCCACACACCAATGTTTCAACCATTAGGGTCGGCAAGTTCGTAACACCACGGCGAGACAATTTTGGTAATGATAAATGGTCCAGTAAATCTATGTGCCAACTTGGCTGCAAACTTCTTCTTGCTATCCGACAATATAAAATTCCGTTTCCATACCTGCTGGTCTACAGAGAACTTGTCACTGCGTTTCCGAAGATCGTAACGATGTCATTTCGTTTGATCTCGCAATAGGATCGGCACGACTCGCATTTGTACGGTCGATAAGAGAATCATTACCACAATTACTACTAGGAGATCGCAGCTCCCGACTAAACATAATAAAATTGGGAGTCAATTCGGTAACTTCATGTTTAGCCTAACGAATTGCAAATGTAACTTTTCCAAGGTAGCGGTCCCATTGTCTATGATCTTCTCCTACGTAACTGGAGAGCATTGTCTTCAACACATGATGAACCCGTTCAACTGGGTTAGCTTGTGGATGGTAATTGGCAGTGTATTTCACCGAAATATTATATTGCTTCATGGTTTTTCTAAACAAGTCACTCCGAAATTGGGTACCATTGTTGCAAATGATAGTCTCAATCAAAGCATTTATCCTGCCGCAGCCTGTTGACTTGGTTAGGTTTTCAAACATACCTGATACGGATATATCTAGCCACTGTGCAACGCATGATAGGCCAATAATACTGCTAAGAAAGACGTGCCATTGTCTTATACACACCCAGATGTCCGCAGTGTGGGGGGTCATGATTGTCTTTAATTAGTTCCGCCCGTTTTTCCCGAGGAACCACAGCAGCTGAAATGTCAACATCTCCTTCAACAACTGGAACGGAATAAGACAAAATGTCTGGGACAACATGATCTTTTCCCTTTCTATGCACAATGTCAAAATCATATTGTTGCATCCTAACAGCCCATCTGGGATTTTGTAACGAATAGAGTTATTTTCTCTATCTCTATTGACGTCTCCTCTCTATTGATTTTGACAAGAGAGAAGAAGACAGCAAGTGACATAGCGATAGGGATAACGATCTCTATCCGTTACAGAGTTCCAGCTCTGGCGATTCTGCCAACAGGATCCTTTATATTATTTAGCCATTCAAGGAAATAATGATCCGTAATGACGGTAAACTTGGTTCCTACCTTCCACATAAGGACGAAGTTTTTCGACTGCAAAAAGTACGGCGAGACATTCCTTTTCCGTAGTGCTATAGCGACGTTCATTCTTAGTGAGAGAACATATAACTCGTTCCTCGTCATCGATAACTTGCGAAAGCGGCACCTAAGCCAAAATCACTAGCATCTGTCTGAATAGTAAAAGGAACATTGAAATCCGGACAAGATAGAGCAGGAGCTCGAATCAAATGCTCTTTGATACGGTTGTTCACACTGAAGCGACCATACAAACTTTACATTGTTTCGAGTAAGGGAAGTCAACGGAGAAATCAAAGTACTAAAGTTAGGTACAAAGCGACGGTACCGTGAAGCCAAGCCGACAACTCTTCTCACCTCAGTGCCGGATTAAGGAGGGGGAATATTGATGATAGCCTGGATCTTTTCAGGATCAACTAATAATCCAGAAGAATTTACTACATACCCCAAATACTTGAGTTAGCTCTTGCAGAAATTACATTTGGCACGGTTAAGAGTTAGTCCTGCTTTTCTAATTCGATTTATTACTTTCTTCAATATTGAAATGTGTTTCTCGAAAGTCGGAGTACAAATAATCACGTCGTCCAAGTACACAAAAACATGTTGATCTACGCCCACAACACGATCTATCAAACGCTGCCACACAGCTGGTGCATTAGAAAGACCAAAAGGCATACGTCGAAATTGAAATAGACCCCTATTAGGTACAGTAAAAGCCGTTAAGGGCCTAGAAGACTCAGAAACTGGAATCTGCCAATATGCAGATTTTATATCTAATGTACTCAGATACCTATCGTCACGAAGCTTATCTAAAGTCGCGCTAACAAAAGGAATCGGATAGGCATCCAGAACGATAACCTTATTTAGTTGTCGATAATCGACGCAAAAACGCCAGCCTCCCGTCTTTTTCCGAATCATAACAACTGGTGACGACCAAGGAGAGCTAGAAGGTTCCACTATACCAATTGTTGCCAGATCTCACGATTATTCGTAATGGTCATAATTTCACGATCTCACGAATGAGGTAGCAATTCTCACGAATTCTCTCTGTAGTAAGCAGTAATACAAATCAGTAATCAAATATAAAATAATCGGATATAATCCCAAAATGGCGACGTGCGCAGATGAGATGGGCGTTGAATCTCATTATTCTGTCATTTAAAGATAGGCTGTATCCTCGAATGGCGGCGTGCGCAGAAGAGATGCGCGTGAGAGTTAACCTGCTGTTTGTTTTTCTAATAGGACTGCTTATTGAGCTGCAAGTGTCTGCGAAGTCCACAAGACCCCACTATTTGTGACGTCAGCTGCAGACCTCAACACTTGGCAGAAAATGCATTATCCTAGTCCAAAAAACGAATTCCAAAACGTGGAAATTGCCTTTTCTTAATTTAAAATTTCCAAAAAAAAATAACTCCCAAGCATAGCCTGGATCGCAAGCAATCCATCGAGGTCTGCGGGAGACGTTACCACTATCAGTTGCTGATAGTGGTGACGTCACTCGCAAACCAGCTGCCGACTCGAGAATTGTCGAACGTACGCCTTTTTAGGATAAGCAATCCTGCCTATAATGAAAACGAGCTAGCTTAGCTTTCAGAAACACCTGCTAAAAAACGGAAAAAACAACGATACAGGATTTAATATTAAAATTTCTATTTCTTATGGATGTAAAATCATGTCTACTTTTTCAAAAATTTATAAAAGAACATTGTGCATTATTTTATTACAAGCAATTTTAGGTCTCACTATTTTTCTTTCTCGATCTGGCAACACTGAATACCACCAGCTAACATTTGTTCAAGTTCAGAATGGACTTCTTTCTGCAGAGCAGGTGACAGAGGATAGTACCGTTGTTTAATGGGAGTCGAATTGGCCTTAATTTCCAACTCCACCATTTTGGTACAACCTAAACCAGCAGGAATGTCTCCAAAAGTCCCACTTAGGAAAGTATCGAGGGTTTGTTTCTGACCAAATGAAAGAGAATCGAGCGACTCAATTGCACAGAGATTCACCAGTGACGTTGTGTCATCGCAAAAAGACCATTCACCAGAATACAAGTCAGGAATAATGCCCATATCAGACCAAAGATGTATTCCCAAAATGAGACCATATGAAAGAGAAGGATCAACCAAAGACTTACTCGATCTCGAAGACAGACTGGAATTTGTACAGTACCGATACTCTTACAGGTTTGACCGTTTGCCACATGACACCTGGGTATAGGAATTGATTTCACCAAAGGATTGGAGAATATTCCAACCTCTAGAGCCGATAATAGTACGAGTAGAACCACTATCCAATAGATCCAACATAGACTGACCATGAAGCGAAACTTGAAGATATGGAGATTTCCCTTTGCATAAGCCGACACATAATCCAAAATACCTTATTCGTTGGGGCCCAAGAGGATACTTCAGAGGAAGGATCTGGGCCTAAAACCTTCACGCATTCGAGTTTTTTGAGCACTTGGGACACGTTTTCGACGTAACGTCTGGATGACCACACAAGAAGTAAAATACAGGCTGGCACTACCTAAATCGATGACCATTGGTGCGACAATTCCAACAAAATACAGGTTTGCTAGAAATCACATTAGAAGCAAGCTGATTCTCAGGAAGAGAAGTGTTAATTGAGGCGAACTACGCCAAGCCAGGTTCGGTGATAGGTTGGAGGGAGTATAAACCTCTGGATTCGAGTTTCAGTTTCCTCAATAGCACGACTGAGACGAGTTAATTCCTGAAGGGAAGATATCTGGTGAAGAGATAGTTGACTTTGAATATATGGTAGAAGATGTCGTCGAATAATTGGTAACCTCTGAGCCTTAGAAGACACATCAGGAAGTTTCTTAAACAAATTCTCCATCACTACTATATAATTAAGCACTCGCTCCTGTGCCCCTTTGGTCTTATGACGAATTTCATCCCATAAGGAGAATTCCTAATCATATGGTTGAAAAGCCTCCTTGAGTTGCCTAGTTAAACTGTCCTAACTCTCAAAGAAACCAGTACGATACCAAAGTAATGCATCCTTCTCAAATAGATCAGGAGCTGAACGCAAAAGTGAGTCTTTTGAAATACCTCTCGAGATACGAAGCTCTTCCACTCGCTCTAAAAAGTCATTGACACTAGAGTGACCATTAAACTTTAAATTCCATTTGCTTACATCCACAAATCATCCAAAGAACCTAGATCTCCGAGAAGAGTCAAAACTGCGGAAACTCAATAAATTGTAAACGGCTGCAAGTTAAAAAAACCATAAACTATGTAACTATATTACAAAAAAAAAATTTTAGATGCCAAGATATACTGGCAAACTAAACTACCCTTAAAAACGTTGGGCGCCAATTTTGTGAATTTTGGCTGATAATTTAATTGTTTTCTGGGTTAAAGCCTAGTCAAGTACCTATAAAATATTGTTCCAGAACTACTCTGTTGTCTATTGATATTGCCAGAAGGCAGTAATTTAATTGGTAATAATGGTTTTTGTTAATGAAGGTAGTAGCTTTGTCTCAAGTCGTTGAACATTTGAAGTTTCATTTCTGGAGAAGGCTGGATCTTTCCTGCTTTATTTTTTTTCCAGCAGACACTTATCTTACTAAAGGGCTTCTAAAGCGGGTGGCGCTTTTTATTTTATTAATAATTCACGATCACTCTACGCTGAATAAGCTAGTCCGGCATTTGCCCACAAGTTAAGTGTTTTTAGGTTCTCAATTTATAGTTTTGGAGTTTCACCCGACCCATTACTGTTGATGCAAAAACCCACGTAACAAAAATTGGCGCCCAACGTGGGGCCGAGTGATAATAAACCAATTACAGCATTGGTGTTAAGCGCATCTTCGAGGGTCGTGATGGTTAATATGTTTAATGTCCTTCGACCGAAAAATTAGGTCTAATACAAGCAACGGCGCCCTCAAGCCACAAACTTCGCATTACTGCAGCTCCTAAAAAAGGATTTGATCTGCTGCTGAACACTGCAAAACCTCACTTAAAGGTAATTAAGCTCAAGACGCTGCATTTAATTATTATTTTTTTAGAGCTAAACTAATTTCAGGCACGGACGGTATAAAACCGTAACAATCTGAAACAAGTCCATCCTTATTTAAAGATTTTCAAAAAAGTATATACCCAAACATACAGATAACTTTTCACAATAAGACCCAGTTGAAAAACAACGGAAATCCCAAGAACATTCAACAAGAATTTTTTCCTGAAAATAGTAAGTACGAATAATATGATCTGGTGAAAATGAGAAAAGCTACTTTCAAACTAAATGAAACTTATCTACAAAGTAGGAACACTGGAAATGAGCGCTATAAAACGGAGTCTGCAAACGAGGATCAGGTTATCATTTTTTATCCAAGTTGAGTGTTAATTCCATTATCTAAATCAATAAATCAACATGTTTTATATCAATAATGACAATGCGTGTCCTAGTATATTTATTTCCTGATGATTTATTTGGACCAAGGCCCAATTGATTTTTTCAAAAATTTTATCAGTCGGGCGACAGTATGAGGCCTAAGTTTAATTCGCTTTTGGCGTTTTCAGTTTAAAATGGAAACAGCCATCAGTGTCAGAAACAAGGACATTAATTTGGTGCCGGCTTTATCGGCCGGCCGTGTTCCAGTTTTGATGGATCGCATTGTTTACGCCATCGACCCCCTTGCCGATTTCATTATCCATTCCGGAGGCCCCCCCGATATTATTTATCGGCCGGATTTTTTTTTTTGTTTGTTTTATTTGGCGTTTGTTGCTATAAATTTTAGGCCCGGTATCCGAATTCATATAGCCGGTTTGTTTTTATATATATATTTTTTGGATGGTGTTTGTGTTATCTTGTAACAATTATTGGTTGTTGAGTAGGCTGACTTACATGAACAGTCTGTATTCCAGTTAATAAAGGATTGCAGCATCTCTGGCGTCATAACAGTTTGTTGAACAATAGGAGTTTCGTCGTTATTATCAGTCATCTTGTCTAATTCTGAATTATTTGGTAAAATTTTTCCACTAGGCAGGACTCGTATGAGGCAAGGCACGTGTGATTTTAATTCATGCAAAACTTACATAATCATGAAGAAACACTTTGAAATCTAACCAATCGAACGAAACACAGTGTCGATATAATGTCTGGGGTCACAGTCTTTTCGAGATGCCCCACGTTGGGCGCCAATGTCACACTGGGTAGTGTCGGGTTCGGTAATATCTGCACAAGCGATGGTCTACGGTAACAGAAGTGCTGGATTAATATAAGCCTTAATACCAAGTAACACACTACAATCACCTCAACATTATAAGGTACTTCAAAATCATGTTACGTTACAAAATATAACAAATGGTAGATTATTACTCTGGCTATAATCAATTTTATTCCAATAATAAAGCAATACAAAATTTAAATAAAACCGTTTTAAACGTTTAACACACAAACTTTTCCCCATAGAGTTCATCCCTGGAATGAAATTCCAGGAGAGCAAAATACTTTAACGGCCCAAGTTTAATTGCCAATTTGCTCTACTAATTTAAAAATATAATAGACCTGCACGTTTTTAATTAAAATACCTATAGTCAATAGGCAAATTGCTTTCGTTAAACCGGGGCTATATAGCGGAATTCCATTTTTTTTCCAGGCGCTTGAAACGATATTGTTTAATTCGTTCCAGCGTGGGTTTAATTATTTCAAAATTTTCCCCTTGAAAGACAGGAAAGGTGTACGTTGCCTAAATATGACACTAATGCCGCTTGTTTAGTGGCATTGGGACATGCGAAATTTGAATTTTTATCGTTCCCGGGCATGTATATCACGAAGCGACTTTTTTGTTTGTGTTCTAGCGTTTCGGCTTTTAATCTGTCTTGTGTAAAAATAAAAAATATTCATAATCCACCATGTTGCATTCAACCATTTTTCACTCTCAAACATTAAGCTTTTTGCCAACTCTATATAGGGGCTAGAAATTTCCAAACAGTTTGGCCCATTGTTCGTATTCGCAGTCACGTGTTACACTTTTGATAAATGGAATTTATGAATATATGACTCTGTGTAAGGCGGCTTTGTTGGAATTTGTCTGTTATTTTCGCCCTCGTCACAAAAGGTCCCGATTGTTCGTGAGGCCGTTCCGAGCAAAAACTGTCTACGGAAACGGTTTTTGCTTCGCTAATTGTTATTGTTTTCCGGGAGGGGAGGTGATTGTGCTAGTTTTTACTTGAAAAAGGGAGATGACGCTTGGAATCTTCCCAGCGGAGGGTGCAAGACATGATGAATATCTTCGATGAAATAAAATATCCAAAGATTGATGGCTTAATTTTGGCAAGCAACAAATTGTCAAAAATTGAGGAATCTAAAGATATTTTCCATTCAGAATTCGCGATGGTCACGTTGAAAAGTTTTCTAGGCATCAAAATTCAAAGATTATTGGTAGTTTGTATGATTTTCGTGGTTTATATTTGACTCTGCAGAATCTATGGATCTGAAGAGAGGTTTGAAGCGGCTCTGTAAAACATGAGCTTATCATGAAATCTGAAGTTTCTTCAATGACACTGGTACAGTCTCTCAAGCACTGCTGGGTTTCCAGATATTTTGTGCGTGACTCTGCTTCTAGTTGATGTTCAAGATTTGTAGGCTCTCCCAAAGGAGGCTAGTTTCCTGGGTGGTAAAGTGCCCACCTCTTGGAATATTAGCCGTACCCCTTTAAGGTATTATTGGATGACTTTCTGGCCTTTGCTTTTAGGCTGTTTAATTTCCGGTTCCACCAAGGCACATCCCCATGGATCGCCTTTTGTTTTACGGAGTTGGAAGATTTACTGCAAACCAATTTACCATATGTCTGCCTGTCTGTCTGTTTCACCCTTTCGAGCCCATACTCTACAATGCAGCCTTATAGGCTTATTGTATCTCAAACTCAAAATCTCTTTATTTCAAAAATTAAAATGTTACAATACACAGGAAAAAGGCTGAGGCCCCCCCCCAAACAATATATATATAACAATTACTAAATCTAAGGACCTGAATTATAACTAAAACATTCAGTGTGCGCAACACACTGCGTACCACATGCGCGCCTAGTGTGCTGTGTGGCACCATCGTTAGATTGGCCGATGTTCTGGCCGACAAATCACTGTCCTTTTCCTATTAGTTCTTTTCTCAACGTTCCCTGGTGGCCCTTCAACGTTATTATGTGACCTTTTCTGTCGTTATTAAATACCACGGATGGCGCATGGTATGGAGTGCCGAGCGCGCAGCACTATCTTTATGGGGAAAAGTTCCAAAAAACCTCACTTCCAATTAACTTAATAAATTTAAAAAACAAAAAACGAAAAGTCGTGCCCCGTAGGGCGAATTTGTCTATTGGACACTTCCTCAACAACAAAGTGTGAGCTAAGGGTATGTGCGCGTGAACGCGGATTTGGATTAAATGGGGTCGACAGCCCTGCACCTGCACAATCCTGAGACCTGATGAGTTCCTAGGTAGTGGTTTTGGTGCAGGTGGAGGAGGTTTGTGAGAAATGTCAGAGAATGAGGGTTAGGGGGATTCGGTGCAAGAATCTACCGGGATTGGCATATGCATTTGCAGCTAAATTGGGCAGTTTTTGCTTAAGAATAGTTGGTCAGATTGGGGTTGTCCGATGATTAATTAGACAAGTGCATTACCTCATAGCCAGCGATAAAGAAGATGTTTACACACTAAATCGCTGGCTAGTTGGAATTTTCCGAAGAACGAAGGCTAGAAATTAAACCTATAATGGGATTGCCAGAGCCTCCTGCTTCAGACTAAGGTTATTGGCGCCGGCGTCAAAATTCTTTTCTAATTTTGTCTTGAAGATAGGATTTTAGCTGTGCATTGGTGTGGGTTTTTTACTTGGGTTTATGGTTAGCAGATTCGGGATAGGGAGGTGTTCATGGGGGTTCAAAATAGATAGGTAAATTCTTGTAAGGCGGACCGTGAACTATAGGGTTGTCTGGATCTGAGGTCTGTATCATATCTGAGATGGGGTTACGACTTCCGAAACAACTCATTATACGAATGTTATAATGGCACAGCCAAAGTTCATTTTCCTGTGAATCTGGTGCAGTTGATTTAGATTTATTTATACCAACGCCTGAAATGAAAAAATCTTACCCGCAGCCCCCATGCAAAGAAGTAGTAAGCAATATGTTGGACTGGTGTCAGCTGTTGCTAAATGCCACTTTTATTCAACTAGTTGGTGACCAAGCAGTTTATAAATATATTGAAGAATGTCTATGTCAAAATCCAGCTATATAGCCTCTTGGGAGGGATTTCATACAGAAATGTTTTATTTGAACGCACTGGAAAAACAGTTAGAAGGTTGTGACATCGAGGAATTAGCAGTAGAGTCAGGTATTGTTGTTGCAGGTAATGTCAAGCAAGCATTAAGTGGAAAGCATCACAACAGAGCAATGTGACTACACAAATTAATATAAGAATCTTTATTACGCCTGTTAATTCAATGCTGCGTAGAAAATCACACTGATATTCTTGATAGTCTAAATCTGGAGGAATTGCCATCGACAGAAGAAGTCGCGTTATGTCAGATTCATTCAATAATTTTGTACGTCTCATGTTTGCGGACATTTTACAATCTGAATTAGAAATTCAAAAATTTTGGCTGTCCTATATCATTGGAATAACGAGATTTCCACTGTCGATGCCTGGTTCGTTGGTGCAATTTTGTCTCGAAACATCAAGACCAAGACCAATACCAAGACCGAATTTATTTTTCGAGCCCAAGACCAAGACTGGCCAGTCTTGGTCTTGGTCTTGGTTTTGCGAAGCCCTAAATCTCACGATAGGGGAAGGAGGGAGGAACTCTCGAACGATCCCAGAATTCTGGGTAAAGTTCCTGAGCCTTTTTCCAGAAAGATGGTAGCGGTATTGTCTGTCCTTCGCAAAAAGCAGAGGGAACTCAGCGAACGATTCCAGTAAATCTGGCTGGAAGTTCGCTGAGCCCAGCTTTCCGGGGTTGTCGGTACTTCGAACCGTCGTCCGGTTAAACAAAGACCCGGGCACCGGGGGGTTAAAGGTATAATCTGAGTAATACCCATACTCTCACTAGTTGGCGTGGGCGAAGGACCCCTAAATGTCTATCCTATCCCAGGTATCTGGGCAATAGATGACTGGGGTGTTCCGAAAGCTAGTAGGGTACACCCCGATCTTGGACCTTGTCAAGGGGAAAGGAACTCACCTAGTGAGCCCTTCAAACACAAGAAACTACGGCGTCGAGTTGACCACATTCCGGTGCCGGTAAAAATGCTCGTCGCTGTGCTGATTCCAGGGTTCGCGGACCGTGGTCAATAGATACAAGCGTGTATTAACCGAGATGTGGTAGCTACCATGAAAATGGGAGCAAACGGTGACTCGTCAAACGTTGTTGGGGGAACCCGACTAGCACGAGTACCCAGGGGAAAGGCTTGCCCAATCAAGTATAAAAACTTGGTGCCTTTAGACAGTTGTCGTACAATATTTGCGATACCTTTCACTTTATTTCTGGCGTATGTCTACCTTAACACCAACTGAGAACGAACATATGGCTGCAATCTACTCATTTTCTTTATTATGCAGGAATTACAGCAAATTACTTCCTGAACAAGTTATAGAAATGACTATGAATAAACAGTCAAAAAATCAAAGAAGTAGCGGTTGGGTAGGATTTTCCAAGAATCTATCAATGATTGCCTTTAGCATACTAAGTAGGTCTTCCGTCTTGTACATTAAGCAATAACTACAAGAAGCTATATGTTTGAAAAAACCTCTTTACCGTCACCCAGAGTTAGGCCCATCAAGATGTCGAGGTCATTAGTTCTGTAAATGTTGCACTTGAGGAATGGGATGCAGATCCTTGGAATCTTACTAGACCAATTCTTAGATCTCTTTGCACAGGTCAGCCAGCAACAACTAAAGTATGTACTAAATAGTTTGCGCACAGCCCATGAAGATGGTAATTCAATGACCGAGGCCGTTTTGAAACGTCTATCTACAGGAAATGCATTTTTGCCACAAAAACTGTACCTAATAAACCAAAACAACAACTAAGAAAATCAGTTGATCATGCTGCAACAAAACAGGTCGTCGATCTGCTTACCACTGGACAAAATTCCATAATGACGCACGAAGATTTAATGCAACACAGACTAACAGAGATCAGTTTACCATTATTTTCAGCTGATGGCATGTTTCATAAACCTGTTAAATCCAAATTTATAACATCTTTAAACCTTCAGCCTGTGTTACCACCGAGACAATACCATATGTCATAGTTGATGTTGGAATGGCTTGAAATAAGGTACCCGCGTGCAAGATATGGAGTCAGTTTGCGGTAAATCTTTATAAATATATATATACTTAATCGCCATCCTCAAGCCATAGCCTTTCATCTGATCAATCATATATACGATGAGGGAGTGTTTATGGGAAGTGTGAAGCACCATGAGTAGAAACGTCGAATGCAATCGTAAGTTGTATATCCTGTCGCTGACCAGCAAATGCCTACAGGTAAATCATGGCGCTCTTTCCTCTCGAAGCCGGAAAATAAACGGAGGCTGCAAGAATTTCTTTTAAAAGACTGGGTCAAATATGATCATGATGCTGATTGGTATTGCACAAGAGGCCTCCAAGTGGTTCCGAGTTTTTCAATTGTCGATCTCTGTGTTCAGATTTTTATCTGAATCTGAACACCGCTTCGACTGCTGTTGCTGTTTATACTGTAGAAAGGTTCTTTGTTCTTTGGTTGAGGGAAGCTCACTGCAATAAACGTATCCTTCAGTCAGATAATGTCAGCTATTATCAGATAATATAGCAACTTGGTTTTATTGACGAGTTTTCAGAACACCTTCTGCTTGATCTCGAGCTACTAACAATTAGGGTAAAACATAACGATCCAGTAAGCACAACCTTGGCTCATACTAGGGTATGTAAGTAGGGTAAAACATAACGATCCAGTAAGCACAACCTTGGCTCATACTAGGGTATGTAAGTGGCGGCAATTACAACAGTTTGACACCGCACGGTTGCCGCCAGACATGGATTCCTTCAAACAGCATTGTTTCAGGAGTCACTTGCAGGCTTATGTTATAAACATGCACGGTAGTTGAAACGTTTAGTTCCTACAAACTTTGGGTTGAAAGCAGAAGAGACCGGATTGCGGCCTGTTACGTATACAGAACCTGCATTACCTAGGGTTGCCCAAAAGTTTCTTCAACACCAAAGTAATGAGGAAGTAAAAGAATAAAAAGCCGATGAACCAATAACTGTGAATGATTCGGCAGTTGAGGACAGCGACATGGATGAGGAGGTGGAAGAATAAGAAGGTGCGATGAACCAATCATTGTGAATGGTTCAGCAGTGGAAGATAGCGACACGGCTGATGAATAAATATTGTTTTAAACCCGCCACTCGTACTTTTTGATTGCCCCTGTAACTACAGTTAAAGAAGCCAGAAAGTTCGACTATTTGTGTGTGTAAAGTAGTGTTAAATTTCGTATGATTTTTATATTATTGTGTTTAATAAAATTCGTTAAAGTTCGAAAAAGTAGTCTAACTTATCTGCGAACCCGTAAAAGTAACAATTGGTGTCGGAAGTGGGATAAATGAGTGAATCAATTTGCATTTATGGTAAATACGAATGCCGAAATGGAAGAACAGCTAAACCAGGTGCTCACTTTGTTGACACTTGCGGACGAGAAGAGAGCAAAAGAAAAACAAGAAGAACAGGACCGACTACAGAAAATCTTTCAAGAACAAGAGAACAAGCGACAACTAGAACAGGACCGATTACAGAAAATCCTTCAAGAAGACAGGCGTCTTAAAGAAAAACAGGAAGAAGAGGACAAGCGACAGCAAGGGTGAGACCGGCTACAGAAAATTCTGCAAGAACAGGTAGACAGACGACAGAGGGTTATTGACAGGATCGCTGGGTTGTTCCAGAACATCCAACAAGAAGTCAAAGGCGAAATAGAAACGGTTCGAGAAGAAGTCAAAGGCGAAATGTGGATGATCCGAGAGGAATTCGAGAAAAATTATAGAAAACTGCAAAAAAAATGGAGAAAATTCGCAAAGAACCGAATATCAACGAAAGTACCAGCAAAATGGATGTATCGGTAAGCCCAATCGTACGCGGCCAACTCACACTACCAACTTTTGACGGCGAAACATCATGGTCCATGTATAAACGACAGTTTGAGGCCGCTGCTAGTGCAAATGGATAGAATGACTAGCAAAAAGCAACATCATTGGTACTTGCACTACGAGGAAAGGCACTTGAAATTCTTCAAAATATTCCCGAGACAAAACAAAGTGATGATGCAGCTGTTGTAGGAGCCTTAGAGCTGAGGTACGAAAACAGATATCTCAGTCAAGTCTACCAGAGTTAACCCAAAGGCAGAGTCCAAGGTCCATCTGAGATACTGCAGGAATTTAGTAGCGACATCGAGAGAATGGTGAGATTGGCGCTCCTGAAGACTTCATTGAACAGATAAATGTCCGATACTTTATCGATGAAGTAAAAGATATACACCTGCAATAAGTACTGAGAATGAGTAGGCCCAACCTTAGTTGACATCGTTATCCATGCATTGGAATATGAAGCTTCCAAAAATGCCTCTTCAAATCGAAGAAGCAAGATCAGGGAAGTGAAGATAGCAGAGAATCGCCCAAACTCAGACGCAGATATGTTTCTAAAACTGGAGGCGCTATTTCAGGAATTCTGCGCGAAGTTAGACCAAGAGCCAGAAAACAGATCAAATGCTACAACTGCCGCCGAGAAGGTTATATTAGCAGAAACTGTAGGCGACGTTCCCGCTCAGGAGATCGTGAAGCGGAGGAAGAAGGTGGTTCCAGACATCACCAGGGAAATGCCACCTCGCCAGTGTAAGGGGGCGAATGCTGGCGACCATCGATTCTTGAGCTCCCAAAGTAGGGTGTTCTCCATCAAGAAGAATTTTGAATGTCTCGTTGCTCAAGGCACTCTCAACGGCAAAAAATGTGATTTGACCATCGACACAGGGGCATCCAGATCAGAGGTTCGCCCCAACAAGGTTTCTAAAAGGACTCTGTAATGATATTGAGAAATAAACCACTGCTAGAAACAGCTGAGGCAGATTTGATAAATGTCTTTGGAGAGATCACCGTGACATTGGGAATAGGCAGCACCGAACTTAAGGTAGAAGTGATAGTTGCTGACATAGTGGATGAATTTATATTGGGTGTGGATGTTCTAGAAACCTTTGATCAGTGGACTGTTGAGAGTGGGCAACGAAGAAATACTCTTCTCATCACCGTCAAATAAGGACTGTCAAATTAGAATAATCGTTGATGAAGATACACGAATTCCTGGAAATAGTGAGTCGAATGTGCGGGCACACCTAAAATAACATCTAGAAGGCGTGCACACCATGATCGTGGAATCAACAGGAACATGCAGAATGGAACACTTGTGGCATATTACTTAAGAATGTTTTTCCAGTGAGAGTGGTCAATCTAACAACAAATCGTGTGACATTGAAGAAAGAAGATGTCATTGGCAGATGTACACCAGCTAAACGAGTAGTCAGATGCGCAAAGAAGGAGCCTATGTCAAATAAAGCACATTTATCAATAGAGCTTTAAAAAGAGCTGGAATCACTTAGGCCAGCAAGAAAAGAAGAAAGCTATTGACATTGTGCAGAAAGCGGCTGGTATTTTTGTGCAAGATAAAATTACTGGACTAACTAATTTGGTAGATCATCGCATCAACACAGGAAGTGCTACACCCATTCGCCAATCACCACGAAGACTTCCCTAACACCATGCTTAAGGAAATGCTGAAGAACAACATCATAGAATAATCTAATAGTCCATGGTCATCGCCGGTCGTACTGATTATGAAAAAGGATGGTTCTACCAGGTTTTGTGTGGATTATAGAAGGTTAAATGACGTTACGAATCCATTACCCCGGATTGACGATACCCTTAACACCCTATCAGGATCCAAGTGGTTTTCAATCCTGGACTTGAAAAGTGGATATTGGCAGATGAAACTCAATAAAGAGGATAAAGAGGACACCACATTTACTGCAGGAAACAGCCTATATCAATTTAAGGTTATGCCGTTTGGATTATGCAATGCACCTGCCACTTTTGAAAGACTGATGGAGTTAGTTTTGCGAGGACTGACTTGGGAAACGTGCATGGTATATCTGGATGATGTCATGGTGATTGGCAAAGATTTCGACGAGCACCTGTCGAATTTTGAGTCCGAGGTATGGAAACAACTGATGAGGTTATTGGGAGTAAGAAAAACGAGAAAGACTGCGTTGCTATGCTACAATATATTACAATAATAAAACTTTATTATCTCTGGGTAAATCATACAATCTTAAGGTTCTTTCTGCAGAACCCAGTATCTTCATAATTTGAGTCATATTATGAATCTTTTACTATTGAATATACTTTGACCAAGAATAGATTTTTTGACACAAATGTGCCAAACTCCAAATACTGATTCAAGCATTCTTGATTAACTTTTCTAATTTCCGACATAATAAGTACTTCCTTATAATTATAATTCTATGTGTGCGGGTAACCAAATCTGGCATTTCACGTAGGGTGCATTTTTTATCATGAATTATATTTTATATAGGACCGAAAAAAAAACACCGGTCGTTTTTCACCACGCGAATAAGTCAAGCGGTTGACGTCCAAAAACCGCCCCAATTACGCCGGGACAATTTGAATTGCTAAAAGAGAGGCCCCCTTTTTTTATTCGGGAGACGTGTGCCTACCAATGACTCACTTTTGCTCGTGAATACTTAAGTCAGCAATTTTTTATTTGATGCAACAAAAGTTTGTTTTTTGGCTTCTGTGGAGTAACCCAGCACCTATCTCGTGTTGCTTTATAAAAGAGTGAAATGTATCTATCGACTGGAATTAAAGGAACAATATTGCATTTCATTAGTTCCTGTTTCCGGTAATAGCTTTTTATTCGAAACACGAGTATCCACCCTTGCGGGAGTTTCGATTACACCTCCTCCTGTTGAAAATAAAGGGGCTTTTAATGTATTTTTAATACTAACATTGTTTTTTTCTTCCATTGGAAATATTTGAATTGGTTTGAAGACAATTTATCGAAATCGCTATCACTGGAATCATTCTAATCATTTTCATTGGTTTGTTGTTTGAAGAATTCTGTTACATGACAACATTATTCTCACTTGACAGAACCCATCTAAGCGTTTTCTTTTGAAGTGATCTATTCTATATTCAACACCCCCCCTCAATTTAAACTCGATAGATTTTAAATTGGAATGCTAACAATCATAAAACATCCTAATCTAAATTCTAAATTCTAAACATGATATTATAAGCTTTTAGGGTATTAATTTGTTACATTTGGTTTAACATTTAATTTCTCTCTCAAGTATATAAATTTTTCTTTAGTTAATGATTTTGTCATAACATCTCGATCGAATGAATGGCACCTTGATTGTCCATCATGAGAATTGTCTTTAAGTCTTTAACATTAAAATCATTACAAATACCTCTCAAATACAATAATTCTGATGTTGTCATAGCACCGGCCAAATATTCTGACTCAAAACTTGATTGTGCCACAACACTCTGTTTTCTAGATATCCACGATACTAAATTGTTGTTATAGAATATTGCACAACCACTCACGCTCTTTCTGTCCAGGTGGTCACTTCCCCAGTCTGCATCACTGAATGCTTGTAAAATGTTTCTTCCATTTCCTTGTTTGTATACAAGATTCATCTCTCTGGTGTGCTTCAGGTATCTTAGTACTCTTTTTGCTGCTGTCCATAACTGCTGAGTTGGTTTATCTAAAAATCTAGAAAGATATATAACAGAATATGAAATATCAGGCCTACTTATTGTTGATATATATAGCAATGATCCAATGAGCTCCCTATATGGAATGTTGTTTAATATTCTATCATCTTCTACTTGAAAGTTTGTCTCCATAGGTGTCGCAGCGATTTTACATTCTTGCATGTTGAATTTGTTCACCATCTATCAAATCTATCAAACTTGTTTGATTAATATAGATACTTTTATTTATGTTTTTTATTTCCATTCCTAGAAAATTTTCCATTGAACCAAGATTTTTTGCAGAAAATTCTATCTCTAGTTCTTTCACTATTTTGTCACTTCCAGGTCCAGTCACAAGAATGTCATCCACCCATAATATCAACCACACATCTTGTCCAAAATAAAGACAAAAGTCATTTCCTGATCGTGTTAGATTGTTCTTTTTTGCAAACCTATTGAATCTTTCATTCCACATCTTTGGAGCTTCTCTAAGTCCGTATAAAGCTTTTTTCAAAAGTAAACAATCAAATTTTCCTTGAATTACGATCCCTTCTGGTATTTTTATGAAAATGTTAATGTTGAGTTCTCCGTGTAAGAAAGTAGTTGGTATGTCCAGTTGTGTAATTTTCCAGTTGTGTTGTATAGCATGAACCATGAGCATCTTTATAGTGGGGTATCTAGCTACTGGTGCATAAACATTGTAGTGCATTTCTTCCTGATATCCTTTTGCTACCAACCTTGCTTTTTTCAATCCATTTTACTTTGTTGTAAATATCCAGCGTGTATCAATAGCCTTTCTCCCTTCAGGTAACTTTGCTGGCTCCCACGTTCCATATTTTTCATGCGCTTGGAGCTCCTTTTTTATTGCCTCATTCCAGTCATTTCCAGCTTGAATTGCTTCAGTATAGTTTCCTTCTGTAAAAAAACAATATGCTTGATATAATTCAAAGTCGTTGTACTTTTCTGGGATTCTGGTTCTTCTTCTATTGGGTCGTTCGTCTTCTTCATCGTCGTCTTTAATTGGTGTGTCTTTATTATAATTGTTTTCATTTTCTGTCTTTCCTTCTATTAAAGTGTTTTCCATCTCTCTTTCATCTTCTTTATCATCATCTCTGTATTCTATGTTAGTCTCATCAAACGAAATCAATATCTCGGGATATTATAATTTCATCATTTACTGGATTCCATAATCTATAACCATTTCTGCCATATCCTATCATTCTTGCTGGTATTGCTCTTGATTCTAGCTTATCTCCTGAATTTGGAATCTTTAATATCCATTAGAGCCAAAAACTCTTAGTTTACTTAAATCAATTTTACCATAGTAAACATTTGTTGGTACATCACCGTTTAATGCATTTGTTGGGGATCTGTTAAGCTGGTATGTTGCTGTACGTATGGCTTCTCCCCATAAATGTCTTGGTAAATTGGTCTCTGCAAACATAGTTCTCACCTTGTCCAATAATGTCCTATTCGCCCTTTCACTAACGCCATTTTGCTGAGCTGTGTATGGTAACGTATATTCAATTATTATTTCCTTCTGTTGGCAAAAATTTCTTAGTTCTGCAGCTGAAAATTCCCCACCGTTGTCACATCTAATTCTAGAGCATCTAAAACCTTCTCTAACATGATTCATCAAATTGAACTGAGCTTCATTCTTTTTCTGTAATAAATAGATTGTTGTGAAGTGTGAAAAATCATCAATTATTACTTGATAATATTTTTCATTTTTACTTGTAGGCGTTCTCACAGGACACAATGTCAGTGTGTGAAAACTCCCCAATTCTTCTTGACATTGGTAAATTTTGTTTCTCAAATGGCTGTCTTGTTGCTTTGCCTTCTCTACATAAACCACATACTGTCTCAGGTGTTGGCAGATTTAGTTTCTTCATATATTGTTCTGATATACAGGGTGAATCTGAAAGTGAGGGTTTTTTTTTAACAGGGTATATATCTCGCCAAAATAAGTTGTTTGGCAAAAAATTGTTTATATAAAAAATTTAATATAACGGAGTTACAGGTATTTTAGGGTTATGTGCATTAAAAATCTAATTTCAATAATCTAAGATTTAGTAGAGAAAATATGATAAAAATTATCGGGGATAATACCACGAGAGCTTCAAAATTACCGATAATTTTTCACTATTGCGTGTTTTCTATAATTTGCAAAGAAAACACGCATGAGTGAAAAATTATCTGGTCCATTTTAAAGCTCGAGTGGTATTTCGAGGATTATTTCACGAAAAAAAAAATGGAAAAAATAAGGAAAAAATATGGTTGCTAACAGGATCCGTTTGTTTGTATTGGTACAAATGGATGGCTGGTAACAACTGTTTGTTTGTATCAAAAATTAGTATGACAATCATGTATACAATAACATGGGAGAATTATCGCTGTAATTCTCTCTAGTTAAACTAATGGAAAAAAGAATTTTCGCTGTCATTTTGAAAATCGTCACTTGTCTTATGGGATTTCTAACACATGAGTGGAATAATCACAAAAATTGTTCAAAATTATTCCCATTTGTCTGATGCTTCATTTCCCTCCTAAATTTTGTCTGTTTCATTTTAAAACGAAATTTTTTTTCTGATGGAATAATGCAACTGTGAGTACCTATTATGGAATAAGACTCATTATGCTGGACTAATAATAGCTTTTTGCGGCTTGTTTTTTGAGAAAATGTAAACAAAGTGATTTATAGTGGAAGACTCCTCTAACCTCAAAATAGCTGTACCTCCGTTATCTTAAATTTTTTATATAAACAATTTTCTGCCAAACAACTTATTTTGGTGAGATATACATCCTGTTAAAAAAAAAGCCCCACTCTCGGATTCACCCTGTATGTCCAAGCCTTCTATGCCATAATTCTCCTGAGTTTGACGTATTACTTGACAGATTACAAACTTTATCTGAGAGTCTAAATACTGCAACATACAATTTTTTTACTGACATGCAATGAACGGATACTTTATTTCCCTTATAATAGCTTTTTCATAGTAAAATATAACTCTATTGCCTTTTTCGTTAATTTTTTTTACTGATAGTAGGTTATTTGTTAGTTGTGGGACAATTAAAGCTGTTAAATGAATATTTACTTTTCCATAGTGTACTAACAGCTTACCTTTTCTATTAGCAGTAAGAATATTCCCATTGGCTACTCGAATTTGTATTTTATTTTTTAAGTTTTCAATTTCAAACATAAAATTAAACGATTAAACTGTCCACTTCTGCCTCTTCTTGGATACCTTCCTCGAAATCCTCTATATGTACCTCTAAATGAATGTCCCTCACTATTTACATTTTTTGTACAGTTTTTAATAAAATATCCTTGTTCACCACATCCATAACACTTATTCTGTCCTTGTACTTGTCCTTGATACTGTCTCTCTACACTAAATGCACAGTCTTTGTTCACTGCTGTAGTATTGTCTTTTTGGGAGTCCTTTAATTTTAATTCAGCATCTAATAATCTGCTTTTTACGAATTCCATAGAAATTCCACTCGTTACAGTTTCTATAGCTGTAATCACATTATTGTATTTCTCAGGCATTGTTAGAAGTAAATAACACACTTTATCTGAGTCATCTAATGTAGCTCTTGCTGCTTCTAACTCTCTTAGCAACCCTTCTACCTTTGAGAAATGATCTTGCAAATTTTCAGTTGTACATTTCATTTTTAACAATTTTTTCATTATGAATAGCTTAGAAAATGTACTTTTTCTTTCGAAAACATTCTTTAATGACTCAAACATACCTCTAGCAGTCTTTGCATCATTTATGTACTCTATATGTTGATCTGTGATACATTGTACTATGATACATTTAGCTTTTGTATCATTCTTCTTGAATTTATTTTGTTGTTCCTGACTTAATGTAGCAAACTCTGAGTCTGTCATGTCCAATACTTCTTTTACACCATCCTTGTCCAATAACACTTCTACCCTGAATTTCCAATTAGAGAAATTCGTTCCAGTTAATTGGGGCAATGGTAACAGAGACATTTTTTTCTTTATTCCTTGTCTTCAAATAAAAACTGTCTCCTAACCTTGAAATCGTTTTCACCACTTTTTCGTAACAATTTCAATTTTTCTTCACTAATCACCAATTTTCTTAAATTTCTCGTAGCCTGGGCCCATAACCTGTTGATAATTGGTGTACTTTTACTTTAATTATGTGAAGAAAAACAATAAAACAATTTTTGTGTAAAAGTTGCAGACTCATCTGTTTATTATTCTTAACCTCACTAATATTACATTTACAAAGTGTCACTTGACAGAACCCATCTAAGCGTTTTCTTTTGGACAACATAAAGTGATCTATTCTATATTCAACACTTTGAACATCCGCTTGAAAGCTCAGACTTTGCAACAGTGTTATTTCACCTGTTGATACCTTAACCTATTTTTATTAAAAACATATTTCACTCTGACTGATAAGAGTCATTTGCAGACGCTTTAACAAAGCACAAGCGAACAGAATGTCCCGAGATATTCGTTGTCATCATTGTGTTCCGCAGAGTCATTTACTTTTTCTTTTTTTTTTTAATAAAGAAAAACCCCCCTTAATGGCGCCGCAAGAATACTAAACCGCCGAGAAAATACAGAAGAAAATCCGTATCTTTATCACCGGCTTCAAAATTGTATTATCGCTAATGCCCCGGGAACGACTTTTGCATAAAAAAGACATTCGTCCGAGGAGAGGGGGTCCGAAATGAGGACTATACCACCCCGCACCCTGATTGCTTGTCGTTTGTTTAAATGGCCCCAATCTTGGTATAGAAAAAGTTACTCTCAAAAACTTTGCCGGCCCAGGAGGGAGGTCGGGATTAGTATTAAAAGTTTCGAGAGTTTTTTTTTTTTCGGGGGATTACTCTAGAAGCGAGAGGATTTTCGTATACTTGTTGCTTGAAAGCAAAGTTTTTTTTTCCCCGATAATAATAATACTAAAAATAAGTAAATTTACATAAAGTCTCAGTCGGCCAGCGTTAAATTTGTCGGTGAAACTGCCTCCTTGAAGTTGAAACTTGTTTTAAACTCATTTGCAAACGGGGGATTTTCAGTTTCCAGGTGTTTTGGCTTGCAAATGATCCGGCATATATAGATATAAACGTTTTCGGATTTGATCCTTTTAAAACTTCATAACTAACCGGTGAGGTGAGTTACAATGAAATGACATTTCTATGTAGAAAGGACGGGCTTTTTGTTGACTGTTTAGACAAAAAACTTTGGTTAGGTTAGTTGGTGGTAAAGAAAATTTTAAGATTAATACCAATGAAAAATTGAAATTGAATGTAAAATACAGGAATATTAGAGAGTGTGTGGTGTCGGTTGCACTGCGATCTAGGTTAATCAATTCTATTGTATCCCACCTGCTGCTAAGTTTAGATTTCCTGCTCGAAGCAGCCTCTCTAGTCCTAACTCCTTTAGGAATCTTAGGATATCCAGTAGTTTCAGATATGAGATTTCTTCTAGCTCTATAAGGGGGCTTTCCAAATTCCTAATCCTTAGACGACCAACAGCATCACAGTTCAGTAGATGGTGTCCATTTTTACAGAATCTACAACCCCGCCGTTCCTTCAAGTCTGCCGAGTGCCGGGAGAAATCTGGTTAAAGCTTTGAGACTTTTCTTGCTAAGTAGTAGACCAGTAGTTCTGGTTAAAGTTACCTAAAGGATCCTAGGCCTGTCGTAGTCCCAGCTGTTCTAACCATTGTTTGTTCCTTGGAGGTGCGCATTACAGAGGGGCGAGGCCGCAGAATGGTTTTGGTTCAATGAATGGAGTAGAGAGTAGCGAGTGTCTGCGCATTTGTTGCCCACAACCCTTATGTGTTCAGGCACCCAGAGGAGAGTTACTTTGTTTTGTTTTCCTAACTCATTGAGTTTCCGTTGACATTCCCATTCTATTTCAGAATTGATGCCTAATGACTGGGGAGCTCAATGCTTTGATAGCTACCTGGGTTGTCCAGACATTATTATGATTTCTCGTTTCAAATATCCTCTGTTCAAGTTGAACTGCAGGCATCTCGGGACTTCTAATTGAGTTTGTTTCCAGTGAAGCGAATGTTTCTCAGGTTTGGAAATTTCGTTCTTCTTGTGAATGTAACCAGTGGGGTTTTCGCTGAGTTTAGATTCAGCGGCACTGACTTACACCATTCCTTCTTGGTTTGAAGTGCTTTTTCTATAAGGTCACCGAGTGTTTCTTCGAATTTGCCCCTGGCCCCTGGCCATAATCGACATATCCGAAGAAGGAGAAACCCTGATCCCCCTTGTCCACTCCTTTTTTGACGAGTGCATTCTTGACTGACTCAGGAGAGGTGTTATCAACTGCCCCCTCTATATGTCTAAGAAAGCACAGCACAGGTGGCTACTTCTTTATTTTGCAGCGTGTTCTGGATATTGTCGGAGAGCTAAAACATGTTACTGAGTATGAAGTGTCTTTCACTACCTTTTCCAACAACTTCTCGTAGACCGGAACGGGGTTAATCGGCCTAAATTCCGCGGATCTTTTTGAACTGGAATCACTACTGACACCTTCTAAGCTTCGGGAAAATCACCTCTTGTGTTAATAACGTCTAACAGACGATTTTCTATGATTGCGTAAGCATCGCTTAATATTATTGTCTTTGAGATACCTACCGATCCTACCGTTTACTTCCGACGTTCTTCATGTCTTTTAAAAAAAAATTCATATCTGACATTGATGTAGGGTTAAATTGGGAGAAATCTTCATCTTCATCAATACATCATCAACAACAGATAATTTTAAAATGTTGTTTACAATTTTCTGACAAAATAATTGTTGAATCCATTGGCTAAACTATTTGATTCATTTTTAACAATGACTTTTTTGATTTAGTAATAGTGTTTTCAGATTTTTCCACAATTCCTTGGAGTTAGATCAGTTTTCATCAAATACTAAGTCTTTATAAAATACCTACGTATCTTTTTCAAATTAGCCGCTTACAATCACATTTTTCATATAATTCGTTATGCTATGTTTTTTGTTTAATGAAATTCAGTAGCTTTGATGTATAAAATTTCTCTACATAACATCGATTCCAAAAATAAAGTAAAATCTTCAATGTCAACCTAATAGTTATTTCCCTAACAATTTACATGTTGATATTATGTATTGCTTTGATCACAGTCAAAAATTAAATTGTATCAAACTCGGACTGTTATGACATTATTCAGATATAGACCAACTAATAATTAACCAAAAATCATGCATGCACCCTATTTAATTAAACATAGCAGCATACTATTAAAAGTATCAATATTTGATACCCCCCAGTATTTTCACACACCCCAAATTAAAAAAGGTACGGTTCACTCACCCCCAGTATAGTGTCTCTTTCCGTGCGGAAGCCGAAAAGTACCGCAGCTGTGTCAGCTATCAGGTGGTCGGGGCCCAGGTAAAATAGACACGTGATCGGGTGTCGCGTGCCTCGAGGGTCGCCCTATTTCGAAGGTAGCCACGTGCGACCAAAATATACCATATACCTGAAATATTGTGAACTTATATCAAAGTCTTTATATTATAAATACAGGGTTACTATGGGGTGTGTTTTAGTAAAATAGACCCTTTGTTTTAAATTTCCTACCCTATAAAACAGAAAAATTATGAAAATGATTTGCAATACCAAATTGTATTAAGTTTTTGAGCTTAACATATGGACTATCGAGAATGCGGAATATTTTTTCAAGTTCCCCTACTATAGTTGCTCTTTGCAGTGACTGTATTTGTCAATTCAATTACTTTTGAAAACAAACTATAATAGTCTTGTACGACCACATACATTTCGGTTTTAGGTTCTTAGTAGTTTATATCCTTTAGCTTGAAATCTTTTAGTAAAACTCGTTTTCATAAACTCCAGAGCATGTTTGTCTTTCAAAAAAACAATAATATCGTCAACATATTATATCAATAGATGAGTATGTTCCTTGAAATATAAGCACGGAGCTTTCTTGGAAAGTTAGAGTTCAAGGGATACTAGAAAATCATGAAGCAAGGAATTCCGACATTTTGGAGCTTGTTTCAACCCGTGAAGAGATTTCAAAATCTTACATAGGTACCAATTTAGGACCTTCTTCTATTCCTTCGGGCTGATACATTTATAAAGGGACTTCCAAGGTTCCATACATGAACGCATACTTTATATCTAATTGTTGTACATAAAAATCGTCTCGCACATAAAATACAAAACTACTCTTATAGTGACCATATGAGCTACTGAGGCATACACGTCTTCAGTCAACACACTCTGTCGAAAGTCACGTGCTACCAACCTAGCCTTCTTCACCGGAACACCATTGACTTTTTTCTTTATTAAATATCCACTTTGAATTGATTATTTCCATGTCCTTAGAAATTTCTACGTGTCCACGTTTTATTTTCTTTCAGAGAACTTAGCTCCTCTTCTAGGGCTTTTCTCCATTCACTGTCTTTCACTGCATCCTTATAAGTCTGTGGAACTTCTGATCGCACATTCCCTGCAGATAGTGCTGATGACTTGGTACAAGTCTTCATCGTCATCATTTAATTGGTAGTCTTGTAGGTGTGTCGGTATTTTTCTTATTATCTCACTGGGTTTTTATTACTTAGGTCTTATGTGGGTTTTTCACAGTAGGCGTAAAAACCGGTAGACTGTCATTAGTCCTTGTGCTGGGAATGTTACTTGCCAGTTGCCAGTACACTATTATACGGCCTATCGCTAAAATATTTATCAAGTCTGTTCTTGAAAGCATTCACACTAGGAGAGGTTACAAGTTACAACCGCGTCAGGGAGCTGATTCCACTGTCGCACAACTCGATTAGTGAAAAAATTCTTCCTGGAAAGTCTGTGACAAAGTTCAGTGCAGAGATGAGATGAGAGTTGATATTTCTGTGAAAGAAATCAATGTCGCAAGTGTAATGATTATGTAGAATTTTGTATGTTTCGATTAAGTATCCTCTATTTCTGCGTTCCTCCAGAGTTGTCAGATTAAGAGCTTTCAGTCGTTCTTCATAAGACAATTCTCTTAAAGATGGTGGAATTTTGGTTGCCCTCCTCCTCTTTCTGAAATAGGGTCACCAAACCACAACAGCATGCTTCAGCAGTGGTCTGATGTAGGTTTTGTATGCTCGGAAAAACACTTCAGGGGACATTTCCCTGAAACAGCGTCGTATCAGATGGACTTGAGTTGAGTTGGCTTGCTTCACGATTGCATATATATGCTGTTCCCATTTTAGGTCATGTGAGATATTTACTCCTAAGTCGGTCTGCTCAGTAACCCTTCCCAAGTTGTTATTGCCCATATGGTAGTACAGCATAGGATTGCTGTATTTAATGTGCAACACACAACATTTGCTGACATTAAGTTTCAATAACCAGTCCTTTGTCCACCTATCCAGCAGACGTAATACTTGTCACATCTGATACCAAGAATAAGTCAAGTAATGAGGGAACAGTACCCTTCCGAAAACGAGTATTAAACTCGATTAACTGATGCAGTCTTGATTCCTGGTAGGCCAGTAAAAATTCTTCAGCAGGATCACTACGTTAGTCACTTTACCGGTGGACCTATCTATTTCAGGATAATTGAAATCACCATAAATTATTGTGTTAAAAAAATCGTTTAGCCTGTGTAGCATATCCACAATCAAGTTGTTATCCTCAGACAAACATAAAGGAGGTCGGTAAATACACCCCACCAGCAGCCGAACAGCACCAAACTTCAGGTCGACAAAAACACTATCCACCACAGTTTGCCCAACAATAAATTCTTCTTGCCTTATACACAGGAGACTTGATGGCCCTGGATACAATTTTTGATATAGATACCCACCCGTCCATCTTTCTTTATTTGCCCATGGACATTTATGGTTGTGCGATCCTTTCTGAATAATGTGTAGCCATGTATACCAATCAAAGAGTCTGGTATGTGTGTGTTCAATCATGTTTCAGTGAT
The DNA here is from genome assembly GCA_917834065.1 of Ceutorhynchus assimilis. NCBI lineage: Eukaryota > Metazoa > Arthropoda > Insecta > Coleoptera > Curculionidae > Ceutorhynchus > Ceutorhynchus assimilis. The sequence goes on along the minus strand of OU892289.1, from coordinate 5,920,668 downwards.
AAAAATTAAGTCTGGCTTTTTGTCTAGAATTTCAATGACAAATTCATCAAACTTGGACATGATAGAGCATAAATTGGTACACAACATTAACATGGAGGAGTAGGTTTGGGCATTTAGTTTTTAGAGTGGTCAGTATTAAGGCCATGTACCCCAGATGGTCTTACCTTAATTATTTTTGGAAGACCACTGAAGTATTTAATTTTAAGGTTATCTTCCCCTTGGTTAACTCTTTCTTGCAGTTTTCTGCAGTTTCTTGCAGGCTTGTGCAGTTTTACTTTCTCCTTCTTCTTCAATTGAATCTTCAGTGAACTCTTGTTTTTCCTCATTTGCTTGCTCGTTATCTTGTTCAATTGTTACTCTGTCGTCATTTATTTTCAATTCATTAAAGATAACATTTCTTGAGGATACTATTTTATTTTCTAATGAGTTCCATAGTCTATAACATTTATCAGTATAGCCAATCATAATCATTTTTTTGGCTTCTCGGTCCTCTTTAGGAATCAGTTTGTGAGCTTCGCAACCAAACAACTTTATCTCATCCATGTTTGGCTTATATCCATACCATACCTCAGCAAGCAGTTTCTGATTGGCCTGGGTTGAAGTTTCTGTTCTCTCTGTCACTTTTAATGTCCCTCGTATCAAAATCAACATAGAAATCAAGAACCAAACTTAACACAAAATCATGAATAAACTTAACACTAAATTGCTAAGCATAAATATTTTCTTGCTTTAAAAGTTCATTGAAACTATTATGTTCACCACTGTGTGTCAAAGAAGTCGAATTTTGACGCATTACGGGGGATGTTTATAAGGTGTGTGCCAATTGCAATGATTCTCACTGTACTCTAGTTTTACCAAATGATGTGTGCGCCACTGTCCACTACAAAGCTAATTTTATTTGAACTTGGTTCATACCTCATTAAACTTTTATGAAATTTCTCATGCGTCTCGCCAGTCAAACATAATATTTCATCTTCTGTTTCATCATTATCATGGCTTTGATTAGGCTTTCAACCATATTTGCGTACTTTCTTCTGTAATTTACTTGGAAATAGCTATTTGTAGGATAAAATCTCCTCCTATGTCAAACCTCGTCACACAAATGACGATTGAAAGGAAAATATCTATCTTTATTTGCATTTCCAAAATTCTTGTTGAAGCTTTTATTTCTATAACTGGATGCAAACGCAGCATGCTTTGGTTCAAGTTCCACATTTTTCGTTTTTCGACTTTCTTCAATCAAAAGTTTATTTTTGACTCAACATTCCTAAAGTTACTAGGTTGCTGGTGATGGGTAATTTGATGACGCATCTTGGGTGCCTCATGAAGAATTGTATTATGTTTGGGCATACAGATGACGTCATAAAAGTTATCAGGCAACCTTCTTCTTTAAAACAACCTTGGTCCAGGCTCACCTTTGCTTTGATTCATCCTGGCAAAACATTACATCAATAGCTGTTACTGCTTGGAAACTGTCTGGCATCTTTGTCATCTACATTTCCACCAGCAGCTTTTATTTGACTTACTCCGTTTGATCAAAATCAGTAAAGAATGTACAGCCGTGAGCATAGAAAGTGGGACACCCGACTCATAGAATACCCGACTGACAGGTCTTTTCTCTACAATGGATTTTTTTGTCAAGTACGACAATCCCTGTCACTGCCGTAGGGTAGGTATAGCTGGTGAGTTCGTTTTACAATAGGAAGAATCGGGTGTCCCATTATCCATAAATTTCATTATTTTCATTGACCTTCGAATTTTCACTCCTAAACAAGTACGACGCAAACTTCCGCGACTAACACGTGAACTGGGCCCATAACCTATTGAACTATGAGGTCATGAGTGCTTATCTTTTATATATTTATTTTGAAAACTTGACATCCGAAAACGTCGAGCCAACAACCAACAAATCCGTTGACATTTTCTACTGTCAGTTCTATCACATCTTACCCTAAAAAACTTATATATAAATTAAATAAATTATGAGACTGTGACTTTGTTTTTTGTTATCTTCAAAAATCTTGCCTTTGGTCTCTTGTATAAAAATGGATGATGTCTTTTTCTTTACTGGTGGCTGACAAGTTGTTCGCACATACTTGCACCGTACTGCACTTAAAAACTACAACACAGAAATGTATTCCAATACCGAGCTTCACATCAAATCTTGATTACCTTGCCAAAATGTCACAAGGAATAATCATCGAGATCGAATTATTTCAAGATTGATACCAATGCATTGACATCGATTATCCAGGACCGTTTCACGAAAAAAAAATATATTTTAATAACAGTGGATGAATGCTCACTTTATCCAATAATTGAGGTGGTAAACTCCACTTGATTTACAGCTCTAAAGCCTGTTCTTGACAAGTTATTTGCTACTGGGGTAGAATAATGGACCACCATTCAATGATCAAGAAATTCCTGCAAAATTATGGCATGGAGCATATCAGAATAACACCAGCATGGCCAGAGCATAGATGCTGTGAAATCTGTGAGAACGATCAAGAAATCTCTGTTGTGCTCCCACATTGAAAATGGTCAATTTTGACTTAGAAGTACAAGAGTTTTTGATCAATTACAAAAGTACACCACATTCAACAGCTGAAAAATCCATTTGAGATCATTTTTGGTAGAAAAATGAACAATTTTTCTTCTACAATACAACATTCAAAACCAACTGAGGACATCCGACAGAGAATAAGCTCAAACAAAAAGTATATGCTGACAACAATCATTTAGTCTTACATGCAAACAAATCAAGTTCTTTTGATAACTCCTTATTTTGATCCAAGACCAATGGAAATTGTGTAACTCATGGGTACAACAATAAAAGCAATGAGAGACAACTATTTCATAATTCGAAATGCATCATTCTTGAAAAAAAAATTAAATCCTTCTGATCACCAAGTGAGTAGAAAAGCAAGAAGTTATTCCACAGCAGCCTCAAACTCAGAGGCAAGTCAAGACCACTACATTTCATTGGAAATTGGTCGAGTATCTTCCACTTCGGTTCGTACCTTCACTGCCACCAATACCTGTTTCTGGATTTAGTTAACCCGAAGACAGCAATACTTGAGTCTGATGATCCAGTCAAGTATGTATATCTCCATTGTTCAATAACTCTTAGAATAAGACTGAAGTGTCATTTCAATCAAGTAGATAGATGTGGGACTTTGTTGAATGCCTTCTCATAATGGGGATAGATCACATTTGTGGTTTGAGAATTATCATAGTTGTCTGTCCAGTTTTGAAAACATTCAACTAAATTTGTTGTTGTAGTACGTTTAGACAGAAATCCGTGTTGTGAGGGTGATATTAGATTTAAAAAATGTTTTTAGTTTCCTAACAATTTTCTTTTTTATGCGTTTCAGTGGATTTGCATGTTAGACTGATAGGCCTATAGTTTTCTGGTCTATGTCGATCACCATTTTTGAATAGTGGAGTCACTATCGATTTTTTCCATTGCTGTGGAATTTTTCCAAATGTTGAACACTCCTGCATAGCCTCAGCTAGTCCAAAACTAATCGATTCGCCACAGTTCTGCAGTACTATCGTAGGTATTTCATCTGGACTTGGACTTGATTTTTTTTTCATACTTTTTACTTAAGACTTCTTTGACTTTTTCTTCATTAAAAGTATCTATATAAAATTCAAATGAAAGACATTATTCCATAGTGTCGTTTCTTAAACAGAGAAGAAAATACAAAAAAAAAGTAACATATATGCCTTAAAATTCCTTTACGGCTCCAATTGTTGAATACCGCTGATCATAAAGTACTTGTCAACCCCCCCGAACTATCGCGCGTCATTATCGCGAAAAAAAAAAACAGCCCCTTCCCCCTTTTAACAGAAGAAGCAACCAGTGCCATGCAACACTCTGCCCCCCTCAAACAGCGCAACAGCGCTTTCCCTCTTGCCCCGTCTCGGCCAAAACTCGCGACCCTTATATAAAAGCTCTGGCGCTCCGTAAAGGGGCGCACAACCAAACCACGAGGGGTTGACGACGCTACCTTTAGTTTAGTTCTCTCTTCGTTTTTCCTATATTCACGCTGTCGCTCTGTCTATCTGTCTCTGTCGTACACACCAAATACACACGCGTCGCGCGATTTTTACGAACTTTTTGAACCGTTAACTCGGTTTTTTCCAATTTCATTTTTCCCTTCTCGTTTCCAAGTTAAAAACATGACTAACAATAATACAAGAAAATATTGACAAAACAAAAACAGTGCGCGAAGTGCGATAACCGAAAAGAAAAAAAAAAATTAGTTCAAAGACGACCAAATGTCTGAAGATGCCCCGGTGCTTGATGGCAAAAAAGTGGAAGTCGTACCCGTGGGCCGACAGGGAACCCACCAAGGAGGCGCCCGAGGAGGAAGAGGAGATTATCGATGTTGTCGGAGACTCGCAGGGTGCCTGTTGGGGTCCCTCGAGTCCTACGGAGGGTGCCACGGCACCCTCTCCGCCTCCCGGCAGTCCTAGTGGTACGACGATACTTTATAATGGTAAGTTAATCATCTTGTTTTGATTTTGATGATTTATTAAGTACTTATAATTGATTGGTCAATTAATGACAGTTGCTTACAATAATTAGCCACTTAACGCTTCATTTTTTATCAATTTTACTCGAAGTTTTTGTACAATTTACGTATTTGAAGGGAATTTTGATTTTTTTGGAAAACAATAATCAAAGATGCTTTATATCGATTTTGTGAAATCACAATTCTTGAACCAACTCTAGGAACTTCTAAACCAATGAGGTTGAAAATTTCATTCATATGTCAACTATTCATATTAGGAAAATATTTCTGAGTATACAGGGTGGTCCAAATAAACGTGACTGTATAAAAGTAGTTTTTTTTTTTAATGGGACATCCTATATTTCTTGCATATTTGAGTTCACCTTAGTTCATGTATCAAAACCCAAAACTTTACCTAATTTGTTCCAGTATTTTAGGAAAATATTTTTCTAATAAAATGTAAGGACAATTTTTGACTCCATATAAAGTATAGGAGTGAGTCAAAAAAGGTCCAAAGTTACTGTGAGCCTATCCACGTTTGAACAAATATGTGCAGGGTATTCAAAATTATCGTCAAAATATGACATATTTCTGATGAACTTACATTGGGTAAGTAGTCATTAAAACACTGTTAAACACACTTCTTGGATCAGGTTTTTATTGGAGAAACTATTAAAAGAAGAAGTATTTTAGTTTTAAAATCAACTAAGATTATACTAATGTGACTAATCTACTTAACACTTAGACAAACCTAAGTCTAACACAAAACTTGCATGAAAGTTTTGTGAAGATATCAGCAATTTGATTAGCTGTTTTAACATGCTCTATCTTTATCAAACCCACATCTACCTAATATATAAATGCTTCAACCTTCTACTGCTTTCGGGATTGTTGGCAATTTTAATGGCAGATTGATTGACTATCTTCAAAAATAGTTATAGGATTTCTGATATTAAAACAACTGAAATCATGAATGACCTTTCTCAGCCTACTGCAACTGTCAGTGCTACATATTCAGATTATTCTGTTAAGAAAATTGATACAATTTATTGGTATCTGGTACCCCACAAAACAGTATAGTCGAAAAACTTGAATATAAAACCTGTTGTGGATTTCCTATCTGTAGCATCTCCTCTCCAATCGGAATCAACATATCCTAAAATTTCCGTAAAACCTATCAATTTTAAACATTTACCTAAAATCTAATGTCCCTTTAACATTAATACATAAGTTATAAGTGTGTCCTGAAGCCTACTCAACAAATTCACACTTTGACACAAATCTGGTCTTGTTCCAGACACTGCATACAACAAACTACCAATAATCTGCCTGCACTTTCTGATCAGATCCTTATAAATTACTTCATTTTTCAGCACAAAAAGTGCTCATTGGATTACAACATACCATATTTTTCTAAAATGTTCTCAAAATAAACACACTGATCCAGTTCCAGTTCCAGATACCCTTCTTTTATGTTATGATTTTCTCTCATTCCTATATAGTTTGAGACCATGCCAAGCCAAGATCTTTCATTGCAAAATTACTATGCAGAATAGCTTTTAAATTTTCGACATCTGTTTTATTTGTCTCCAAGATCAGAACATCATTCATAAATAGCCTGTTTTCTTCAGTAGTTTCGCAATACAGACAAAAATCGTTTTGTGACCTGACCTAACAAAACATTCACATGTATTCCAGCATTTTGGAGATTTTTTCAGAACATAAATGAATTTGTTCAATTTGCATACTGTATCTGAATTGATTATAGTTTTACCTGGTAGCGACATATAAATTTCATCAGTGATTCCACCATACAAGAAGGCACCTTGAACATCCATTTGATAAACTGGCACCCTTAACTTTAAAGCTATATCTAATAAAATTCTGAAAGTGCATAATTTTCCAACATATCATAGCCATTACTTGTTGGAAGCCACGAGCCATAAGTCTTGCTTCAAACTGACTATTAGATTTAACTTTAAATACCCACCTAATCTAAATACCTTTTTATATAATCTGGCCATGGCCATGGTACTTCAATCCATGTATTATTTTCCAGGAGTACCGCCATTTCTTGCTCAATAGCTTCTTTCCATTTCTGAGATTTATCCCCATGAACAGCTTCCTCATAAGACATTAGGCGATTTCGGCAAGCTTTGGTACCATGTTTGGTCTGTCAAATGCATACCAACCAATTTCGGATACGAAAATGATGACGTCACCGTGACTTCGGTACCTTTTTTGGTCTATCAAATATAATACCGTGGTCAGCAGCACGGGCCTTCTTGTTTGGTATAGTGCTATCTACGTCTATATTTTCGTTTTTTTCTACTCTGGAAACGTGAATAAATGGAAGTTCGTTAGAATTTCAGATTTTTAAACAAATGTGTTTGTTTTTTTCGGCTTCATCTTCCTGTTTTCTTGTATATTCTGACTGCCAAACAATTCCTAACGATCATTTGAAAAATGGCTTTGAACGACAGATATAGAGAAACTTTTTTGCTAAATGGAATAAGCTTCAGATACATTTACAGAAAACGCGTAGTTAGCCAATAGGTTACTCAACGGTAAATATTTCTTTTCAGCTTTTCTTTTAGACATTGCAAAAGAACACAACCCAGAACCACAGAAGAAAGAAACACGAAAGAATGTTTTTTAACCACGACACAAAGACTAAAATACAACGAACAACAAAACATTAGGTTGAAGCTCGTCTCTTCCCCCTCTCTCATGACCTACCAAACGAATTCGGAAGAAAATGGTATCTTACGTCATCACTATATGACGTTGCAGGTACCAATTGGTTAACCAAATGGTATACCAACCAAAGCTTGCCGAAATCGCCTATTGGTTCTTCAATCTGTGTGAAGAAACTGGTATTTGTTTCATTATCTTGCAACCTAGTTGGCTTTTGAATTATTCCTCCTCTTCTTTTATTATTTATATATTCTTCAACAATAAAGTCATTTAAAGTTTCACATAGTTTACCTGAATCCAGAGCTGGGACCTCGTCTATATTGTTCTCTGGATTCTAATACTGTCTGGTCCAAGTCTTTCACATTTGACGTACCACCACTTGGATCTTCACTATAAATTTGCTTTGGAATGCCCATCATAATTTCCCAGCTATCATCGTTTCTCTTTATGTCTAGATTCACTATATTTTCTATGACTAGGTTATCTTCTTTATCTCTGGATAAACTTGAGGTAAAACTATTAAATCTCAATGTATTTCTACCCGTCTTAGATGCGGAATGTACATCCTATAGCCTTTTTGTTTCATCGCTATAGCCTACCAACACTCCTTGGGTCAAACTTCAACCTCTTTTCTTTGGGCACAAAGACAGCTACTGAAGCACCAAATAATTTCAATAACGATATGTCAAAGGTTCTTTTAAACCACCTTCAGCTACTGGGTTTAGGATGAAAACGACTGTATTAATAGCCTTTGCTCAATACTTTTTCACTAGCTTTTTAGCATGTAGCATGAGGTCTGTTCCAATACAGCAGGAAACCGTACAATGTACCGTCACGATTCTGCGCAAAGCGTAAAATTTGTGCGTAAAAACCTAAATTCGTTCGTTGAGTGGTTTCGAAACCGTTCATAGGACGGTTTTTGACGTGTTGGAACAGACCCATGGTCCTCGCTGCTTCCACTAAAGTCCCTATTTCCCTTGTAGCTCTGCCATTTTGTTGGAAAGTGTCAGCACAGGACCTCCCATGTCTGATGCCATTTCTAGACAATATATCTTCCAGCGCGTTATTTACAAACTCTAGCCCATTGTCAATCTTTAGGGTCATCATCTTGTTCCCTGTTTGGGTTTCCATGTACTTCAAGAAAGAAGCAATCCTATTTTTGGTTTCCGACTTGTGCATCGTAAAATAAATAACCCTGCAGTTTAAAAAAGCATCATTCAATATAGAAGAAAATATTTGGACTTACCTATGGAGTCTACCCCAAAAAGTCCACAAAGATCTGCATGGACCAGCTGACCGATTTTCTGAGCGGTAGAATCATTGGTGCTGAAGGACTCTCTATGCTTTTAAGCCTTAATACAATTTACACAAAAAACGATAAGTATCTATATAATCGCCCTGTAAATACAAATAATAAAATATGCAACATCACCATCACCACTTGATGGTTTACCAGTTTAGTACGATGTTATTATTAATAGACACGTATTGTTGACATCCTACAAATATAAAAGATTCCTAAAACAAGCAAAAACTAGCATATACATGTCACGAAGAGAGGTAAAGCTCTTCCAGAGATACAGAATTCTATTTGCTCGAAAGTAAACTAGAATAAACTATGCAAGTATAAGGATCAAGAAAAGAATCAATAGGGGATATGCGAAAAATCAACAATGGCAACAATGTCTCCAAAACATATCACAGAAATTTTAGCAAGCATAAAGGAAAAATCAAGACTAAGGACATATTCAAAGATTTCCCAGATCAAAACAGGCTGAGAAGCACAGAGGAAGTAATGAAATTGGTCAAAACCAGGGAACGTCCTGAGCACCCCAAAAAAGTACTCCATAATAGGTTTGTTCCAACACGTCAAAAACCGTCTCATGAACGGCTTCGAAACCGCACTCTGTATACGAATTTCGGGTTATTCGCACAAATTTTTGGCTTTGCGCAGAATCGTGACGGTGCATTGTATGGTTTTCTGGTGTGTTGGGACAAAGCTTATATATTTCATCTCAACTATAGTTAAAGCAGAACAAAGGAATTACGAGGGACATCCTGAACAGGTTTCGAGTCATGGAAAGGACTACAAAAACCTGCAAATAAAATATACACCACAGTTCCCGGCAACAGAATCACATACGGGTTGATGCTGAAAAAAAAAGGCAAACGAGAAAATAACGGAACCAAAACTATTAGATCGCCTTATGGAACTAAGAGGAGAAATAAGACAAGATAGAGAGACCCACTATGCCTCAGAACAGATATGATATCAAACAGAGATACATTGGAAAGATTGATATACCATGTGTTCAAGGAAAAAAATATAGATATCCAGATCTGTGACTGGAACCTTCAGAAGAAACACGAACACATAACAAAAGCTGCTTACGGATTCGGTTCGATCAGTATCAGCTGTTCAAGGATTAGTAAACTATCTAGGTGGAGATAGTTTAGTTTCCGAACAATTCATTGTTCCGAACGGATGGATCTGCAGATGCCTAACCTCAACAAACATTATTTTGATTTTCCTATATTAATTTTAATCTCCAGTTCTCAAATTTTCATTTTTTTGGCTTCTTGTTGTTGAAGATGTCACATTTATTTTAAAGGCAAATTCGATGAGATCCAAACATATACTGAACCAAACAACCCGATCACTTTCCATACAAGAGTGCACTGATTCTAGATCCCTTACCGTACGTTGAGACTGGGGATCCTTGTGATCGGATTAACCCAATCATAGTTTCAGTAAACAGCTAAAGAGTTAGCAGAAAAAGACGAAGAAACGCTCATATTCACCCATATGGCTATTGTGACTTAACAGAAAAACATCAAGTTGACTATAAGCGAAGACTAAACGATTCACCCACAGGAGAGTACTTCAAGAGAATTATGGGTAGGGCCAGTACCACAGAAAGAAAGAGAATTTGAGTTCATTTGGAACGATGCGCTCCTGACAAAAAAAAATCCTATTCCTAAATCACAAATATACTCTTCAGGGCAGCGCCGCCTATACGTGTCTGGACCAGTTGATATATACATTGAGGTCCGAATCTGAGAACCTCGTAGATCTTCGTAGTGCCCCTTTGATGATGTACCTACCCTACCCACTAGCAGACAATATACGTTAAGATACTTTTTGTAGATGTGTGTTATCCTGAAGAGCAACCCCTAAGCTCAAGTCAAACTTGCACTAGCCGCAAGGCCTATGTGACAATATCATGCTTCTCAAGTATTGTATTTTTCTAACAGACTCAAAATCTATGCCTATCTAAGATACAATCCGAAACCCTATTACAATAAGCAATACGCTGTTCTACATATCTGAACTTCATTTTAAAAAACTTGCTGTTTTTCTGCTATTGCTCAAACCACTTCTTCTTCATCAACTATTTCTCTAACCCAAGCTCGTAGCCTCTATCTAATGTTTTTCCCACTAGGAGACTAAATCAACTTTAAAGTCTGAAATAAAAAGCACATCATTCAGGGAAGTCTTGAGCCACTGAGTTCCGTACCTTGCTTCAACGCATACTTTTCCCACGCCAGTTGAACCGTTGCCCATTTCAACTAACTTTTGTCTAAACATGTAAACAAACTTTTGTCGAAGCACATATTATTATGATCACTTGCTTTACTGTTCAGATACCACTCTCTGTCTGTGCATTGAACATTTCCTACAAAAGAAACAACATGAATTTCTCTGTCCATCTTAGCCATATTTATGAATGTATTGGATAGGGTAGAAGTGTTCCCGTCTGCCTTCTTCTTCTGTTTAAGCCAACACTTTTCAACTTTATAACCCAAAAATGAACACCATTTTCTCAAATGCTTTGTCAATTGTTGATAGTTCTTCTTGATGTGACCAGTTTTGCCACAAGCATAACATTTGAACTCTTTTCGACTTTGACTTGCCACTGCCTTCTTTTCAATCTGCTTTAGTCTTTTCTCTTCTATGAATACCCTGGACGTTTGTTTACTCTGTCAAGGTCTGTTGAGTAGTGGGGGTTGATTCCCAAGCACTTACAAAATGTTTCAAGTTCTCTGGTGAGTGACATAAGGATTTTGATAATTACCATTCTGTCACCGTCAATAAATGAATCCTGCTAAGATTTTGAGATGTATATGTGTATTTCTATCAGAATGACTACTCCTGCGAGTCTGCGCCCATAACCTGATGAACTTGCAGTAGGTAAGTAGTAGGTTTTCATTGGATAAACTTTGGTAGCAACAGCAACACAGGTAGCAAAACTAAACTTCTCAACAACAACTGAATATTCGAAAATATCCATAGAAAGAAACATACCATTACCACTAACTTGACATAGTTGATATAGTTATATGAATGACAGCTAAGGGTCCATTTATAATAACATTTGACTGCAGGTTACACTATTTTCCCAAACTTATTTTGTACTTCAACAATTTCAAATTAATTTTTCTCACTTTTTTCAAACTGAACCCCCTGTATATTTTGCTACTACTCGATGCAGAATTAAATAACGAATCTTTTTTGTAACTAGAACTTTATCCAAATTCTTGACGGTTTCCTAGATATTAATGTCTGTTCCAAGGTATATTTTAATTCACAGAATACCTAGCCGGATATGGATACCATTTATTTTTATAATTCGCGAGAATTATCATAGTGAATTAAGGAGAAAGTAGTAAAATTGTCCTTTCATGAGGGTATTTCGAAAGGGTTCCTGATGGAAGGTACCCAAATGCGAGATCATTTTAAAGATTGATGGATAGATTTGACCGGACTGTTATAGTTAAATACGAAAAGTATAAGAAAGTGAAGCTTGTGGTAAAGCAAGAAAACTAATTTAAGAATAACATAACATTACGAAATTTTGTAAACATGATTAAAGTAAATATTAAAACACTATCCAATTTGTTGTAAACAAATATTTAACCTGTTGGTTAAAGACCTATTCACATTTTCTAACATTAAACAACAATTATAATCTGCTTGCAGTCTTATAAATATTTCGAAAATGAATGCATTCTAACCAATGACATCACATCTCACTCATAAACTGATGTTTGTTGTGATGACAAGACTCCCCATGGGCCAGGAGAGGTGAGCTGTTCGAGGGGGGTCATGGTAGGGATGCATCAGTGGTGTAAACAGGGCCCGTATTATTATTATTATTATTATTATTATCTGTCTGCCTCCATAACTCATATGATAGGTATAAAATTCATGGGTGTGTTGACAAGCCAATCGAATGTTAAGTATATTCCGCCTGTCTTATAGAACCGGCGTTGCCAGTAGTCGTTTTTAGTCTTGAATCTCCAACTTTTTGAACCAAAGTCATAACAGGATAAAATATCGATCGGTAACAATTTGGCAACCAAATTGGAGGGGATACATCGGTGGTGAATTACTCTCCTAGATGTTGGCGACACAAAACTACTGTAATGTCTATCTGTGTTAATATGTCATTAATTCTAACGCATTTATGTGTACCCTTTCTCCTCTGATTGAAAAACAGAGTATAGTTGCTTTCTCAGAGATTAAATTGAAGCAGCTTCATCCAATGTAACATAACTTTTTTCATAAATGGCCCTAAAACACAAATTAGGGCTCCCCCACAAAAAAAAACAAACAATCTAAAACCGAAAGATCTTGAAATCGTGGTGGCCATAAATCCAAGAATTAGGAAATATTTCACTTAGATAATTACGTACTAATACAAACTTATGGGGTGGAGCCTCTTGAAGAATTCCATCTTGCTCTGAGTAATATCATAAATAAATCTTTTCCCCTAAGGCCCCTTCGTAAACAGGGTAACCGAAAATATTGGATGACAGAGGGCTTACAGCTAACTTGAGATCTTTGAATAAATTTCACAAGAAAACACTTGGTTGATAGTCCTTTTATCTTGAACTATTATCTCAAATATAGAAAAATTTATAGGAAATCTATCTATTCTCTATTGTACTGCTAAACACTTCTTCTACTCAAATACATAGTTTAAGCAATGCTGCCAATAAACCTAAGGAAACCTGAAACATTGTGGGAGAGGTTGCTGGTATAAATAGTCTTAGACCACAAGAAATTGCCATTGATGATCTTGAAAATTTCCACTGTCGCTGATAACCTTACTGCAGCCGTCAACTCGAATATTGATCCATCAAGATGTCTTGGAAATGCTGAAAACGTGCATGTCAATGAATCTTTTTTGTTTTTTCCCATCAATATCCATGAAGTAAGATCCAGTCTTGAGTCCATTAGAAATCAGTCCACAGTTGGTTCAGATGGTATGTCCACAAAAATCTTTCGGACCAGGGCAAATCCACCTGTCCTTTTCAGCAGACATTTATTCACCTAGTCTCAAAGACGCAGTAGACTTCCTATCAAAACATAATTTTTTTTAACTCCGTCCAACCCTAAGAAGGGTACCAATAAGCCATGGTGATATGTTTCGCGTACTAGAACAACTTCTTAAGCACTACAACAATGGCTTTGTTCTCTCAAAGTCTTTTGAATGTGTGAGTTACAGAATATTTGCTTGGGAAGATAGAAGAGATGCATTGAAATGTCCCTATGGAGCCTAGGCATAGTTTCCAATACATCTGGTTGTGAAGAAAATATCGACTTAGTATTTTCAAGCCTAGGGCTTTCGGAGTGTGAGCCTGAAGTGGTTTAAATCACATCTTTCACATCGCAGTCAACGTGCCACTGGATGGATATTGTTCTTCTGAATAACCAATCGTCCATGGAGTTCCACAAGGATCAGTACTGACTGGGAGCAATAATTACTCTATTACTATTACTATCTAGTCGATATGGGCTGAGGTGAGACCCATAAGCCCATTTTTGCACTGTTACGAAGCGTTTCTTAACTTGAGATTTGTCAATGAACTTAACTGAAGGTCTCTAGTTGTTTTGGGTTAGTTTAATTCTGCAGAGTCCAGCTACAACTCACTACAGTTTTAGCTCTCAGTTTCCAGGAACAAAGAACAAAGCTGGAGAACAAAATATAATTGTTTTAGAACTAAGTTTGAGTGTTTGTTTTGGTTTGAGCATTACTATCAAGTTTTGTCTTGAATACCGACACTGAAGTAGCTCTAACTGTTTCAGCTAGGAATTGATTCTTGCTCTGTTTGGTAGAAAGTTTTACCTACACACTGTGGAGTAGTTTTCTTTTTAAAATTTGAGACTATAACCCCGGAGTCTTTGGTCTGTATTTAGGATATACAGGTATCTAACTTTTTGAATGATGTTGTGGAGTGTTTGGTAGCTGGAGATAAGATCTCCTCCTGTTCTTCTATATTGTTGTTGTAGTCTTTCCTTATACTATATGTAGGTCTTCTTCTACCTAGTTGCAACCATGTTGCTTTCCTCTGTACAGCTTCAAGGCTATTGCGGTTTCTAATAAGGTCTGTGTGCCAAGTCTGACTTGCATATTCTAAGATTGGTCTGCCGTTTATGTTGCATAATTTTGTAAACGCTTCTTGGGCGGTGTTTGGGGAGACCTTCATTAGGGGGAATAACTTGCTGTTGGCTTTTTCGCATAATATTGTCACTTCACCGTCATTGTGTTGCTGAACATTGACCAGTACTGACTCATTGATGGTGTATTCATTTTTTTAGGTTATTTTTCCCAAGATAGAGAACCACACATTTTTCCACGTTAGGGGGTAGTTGCCAGTCCTCACAACACTTCTCAATTTGCTGGCTAGATCATAAGTTTTTATGTCGTCAGCGAACGCTGCACATGTTGATACTATTAGGTTGAGGAGATCTATAGTGTAACTTACAAACAACAGAAGTGCAAGTACCGAGCCTTGGGGTACGCCACTTTGTAATAGATAGCGTTCAGAATATGATTCGCCAACTCTGACTTGTAAGATAGTCTTTGGTCCAAAGCAGTAAATCCCCCTTCATATCAAAACTATTCAGTTTTAGCATAAGTATCTGGCTTGGGACTTGGTCGAATGCTCTAGCAAAATCCAAGTATATGGAATCAATGGGAGTTTTTTGATCTAATGATTTTGTCTATAAGATAGTCAAGAAGGCAAGTTGTGGTACTCCGTTTCGTTACAAATCCATGTTGAGTTGGGATTGAAGAAAACATCTCAGATTTTCTGCGACTATGGATTCCATGATTTTGCTTACAATGGGTACCAAACCTGTTAGAATGTAGTTTCCAGCATCTAGTTTATCAGCACTTTTTTTGTATATTGAGGTGACTGATGTAACTTTTTAAGCGGCGGGAAGCCTGTTTTGCTCCAGTGACATATTAATTATTTTGCACACAGGGAAACAGCAAGGTTGTTTGGATAGTTGTAATTTCATTTGGTACCCTGTCGAAGTTTACTTGGAGATCTTTAATGTAGGTAATGCCTCCATCATGAATACTTAAAAAAACTCGTTTGCCAAGATGGTGGCTTTCTCAATTTTATTCTTTTTTTCCCGGCAACAGTGGAAAACCCATCGAGTAGTTATAAGGGCCATTACTTTTCCATTGAACTCAATTTAGACAATTAAAACCCAAATAATTGGATGAGCGCTCTCTGAAATGATTTCACGTGTAAATTGGACAAAAAATTCAACTTGACGATTTTACTAACTGAACTTCCTTAAACTTCAAACAGGGATCTCAAAGTTAGAATTTTACAAATTATTTAAATAATAATTCTTCCAGTTACCAAGAGGAGTTGAGAACTCAAAACAAACAAAGACCATATTGAAATAAATGATAACATTGAAGTTCCATAACTGATACAATCTTGAACTCGGCTTTTTTGAATCTTATCAAGTTTCTTTGAGATACGAATGATTTTTTTGGAATTCCTAAGCTTTGATTGGGCTTGATTTTAATCAGTTTTCAAAAATTCATATCTAAAGGGTTGATTGAGCCTTCCTTCAAAAATGGTGAAATTTCAATTTCTTCTATGTAAAGTTTTCGACTTTAAATAATCATTTAGAGCCACAGAAACTCCATGCTCCTAGACACATTCTAATGCGAAAAAATCCCTAGACAAAAGAAAATGATTCCGTATCAAATTTATGCTATTTCATTATTCCAACGATAGTGTGGGGTGACGATTGAAAAGGTGGTAGATGATATTTTGCCACCCCTATCTCATGGGGGGGCCCCTTGCGCTCGTGCCAGCTGTCGTCTAATCTGTTCGATTTAATTAAAAAGGGAATTTACTATGCAGACACACCGAAAACCTACGTGACAGCTGTTGCTTTTCGTCCATATATATACCGACCTTGCGTTCGCTCCTGTTTCAAAGGAATAAAATTCGAACCTGTTGCCGAAAAACGAAAGTTTTTTTTTTCGGTTTAATTTACTTAAGGGCGTCAAAATGGGAAGTGGGTACGGAAGAAGGGAGAGGGTCGTGCTTTTATGTATTCGGGTTTTCTTCAAAAATTGAGTTATCGACACACAAACAAGTTGAATATAAAAATATTCAGTAGGTTTTTTTGTTGAATATCATATGAGGAGAATTTGTTTTGAGAGAAAATCATTACCATGGCATTACATGATGTAGCTACTCGGAAACTTTTAAATTCAACACTTTCTGTGACAGTAGGTAATTATTGTCTCGACAGTATCTATTTGTCCCAACCGTAAAATCCCCAAAATGAAAAATTCTTCTTTTTGCATAAACCCGTCTGATTATACAATAGTCTATGAAAAATCCAAAACCCTTCATTATAAATTAATTGTAATTCCCTAAGGTCATCACACATGATGAAACCTTGTCAATGCTTAGAAAAAAAAACCCGTTTGATAATGCCATTAATTCTAATAGAATTAAAGATTATCGTCCGGTTAAATGGGCAGCAACTCTATTTCCACCAGTTGCCCCCCTGGCTGGTAGGTGATAATTCAATTTGTGTCGTTTCAACGAAATCTGTTTACTTTTCTCGCCCCCGCTCTTGTTTGCCTATTATGTAATTGTTTGCCTGCGCCCTTTTGATTGCGCTGAAAGATAAGGGTTTTAAATTCCTAGACTAGAGACCTTAAATCGTTAAATTTTTAAACGGAAAAGGGAGCGGCATAATTTAAAGAACCGAAACTTTTCGAATTCGCCCTCCAGTCTTATAGAGCGATATCATCAATAATGAATGCGGGCATGCAGAAATCACGCCCTTTAGGGTTGTTATAAAGAAACTGTTGCGTCTTTGTCGAAAGAGTTATGTGCCAGAAGGGGTTCTTAGTCCCTAGAGGTATATAAAATAGACAGAATTTTATTTGTAAGGTATACTTACCTACATATTTTAATTGTTTAAGTATATAGTCAACGGTACTATGAACAGCAAAATTGACTTGATTTTTTGACTTCGAAGCTGCGAAATTGCACTCCCTATTGTCACATTTTTTTAGAGGATTCAATTGGCTTCAATTTGAGCCTAATTACATTAAGATCGGATTGAAATTAACGAAGTTTTACTTTATCATAATCCTATAATATTATGGTGTGGATAACTATGCTCTGAAATCACAATGCAATGTCTAATTTCTTTTATATTCTGCAAATCTGCTATTGCAACTGAATTAATAATTTTCTCCTACCAACTTTATCTAATATTAGCTACATCAATGTCAATAAGCTGTTGAAGTAGTTTGCGTATTTCAACGTTCCAGTATTGATCTTCTTGCGGAAAAACATCATTAGTAAAAGCCATATCTTTTATGTCATTATCTCATCTTTTAGATCAGTCATTAACCGAATAGCTTTCCATTGCAGAAAGCAATTAACATTTATTGAAAAAGCTACTTTATAACTTATTTTCTGGAAAAGAGCATACATTCATATAAAACAAGTTTGATTCACCACATTTATTTTTCTGGCTTTGTTTCAGGCTATGTTCACGACTTGCAACCGTCCTCCTTCAGCACATACATACCCACCAAAACTGAGTTTCCCGGTCAGCAACACTCTACAGCACCTTCTTACGTCACTCTAAACACTGTCGAGGAATCCAATAGGGAGCACCAAGAATTCATACCACCCTCTCCTATGATCAAGCGAAAAAGTCTATCTATGACGTACACCTCGACCGGAGCTCACCTAAGTCTACCGCCAAAGAAAAAAGATATTTACAGGCCATACTGTTTGGATGATAATAAAAACGAAGAACCGCTGCATCCTCCGTTGAGCTTTTTGACCAACCAACCCACCATAAGGGTGCCTGCTGAAGAAGATTTACATGCAGCGCATGCTATTTTAGACCTAAGCGCATCCACTACGGTATTCCTACCACCACAAACCCCCCAGCAAGTGGAACACCATCAGGAAATCAACAACGACATCCAAGAACAAGAAAACATCCGACCTCCATCAGGCAAAACAGTAGCCTACACTTACGAAGCATTCTTCGTAAGCGATGGCCGATCAAAAAAACGCTCCAATCCCGAAGAAACTCTAACTCCAAAAATCAGCAACGAGAAACCGAAATACACTTGCAGCGAGTGCGGCAAACAGTACGCCACTAGCAGTAATTTGTCCAGACATAAACAGACGCACAGGAGTCTGGATAGTCAGGCGGCGAAAAAGTGCATGACGTGTGGTAAAGCGTACGTTTCTATGCCGGCGCTAGCAATGCATGTGCTGACGCACAAGCTTGCGCACAGGTGCGGAGTGTGCGGCAAACAGTTTTCCAGGCCTTGGTTGCTGCAGGGACACTTGAGGTCGCATACTGGTGAGAAGCCGTACGGGTGTGCGCATTGTGGGAAGGCCTTTGCCGATAGGTGAGTAATTTGCATGTATAATGACGTAATATTCCTGGATCTTGATGCATTGCAGCAAAGTGTCTGCTGGTTATATTTCAAATTTTGTCTATTATCGGCTCTTGATTGGCTAGAGAATTTTTCAAGTGTCAGGAATACATCGAATGTTACTACTCCCAAGTTCCAAAGATAATTGATTAATATTGAACCTTGGATTGTTGGAGAATGTCTCCAGTCATTATTAGTCTAATTTTTCCTTATTATTGGTTCTTGATTCGCTAAAAAATGTCAAAAAGTTGCGAATTCACTTGTAGGCATTCACACCAAAGTAGCATGCGATGGACCCGGAGTTTAGCCACGGCTTCTGTATAAGGGCGATGTCAAGACTGAATGTTTATTTGAATGACCTTTTACTTTTGATTCTCCACGAAAAAGTTCTCTTGAGGTTTTTTGATCAGATCGAATCTGAAGTTTGCTGCCTCGTAGCAGAACCGGCTCAGGCCGAAAACTACGAAAAACCTCGAATTTTTCGGACTTTTTTTTGGTTTTCTGGCCATATCTTGTAAACAACGCATCGTGCGAAAAATGTCACAGTGATCAAAGTTGAAGAGCACAGAATTCTGCGTCGAATGACTACCCTATCCTTGTTAATGTTCCATTAATAAACTCGCCACCGTCACTCGAAAAAAGCCAGTTTTAATGAACTTTTTAAAAACTGCAATAAAAATATACTTTTAGACGACTGTGATTTCAAAACAACCATTCTACTGCTACAAATCTTTGAACAAAAGTTGTACTCAACCAAATTTTGAGTTTAGTAAGCACCAAAATTTTGAATTTGGATCAATATATACGCATACACTGATAATTTTTTAATTTTCCCTCTAAACGCTTGTTTGACAAAATGAAGGGGTTCAATAATAGGTCTGTTTCTGCAGAGATCACAAACCAGTCAGAGCGAATTTCATTGGTTGAAAACATTCAGAAACAGTCAGAAAACTAGTTTCAACCAATGAAATTCACTCTGACTGGTTTGTGATTTCTGCAGAAATAGACCTATTGAAAATTCTGTGCCTGTCAATCATAGAAAAGTGCTGTCAATACTTCACAAACAACACTTGTCAACCCTAAATTCCTTCCCCCTCCATGTTTCGTGAGTTTGACTTGAGGATCTATAAGTATTATGTATATGTAACAGGAAGTAATTAGTACCCATTTACATATATTCACCCATTTATTACATATCATTCATTTTGCTAGAAATCTGGAAGGTCCGGGCGTAGGGTGTATAATGGGCTATGATGATCCAGGCTCAGGCTCTTCAGTATTTGGAGTGACAAGGTATGGCGGCTGTTCTTCAACTGAAAGCAATGTGAATATTGATATGTTATAAAATAAAGCATAAATAAAATTACATTCTGAAGTCTCACCTTGCTCTGACAGTAGCGGAGCAAAGGGAGGGTCGTCTTCTTAGCCATCGAGGTTGGTTGTTTCGTCTATGTTGGTGCAGGTATCGGCACAATGGCTGCAGAACAGATCTGCACGCCTGCAGCTGTTACTACTGCCACCTGGTTGCGACGGTTGGGTTAAGGATACTTTGTTTTAGCACTGGTAAAAGCCTTTTTGTACTGCGGAAGCGTTCCACCAGGGACTTTGTTTAAAGTCCCACTGAAAATCTAGGTAACTTTGAACGGATACTTTTTAGTAATCTGATTAGATTGCCTCTTCCAGTGCGGGTTCTTGCTACCTGAGCTGTACGCAATTAATAGATAGAAAACAGCAATCATGATGAATAAATTAAAATACTTGAAGTTGAAACATTACCTAAGGTCTCTGAAAGAGAGTCAGCAGAAAGACGTCAACACTAAACACCAGAACTTCGTTACAGAACTGAATGAATCTAGGAGAGTCACAGGCTTATTTATATTGGCAGCTTGATGACGCTTTTGGGATTCTTATCGGCCGCAAAACATGCAGTTTGTTCATGGAACCAGAAGTCGAGAGTCGTATCTTAAGACACAATTAGGACACTGTTTCGGGATCCGACTGATAACCCTTGGCTCTTGACACGGTTTTGTCAGAAATTTAGCGACTTAATCTCGCTGGGAAAAAACCAATTAATTGTATTAGGTACGAAGCGAAAAAAAAGGATTTTTGGGCCACAGCCACAGCGGCTACTACAGTTAGTGCGGCACCTGCATGATATTTGCTGCATTAGTTTGTCAGAAGCCGGGGGTTTCAGGGTGGTAAGTTGAAACAGGCCATTTTTGGTTGATTATCAACCCCACAGTTTCGGATCCAAAATGTTGCCTTGTTGCACTTGCAAATATACACGCAAGAAGTTAGATGTCACGTACTGCTTGTATCGTAGCGCATTCAAGCTAGTTGTGAGATAGTCAGCCCCGTACAGGGCAACCACAAATTTTTCTTTAGCAGCAGCAATATCCACTTTCTGGGCTGAAGGATCCAAAAATTTCCCAACGCTCTGTTCCAGTTCTGGATGCTTAGAGGGAGTCTTCAAGAATTTAGTTTTGCCTTGATTAAAAACAGATGATGTGAAGTCGCATCCACTGCCATCAATTCCCACCTCGCTGGCCAAGTGACAATTCATCTATTTCTTTCCGTCAATCCCAGTGCTGATTGACATATTTTCTTGACGGTCTGGAAAAGGTGAGTGTTGTTGAAACCAATCAAACATTTTCAGCATGTAATTCCTGTCTTGCATCACGGCTGTCGGCGTGCTGGTCAGTCGTTCCAAAATTCACCCCGCAGAAGTCCTCGATCTCGTTAGCAACATTCTGGAGCGAAGTCATCCCATCTTGCCATGATGCTCTCGCTGAATCCGCGAGCTCTAGTTAGTCCCCCTACAACCTTCATATTTTTCATAAGCTGCTGCTCAATGCACATATCGCTCCAGGTTCCGTATCAACATTTCTCACTACGGCGGATAGTAAAACTTCCTTGCTTAGTAAATGCTTGAAATTCTTCAGTGTTCCAATGCTAGCATGTGTTGCAAATATATGTGGGCGTACTTAGGGTAGAGGCAGTGTCCGCTGGCGTGAAAGTAAGGAAGCATGTCATGAACGACTTGAAGATGGAGCTTCCCTTTCAACTTCAATAAACTGCAAAACCAAAATTATAATTTCAAAATATTGAACTCACAACTTTGCAATGGGCCCTAGTTGTTGGAGCTGGGTTTTAAACAGTTGCTTAATTTCCTTTCCCCATCCTTCTTCATGTGCAATAAGCAGGTCACTTAAATCTACACCGTATAAAACCTGTTCAACGTCAAAGTGAAACGAGGGGGGAAATTTATGGAATCCATTATCAACTTATTACTCAGGGCTGTAAGTGCCAAAATGTTTCCTCTGACAGTCCTGATGTAAGCGTGTCCTGTCATGATCTTCTCAGTACTGTTAATCGCATACACAGTATTGAACAGTTTAGTTAGAGCACTCCCTTCCGTTATTTAGCCCACTGCCCCCATGAACGACATAAGTGAGTGGAACCCTCCAAGTCTTACGACCTCGCCACATAACTCAGGGTCTTCCTCACTACTTGCAACGATAACTTGCGCCTTGAGGTATAGAGGCTGGTCGTTGTTTTTTGTCCAGGACAGCATGACTATGTATTCTGGACCGCGGTTAACAGTGATGTATATATAGTATCGAAATCACTTGGAGATGCATTAATGAAAGGCTGACAGTCGATAGAAGTTGTTTCATAGGGTATGTACTTCGCCATGAAACCATTCCATTCGTCAACTCCTGGAATGTCTTTGGATTTACTGTGAAGCCACACTAACAGTAGTAGTGATGAGACAATTGTATCATTGTGAGGGAACGCTGTTCTTGAATTATTTATCTGAATTTTGGCTAAGCCCAGAGCATCATTTCTCTCAAAGTGTTGTAGTGTCACAGTTCCCATGCACCCCACAACTTCTGCTGGTGGTACAGTCTTCAAGCGTTTAATATTTTCATCAGGAGCAACAGCATTCTTTGGGCTGATGCATCGAATTCTTCTATTTTATGAAAAGTATTTCTTCCATCAAGCGTTTGTATGTTGAAATCAGCATTTATCGTATACCATTTGGCAAAAGGCTTGTTGCTTCATATCCAGAGGGGGGCGCATTATTGACGACACTTCAAATCGAGTTGCTTCATTGTATGTTGCACAAAATCCGAGGGATGCCAGGACATCAATCAGTTTCCGCGAACCGTATTTTTTGTACAAGAAGTCCGCCAGTCCTACTTGAAGAGGAGAGAGAAAAGATATTGGTCGCACTGCACTGATCAAGGTATTTGCGATTGCTACCGACTTTTCCTTCTGTGGCTCAAGATCCCTTCGGGCCCCACGTTGGGCGCCAAAATGTTGCGCAAAAATATAACCTTTGAACTGTTTGAAAACTAAATTTGAATAAATAAACCCTAATAGGCCTAGGTACAGTAAGGCACCCTTAAGGAATGCGGCCAGCGCAAAAAAATGCTCGCGACTACTCAGTCATCGACCCCATCTAGAAATTTATCGGTGGGGGGAATACTCAGTCAAAACATTTACTTGAGATCTGGTATCTTCAACAACTATGGCAGCGGCTGTTTCGACTATGCGGCGCCTCTCCTCTTTTTCTGTCAATTTCTCTACCTCTCGAAACCAGCTGTCAGTTAATATTTTCTGTTTGATGGCTTTGAAACAAACAACATACGGTGGTTTTGATGTGACAACAATATCGTCGCCAAACGTTTGAAGAAGATGCCTCCTGACAGTGGATGGGTGAGGGCGAAAGTTTCCTTTAATCTGATCCATCAGTTCCTCCATAGTGAATTGACATTCTTCATCACTCTTTTTTAAGTGAGAAATAATTGATTGCAAAGCAGCTTCAACTTCATCACTGCTTCATTTGTCCGTTTGGGTTGATTTTGGGGTATGGTGTAGCGTTCTTATACAGCGGAAATGGTACTGCGCATCTGTTGCACATAACTTGCGCATCTGTTGCACATAACTTGTTCAAGACGAAGGTCTGTGTCCCATCTTGTGACAGTTCGTCACACAGAACACACTCCGGCCGCGACATTATGTTGGGTGATAAGAAAATCGGCAACTGACTGTACTTATGAAAACAACTAAACCAAGAATGTTCGTTAAAACGTATGGAACCACACAATTCACTGTCGACAAAACGCGAGGCAAAGCAACAATGGTTGGTGGCGAACGGCAAACTGATGGTATGTGACAATTGTGATGTTACGATGTGTGAATCATATGACAAACGTCAAGATACGTCTCTTGGTTCAAAACGAAACCGCCACGAGCGCCAACACACGGATCGACTCTATACTGAAACGCATCAGTTTATCTGGTTGCCTAAAAACTTATTTACAGGGGCATCTATTTGAGTTTCCATACATTTAGAAGTGTTACGTGAAACTGATCCGCCACACCCAACGAGCAACAACATAGTGGATGTGGGGAGGGGTCAGGTAGACAGTGACTAACAACGGAGTCGACCGGTACTGCTAAAAGTTTAATGACGATTGGTTACTTTGAAATCAAGTGTTTTTCAACTTTGAACAGTATGCCAGTTTTCGTAAGATGCGTCGTTTACAAGATATAACCAGAAAACCGGAAAAAGTCCGAAAATTTTGTGGTTTTTGTCGTTTTTTGACCTGAGCCGCTACTGCTACGAGGCAGCAAACTTCAGATTCGTATTGAGCACCCCAAAAAACATATAAAGGTTGTTCATTTGTGGGTACTGCTTTTCTTGCTTCAAGCAGATCTCAGCAGCTGATCGACTTTCTCTTGTCCCATAACTCCCATATAATAAAGCTCATAAATAGCAACTCCTAGCAGATCTTCCTTATTTTTCGAGCAGGTAGCAACTACAAATGAACAGCCTTATAATTTCTTTGGGTATAAGTTCTGGATTTCTTACTCTAAGTATCTTTTCTGGGTGAAGTGAAATGTCAATTTTCTGGTGACGGATCGACAGGTAATGTGTTGACTTACGGCCATTTGCACCGTTATAACTTAAGGAATACTTAATCCAAATGGAGCTTTGAATGTGACTCTTGAAGAAACAAAAGTCACATTCAAAGCCCCACTTAGAATAAATATACCTTAAGTGATAGCCGTGCAAATGGCCATAAGTAATTTAGTGACAGACATATGATGAGAATGGTGACAGGTGGCAGATCGACAAAACTGACACATCGCAGAACCTGACAGATGACGGATGAACTCAAACTATTTGGTGGACGGAGGTTGATGAAACTTCCTCATCGCATAATTCTTAACTACTGCACACTGGATGAAATTGAAATGTTGGTGTCTTGAGCAGCATAAGCTACCAACTTTCCGCTTTAATTTCTAAAATTTTCAATCCCAAAAGTATTGAAAGTATAAAGAAGCTGCTGAGATTCCGGTCAAATCGGAAGTGAAAGTAATGATGTTTTTTGTTGAAATTCTACATTGACCTCAATAGACTACATCTACGATATTCAAAATCGATATTGATTTCCATCCTGCTAACCCACACTAACCCAAGCTAGAGATGTGAGTAATCTCCTGAAAACCCAGTTTAATGATTTTAATTTGGAGAACCATGCACTTGACGAAATGCTTTCTGAGGAAACGTGCATATTTTCAGAAAACTAATTCAAGTAAGTACGTCTTTCCTTGAATATCGTGACAGAATAAAATTTATGTTGTGCCATTTCAAAATAATTCGGAATCCATAGTGGTTACTCAGTTTGATATATTGGTAGGATTTCGAATTTCTTGCTGTGATGAATTTTCTATTAATTCCTGTAACGAATTGACAGAAAAAGTGGCAGTAAAAATACAACTTTTGATCCTGTCAAGTGTCATTAAAAGGCCGCTTTTACTGTCATTCGGAGAAAAATACAATTACCTGACAATACAGGGTATCGAAGCTGATAAATATTCAAACAGAATATAATTTTTAATTTTGTATTATAGGTACTATGACAAATAAAAATGTAATCTGAAAACTATTTTGCCAAACTAGACAAAACTGACATTTACGTTGCCTTGCCCTCCCTACCTGTTGCTCAGGTGGCAATAGCCCACTTTTTGAACAATATTCAAGACACTGGGACATTGTGTCTTCAGCCTAACAGACCTGTGATGGCTGACATATGAGGGATGACAGATGAAGGGTTGGTGTAACACCTTCATGGCATATAATTCTCAACTTCTGTGCAAATCACTCTAACAGAAATAACATTGCTTATTAAGAGAAATTTTCAGTCGTGAACTGCTTGTAACTGTGACAGTTTTTCATTGAGAGCATTTTCCTCCTTGGTAAACATTTGAAATATATTTGTTCCCATATTTTCAAGAACCTTATGACATCTATTAACGTGGCTACGACACTTTGAAGTTATAAGTATTCATCTCCTCTTTATTAATTATCCCAGTTAAGTTAACAGATTTCTCTAACCACAAACTTTGTTCCAGATCAAATCTCCGGGCTCACATGCAGACCCACTCGGCCGACAAAAACTTCGAGTGTCCGCGTTGCCATAAAACCTTCGCGCTGAAGTCTTACCTCAACAAACATCTGGAATCGGCTTGTCTCAAGGACGAGGCGCAGCCCCAATCCGCCATCGACGACCTCGAGACGATCAAACAAAAAGAGGTACAAGAAATTTTACCTAGTCCGGTACCTGTACGAGTATACTCTGGGTAAAAAAATCGATTGAGGCTTTGAAGATGTCAAAAAAATTACTGAGTGGGAATTGTTTTTCTTGGATATTATAGAGGAAGTGGTAGACATTATTGACAGGTAACTTAAGTTATTACCATGTGTTAACATATGTCACCGGTAGATTCTTTAAGCCACTTCGTTAATATTAAGGAATGTACAGGGTTAATTTATTTATTCGTTTGATAATTTTTTTGACATGTTCGGCCAAAAGTCAAAAACACTCTTTGAGAAAACTTATATTGAAAAATTGTACAAAAATATTTTTGATTAGTACTGATAGATGTTTAGGTGTTCTATAATTTACCATTTTTCAAAAAAAGTATATATTTTTCCACACGCGCGCGCATACAAATAGTGTTTTTGACTTAATTAAATACCAAAAAAAGTATTATAATCTAGTCACTATTCTTATTCTAGTCAAAGTCTAGTCTTGCTAATATTATTATAATAGTTCTTGCTTAATTAAAAACCCTCTAAGGGTTTCCTGGTGTTCAATAGCGGCCATATTTTTTAACCTTTTGTAAATAGTCCTAATTGAAGAAAATTAAAAAAAAATAAACACACGTCACACATCGCAAAAACGTCCACTAAATTAGGCTTTAGAATGTATTAAGGGATGTAAAATAAAAAATAGGTTTAGAGGGCTGCGCACCAGCTAGTCAACAAGTTTTTCCTTTTCAACTTCCCCTTTTTCTATCGTTCAAATACAACGAAAGTTTTGAACGTTGCAACGTTTCAAATACAACGAATTTTTAAAGTAATTTTTAAAACTAAATAAGGGCTTGTTTTTTCAAATTATTCTTAAAAATAGTCGCAGTTTAGTCCCGATATCTTATTGATAGATCAATTTTATGATGGTTAAATCTATTGAAAAACTTCTTTCTAATTATTTCAATAATTTTCCTGTTACATGTAAATAATACACAACAGAGGGCTGAAACATGAAGGACCCCGCACACCTGTTATGGGTATTTGGTTTTCTGTCAAATTCAATGAAGTGTTAGACCTTGACTTTCTGATAAAAAGTTCTCATAGGCCCGAACCAATCCTATGATTAATTTTTGAGATACAGGTACTTTAATGTCGAAGAAATGTACACATTTTATATGCATTGGAACGAGAATAAATAAAATTGAACCGTGTTCTTATATATTTCTTTTCTAATTTAAAACAAACAAACAGAACAACAATAAACAACAACTGTCTCCATAGAATCCTCACAACGCCCCATAGCCACCTGATACTTCAAAAACACTCGTTACCGCATAGGCAGGCGCGCCATGTATTGTGGGTTGCCAGCTTCCAGGCCACACCGCGCCATTTATGTTGACACCTTCCAAGTGTCCGCAGCACTAGAATAAAACTATTATGTTCATCACTGATTTATCAATCTAACACGATATTGACATTACCTGTGTATCAGTGGAGTAAAATTCTGACACATTACGGGGGATGTTTATATAGTATGTGCCAATAAGAAATGATTCTTACTGTACATTTCTTAAACATTAAACTACCTGTATCTCAAAAACTATTCATAGGATTGGTTCGGGCCCATGAGAACTTTTTATCAGGTAGGCAAGGTCTAATACATATCAAAATTTCATTGAATTTGACAGAAAACCAAGAGGTGTGCGGGGTCCTTTTATATTCGCGATGCAACGTATATCGGCTCTTTCATATATATTTTTCTGTAGATACAAAAATATTTATTGTAAAATAGAACTTTGAAAAAAAATAGAAAAAAAATCAAAAGCTAAAAAAACATGAATTCAAGCAAAATAATTTGAATAAAATATTTAAAAAAAAATAAGCATAGTTTTTGGCAGTATTTTTGCAAGCGTTCTAGGGTTAAACGAAGATACCAAATAGTTTACTGTAAGGTCGAAGAGAGAAATGGAATGAATGTAGGATGAGTGTAAATCGGGCCAGTGCAATAATTATTTATTAGAAAAAAATGTCGAGGACATTATTTTAGGTCCGAGCACTGTGCCCCAAATCTGGCGAGTGTGCAGGTCTAGTCAAAATATAAGTAGCCAGTAAATAACTTAGTGCCGGACCCTGGAAAATGACGAAAATCATTCTTGTTTTTCTTCAAAGTTAAATCTAGTCATTTATTAACCAATACTAACTTAGTTTTATTTAATAACTAGTCACACTAACCCAACTGAAAACTAGTCATACTTAAGGGAATTCTAGTCATTAGAGTTTCATTTTTATTAAACCAAAGTAAAACTTTCAGTGGCGGCTGGTCAGAGGAGGCAGAGGAGGCTAAGCCTCCCTCAAAAAATTGAAAATTCAATCTCAGTTTTTTATTCCTGATTCCTTATTAAAATAATACCTAATTCACAAATTACACTTTCCAACTTTCGATATATCAATGTAATTTAGAAAAATCTGACATTACTTCAATCAATTCCGCGCCTCCACGACAAAAATCTGTGAATCTGGGATACTCAGTAATACCGGCCCGAAGGGCCGTAGTTATACGCGAGCCCGAAGTGCTAGAGTTATACGCGAGCTCGAAGGGCCGGAGTTATACGCGAGCCCGAAGGGCTATAGTTATTTTAATCACGGGGCCCTGTCTATATATCTATTGGTCAGCGGATAATTTGGAGCCAATCAAAAATAGGGAATATTCGAAATGTGATTTTCAGTCGATATTTCGAGTTTCAGTTCCGGAAAAAAGTTAGCCTCCCCATCTTTCTTGATTTTGATTTTTTTTTTCCGAATTTCCAAAAAAAAAAAACCATCGGATAGAGGAGCAAAAAAAAAAAAACGTTGAAAAGCTTATGGGACTCTGCTTGCTACGCATTTTAGGGCCGAGAAAAAATTAAAAAAGGATATATCGATCTGACACGACGTCACTCTTTCGCTTATAACTCCGCTATTTCTCAACCGATCATTTCGCGTTGTATCTCTTTTGAAAGAGAATGAAATTACCTACAAAATGTTTTATTATTGAGATTCCAGGCCGTTTTCGTCTTTGAGATATCAGCTGTCAAAGTTGAAATTCTTTGTAATTTTGTTAAAATTTTCCAGGTCGATTTTCTCGAAAACGGTGTCCCGTGGCGGGATACTTCTTATAAGCTTTTTTGTAGTACTCGACGAGATCTATAAGTTTTGTATTTGAAGTTTTTCTCCCGAGCTTTTTGTTTTCGAGTTAGGACGCTTTGAAAATAAAAAATAAAAAAAAATTTGAAGGCTTATAGATTTCTTTTTCCTTACCGTAATTCATTATTTTTTAGCCTCCTCACTTGAAATAGTCACGAGCCGCCACTGGAAATTTTGTTCACTATCTAGTCATTTGAAATACGGTGTTCTAAAACTCTCTTGATTTCCGGAATTATGTGGTCATCGGTTTTGTCTAATCCGCTCCCACACAAAATATAAAATATATAATATAACTTTGTCTCAAGTTTTGGAAAACCTTCAGAGGTGATCATCTCTTTTGCATAAACTTGACATGAGACTAATGCTGGTTAAAAAATGATACATGTCATAGAAGTACACAGAAATCCAATGAAAATAGATAGGCACCAAGAATAATAAATTATCCGACCTATAGATACAAATATCAAGGAAGTTGATTTTTTTCAATCAATTTTTGTCTATTCCCGGCACTTGAAGTTGACTGTCAATGGTCACTTCTGTCAAATACTCATGCATGTGTCAATCCATGGCCAACTTGATAACATATTTTTCCAGAAACTCCCTTGTCACTCTCATTGATAAGAAAAGGAGAGCCAATAACGAACTGTCAATTCAACAAATAATAAGGATTTCTTTTCAATCAATTTTTGTCTATTCCCGGCTCTTGAAGTTGACTGCGAATGGTCACTTCTGTCAAATTATACATAGAATGAAGTATAGGTCAAATACTTATGCATGTGTCAATCTATGGCCAACTTGATAACATATTTTTCCAGAAAGTCCCTTGTTACTCCCATTGATAAGAAAAGATGGGCCGATGACGAATTTCCAATTCAACAAATAATAAAGACTATAACGCCTAAACTTGCGACGCCATAGCCACTACCATGTCTGACAAGTATCATCAATCAATCAGTCAGTCAATTTCCCCGATCAAGTTCATTATCAGTCTGATTATCAGTAATTTTGCTATTATTTTTCCGAATTTGTATTTTTTCCAGTTAAATGTTAAATAAAAACAATGTGTAGTGCATAATATTGGAGTTTCCTTCGATACCTGCTACATATTTGGCGCCCAACGTGGGGCCTGGGGTTTTGTAGTGAACCACCACCCCAATGACTTTCTGGACTAATTTTGTGACCGTAGATCAATCAACTATAAAACGCGAGACATTATCGGTGTAAATATGCAATAATTGACTGAATTGTGTAAGTTTTGTCATATTTAGATATTGTTCTCACAATTTCTGGAATATTCCACACAAATCGACATTACAGTTTCCTGTGTGTCCAAGTTTCTCCTCCATTTTGTATTCACATTACAGTTTCCTGTATGTCCGTCCAAGTTTGTTCGAAGGGTTCATTATCAGTCTGATTATCAGTAATTTTGCTATTATTTTGCTGACTTTGTATTTTCCAGTAATTGTCAAATAAAAACATTGAAAAACAATGTATAGTGCATAGTGTTGGAGTTCCCTTGAATACCCGCTACAAGATTTCTTTTCAATCAATTTTTGTCTATTTCCGGCTCTTGAAGTTGACTGTCAATGGTCACTTCTGTCAAATTGTACAATGAAATATTGGTCAAATAATTATCCATGGCCAACTTGATAACATATTTTTCCAGAAAGTCGCTGTCACTCTCATTGATAAGGAAAGGAGGGTCGATGACGAACATTCAATTCAACAAATAATAAAGATTTCTTTTCAATCAATTTTTGTCTATTCTCGGCTCTTGGAGTTAACTGTCAATGACCACTTCTGTCAAATTGTACAATGAAGTATTGGTTAAATAATTATGTATGTGTCAATCCATGGCCAACCTGATAAAATATTTTTCCAGAAAGTCCCTTGTCACTCTCATTAATCGGAAAAGGAG
Organism: Ceutorhynchus assimilis; assembly: GCA_917834065.1. Taxonomy (NCBI): domain Eukaryota; kingdom Metazoa; phylum Arthropoda; class Insecta; order Coleoptera; family Curculionidae; genus Ceutorhynchus; species Ceutorhynchus assimilis. Next base: position 5,888,991 of record OU892289.1, on the reverse strand, counting down.
GGCCGATGACATTAATACTCTCGCTGCCGAGTGTAACATTGATGTACTCCCTGTATTGACAAGCGTGTAACATTAATGTACACCAGTAACGTTTTGGTTAAAACGCTGGTATATCAAAAGTGTAACACCGCGATAACGTATTTCATATGGGAGATTTACTCTGTTGGCCTGTGGCTTTACATCGATATACAGAGCATCGGCGTAGGACGAATACAACTTACGGGGTAGAGATGAAATGAAAAAGGTGTAACATTAATGGGTCTTGGCTCACGATGAAAAAATTGAAAATATGTTTGGCGGCGAGAGAGTGAACTTTTGATTTATTGAATTTTACACCAAATTTCTCAGCCCTAATCATAACCTCCCTAAGAATTCTATCATGTTCCTGTTCTGTAGGTACTTCCTGCTATGATAAAATCGTCAAAATAAATACCTATGGGTAGATCTCCAAATAGGTTGTGATTCATTCTCTGAAAAACCTCCGGACTCAGATTCAAACCAAAAGGCAACCTATTAAAACAATATTTTCCGAAGGGTAAGTAATATAAATTCTTCCATTGTCCCATAATGATTTTCGTCATTTTCACGTCCAAATTAGTACCAAAAAAAAAAAAACAAATCACCTAGTAAAATTATTTAGCACACACACAAAAAACTGTACAGTATAGAGAGTGATATATAAACTTTAGATATTAGAAGTTGTTTCTTTACCAAGTTTATATAGTTTGTATTTTAATGTTCTGGCGTTACTTCGGGAAACTATAGGAAAAACAGTCGGACCTAAGGAGAACGGTGAATTTCTTTTTATAGGTATTAAGAGTAAATAAAATAATCAACGAAAAGCAATATATAAAAAAGCAATTATTGTTACGTGTCAATATTACAACGAATGTTTGCCAACAAAAAAACGAAGAAGAGCAATCTACAAGCAATATTTTATACACTCGTAGGATTAAGTGAATTATTTTGGCAAACGAGGGAAATTTGCAGTTTTCATCAGAATCGAAAATATTTCTTATAATAAATCCCGGGTGCCGGGTATTCAAAAGCAATAATACAGTAGGATTGGTCCAAGACGGCCCAGCCTCTGAAACCATAGCAATATATGAATAGATAACTAAATAAGTTTAGGTATATTAATATTGACAAATTTTAAAATATTATATACATAATAAATAAGGAGTTGACATACAAAAATAATTAGATAATGCTACAATAACATTGTTGTAAAGGGAGTGCTGAAGTTGTCAATTAATTGAATAAAAACATCGTTAAAACGTCAATTAAACACTCCCTATCCAACACACGAAAATGCTAGATTAAAATAGACAAAACCAAAAACTATAATAATCAAATAAGCAATTACTAAAAAAAAAAAAAAATACTTAAGACTTAGACTTATTAGCAACCATAGCCTTTTATCATTAAATAATAATGGTTTATGTAATTTTACATAAGAACTGTAAAATGACATAATAGAGATATTTTATGAACATTAGAGTTAAATAAATAAATTTTATATAATATTTAATACATTTTTTCTGGTTCTTGTTTATATATTGTAATTTGTCTTTGTCTTTATTGAAACTTTTCTAATTTGTCAATTTTTCTTATGCGCGTCTTGTTTCTCAATATTTATTTTCTTATCATTGTTTTCCTTTGTATTCAATTTCAGCCTGCTTGAACAAACATTACTTTTATTGTAATTTTTGTTGAAATCGTCACAAGGACAATTCAAAATAACCTATTTTGGATTGTCTATACATTGTGGGGCACGAAAAACTTTCCACCCAGGTTCTCTCAGGTATCAGGTAATACATACTAACCCATATAACATCTGAGTGGGAAATCACTTGAGTGGGAAATCACCTGAGTGGGAAATCACCTGACTGGGAAGTTTTTCGTGCCCCACCATGTATATATTATACCTATGATAAATAAGAACTAAGTAAAAAACAAATTGTAAAATTTATATAGTGCATAATATTAGCGAGTAGAAACCACGTCCAATTGAAAATAAAAAAGTAACTAGTTGCATGCCAAAGAAATGTTTTTTGACGAAAATTTTTACAACTATTTTAAAATGTTTCTTTGAAGTGGGTACAGGCCCAATTTGTTTGTATTTTCCCTATATTAATTCTGTATCTATCTGTTATATACAGGGTGAACCACTTATAAAAACAATAAGATTGATTTTAAAGATGACTTGGTCCACCCTGTATAATAACCAAAAAATTGTTATTAACTGCTATCTACTAAAAAAAAAATTGATTTCACTTAAAACAACCCTATTTAAAATGGGGGTTTGCATATTTAACGGCTAGTGCATTTTGTGCTTGCTATACCTTCTGTATACACCAAAAAAAAAAAAGCAGTCCATTTAAATGACCACAATATATTGATTATATTTACCATTTATTCACTACATAGGAAGTTTTTGTATTATATTTTCATAATAAATAGAATAGAAAATATTAATTGAGTTGTGGTTTTATTTCAGTAGTTATCTATCAATCCGTAAGCCGATAACTAGTTTTTAGAAAACAATTTATTTACTTATTTACAATACAGTACTTACCTACGTTACAAGGCTAAAAATAAGAAATATAATTATAATTGAACTGACTATTCTAGGCGAGCAGCGATATTCATAATATAGAAAAGCGAATTAAGCAGATTATGTATATAATCAGCAAACAGGGCTGACATTACTCCTCCCTTCTTAGGATGCAACATCATGCTAGGTGGGGAAGTTGGATTGATTGGGCTTCTTCATCAGGGTGGTTGTTCCGTCTTCGGTTCTTGAACTTCGGTGCTAGTTTCTTATAGGCAAGAAAAGCACACCCAGCAAGGATCATAGCATAAATCAAAATGGTTCCCAAACTGGGTAGTTTTCTGATTTCACTAAATGTCTAACGGTTTGCTACGATCTCGTTGGCTAATATAAAAATTTTCGGCTTGGAATTTTTATTTTTTCACAGGTTTCAGGCAAGAGTTTTCCTTGGTTCTAGTGTGTCTTCAGGCTCAGGATTCTAAAAAAAATCATCCTATTTCTTGTCCATATTATTCGATGTGAGCCCCACGTTGGGCGCCATGTCGTCAGATAAAGAGGTATCTAAAGTTGGGGCTCGGTTCGGTTGGACAGGAGGCTTTGTTTTAGTTTGAGATTATGTAGGTTCTTCGTCGTTGGGGCGGTCAGTCTGTGTTTCTTTTTGGTAGTTGAAATAAAACAACTCGTTCAAAATACCATTTTAATTGCATGACCAAAGGGAACCAGATGTAGATAATTCCTCATCTATCGGATTCTCAGGAAGATCTGACTCAGAATCAATAAGAAAATCAATTATCAATGTAGTTATGACTTTTTTTAAATAATGTTGTTTTGTAAAGTAATACTCTACAAACAATTTTTTCACTCAAAAACTAAAGTGAGTGGAAAGTTGAAATTTTGAGGACTTCTTCCTAAATCTTCAGGCTCAGGATTCGAAAAAAAAATCATCCTCTTTCTTGTCCATATTATTCGATGTGAGCCTCACGTTGGGCGCCATGTCGTCAGATGAACGGGGGATATCTAAAGTTGGGGCTCGGTTTGGTTGGACAGGAGGCTTTGTTTTGGTTTGAGGTTATGTAGGATCTTCGTCGCTGGGGCGGTCAGCCTGTGTGTCTTTTTGGTAATTAAAATAAAACAACCCCTTCAAAATACCATTTTAACTGCATGACCAAAGGGAACCAGATATAGATAATTCCTCATCTACCGGTTTCTCAGGAAGATCTGACTCAGAATCAATAAGAAAATCAGGAATTTCGTTGCCAGAAGGAGTATTCTTGGTATTATTGAGTTGGAAGAGTACACAACTCATTCCGATAGCCGAGGCATCTGTTATGATGTGTAATCAGGTCGGTGTAAAACAAGTTGTTGGGAAATATGTTTTTTAACATTTTCAAAAGCCTGTTGATGACTAGGTAGCCAACGAAATTTACACGCTTTATGTAGTAGAGGTCTCAATGGAGCTATTAAATCTGACATATGTGGAATATATTCCCTGACCCAGTTGGCTGTGCTCATGAAACTTTGGAGGTCTTTTTTGGATTTGGGAGTTTGAAAGTTCTGTACTGCTATTATGTGTTTTTCTTGAGGTATAATGTGACCCAAGTAGTCGAGTTTCGATGTAGCAAATTGGCACTTATCGGGAGAGATTTTTAATTCATGTATTCTTAGCCTTTCGAAAACTAATTGTAGGTGATTAAGATGACTTTTTATGTCAGAGGAGTATGTTACAATTTATCATCGAGATAAACTTTGCAAAATACATTGAGCAACCCACATAGAACTTCATTGGTCATTAAGCGTTGAAACGTTTCAGGCGCGTTTTTCAAGCCAAAAGGCATCACTGTGAAGTGATAAAGTGCACCATTAGGAGTGGAAAATACAGTATATTGCTTGGAAGAGTCCTCGAGGGGAACTTGCCAATAACCTGATTTCAGATCAAGCACAGAGTAGATGCGGGAACATCCGAGATCCTTCAAGGTATCTGGAATCTTTGGCAAGATTGAAGGCTCATCTTAACTAATGCTATTTATTAATCTAAAATCCACACAGAAACGGGGTTTTTTGTTTTCTTTTCTTACTATGACAACGGGCGAACTCAAGAAGAGGGTTCAATAACTCCAGCAGAGCGCATTTCATCTACTTGATTATACATGATTTCTTTGACCCCAGTGCTCATGGAATAAGGCCTCTGGATAATCCGTTTATTTGGGTCTGAAAGGACAATTTTGTGTTTTATGGTAGTTGTAGTCGGTTGGCGAAGGCCATAATTAAAAATGTCTGAATATTCTTCAATAAGATTAAATATTTCATGATGATTTTGTACATTTTACCGCAAAGATTTTAGAAAATCCTAATAAAAAAAATTCATTCTCTTTCTTGTCCATATTATCTTTTGTGTCCAGCATTCGATGTGAGCCCCACGTTGGGCGCCATGTCGTCAGATAAAGGGGGGGTATCTAAAGTTGGGGCTCGATTTGGTTGGACAGGAGGCTTTGAGGTTATGTAGGATCTTCATCGTTGGGGCGGTCAGCCTGGCAGTAGATCTTAGGGGCCATCGATTGAATATAGCCCAGCCTTATTGGTTTTTCTTCAGAATAATGGCTGATCAAACGTTATGACAGCTGGGATGTGGTTCTCATTAGCGAGGTCAAATAAGAATTTCAACGTAGACAGTATGCACGTCATGTCACTCCGATTCTAATCAATAATTGGTGAAAATTTAACCACCGCCTCTTCGGTGTGAGTTATATCTTCATTCATCAACATCAACTTGCATCGTACGAGACCATTGTGTTCTACATGGTTTCAAATACCCAGAAATTTGCCAAATGCGATCTATGTAGAAAACAATTATTTGGTGCAATGAGAGGTTAGATTAACAAAGACTACACCTTTCAAAATATGTGATGATCTTCTGTACTCTTGTATATCAATCTTCCCTAGCTGGAGAAGTTCGGCATTTTTTATTTTTCGCCTGGTAACTGCAGTAGACGTTTGTGAATATGGTGAAATTGCTGCCAAACTTTTCGTTTTGGATTCCTCATAGGATGCCGTCCATGACCCTTTGAAAGGTTGCTGGGGCGTTGGTGAGTCCGAAGGGCATTCTCAAAAATTCGAAATGGCCATTTTCTGTACTAAATGCCGTTTTATCAATGACCTTTCCATTCATTTGGATTTGATGAAACCCATTAGCCAAATCTAAGGTTGTGAAATATTGACACTTCCCTGATTTTTCTAGGAGGTCCGTGATATTTGGAAGAGGGTATATATCTATCAAAAAAACGCCCAAAAACAATTTATCCACTAATTTACAAAACAGTACTTTCGCGTTATGCGTTACAAAGTTAAAAATAAGAAATATAATTAATAATTATCATTCAACTAACTATTCTAGGCGAGCAGCCATATTTATAATATAGAAAACCGAATTAAGCAGATTATGTGTATGGTCAGCAAATAGGGTTGACATTACTTAGTAAAGTTTTTTTCAGAGTATACTTAATTGCTTGTTACTACATTGATATGAAACTACTATATCTATGTTATTAAAACGCAATTACTTTTTTAAAGTAAGTATAGAAAAGAAGAGCGTGTAAATACGTTGAAAGTTTTAATAACGAGGAATCGAACAAAAAGCGGCGCAAGTTAAATGGAACTTCAGAAAAACTTACCCCAGCGAGTCGGTTGGTAATTATTTCGAGACGTTTGAAACGAACAAAAATAAAAAGTTTTTAAGTTTTTAATGGTTTTGCCTTGCATATGACAATGGTAAACTATTACATATATACCTATATACAAGAAAGTTTATCAATAACATCAAATATTTCTTTAATAAGGTTCATTTCATGAAGGTTTGTATACTGTTGACTGTTGATTCATAAATTCAATAGCGTTCAGATTTTGTATTGTATTGAATGACTTCTGGTTTAACAACCGACGAACATTTTTGACGTCATTAATTTGTTTCAGTCAATTTTTGTTTGTTAAAAAAGTACAAACCCTCGTGAAACAAACAGTATATACCTACTTAGTATTTATACTTAAAAATTTACTATTAATATACTTATATTGGGGGGGTTAGAACAAGGTTAAAATTAGTTTCCACCCACAACGTCGCGACGTTGCGTCACCTCTCCAAACACGAGAAATTATGATTTACGGCCCGAAACCGATATTTATACAGAGCGACAGGTGTAAATGGAATTTATTGCGACAAGATGGCGACATTATTATAGTTTCAGATATTAGTGTTTGATAGGTGCAGCTGTAATTGGATTATGTTGAAGACTATTTGATGTTATTTCCTACATCCGTTCTCTATAATTTCAAATTTGAAATCAATGTGTTGCCTAATTATGTATTTTTCTGTTCAGCAACCAGAGAAAATGTCTTCTTTTTACGTGATACTTTTCCTCTGAAGGATATTTCCTGCTCAGTCCAGTTTTCAGATTATCAACTTGAGATAAATCCGCCATTCCTGAGCCCTGCCTTCAAATTTCAGTAGATTTTTCAGTGCAAATGTATCGGCAAATGATAGAATAAAGGTCATTTGTCGCGCGATGTTTGTCTAGTATTTTTACTTATTTTACTTGCGGAAAAAATAACACAAAATTCAATTGATGATTGCCCATCTCTAGCAGATCTTGTAACAATTTCCGAATTTTTGGATCCTCGAATTTCCAAAAAAACTGATCTTATATTGATGAACATCCAGTAAGTGGAAATCGAAGGATGTAGAAGCTTTTTTCAAACTTGCAATTTTTCTCCAAAACAATTCAAACTCAATAATAGATATCAATCCTTATGGCAATATGCTTAATTTTGTTCTTTTAATAGTTTTCATGTGAAAACTTGAATTGTACTCTGGTAAAACTTCACACAATAATAATAAAATATTTGAAAAAAAAAAACAAGCAAAAAAAGTTACTGGGCTCGTCCGGGATTTGAACCCGGGACCTCCCGCACCCTAAGCGGAAATCATACCCCTAGACCAACGAGCCGTTGCAGGAAAAGACGCGGTACGACCTTGCGGCGGTGAGTACTCTTTCACGTACCAAATTGGAATCCTGCTGATTTTGATGTCTTTCTATATGAAGTACCTATACCTACTCATTTAAGTACATAAGTATGTGATAATTATCTGTGAAACCATTGAATTTTGAATGATTTATTATACTTACCTATTACTTGTTTTCTAAGGTATAAGTAAATACTTACTAATATTAGGTACCTACTTGAGTAGTCCAAGTAAGTATAGCTACTCTCAGTACCTACCTATATAAAAATTGATTTGAGAAAAAGTCGTATTTATGATACTAAAACTTACTAGTTTGTATTACTAGTACGTACTGGTACAAATTTATGTTAGTACCTACCCAATAGTACTTGTGGAATATTGATTATTTTATTTCCCGAGTAGGTATATTTTTATGGATCTCATTCATATTAAATGGTACTCACTAACTAGGTACTATTGATTGATATATGGATGACATACAAAAGTAAAATTCTGTTGAGTACCCTTTGCCAATTGGTGTGAATAGGTATACCTTAGATTATGAGTATACTTTATTTAAAGTAAAGAATGTGAAAGTAGTACTTGTTTCTGTCGATCAACGAGGTACTACTTAAATCAGACATGCGGCTCAATGGTCTAGGGGTATGATTCTCGCTTTGGGTGCGAGAGGTCCCGGGTTCAAATCCCGGTTGAGCCCACACTTTTTTTTTTTAGTTTTTCATAAAACGTCCGTTTTTGAGGTTTAAGTTATAACGACCATTTTCGACGTCTATTCCTCTCGTCTTACGATCTGTATTCGGGCATTTTCTTCTTCTTCTTCTTGTCTTTCTTCCTGTATTCTGTGTTTTTCTTCATCTTTTTTCTTCTATCTTAGAGCTTCCTTCTGTCTTAGAACCTCTTAATTGAAAATATCATCATCGAATGTTTAAAGACGCTATATCTCTCTTCAGTCTTTTTAGAGAAGCTATTGCTGCGTTTAAAAATATGTTTGTGCGTATTGAAAACTATTTTTGCACTGTAGTGTATTATTCTAACTGCACGAGTCTTGTCTATTTTTGAAAGTATTGACACTTAGAGCTGAAACTGTCTGCTCTTCCATACAGGATGTTGCTTGAAGTTTGAAATTTTTGTCCAACTTCAAGTAGAGTTCAGCAACTTTTGAAGAACGTTCTGTATAGGTATAAAACTTCAAGATTTTGTGCAGAATTTAATGGATATTTAGTTTTTTAATTTGGATCTTTCAAAAGAAGTATGTCGGTATTCTGAACACCTATATACATAATGTTTTATAAAAGGATAACGGATGCATTATTAAAAGTATCAAATTTTTGTCCAGTTTCAGACACCTGAAATTCTTTGGAGGTGGAATTCATTTTATCCTAATTGGATTTTTTCAGAGAAAAATAGATGCATTGTTGGCAATTTCCTAGGAAATTTCAAATTCTTGTCTCAACTTTAGAGGTTTGCGACTTTTGAAAGAATACACCCTGTATAATAAAGAAACGATAAATTTCACACAAACACATCAAATTTGTTTGGAAGTTGACGAATCGCTCTTTCAAATGACGAAAATCGCAGTTGCCTTAATTAATAACCAAAACATTTATGCTGGTTTAAAAATTTCCTTTATTTTCAATTTTCATAGTTTCCTAATTTTTTGAAGTAGGTATGCAGGTATATTTTAGGTTCCTGGTTTTTCTATAAGACCCTAAGAATTTTAAGATCCTGTCAGATTCTCAGAACTTTTAGATCGTGAATCATACAAAACTTGAAAATGTCTTGATGATTCTGTGAAAAAACTCCCTACATTTTAGATCCTGAACTGTGAGCCAGTGTAATTCATCATATTAGTTAGGTTAGAATCGCAAATTGGCGCGGGTTCCGAGTTCAAAAATTAATACATTGATGTCTTATGGGGACTCAACTTTAAAAGCGTCTGTAGACGTGATAGAACGTTTGTTACGGAATTGAGTTGTATAAATAGTTTTTTAAATGTTAATTAACTGAGGGAGTGTTTGAAAGTTGAATAAACATTGTTAAAATAAAAATATTACCAATTTAAGAAGCCGATACTTGTATAAAATACGTATGTCGTTGCTTGATCCATAAGTATATATGAGTACCTAATTATAATAAAATAAAAGTTTACCTACATACTTGGTTAGTAAATGTACTTCAATAATCCAAAAAAATTGAAAAATAAATGACTGAACTAGTGATAAATAAATTAATAAACAATTCAACAATCATAACACAACACACAGCCTCACTTTCTCTCAGCTGGTTTTAGACCCGACGTACGTCCACCGAAAACAGACACTTTTAATTAAAATCATTTGTATTTTTAATTCATAGGTCTAAAAAAACAATTAGAGCATGAATTATAGAGAAATATGTTCAAAGTTTGATGTACAATAGGTTCCAATACTTAGAAATGCCCAGAACCCAAGAAATTCCCGTCTGAACATCACTCTTTTGAATCCCCCATAAGAAATACATTGCTGTCAAATTTATTGAAATGTGTTTAGGAACCCATTTTAAATTTCGCGCCCGATTTTTCCTAACCTAACTAATATGGTCAATTGCTATTTTCCTAAATTTTCTCTAAGAAGACTCTCCTGATTCCAAATCCCTGAGTTAATATTTTGCAAAGTTCCTGTTTTTTCTATGAGAAGACCTTAAGAACATTCACGTCCTGTCAGATTCTCAGAACTTTAAAATTCTGAATCCTACAAAGCTTGGAAATTTTTTGATGATTCTGTGAAAAAACTTTTTGAAGTTTAGATCCTGGACTCTGAGCCCGTGCAAGTGCAATTTTCCTGAATCTTCTCTAGAAAAAAGCTCTCCAGATTCTGAGTTTCTGAGTCATTACTTTTCAATATTCCTGATTTTTCTATGAGAAGAACCTTGGAATTTTCAGATCGTTTCAGATTCTCAGAACTTTTAAATCGTGAATCATAAAAAGCTTGAAAATAGCTTGATGATTCTGTAAAAAAACTCCCTAAACTTCAGTTTCTGTGCCCGTGCAAGTGCAATTTACCTGAATCTTCTCTAAAAAAAACTCCATTAGATTCTGAATTTCTGAAATATCACGTTGCAAAAATCCTGATTTTTCTATGAGAAGACCCTTGGAATTTTCAGATTCTGTAAGATTATCAGAAAATTTAAATCTTCAATCCCAAAAAGCTTGGAAATTTTTTGACGATTTCGTGAAAAAACCTCTAAATTTTAGATCCTGAACTCTGAGCCCGTGCAAGTGCAATTTTCCTGATTCTTCTGTACAAAGTCTCCAGATACCGAACTGAGTCATTATTTATCAAAATTCCTGTTTTTTTTATTAGAAGACCCTAGAATTTTCAGATCATGTAAGATTCTCAGAACTTTTAGATCTGAATCCTACAAAACTTGGAAAATTCTTGATGATTCTGTGAAAAAACTCCCTAAACTAAAGATCCTGAAATCTGAGCCAGTGTAACTGTAATTTTTCTAAATTTTGTCTAAGAAGACTCTCCTGATTCCGAATCTTTGGTCAATATTTTGCAAATTTCCTGGTTTATCTATGAGAAAACCCTCAAAATTTTCAGATCCTATCAGCTTCTCAGAACTTTTCAATCCTGAATCCTACAAAGCTGGGAAATTTTTTGATTATTCTGAGAAAAAACTCCGTAAACTTTATATCCTGAACTCTGAGCTAGTGCAACTACAATTTTCCTAAATATTCTCTAAAAAACTCTCCAGAACCTGAATCTCTGACTTATAACTTTGCAAAGTTCTTGGTTTTTCTATGAGAAGATCCATAGAATTCTCAGATTCTCAGAACTTTTGGATCGTGAATCATACAAAGCTTGGAAACAGCTTAATGATTCTGTGAACAAACTACCTAAATTTTAGGTTCTGAGCCCGTGCATGTACAATTTTCTGTAAAAAATAACTATTCAGATTCCGAATTTCTGAATCATTAATTTGCAAAGCTCCTGGTTTTTCTATGAAAAAACCTTCAGAATTTTCAGATCCTGTCAGATTATCAGAACTTTTAAATCCTGAATCTTAACAAAGCTTGAAAATTTCTTGATGATTCTGTGACAAGACTCCCTGAACGTCAGATCTTGAACTCTGAGCCAGTGTAACTGCAATTTTTCCTAATCTTTTCTAAGAAAACTCTCCAGAATCTGTGAGTCAATACTTTGTAAAGTTCTTCGTTTTTTTCATAACAAGACCCTAAGAACTTTCAGAACATGTCAGATTCCCAGAACATTTAAATCCTGAATCCTAAAAAGCTTGATGATTTTGTGAAAAAAACTCCCTAAACTTAAGATCCTGAACTCTAAGCCCGTGTAACTAAAATTCTCCTAAATCTTCCCTAAAAAAGACTCTCCAAATTCCGAATCTCTGAGTCAATACTTTGCAGAACTCCTGGTTTTTCTATGAGGAGATCCTTAAAATGTTCTAATCCTGTCAGATTCTCAGAACATTTAAATCCTGAATCCTACAAAGCTTATGGAAATTTCATGATGATTTTTTGAAAAAACTCCCCAAACTATAGATCCTGAACTCTGAGCCGGTGTCACTGCAATTTTCCCAAATCTTCTCTAGAAAGACTCTCCTGATTCCGAATCTCTAAGTCAGATTTTCAGAACTTTAAAAATCCTGAATCTTACAAAACTTGTGTATAACTGCAATTTTCCTAAATCTTCTCTCTAAAAAGACTCAAGATTCCGAGTATATGAGTCAATATTTTGCAAAATTCCTGGTTTTTCTATGAGAAGACCCTTAGAATTTTCAGATCCTGTCAGATTCTCAGAACTTTTAACGTACGTTGACGGACGCAACTGCCATGGCAGTAAATTTCAATTGATATACTATGGCACTATTGTCATAATAGTAGTAATAGGTCGCCTTCAAATGGACTCATCTGCTATAGTAGTAGGATTTTTCATTATCGTACATGCTAGTTTACACCTTACTGTTCCACAGCATATATGACGAATTTTGAACACTGTGACATTAGATCAAAAAAAGGCGGGGCATTCATCATAATGTTGTGATGTAAGTGGAATGGCGTCATTACTGCTATAGCAGTAATTTGTGTATTTTATTTGCACGTGTCAGTTGTTTTGTGTCCCCAGGTAGGAAAACACAGTAATATTAGTGCCTTACCCTTTATATTTAGTAATGAATTCAAAGGAGGAAAACAAACTCCTACAATATTATGATGAAGTTCCCATTGACTATATAATGAGGAAAGAAGTTCCAAAAACTGATAATAATGATTAGTAGGATATTTTGGAGCTTCATTTTCTTTTATGTACTTATTCACTTTGTAACTATATGCAAATAAGAAAGTTTTCAATTTTTATTTTGCTTGCTTATGCTGTTGCAGTACTACTACTACTGCTGTATAGGGGGGACAGAACTTCTATAGCAGTACTGCATTTTCTTAACACGAATCTCTTTAGGATCATACACAAATACTCCTGTTAAAATTTCATAAAAATCTATCGAACCGTTTAGAAGTTACCAGGTGTGTGTTTCTGAGACCCCTCACGAATTTTCCACAGTCCGTTAACGTGTTTAATTCTGAATCCTACAAAGCTAGGAAATTTCTTGATGATTTTGTGAAAAAACTCCCTAAACTTTATAAACTGAACTGTGAGCTAGTATAACTGCAATTATCCTAAATCTTGTCTAAAAAGACTCTTCTGATTCCGAATCTCTGAGTCAATATTTTGCAAAACTCCTGGTTTTTTTTTATGAGAAGATCCTTAGAATTTTCGGATCCTGTCAGGTTTTCAGAACTTCTTAATCCTGAATCCTACAAAGGTTGGACATTTCTGGATGATTCTGTGGAAAAACTTGCTAAACTTTAGATCCTGAACTCTGAGCCAGTGTAATTGCAAGTTTCCTAAATCTTCTCTAAAGAGACTCTCCTGATTTCGAATCTCTGAGTCAATACTTTACAAAGATCCTGGTTCTTTTATGGGAAGACTCTAAGAATTTCCAGATCCTGTCAGATTCTCAGAACTTTCAAATCCTGAATCCTACGAAGCTTGGAAATTTCTTGATTATTTTGTAAAAAAATTTACTGAACTTTAGATCCTGGACTCTAAGCCAGTGCAAGTATAATTTTTCTGAATCTTCTCTAAAAAAAACCTCCCCAAATTCCGAATTTCTGAGTCATTATTTTGAAAAATTCCTGGTTTTTTTATGAGAAGATCCATAGAATTTTCAAATTCTGTCAGATTCTCAGAACTTTTAGATCGTAAATCATACAAAGCTTGGAAATAGCTTGATGATTCTGTGAAAAACTTTAGGTCCTGAACCCGTGCAAGTGCAATTTTCGTGAATCTTCTTAAAAAAAGCTCTCCAGGTTCCAAATTTCTGGATCATTAACTCTCTAATTCTAGTTCCTGAACTCTGAGCTAGTGCAACTGCAATTTTCCTGAATATTCTCTAAAAAACTCTCCAGAACCCGAATCTCTATTATTACTTTGCAAAGTTCCTGGTTTTTGTATGAGAAGATCCTTAGAATATCCAGATCCTGTCAGATTCTCAGAACTTTAAAATCCTGAATCTTACAAAGCTTGAAGTTTCTTGATAATTTAGTGAAAAAATTCCCGAAAATTTAGATCCTGAACTTTGAGCCAGTGTAACTGCTATTTTCCTGAATCTTCTCTAAAAAGACTCTGATGATTCAGAATCTCCGAGTCAATATTTTGCGAAGTGCCTGGTTTTTCAATGAGAAGATCCTCAGAATTTTCGGATCCTGTCAGGTTTTCAGAACTTTAAAATCCTGAATCCTACAAAGTTTGGAAATTTCTTGATGATTTTTTGAAAAAACTCCCGAAACTTTAGACCCTGAACTCCGAGCCAGTGTAACTGCTTTTTTCCTAAATCTTCTCTAAAAAGACTCTCCTGATTCCGCATCTCTGAATCATTACTTTGCAAAGTTCCTGGTTCTTCTATGAGAAAACTCTAAGAATTTTCAGATCCTATTAGATTCTCAGAACTTTTAAATCCTAAGAAATTTTTTGATGAATCTGTGAAAAAAACTCCTTAAACTTTAAATCCAGAACCCTAAGCCCCTGTAACTGAAATTTTCCTTAATTTTCTCTTAAAAGACTTTCCAGATTCCGAATCGCTGAGTCAATATTTTGCAAAGTTCGTAATTTTTCTATGATAAGATCCTAAGAATATTCAGATCCTGTCAGATTCTCAGAACTTTTGAATCCTGAGTCCTACAAAGTTTGGAAATTTCTTGATGATTCTATGAAAAAACTCTCTAAACTTTAGATCCTGAACTCTGAGCCAGTGCAACTGCAATTTTTCTGAATTTACTTGAACCTTAACATACCTATACATTAGAACAAATTTAAAAAATATTGATAGGATTGATTTCACCTTAATTTATTCGCCATATCATTGAGTGTTTGAAAAAGCTATCCATCTTTAACCAATTGAAAGTTATATATTGGCAAATTTACTCCCTGTATGATGGAGAAACGATAAATTTCACACAGGCCCATTCTGTATACTCTCTTGAAAGTTGACACGTTGAATCGATCTCTCAAATGAGGAAAATTGCAGTTCCCTAGCTTAATAATCACAACATTTATGCAGATTTGAAAATTACCTTCATTTTCAATTTTCACGATTCTCTAACTTTAGAAGTAGGTATGTATATTTTAAGGTTTATTTTTTCGAGTCACATCATTGCATCGAGAGAACATTAGGTAATCAATGAAATTTTCAAATAAAAACCAATACAAATATTGCACTTCGCCGGGCTTCAATGAAATATTAACCCAATATAGTTGAGTGGGCTTGTGCACTTAAACCATATATATCGGGATAAAATCAGTTGAGAGCCTAACCCATGTTAACATTTATGTGAATTTTGGATTTTTCCCGAAGCTGCTGAGATTTGCAACGAGAATCTAGGATCTAGATCCATACAATTTCAAACCATTCGGCACCATATATACGCTACGACCTTCGAAGCAGTTGAGTTCGAGTAGTGCGAGGTCGCGCGTCCGTAGCCAAGACTACATAGTTTGAATAAAAAACTCACCAAAAATATTCATTAGAAACTTAATTATCTACCCGTTTTCGAAGTGACCAGTGGGATTACATTGTTTATGAAACAGGAGCTCCTGTGAGGCGCCAACACCAGCGCATAGCACAACCCTGTGCAACTCCAAGGTAGGTGCCTTATCTAATATTGCCTTTGTATGGTTCCGCGATCAAATTTCGGCGCGTTTACAGTCCCGCGGCTCTCCAGAATAAATTTCCCAACGTTTAATAACAAACAGTCACCTTATCGGCTAATACCTAATAGATCAACGCAATATAACAAAATACAACGATGGCGATTGGAATTGGCCTGCTACAGATTAGTTGCTGATGGTTTATCAAAAGTTCGTTCCTTTTTAAAAGATCAACAGAAACTGTTAAATCTGCACTAGAGTCTATGTCATCCAGTATCATTATTTATTGGGTTCGTGCCAAAAATCTACCGTATTTTGTTGAGGAAATAAGGAAAATGATTGCCAAAACGGTTCAGTTTGTTTCCAAGTAGGTAAGACCTTAATAGTTCTTCAAGGAAGGTTAATAAAAGCAACAGTTCCATTTGAAAGTTTATCCCTGGATTTTGAAAGACCATTAGGTAAGTTCCAAGTTCGATTAATAATGATTCAATTTTCACTGTAATCGACGAATACTCCCGGTTTTTTTTAAATTTTCTCTGCCTTGGCCCCTGATGTTTCAGCAGCTTTCGTTAAGAAGCAATTGACAAGTATTTTTGAAATACCTAGTTTTAAATACAGACCGAGTATCTGCTGGCATGTCTTCATAATTAGAAAACTTTTTACAAGAGTGAGGAATAGCTACCATTAGAACTACCAGTTACTGTACCTGAAATCACAAAGCTTGAACGTGAGCAGATGAGAATCTGTTCTGGATGAATAATTACATTACATTTGATCTCTCCTCATTGCAATAGAAAATCTACTTCTGGCGACTCATTGCAATCTTGGAATCTTGGCTAACTTCTCCGGAAAAAGTTTTAATGAAGAAGCATATTCGCACAAACAAATATGACCCCTTAGTTGAAAAAGTTGAGCTGATTTTGAATCAAATCCGCATTATTCGTTTGTGAGACTGCAAAATGGGAAAGAAGCATCTGTTTCAAACAAGCATTTATCACCGAATAATCGAGAACATGTGTGGAAATTCAAACTCAGTTGAATATATTTCAACCAGTCCCGTCAATAGCAGATCATCTTCAATCAAATCAGAATAGGATAAAATTGAATCAGCTGCCACCAACTGGCTTATTTAGTAATTCTCAACTTTGCTGCTTCAACAACATACAATATAGAGACACGTCTGAAGAGAGATCGTCGAACCTGCAAGACTAAATTCATTAAAAGAAGAAGGGAAGAATTTTATAAAAATGATTTTACCATATTAAGCAGTATGTTATTGTCGCCATTGCATGCATATTTTCGGGCTGTAAAAGTTGCTGCTCTCTACCTCAAAACCTCGTTTTCCGAAAGCAAACATGACAAACATGACGTTCTCGTCGATTCAAATCACATCCATTCAGGGAGAGTGGGCCAAAATCCCTCGATTTTTGGCTTTGTCACTAAATTGGATGTATTTATCAATCTTTTAGGCCGCAATCGACGTGGTATCG
Organism: Ceutorhynchus assimilis; assembly: GCA_917834065.1. Taxonomy (NCBI): domain Eukaryota; kingdom Metazoa; phylum Arthropoda; class Insecta; order Coleoptera; family Curculionidae; genus Ceutorhynchus; species Ceutorhynchus assimilis. Next base: position 5,871,729 of record OU892289.1, on the reverse strand, counting down.
CTTTATATTCGACTCGTTTCGGTCAACGAAAAAAAAAACTATAGTGATGGGTAAACGGTTTTCGTTGTATGGTTTTTCTGTGCTTGACTGGTTTCATTTAGGGATGTTTCTATTTGCAACAATTCATAGAAGAAGCAGTTTTTGCACAAGTAGGACAAGAAAGCTGAAAGATGGAGTCCATTTACAGGGTTGCCAACTAGCTCCTAAAAGGGAGAGGGTGTGAACTAATAAATAAAGTGCCACCTGTTTTCTTCACCCTACAATTGAATCCAGTTTCCCGAAAACAGGACAAGAGAAATATTAGTTATTTTTCCTTTCCCAAACTTTCACAATATCTATAGTTAGAAGTAAACCAACCACCACGTTGATTCCAAATCAATTTCAATTACCATTTCAGGTATTTTTGGTTGCAGTTGGGGAAAGATTCTTTTATGCAACGTTGCCAAGCCTGAACAAAAACTAATTAAACATTGAAAATTATAAGTCTATTTTAATTTTTTTCTACTATGAAACATATCAATCGCCCTCCAAAATAATTAATTATAACCCGAAAAGGGTCCTATATAACTATATGTACTTCGATAAACAGCGTGTGTGCAACATGAAATATGAAATAATTACAGGGTGGCTTTAATATGCGTGTAGGGGCTGTTTCAACAAAACGTTTTATGGGAAAAGATAGAAACGTTGGAGCCTTCCAACTATTTATTCCGGGTCAATATCGGTCGTTGCGGTTGAAATATTAATACGCCAGGTCTAGGTAACTAAGTTCAATGTGGTAATTAATTTTATTTTTTTGCACATGGAACGAGGTCTGGGTTACCTAATTATTGTTAGTTCAGTGGGCGTTTAATGTTAACGTACAGGTGGTTATATTGAAATTATAACTCTATTTTTTATATTTGGAGGCTGAATAGAATAATATGTTCTAGATAGAGGAAAGAAGCACCTCCATGTTAACTGTCATAGAGTCTTTAGACTTAAAACTGCAACTTTATCAACATTCTAAATTACCTTTTAATATAATGACAATGGTCAGAATGTGGAGATTGCAATCTTCGACTCTCTAATGTACCTACCTAATATACATACGTTTTCAATGTATATCATGATCCAATTACCTCAAACAAGAAACAATAAATAATTTCTAAATCGACGTTCATCTGTTGCCTATATGGGGTCGTAATTAAAGGCCTGGGAAAAAAAAATCGAGAAAACTTTTATCGGCTTCAATAAATCATCACGCCAATATGGCCGAGCCTATTAATCAGCGGAGAGCTCGTATATGTTTGGAATCCGCGCTGGGTCAAGGTAATATCGCACAAATCAAGCCCGGACTTGGTATTATTGGAATTTCAATAATTCCTACTGTTTATGTATGTATTAGGGTTATTGCAATAACGGTGTCCCGAAGTCCATAATCCAAGGATTCAACCGTAAATTTCTGGGAAGTGAACCACAACCTGGCGAGAGGCTGCCCAGATTTTACCTTTACCTTTTGTGGTTTTTTTTTTCTTTGCAGCATCTATTTTCTGCTGGTTTTCCAACTTTTCAAACTCTCTTAATCCAGCTTTTTGTCAGCAGTTTTCTTTCCTCAGCTCTTTACCTTGCTCTCTCTTCAACTTTATACTTATTATAGTTTGGCATCTTGAAATCAAGCATTTTCTTGACACTTGACTGATGCTGTGTTTATCCAGCTTTTCCCATTTTTTTCTGGAGTTTTCTCCTACTCTTCTCGCTACTCTATGTCAGCTTACTTTGTTGCTAATATAATGTCTAGCATACAGACCTCATTTTCAGTTTTAGTGTAAACTCTGTCTAGTATTGAGAGAAGTTGTAGTTTGGTTTCCACTCTAAGATTTTCAGTTTTAGGCTTGTTGGCATCAAGAAAGTTCTCCAATATCTTCTTCCAATAGATCCATTCCAGACTCAGCAGAATTGGTTGACGAATCTAGTTCCAATCTTTCTTGGACGGTAGAAATGTTTCACTTCTACACTGAATATTTTGAAATTGATAGAAATTTAGAATTACTAATACGAAAATATTAGCTTGACATAAATAAGAAACCAATACTGTGGTTATTGGATCCATTTGAAATTCTAGTATAATGGACTTTTAACCTTTCTCTTTCTATACTGAAAGTTTCAAAATGTTCTCCTCAACAGTTCCTTGGGAAAATGTAAAAGTGCAAGAGGATGTTCCTATTTATATTTATTTTATCGGTTATTTTCATAGTTCAAGTCCAAGAACTGTTCATGTACTTGTTGGATTCATTTGAAATTTTAGTATAATGGGCTTCTAACCTTCCTCCTCCTATACTGAAACTTTTGAAATGTTCTCCTCAACATTTCTTTGGAAAAATATAAACGTGTAAGAGGATGTTCCTATTTATATTAATTTTATTGGTCATTTTCATATTCCAAGTCCAAGAACTGTCCATGTAGTTGTTGGATCCATTTGAAATTCTAGTATAATAGGTTTTCAACCTTCCTCTTTGTATACTGAAAGTTTCAAAATGTTCTCCCCACAGTTCTTTGGAAAAATATAAAAGCGCAAGTGGATGTTCTTATTTATATTAATTTGTATGGTCATTTTCATAGTCTAATAGTCCAAGAACTAGATCTAGATCCTAGATTCTCGTTGCAAATCTCGGCAGTTTCGGGAAAAATCCAAAATACACATAAATGTTAACATGGGTTAAGGCTCTCGACTGACTTTATCCCGATATATACGGTTTAAGTGCACAAGCCCACTCAACTATATTGGGTCAATATTTCATTGAGGCCCGGCGAAGTGCAATATTTGTATTGGTTTTTATTTAAAAATTTCATTGAATAATGTTCTCTCAATATAGGTAACTCAAAAAAATAAACCTAGAATTTACCATTTACCTACTTTAAAAGTTAGGGAACTATGAAAATTGATAATGAAGGTAATTTTTAAACCTGCATAAATGTTTTGATTATTAATCTAGGGAACTGCAATTTTCGCCATTTGAAACAGCGATTCAACCGGCAACTTTCAGAGAATATACAGAATGGACTTGTGTGAAATTTATCGTTTCTTTATTATGCAAGGAGTAAATTTGCCAATATATAACTTTCAATTGACTAAGGGGAACCAATTCGATCAATATTTTTTGAATTTGTTCTTATGTATAGGTATGTTAAGGTTCAAATATAAGCATTTATCAATTAAAGTCATCGTTTACTTAAGTCTTGAAAGTCTCTCTGCTGATTGAATTAGAGAATTTGACATCTTCTTGTGCTATTAGAATCAGAATCATTAAAGGAGTTCTAAACCTACGTAACTAGGAAGAAGATTTTAAAAAAGATCTTTGGTTATGGAAATTCTAAGGGTCTTCTCATAGGAAAATCAGGAAATTCGTAAAGTGATGACTTTGAGATTAGGAATCTGGAGAGTTTTTTGGAGAATGTTTAGGAAAATTGCCGTTGCAGTAGAGAGTTCAGGATCTAAAGATTAGAAAGTTTTTTCACAAAATCATCAAGAAATTTCTCAAGCTTTGTAGGATTCAGGATTTAAAAGTTTTACGAATCTGACAGGATCTGAAAAATTTTAGAGTCTACTCATAGACTTTGCAAAGTATTAACTCAGAGATTCCGAATCTAGGAGTCTTTTTTAGAGAAGATTTAGGAAAATTGTAGTTACACTGGCTCAGAGTTCAAGATCTAAAGTTTAGCGAGTTTTTTTACAGAATCATCAAGCTATTTCCAAGCTTTATATGATTCAGGATTTAAAAGTTCTGAGAATCTGACATGATCCGAAAATTCTAAGGCTCAGAGTTCAGGATCTGAAGTTTAGAGGGTTTTTTTCACAGAATCATCAAGAAATTTCCAAGCTTTATAAGCTTCAGGATTTAAAAGTTCTGAGAATCTGACAGGATCTAAAAAATTCTAAGGGTCTTCTCATAGAAAATCTAGGAACTTCGCAAAACATTGACTCAAAGATTCGAAATCAGGAGATTTCTTTTAGAGAAGATTTAGGAAAATTGCAGTTACACTGGCTCAGAGTTCAGAATCTAAAGTTTAGGGAGTTTTTTCATAAAATCATCAATAAATTTCCAAGCTTTTGAGTATTTAGGTTTTAAATGTTCTGAGAATTTGATAACACCAAGGGTCTTCTCATAGAAAATCTGGGAATTTTGCAAAGTAATGGAAGAGATTCGGAATTTAAAAAGTCTTTTTAGAGAAGATTTAGGAAACTTGTACTTGCACGGGCTCAGAGTTCAAGATCTAAAGTTTAGGGAGTTTTTTCGCAGAATTATCAATAATTTTCCAAGTTTTGTAGGATTCCGGATGTGAAAGTCCTGAGAATCCGACAGGATCTGGAAATTCTTAGGGTCTTCTCGTAGGAAAACCAGGAACTTTCCAAAGTATTGACTCAGAGATTCGAAGTTTGGAGAGTCTTTTTAGAGAAGATTCAAAAAAATTGCAGTTACACTGGCTCAGAGTTCAAGATCTGAAGTTCAGGGAGTTTTTTCACAAAATCATCAAGAAATTTCTAAGCTTTGTAGGATTCAGGATTTAGAAGTTCTGAGAATCTGACAGGATCTGAAAATTCTTAGGGTCTTCTCATAGAAAAACCAGGCACTTCGCAAAGTATTAACTCAGAGATTCGGAATCAGGAGAGTCTTTTTAGATTCAGAGAAAGTTTAGGAAAATTGCAGTTTGTAGTATAAGGTAGCATAGGGAAGTTTTAGATAAAAAATATTAAAGTAGTTTTTGATAGAAATAGGTCGACCAAGATTAAGTAATTATGTTGCGCGTGTAAATATGCTGTATTGATAATTATATTATTTAGCAACTAAATTGAAGTATGAGCATATTATATTGGAAACATCTATTGGGTACATAATTATACATTAATTCATAGGGAACCGTCTTTTAGACATGTCGTTTTATTTACTGAAACCCTATCAGAAGTTGAAGAACTTATAATATTACAAGTTACACTGGTTCAGAGTTCAGGATCTAAAGATTTGGGGAGTTTTTTTTTTACAAAATCATCAAGAGATTTTCAAGCTTTGTAGGATTCAGGATTTAAAAGTTTTGAGAATCTGACAGGATCTGAAAATTCAGAGGGTCTTCTCATAGAAAAACCAGGAACTTTTCAAAGTATTGACTCAGAGATTCGGAATCTGGAGAGTCTTTTCAGAGAAGATTTAGGAAAATTGCAGTTGCACTGGCTCACAGTTCAGGATCTAAAGTTTAGGGAGTTTTTTTACAGAATCATCAAGAATTTTCCAAGTTTTATAGGATCCAGGATTTAAAAGTTCTATGAGTCCGACAAGATCTGGAAATTCTTGGGGCCTTCTCATAGAAAAACCAGGAAATTTGCAAAGTATTGACTTAGAGATTCGGAAGTTTTTTTAGAAAAGATTTAGGAAAATTGCAGTTACACTGGCTCAGAATTCAGAATCTAAAGTTCACGGAGTTTTTCTACAGAATCATCAAGAAATTTTCAAACTTTGTAGTGAATCTGACAGGATCTGAAAATTCTAAGGATCTTTTCATAGAAAAATTAGAAATTTTGCAAAGTTATGACTCAGAGATTCGGAATCTGGCAGAAGCTCATCAGGACGACCGACACCTTAAATTATAAACCTTCTTATTTACCTCATAATCTCTAAAAATCTTCTTTTTGACGTCCGAGAAAATTTAATTCAAATATTTAGAACGATTTTCCATTTTCCAAACTCTTTGAAGCATTTTTATGTGTTTTTCAAAGCTTTGTGCCACTATACATATATCATCGAGATATACAAACACATGATCTTGCAATTCTGGACCAATCACTCTGTTAATGAAACGTTGCCACGTTGCAGGTGAATTCACAAGCCCCATTGGCATTCTACAAAATTCTCCCTTTACCAGGTATCGTAAATGCTGTGAGCGGACGAGAGGATTCTGCTAAAGGAACCTGAAAATATGCTCAAGGAAGATAGGTATCGAGCATACCGTAGCTTATCTAGTGTTGCCGACACGTATGGTAGAGGGTACGCATCTTTCACAGTTGATTGGTTCAATTTCCTATAATCCACCACGAAGCGCCATAAGTACTATCCTTTTTTTTTTGTCGCGTTCCTGATCAAGAAAATGAGAAAGAATTTGCAAGTTACCAAAAAAAAAAAATCCTCAAAATTTTGAAATTAGACTCAAATTTCCCAAAATAGGGGTTGGACATTTAAACCGAAACGTAATAGTTGGGCGCCATTTTGCCACCCTCCAATTTTCCCCCTTGTAAGATGCAGAAAATAAAGTAGGTAGGTAGAAAGTATTACGTTGCCGGATACTTAAACGTTTTGAGAGTGTAAAGGGATTTTCATAAGGTCACTGGCGCCTTCTTTTCTTATTCATACTTTAAGAACTTGCACGACCACTTTTCTTGACCACCCTATTTTGTGTATCTTGCTTTAGCGGAACATTGGAGGTGGCAACTCTGGAGAGTCTTTTTAGAGAAGATTCAGGAAAATTGCAGTTGCACTGGCTTAGAGTTAAGGATCTAAAGTTTAGGGAGTTTTCACCCAGAATGATCAAGAAATTTTCAAGCCTTGTAGGATTCAGGATTTAAATATTTTGAGAATCTGAAAATTCTAATGGTCTTCTCATAGAAAAACCAGGAATTTCGAAAAGTATAATGACTCAGAAATTCGGAATCTGGAAAGTGTTTTTTTACAGAAGATCCAAGAAAATTGCACTTGCGCGGGCCCAGAGTTCAGGATCTAAAGTTTAGGGAGTTTTTTCAGAAAATCTTCAAGAAATTTCCAAGCTTTGTGGGTTTCAGGATTTAAAAGCTCTGATCGACAGGATCTGAAAGTTCTGAGGGTCCTCTCATAGAAAAATCAGGAACTTTGCAATGTATTGAATCGAAGATTTGGAATCTGGAGAGGCTTCTAAGAGAAGATTTAGGAAAATTGCAGTTACACTGGTTCAGAGTTCAAGATCTAAAGTTTAGGAAGTTTTTTCACAGAATCATCAAGAAAATTCCAAGCTTTTTAGGATTCAGGATTTAAATGTTCTAAGGGTCTTCTCATATAAAAACCAGGAACTTTGCAAAGTATTGACTCAGAGATTCGGCATCAGGAGAGTCATTTTAGAGAAGATTTAGGAAAATTGCAGTTACACTGGATCAGGCTCAAAGTTCAAAATTTAAAGACTAAGGAATTTTTCCATAGAATGATCAAGAAATTTCCAAGCTTTTAGGGATTCAGGATTTAAATATTCTGAGAATCTCGAAATTCTAAGGGTCTTCTCATAGAAAAACTAGGAATTTTGCAAAGTATTGACTCAGAGATTCGGAATCAGGAGAGTCTTTTTAGAGAAGATTTAGGAAAATTGCAGTTGCACTGGCTCAGAGTTCAGGATCTAAAGTTTAGGAGAGTTTTTTTTTACAGAATGATCACAGAAATTTCCAAGCTTTGTACGATTCACGATTCGTGAATCTGACAGGATCTGAAAATTCTAAGGATCTTCTCATAGATAAACCAAGAACTTTGTAAAGTATTGACTCAGAGGTTCGGAATCTGAAGAGTCTTTTTACAGAAGATTCAGAAAAATTGCATCAGTTGCACGGGCTCAGAGATCAGGATCTAGAGTTTAGAGAGTTTTTCATAGAATCATCATCATTCCATGCTTTTTAGGATTCAGGATTTATCCAGACGGCACCCAATATTGCTGGTATATGCCCACAATCTGCCAATTTTCCTAGGCATATTGCAATATACCAAAAATATTCTGCATTAATTTAGCATATTCCAGGCATGTCGTTATAGGATATGCCATGAATATCATGTATGCGTATTCCTATATATGCGAAAGGAAGATTTTTACGTATTAATTTTATAAAATTAGAGAAATTTAATTTCTACATGTTTTTGAGCGCCCAATTCCAATATATTCAACCTCAAAATTCAGAAGAGAAGAATTAATGAAATGAAAAAGTTAAAATATGTAAATTCTCGCTAGGTCATTTTCACAAATTTAAAGGTTCTTTTTAGGTATGGATGGGACTGGGAGAACGGTTCGAGGGGTTAATTTTGAAGGGACGTTTTTTTTTGTTAATATCTAATTAATATGCATGAAATATTCATGAGACATTCTTTAGGAATATTGGATATTCAGTGAATATTCCAATATCCAATTGTCATATATGGCAAATTGCAGGGATATGTTTCATGGTGACTTAAGCATATGCCTGGGATATCCCTGTCATATGAATAGATCTGCATGGAATATGAACGGGATACCTCAATATTCCCATGAAATATGCCATGAATATTCCTGCAATATGTCTGTGCTGTCTGGGTAAATGTTCTGAAAATCTGACAATTCTAAGGGTCTTCTCATAGAAAAATCATGAATTTTGTGAAGCAATTATTCAGAGATTCGGAATCTGGGGAGTCTTTCTGGAGAAGATTCAGGAAAATTGCAGTTGCACGGGCTTAGAGTTCAGGATCTAAAGTTTAGGGAGTTTTTTCTCAGAATTATCAAGAATTTTTCATGCTTTATAGGATTCAGGATTTAGAAGTTCTGAGAATCTGACAGGATCTGAAAATTCTTAGGGTCTTTTCATAGAAAAACCCAGGAACTTCATAAAATATTGACTCAGAGATTCGGAATTTGGAGAGTCTTTTCAGAGAAGATTTAGGAAAATTGCAGTTACACTGGTTCAGAATTCTTTAGATCCTGAATTCGGGAACCCTCCCACTTAAATACAATGTTTTTAAATTGTGCCTATCGCGAATCGAAAACCTTCTTGAGATGGAATCTACCAGATACCTCCGCATGTGTTTTGAAATACTCCTAATATACAAAAATGAACAGTCTGAATACAAGTGGGTCGCTGATGTTAGATAAATATTTACTTCAATAAGCAAAGGCGACATTTCATATGCAGACTTCTTCAAGATTTAAATGTTTTGAGAATCTGGAAATTCTAAGGGTCTTCTCATAGGAAAACCAGGAACTATGCAAAGTATCGACTCAGAGATTCGGAATCTGGAGTCTTCTCGGAGAAGATTTAGGAAAATCGCAGTTATACTGGCTCAGAGTTCAGGATCTGAAGTTTAGGGAGTTTTTTCACAGAATCATCAAGAAATTTTCAAGCTTTCTCGGATTCAGGATTTAAAAGTTCTGACAATCTGACAGGATCTGAAAATTCTCAGGTTCTTCTCATAGAAAAACTAGGAATTTTGTAAAGTGGTGACTTCGATTCGGAATCTGGAATTCTTTTCAGAGAAGATTCAGTAAGGTTAATCAGGTGCTCATGGAATTTATGAAAGTTAACACAGACCAAATACGAGAAGAAAAAGCCCGAAAATGAGAACAACAGTACCGGCTTGCAGCTCTTTCACAACCAGAAAATTCGATACTAAAAGAATAACATGAAGAGAAAGTTCTAAGACAGAAGGACAAAAAATAGGAGAAAGACAACGAATATAGATAGAAAGACGAGAAAATGAATCCTGAAGATAGAAAGGAAGATAGAAAGTAAGATAAGTTAGATAAGAAGAATAAGTCCGAAGAAGTCAGAAAGCTTGCAATACTTCTGTAAAAACAAAACAAGATATAAAATGAAAAAAAGAACAAAAAGAGGAAAGTTTTGGACAGAAGGAAAAAGATGAAGAGAAACACTGAATACAGAAAGAGAGACAAAAAGACTGAAAGTTAAAAAAAAAAAAAATCTTAAGAAGAGAAAAAACAAGACAAAAAGGCCCAAAGATCAGGAAGAAAAACAAAAAGAGCAGGACCGACTTGGCAGATTATGTAGGTACTTTTTTTTCGTTTAATTTATCAGCAATCTTGTATTTAAAGTCCCACATTGTGACATGAATAATAATATGTAGAGGTAGGTATTTTATTTTGGTAGAAAACTTATAAATGTTTGTTGAAATTAATTCACAAAATCTAATTTGGATCTTGGACCAACGGTGTTGACTCTTTTTTAATTTTTCCGACAATCTTCCTGAATATTATGTGTGGAAAATTTGTAACAGGAAAACGAACAATATAAGTTACTATTAAAACTTCAAACAATATCGGTATGGTACCGAAACCATATGCACCTAATCATATCATAACATAAAATAATTATAAGGGGGCAGAATGCACCCTGAAAAATAGGGTGAACCGCATTGTTCCAATCGCGCCAGCAGATGTTCAACAACTCCATGTCCTTGTATCAGCTGTTGTCTGCTAGAACCAGGTGTCTAAAAACATCTGATATTTTTCCCATTTGCAATGCTTTAGTGCAACAAGTAATGAGTGTTTACTGGTATTATGGGTCACAACTCATCACCTCTTTAATCATTACCGTATACTTTATGAAATTGAAAACTGTTTAATGTATACTATAATAATTGAAATCGCCGTTGTGAATTTGTGTCAGACAGATGTTATGCTACCCAGCAAGCAGCCATATTCTCGTTAAATAATTTAATTAAGGGTAGTTTGAATATTAATTAATTTCCGAAGCATATGGTGAATGAACTGTATAAATAAAAAATATTTAAATGGCTCGTCATTGTCCATAGTTCAAGGCTGATTTAGAGTAAACTTCATCAGAAATATGCACAAATATAGGTGAACTGTTGTCTAACTATAAACTTTAATTTTCTCTGTTAGCAAATTCCCAAAACCAAAAATATTGTGGCCTTGTTCACGTTCTTTCATTACCCTGACGGCTGGAACGGTTAAAATTCCAAGCCTGGATGCAATTCCTCGGTCCTTCGTCAAGTCCAAACTGGAATTATTCCAGATTCCAACGAAAATCGTTTTCTGGTTTGTGTTGCTTTACGGGAAATAGTTTCCAACTAAATCCAGGTTTTATGGAAATTATTACAGCGATTATGAAAATGCTATCGATATTCTAGTCAGCTAATATCCGCCATTGCAGAGATTCAACACGTGGTCCGCCAATATTGGAATTATTGGAAAATGTCGTCGTATCACGTGCCTCGCTTTTGGTATATTACCCGAAAAATTCCAATAATGGCGGAAGAAATTGGATGTATTTATTTTCCGCCGGAGAGAGATTGCCCTTTTTTGCTTTCGGACAAATACTCATTACTCTTGCGAAGAGGTGAATGGGGGTGGCAAAAGGGAACCTTTCCGGATCGTTTTTGCCCGAAACAAAATGAAAAACCTGGGGAAAAAAGGGTGACACCAAATAATGTGGGTTAGTGTTTCAGAATGTCTCAAAGAATGCAATGAAGAAAAAAATATCTACGATAATAATAATTGTAGAGAGTTAAAACTTCAAACATATTTTCGAGTAAATCCATCTGCACGGAGTGCTGCACTACTAATAATTGGAAGAAAATGTGGTGAGAGGTTGCAAATACAGCTATTTATTTGAAAAATCGCTGTCCTATCAAAAGTATTCAAGTTCCAACTCCAAAAGAAAAATCGACAGGTGAGAGAGTAGATTTAAAATACCTCAGAGTTTTTGGGTGTATTGCGCATGCGCACATTCCTGATGATTTGCGATAAAAATTTGATTCTAAGAGCAAACATTATTGTCAACTACTTAAGTAAATACCACTCTGTACAGTGTGTCCCATTTTGGTTGTCCATAAGGGATAACTCGGTTGAAATTGGAGTTAGAAGGATGCGGTTTCCGCGAACGTTGACTAATTTTTTGTCATATGAATGATGGCGCCAATAGAATTGTCATTGCTCTTTTTGTTTTTCAGATACAAGGTGTTTTTGAAAAAGTTGTATTTTGGGACACCCCTTGTATCTCGGTTCTCTCATAGATGATCGAAAAGGTGACAACGGTTTCTTATAGATATTTTTGCGTAGCTTCCAGTGGCGTAGTCAGTTTTTCTCTAGAAGTGATATTTTTCAAATTATGAACTAAACATACGTTTTTTCAAATGAGACACCCTGTATATTGATAGCTCATTGGATACCTCTGCTTTTCCTGATTTCAATGATATAAAGTTCGATAGGTTTATCTCTATCATATCCAGTGGCGCACCCAGGGGGGGAACCATCGGGACAGGTTCCCCCCAGGCCACCCTTCTAAAACTGTATTTTTACGTATATTAAATGTAGCAACATCAAGGCGTGGCACCCTGACACCTAATTTTTTTTTTTTTAGGTTTTTAGTCACAAGTCACAACCTATGTAGGGCCCTCCAAATATATTTTCAGGCTGCGCCACTGATGATGTCTGTATTTGTAATGAGAAAAAATATATCAGAAAAGGACTTTCCATCTGGAAGGAAAATGAGAAAAGTCTCTTTGTAACACATTGTTTCTTATGACAAAAACAGAAAAACATTTTTTGCTTGAAAACTGTTAGAGATAAACCTATTGAATTTTATAAAATTGAAATCAGCAAAAGCAGAGCTATCCAATGGGTTTATAATATATAGGGTGTCCTATTTGAAAAAACGTATGTTAATCGGTTCATAATTTGAAAAATATCACTTCTAGAGAAAAACTGACTACGCCACTGGAAGCTACGTAAAAATATCTATAAGAAACTGTTGTCACCTTTTTGATCACTTGTGAGAGAACCGAGATACGAGGGTGTCCCAAAATGCAACTTTTTCAAAAACACCTTGTATCTGAAAAACAAAAAGAGCAATGACAATTCTGTTGGCACCATCTTTTGTTTCATAAAAAAGTAGCCAACGTCCGCGGAAACCGCATCCTTCTAACTCCAATAGCACCCGAGTTATCCCTTATGGACAACCAATATGGGACACACTGTACATTCTTTCGTATATTTGCAGGACACTATAATGAGAATTTCAGCTGGAGCTTGGATCCTTGGTGCTTATGATGGGAAGAAGGCCAAGGTTCGTCCTCCTCCAACTCCAGCTGAGAGGATTCTTTGGTCTATCATACTAGCTCTGGATCTTGTAGATAGGTACACCCGCAGAATATATTGGGAGGCGGCTGCATTTGTAGGATCTCTACATCCTACAGGCCAGATTCAAAGTAGGCTTTGTAACGGATTTTGAAAATATCTGGTAGCGAATTTTGTCCAAGGAGATCCCATCTGCCTTTGGTGAATAGAGGGCTGCTAATAACAGTTGGTTTGCGAAAATAAGAACATCAGGATCAGAATCTACATGATGAAAAACCTTGAGAGTATCTTGTAATGTCGTGTTCTTTTCAAGGAGCTTGACAAACTTCAACTTCCCTTGGCGATAGAATGCAGAGGTTGTATCACACTCACTGATTGCATGTAGGAACACTAGGTTCCGTTTGATAAGAGACGAGAAGTTGAAGTACCTGTGAGAGTAGAACGTGTTCTGAGAGGTTCCCTTTCCAGGTTTCATGACGTAAGTGTTGAATGAACTTGGTACTTTGGCGGTTAATATGATTAATAAATCGGTGTCCTCTCCGATTATAATGACCGTCGCAAAATTAGATGCCAATTGAATGGCGGTGTCAGCATCCTCAACACTTTGCCTTCCTTCAAATCCCTGCTGACCAATCTCTCACACACCATGGAAATAAGCCGTTCTTTGTTATTGTCGTTGGAGAGAAATTGTTCTTTCGGCATGGAACATTGTTCCAGTGAATACTACATTTGCAGAAGAGCACTTGCTTTGACCGCGGAGCCGCTTAGCTGTTACTCTTTACTAATGCCGCATCAGGGTTACCATCAAAAACGATGGTTGTACTTACAGGTTTGTAGTAGCTATTTCTTAACGTAGTCCACATATCTGGAGAGAATTGCTAAAAAAAATTCCTTGGATTGCCAAACCACTCGATGTAAAAGGAACCCACCATCAATAACAATGCCACTATCTGCAAGGTTTGTTGGATCAGACACTGGTGAAAATAAATCGTAGAACACAAATTTCTTTGTTTTTCGCATTCCGGTTTCATCAGAGATGGAAAGGGGACAAGGAGCCAACTCCAACTCAACTCAGAAGTGTTATGCGTCGGAAAAGTGTATCTGGGCTTACTGGTATATCTTCGTCGTGAATTTTGACTTTTGAGCTAAAATCTCTAAGAGGAACTACTCTGTTTTTTCTTTCCAACTTGACATTACTGAAGTGGTTGCCAATAATCTTAGCAATACTCTGAATTACTTTATGGCAGTCAATTTTCTCATCGTCAGTTACTGGAAAGGAATAGTAAGATGAAAACCAGTTAAGAAGGATCGCAGTGTCTGCATCTTCCCTCTTTACTCTTGAAAGTCTGGTCACAAACTCACAAAAGTCTTCCACTTTTACGGCAATATCCATGATGGTGGGCATTGTGGCAATCCAAGTTACCAGAGTACTTTCCGTTATGTCTCGTTCATGTCAGCCCCCCTCGGGCTATCAGAGACCTCATGACAACCCGCTCAACTGTCTAGTGAATACGCCAGACCAAAACTTAGACCTTCTGATGGTAATGAAGCCTTAGTTCACAAATTTTTCATATTCATTAGGCAAGATCTTTTGTTCCAAATTCATTATGTCTTGGAGGTACAATTCGCATGACTAAGCATATGAAAAGTAACCGCTGAAATGGAAGTACAGCAACATCCCACAATTTCTCGTAGAATTGTTCCATAATGCTCATCAGCGCTGGTTGGTCCAAGAGTTGCGAAAAAATTGAGATTCCTATATTATTCAATATATGTAATATTTTAATTGAGTAACGGCCCAAATAAGGACCCATTGAGAAATGTTTTCTCTCTGCCGGACCATCCGTGAAGGCGTTTCACTATATCACTGCTCATCAGCACGGTTAGGTCTCGCAGAGAGAAAACACCGGAACTAGGTTTCAGATAAATAAAATGAAGACGGAGTCTCCATCTATTTTCTAGTCGGCATACCAAATACGGCAACCATGAGCTGTTATAAAACAGTATCAAAATTGGAGCAGATAGACTTGCAAAGGCATACGCCACAATTACGAGAATAGCTAATCTGGCCGCCAATGTCCCAAGTAAGGACCGATTTAGAAGTGTTTTCTCTCTGCCGGACCATCCGTGGACGCGTTTGGCTGTATCACAGCTCATCAGCACGGTTAAATTCCGCAGAGAGAAAACACTACAATCCATTTTTGGTTCCATCCCGGAACTGGGTTTCAGATAAATAAAATGAAGACGGACAATAGATGGAGACTCCATGTAAATGATGCTAAGAACATCCTGCAGCCCACTACCACTCCATTACGTATCCAATAGCACCCATAAAAGACGCAAGCTCATTAATGATAATGAATATTCAGAATTGCATGATTTCTCTGGCTTTGTAATACAGAGGCTGGTCAAACGTTACGAAACAGCATTTTTGTTTATCACCTTCTCATTCAACTGAATCAAGTAGAACAGGGCATAAAGTGTCAGAGTTTTCTGGAGGTGCATTCAGGAATAGAAGGCACAGAGTACGAGATTTCTGGAATGGCTGATCAGAGGTAATCTTCTCCATGAATCCGTTCCACCCTGGAACGTCCGGGTGCTCTCTCCATTTCTCACAAAAAGTTGCTGGCTGAGAGTTTTACCGCATCGATTGGGTTTCGTACCTTTACATCATAGATACAAATTCACTCAAGGCCATCCTGCTTGGTTTTTTGAAAGGTGACCAAGGTTATGTTTTCGATTGCCCCAGTTTCCTTGGCTTTGGATACATTCTTCAATTTAGCAATTTATGCTTCTGACCAGGCAAAGGTGTTATATATTTGGAGCCCTCTCATAGCATGTCACGATGCCACGTGTTGAAGCCGTCAATCGTGTCTATGTCACGCACCCACTGGCTTAAAGAATCTTTTGGTGTTGTTGCTAGGTTTGACGCTCTCTCTAATGAGGATAATCTTCGCCGTTTTCCATCTGTCGGGGAAGTGGCACAGAGTAAAAATGGCTTGAATTATTCGTGTGAGATCTTCAACTTGTATTTGAGGAAGTTTCCTCAAAGCCATGTTCGATCCAGGGGCTTTTTTGCACTCCAGGGCGACAATAATCTGTCTTATCTGGTTGGCGGTGCATAAGTAGTATTGGGAAAGGAAAAAACCCTCTTTGGGTGCTGCCTCTAAGATCTCCATTATACTTGTATATGTTAGATCATTAGACCATATCATGGATTCAAACTCCTTTTCTAGAGTCTTCTTGTGTGGAGACTATAATCTTCCCGGCGTCAAACTTCATACAAATTCAGTTGCTCCAAGCTTCAATATCACAATATTCCAAATCAATCCAAACCAAATCATCAATGATTATAGGTAAACAATTAAAAAGCAACCCAAGGATTCAATAAAATAATAAGCGACCCACTGAAAATATATAGGTTAGTTAATCACCGCTAACAGTTCAGGTGGCTATGTTACAACTAAGTTTACTGCCAACTACAAATAGTCCCATTTACGGGTCGGACGTATGTCGCGAGGAAAAATTCCAATAAAGCCCCGTAACGTATTAGGAGGCCGATTTTTTACATGCCAAAACGGCAACTTATAAACTCGGGTGACTAATTCTCGACGATATTTCTCTTGTGGGCTAAAGGTTGGTGAACGAAATATTTCGGAAACTTTTTTAATCAATCTCCAAGCTAGTTTTGATATATGTAGACAATGGTTAATTTAAGTTAAAACCATTGAGGATGATCCAGTATAGAGATTTAGGACGTGTAAGCAAGCGTTTACTGATTTTCTTCTTTGAAATTTTGCTGAATTTCCACCATGAAGTAACTCCTATTACAATGAAGAAAAAATTGTCTGCAATATTTTGATGAATTTTTCTTCAACTAGAGGATTCAGTATAAGACCTTCTCCATCTTCAGTAGAATCGGATTTGATTTGATTGCAAATGCTTTTTTTCTCAAGATGTTATAGATGCAAGAATTCAAACAAAAGTGTCTGAAAGTTTTGGAATCTCTAGGGTCTTGCAGACTCATTTTCAAAGATTCTAAAGTGAAGACCTTAAACTTTAAAGTCACTGAAAACTCTAAACTCTCTCAAGATTCTGCGCTTTCCAGACTTATTTTTGAATATCAGAGAGCTTTAAAGAATAACAAAAACTCTGAAGATTGCAAAGGCTGCACACTAAGAAGCTTCAATGACTTTTGAAGATTGTAGAAAGAGGAATCTAAATACTCTGAGGATTGCCACCACACAAGACCAAACACTTGAAAGATTCTAAATGCTTCAAGGAATTTTTTTGAGATTGTAGAGGAAGGACCAAAGATTTTGAACAGTGTTGTAAAGACTCCGAAAATTGTGGAAATGCAATACAGAAGACTTTGAAGTTTCTGAAAATTGGGAAGGTTAATTTTTTAGATTCTAGAATACGGAATCTGAAGATTTTAAGACTGATTAGATTGGAGAAATCTAGAAAACATCGATATCAAGAATTGAGACAAAAACCTCAAAGAATTTATGAATACTGGTGCTTTCTAGACTTATTTCTGTAGGACTTCAAATAATGATACGATTTCTGAAGATTGCAACTACTGCATACTGAAGACTTCGAAGGAGCTTTAGAGATTGACTTTTGAAGATTGTAGAATAGGGAATCTAAAGACTCTGAGGACCGCCACCACACGAGACCAAGTACTTTGAAGATTTTAAGTGCTTCAAAGATTCTTTTTCAGATTGTAGAGGAAGGACTATATAAGAACTGAAGATTTTGGAAAGTGTGAAGACTCCAAAGATTTTAAAAATGCGACACTGAAGAGTGAAAAGGCTAATTTTTGAGATTCTAGAAAAAATCATCTGAAGACTTGTTTGATTCAGGAATTCTGTCACGAAACCTCCGAGAATTGTGAAGAGTTTGGGGTTTTGCAGACTCATCTATAAAGATTGTAAAGTGATACTTCAAAGTCAGCATAAAGACTGAAAATTGTCAAGACTTTACAAAGGCTCTAAGGATAAATTTTTTGAATTTGTAGACTTTAGAAATCTAGAGAATCGATCGATTCAAGAATTGAGACAAAACTTCAAAGGACTTCCAGACTATTTCTGGAAGATTGGAAAACCTAAAGACCTTGTCGATTTGGGAATTCGGACTAAATATTCCTGAGAATCTAAAACCATGCATACCTGTTTTTGTAGATTGTTGAATGAGGAATTTAAAAACCGCATAAAGACTCTGATGATTGCCACCACAAGAGACTAGAGAGTACAGATTCTAAATGCTTCAAAGATTTTTTTTTGAGATTGCAGAGGGAGGACTATACTTATAAAGACTGACGATTTTGTAGTGTGTGAAGACTCTGAAGACTGTAAAAACGCGACAATGAAGAATTTGAAGTTTCTGAGAGACTTATTTTTGAGATTCTACAATGAATAATCTGAAAGTCTGTTGCCATGAAGCGTCTAAGAATTTTTAAGAATTTTGCAGACTCATTTCTAGAGATTGTAGAGTGAAGACTGTATGAAGTCTCTGAAGATTGTTAAGACCCGACACTGAAGACTCTCAGAACGCTCTATAAAGATTAATTTTTTGGATTTGTAGACTGAAAAATCTAGAGAATCTACGATTGAGAAAAAATTTCGAACGATTCTGCTCCTTTCCAGATCTATTTCTGAATATTGTGGACTGATTTTTGGAAATCGTAGATTGGGAAACTCGAAGACTGTGTCGATTTGGAAATCCAGACAAAGGCTTGTGAGGATTCCAAAGAATCTGTGGACTTGAAACTGAACTTTCACAGGATTTTCAAGCCAAGGATTTCTAATTTCGGAAATTGTAGAGGAAAGACTCTGGAGATTTTGGAGAGTAAGACTATCATCACTAAATATCTATTAACATGGATAAATTTTTCACTGATGTGTTTTACTCTGTTCTAGAGCATCGGAGTGATAAAGTTCGGAAAGGGCGCCAATTGAAATAGTAATTAAATAAGAAAATTAATAATCTTTAAAGTTTTATAAGTCACGACCAAATTTGCTCGTTACGTCATTGCTACTGGAACAAACCTTTGACATATCAAACCGTTCGATTCGTGCATGAAACTAATTCACAATGATAATGAAAATTTCCAATCTACCCTCGTACAAATAAAAAAAAAACGCGTTTTAATCCCTTGATGGATTGAGGCAATTTGCAAAAAGAGCGTTATTCCAGAACTGTCATCGATACATAGGCACGAGCTCGGGAGGGCTGTGAGGATAATGGGAAACGGGAGAAAGTCTGATTGACAGGCACTTAACGTTCAAAAAGTGTGAGTGTATGCAAGGGTACGTTAAATATATATATTTTTTTTTGCAGGACTTTCATCCGACAAATATGAAGCAACAGCGGAGATGGCCGCCAAGCAAAACAAGTTAGGTGCTCTTAGCCGGAAACTTTGGAGAAATAAAGTGGCAAATTTGATCAGAAACAAAGAAACTGGATATCTGTAATTTGTCTTGAAATTCTCTAAGGGCTTTCTAAAAGTTTCCGTTTGCGGAACGGGAATAATTACGTTATAATGTTCGATTTGTACTGATGTGGTAAAACGATATTGACTCTTTACTTACATGATTGTCTTTCACTTCCAAATTCCACTACAACCGAACAAATTCGTTGTTCAAATAAACAAAACGCTCTAAAAATCAACAGAAAAATTATTTGCTCGACGTTCTCTTTAAACTGACGCGAATCTCTCTCCCCAACGAATTCCTAAATATTTAAAAAGACATTTTCGCAAGGAGTTTAGCACCCTTGTCAAACAAAGAGGCTTTTGCCCTACAAATGCTTTATATCTTGTTTTCCTTTTTCAGATTATTTGTGTTTAGAGTGTGAATATTTTAGCATTTTTTTTTTTTTGTAACTTCGAATAATCCTAAAATATATGCGATAACACGACGTAGGAAAGTGCATTAGATTCACGTCGTCGACAGATTTTCATTGCATATATAAAACGCGTCGCGAGAAAGAACCTGGAAAATCTTCTTGGGTTAAGTGGAAAATCGATCTCCGATCAGAAGTCCATATCGTTCGACGTGAAGTGAGCTGATTACCGCACTAGGATTTCAGTTTAGGGTGTTGATAAAAAATTCAACAGTACCGTGACAACTTGGAAGACATTTTTGGAACTTTATTCTAGTTGTGTTTAGTTATTATTTTTCCATCATCCTAAAGACATTTACTTTAAGTAGCTATTTCAAATGTGTCATCATCGAGATGAGAAAGTCTTTTAGGGGACATATTATTTCAAGCTCCAATAATCGAATAATAAAGGAAAATCTTGAACTCTTCGAAATTTCTGGGGTCTTTCAGACTTATTTCCAGCGATTGTACAGTTGATACCTTGGAGACTGTGAGAATTGCGACGTTGAAGTTTTTAGAGAAGAATAATCTCAAGACTTTGTCTATTGAAGAATTCAGACAAAAGTGTTTGAGAATTTCAAAGACTCCGGAGGAGATTCTTACTTCATGCAGACTCATTTTTAGAGACTTTAAAGAGGATCTAAGGACTCGTTCTTATAAATTGAAGTAATGAGAAATCTCAAGACTGTCGATTTAAGTGTTCAGATAGAAGCGTCTAAGAATCTCCATTTCCAGAGATTCTAATGTCTTGCACAATTATTTCTAAAGATTGTGAAGTAAAACTTTTAAGAATTCTGGATCTAGATAGTTGCAAAGGAGGGTGAGTTACCTACCTCACTGATACTAGGCCTCACCTTAGGACCCTTTGTGTCATCTCATAAGGCGCATTTCTGCCTCAGGGGTCTCCCGCAGACATCGCACCCATTGGAGAAATTGCAGGAGAGTTCCAGGTGAGGTGCGCCTCAACCTGGCCATATCAGGCCAGATGTCCCCCAGTATGGCTTGCTGTTGTTGACAAAAGGTTGGGCAATGACAAAGCACATACTCAACCGTTTCGCTTGCAGCGTCGCACCATCTACACATTGGGGTCTCAACAACAACCAAGGTGTAAAGGTGTTTATTTAGTCTACAGTTTCCTGAATGAATGAGGTTTTCCTCGACAACTGTTCACTATACTCGGCTGTTTTTCTGCTAGGGAGGTCGATCATTGATCTGCCCTGCTTATAAGTGCCTAAACTGCGCCACATTTTGGCGTGCTCTGAACGAGTGATTCGTTTAATCTCGGCAATGACGGTGTTAGCTGACAGAGGGATCATAAGTTGAGGTCCCATCGGGGCATTTTCTGAAGCTGCTCTGGCAAGACCGTCAGCCTCTTCATTTCCTGCGTTGTTATCATACCCTTTGACCCAGCAGAGTTCAACGGTGTTCTTTTGTGCGAGTTCTTCTAGAGCCTCTATACACTGCATAATCAGCTTTGAGTTTGTTCTAGCGCTGTCAAGGGCCGACAGCTCGGATTTACTATCCATTAGAAACCTCACTCGTTCGTCGTCGATTTCTTGATCGATGGCTATCTTGGCTCCTTGGATGACCGCCAAAAATTCCGCCTGAAAGACGGTGGTGTGTCACCAAGGGAGGTACTTATACAGAGGTTCAGTTCAGGTGAGAAAACACCCGCTCCTGCTCCTCTACTGGTCTTCGATCCGTCCGTGTATATTGAGACCGTAGGGGTAGCCTGCGCCTCACCCAACTTATAAACACTGTAGGATCTTTTTGTTATCTGTGTGGGCATCGTGCGATTTACTGCCGCTCCCAGCAGGGGTGCATCTCTGCACCCTTTCGCTAGTATGCGGCAGTGAACCCCACCCAGCTTCCGTGCTGCCACAAGCCCAAGGGGTTTAATCTGCAGGTGGTCAAAAGGGCCTTTTCCTTTACATACAAGTACAAAGGTGGCAGATCCAAGACCGCCTCCATTGACCTCGTCGGGGTGGTTCTCATAGCGCCCGTGATCCCGATACACGCAAGTCATTACGTTTTATCGAGTAGGGCCCTCGTTTTTACTCGTCTGGTTCTGGGCCACCAGCAGGGTTGTTCTTGGGGAATTTTCGTATGTGCCTGCAGCAGCACTCAAATAGTGCCAAATAGTGCCACTTACTTAATAAATTGACTTTCTACCCATTTCTTTTTATTAAATGACTAAAAGGAGAAAGATATAATATATTTCATATATTAAATCCACTATAATGACAATTGACAGTCACGTCACTATCACTAGTCTTAACTTTACTCACATCCAAGGAGAATATTCACATCGACAGATCCCAAGACCGACAGATCCACCACAATTCTCACAGGCAGGTAGGTCTGAGGAATCTGAGGTCACTAGCACAGAAATAAAATGAACAAAAATACAATAGAATACAAAAACGAAAAATCCTGCTCCAGGTCCAGTCTTTCTCATCTTAAAAATTTGAAAAAGGATAATATCTAATAAATGTGAATCGTGCCAAATTTTTCAAAGTGGTGCCACCGTGCATTTTGCGGGTGAAAAGTGCCACTTTTGGCACAATTGTGCCCTTTGAACAACACTGGCCACCAGACAAGAGCTGCATAGCAAACCATCGGTCTTATTCAGTATTTGCGCCAATTATGTCTAGTTTACGCTCATGAGAAGCCGGCCGGGCGAGTTCTCATGAGCGTAAGTTGACATTTCTGGCGTAATCACATGATAAAATGGCTGGATTTTATTAGTAAAATATTCGCCATGCTGGAGATTTTACCATTTACGTGATAATATGGTGTAATTTGATTAGTAAAATATCCAGCATGGTGAATATTTTACCAATAAAACCCAACCATTTTATCTCGTGATTACGCCAGAAATGTTAACTTACATCCATGATAACTCGCCCTAAGGGCGAATCCCCACGAGCGTAATTAGCGCAATCGCCATGAACATCAATTCTACGCCAATTTTGGCATAACATCCCGTATGTAGTGCATCAAAACGCATCAAAACCAAAACAAAAACATTTTCTAACCCAAATATCTTATTCATTTTTGGTCTGGTCATAATTAAAATTTACTAATTCGTTGTTTTAGCCCTTTTCCTTTGGTTTTCTGTAATTTTTCTATCAATTCTATCCCATATCAGAAAAAACAAACACAAACGTCACAATTTCTCCACGATTACGCCGGAAAGTTCAACAAACCCCAACTTTTTGCCGTAGCGGCAGCGAAATGTCAAAAATTCAAGATGGCTGCACTGCCCCTAATGAAATCGTACAAATTAAATCACGTGATCAGTTATGCTTACGTCAATTACGCCCGTGGGGACTCGCCCTAATACATAAACGAATGTTTCGTTATGTGTCAATCCTGAAGTTCTTGTTGAAATCCTAGGACCGCTAGAACTGGTTCAGAAACGGTTCGACCACTAGAACTGGGTTCAGAAACGGTTCCGAACCGATTTTGGTTGATCTAGAACCGTAACTAAAGGTTCTAAATTTTGTGATTCGCGAACGCCATTACTTGAACTGCGCATGCGAAATAGTTGCGAACCAGTTCAGAATCCTTACCGCGAACGAAACTATTGTAAAAGTAAAAGCTGTTTACGAAAACTATGATCGGGTTAACCCGATCGCAGCAGACGTGTTTTGAAAGATAAAAAAACGTTCAGCTGCTGATCGGGTTAATGCAGCATGCAGAGGGCGCCCACGTCGTCCACAGTGCTCTTGCTCAGTTTGGTCGGATCAAAGCTCGTCTCGAAGCTAATCTCTGGCTAACGAATTTTGGGCGCTACGTCATCAATACTTGAATTTATCACAGACATTGCAATTTGCTGCTGCCTTTTGCACGCACACTGTGTTTGACATTAATTATATGATTACTAGTTCATTGGATTACTATCGATATTCGTACTGTTGATGGTTGACAAAGAGAGATGTGGCACAAGCAAAATAAATTTCCATGCTACGACAAATGACGCGTGAAACCGTTGCATTTTTTTGGATTGTAAAATATGGATGGATTTAATTAGGCGCCTTCGGCGCTCCGATTCTCTGGCGCCCTAGGCATGCGCCTAGTTCGCCACCTCCTAGTTGCGGCCCTGGCCTTAGCATAATCAGTTTTGCCTGGCTTGGGTATAAAGATTACTTTTACCTTTCTCCATTTCTCAGGTATGTATGCCAGAACAAAACACGCTCTGAGAATAAGCACTAGTTGGTCTAAGATAATATCCAGACCCCACTGTAGGAGCGCCGGATATATCCCGTCCAGCCCTAAAAACTCTAAAGAGAATCTAATGACTCGTTCTTAAAAATTGTAGAATGAGAAACCTCAAGACTGTTGATTTAAAAGTTCAGTCAAATGCAGTTGAGAATCTCCAACTTCGGAGATTCTAACATCTTGCAGAATTATTTCTAGAAATTGTAAAGTACAAACTTTTGAGAATTATCAAAACTCGACACTGAAGACTTTGAAGAGAATCTAAGGACTCGTTCTTTAAAATTGTAGAATGAGAAATCTCAAGACTGTCGTTTCAAGAATTCAGACGAAAGCATCTGAGAATTTCAAAGACTCTGGAGATGCTAACGTCTTGCAGAATTATTTCTAAAGATTGTAAAGTAAAAACTTCTGAGAATCACCAAAACTCGACTCTGAAAACTTTGAAGAGGATCCAAAGACTTGTTCTTTAAAATTCTAGAATGAGAAATCTCAAGACTGTCGATTCATTGAGAGTTCCAGACAAATGCGTCTGAGAATCCCCAACTCCGGAGATTCTTACGTCTTGCAGAATTATTTCTAGAGATTGTGAAGTAAAAACTTCTAAGAATTAGCAAAACTCGACACTGAAGACTTTGA
Organism: Ceutorhynchus assimilis; assembly: GCA_917834065.1. Classification (NCBI taxonomy): domain Eukaryota; kingdom Metazoa; phylum Arthropoda; class Insecta; order Coleoptera; family Curculionidae; genus Ceutorhynchus; species Ceutorhynchus assimilis. The sequence continues at coordinate 5,847,144 of OU892289.1, read as the reverse complement.
AGAGTATCTAAGGACTCGTTCTTCAAAATTGTAAAATGAGAAATTTCAAGACTGTCGTTTCAGCAATTCAGACGAAAGCGTCTGAAAATTTCAAAGACTCCGGATATTCTATCGTCTTGCAGACTCGTTTTTGGAGATTGTACAGTGAAGACTTCTGATAATTGACAAAATTCGACACTGAAGACTTTAAAAAGGATCTAAGGACTCGTTCTTGAAAATTGTAGAATGAGAAGTTTCAAGACTTTTAGAGTGTCTGAGGATTTCATACATTCCGGAGATTCTAGGGTCTTGCTGACTGTAAATTGAAGACTTCCGAGGATTACCCAAGACGCAACTCTGAAGACTTCAAAGAGGATCTAATAAGGACGTATTTTTAGATCTTGTAGAATACAATCACAAAACTTTGTTGATTCAGGAATTCAGACAGAAGCGTTTGAGGATTTTGAAGCTTCTGATGTCTTACAGACTCATTTCTAGAGAATATAGCGTGAAAGCTTAAAACTCTGTATGAAAACTTTGTGAAGATTGCCGAGAGAAGTGACTAAAGACTTAAAAGAGGTTCTAAGGACTTTTTTTTTGTAGAATTTGTAGAATTAGAAATTTGAGGACTTTGACGATTTAACAATTCAGAAAGAAGCGCGTGTTGATTTCGAATGCTTCGAAAAATCGGGAGGTTTGCAGACTTATTTTTAGAAATTGTAGAGCAAAGACTTTTGAAGATTGTTTAAAAGACTCTGAGGATTGTCAAGACGTGAGAGGTTTTCCGGAATGATAAGATAAGGATGTATCGATGTTACTAAAATTTCCGGCAGTTCTGCGCAATCCCAGAACCGTTCCAAATTTCGAACCAAAACAAAGCTAATAAAACCGCAGGCTATAGTAGGCAAACGGACACCGCCGTCTCAATGTTCCAGGTGCAGCAGCAGCAGCAGAGCAACCATAACCAGGTACCGTTTCTACCGACGCCGCTTCACGTCATCGCGCCGGATTCAAATGTATAGGCTAGTGGTTGCTTTAAGCGTATGTCTGATACCGCCGTCTCTTTCCATGCCACGGTGACATGGTATGGAGCCGATGGTAGATTGCCTGCATTTCATCGTTATGGGCCCGTATCACGTACGATGGAATCCAGGGAACATTCAGCATTCTATTTTTAACAGAAATTTGTCTATCTTTCTGCCTCTTGCATCGGTAAGGACCCTTACTACATCCGGTGCGAGGGCATGAGTGCAGATGAAGTCTGTGTCGTTATGCCATCAGGGCTCGTATTACAGATGGTATGACTGCGCACATTAGGCCATGCCAACAGACTCCCGTATTACAGTTCGTATAGCGAGGATGCCGATGCTTTCTCTTCATTTTTTTCTGTTTCTTACCTGTAAGCAACCTACTGATCAGCGGCGCATGAATATTTTATATTTGAGAATCATGTATACCAGGTGAAAGCGACGATGGTTCATTTCCTGTTCTTTGTCTCATGTTTGTATCGTTTTATCCGTTTGCGGTCGAGAGTCTTTTACCGTCTGACGTCACTAAACCGTCCGTATTAAATATTATATCGCATTGTTCGAAAGGCACCTCGGTTCCGATCACAATTTACTGTAACCAAAAGCACGCATGCTTCCCCAGGTTCTCCTTTCTCTTTGAAGTAGGTTCTAGGATTTACAATATACAGGGTGATTACTGGTTGAGATCAAGAAGAACTGTTTTAGCTTATTATAAGTATATTTTGGCAAACACGAACGATGTTTTATTCTCCTTAATTGTTGGTGTTATTTCTACTTATATCGTATCTATGACCTCCACTGCCTAAAAGCAACCTGGCGCAGTTGGGCCCTTCACCACCATAATCGAAAGGGTGGCGCCCGAGATAACCGTTGGACTGTAAGTCGAAAAATCCCTAGAACATCGAGATATACAGGGAGACCTAAAATAGCGTTACAAGGAATCTAGAGAGTTTCAAGAATTCAGACAAAAACTTCTAAGAATTGGAAATCTTGCAAACCTATTTCCATTCGATAATAAAGACTTTAGCGATTCTAAAGGCTTCAAAAGCTTTATTTCCAGATTGTAGAGAAAGAACTGTATAAAGACTGAAGATTTTGTAGACGATAAAGACTCCGAAGATTGTGAAGATGCGAGAATGAAAACTGAAGTTTTTGAAGGGTAAAAAGGCTCATGTTTGAGATTTAAAAATGAGAAATCTGAAGTCTCTCTTGATTTAAGAATTCAAATATAAGGCGTCTGGGGAATTTCAACATTTGGAAGATTTTTGGTACATACTTGCAGAATTATTTCTAGAAATTGTAGAGAGAAGACATCAAAGATTCTGAAGATTATCAAGATGCGACACTAAAGACTTTGAAGAAGTCCTAAGGACTAGTTTTTTGAATTTGTAGGCTGAAGAATTTGAAGACTTTGTCGATTTAATAATTCAGACAGCAGCTTCTAAAGATTTGGAAAAGTCTGAAGATTTTTGCTAAATACATGTAGAATTATTTATAGAGAGTGTAGAGAGACAATTTCAAAGATTCTGGGGATTGGGTAACCATTGGAACATGGATTGGTGAGCTAAAAGAGTTTGATTTTCTTTCTGTAGAATGACATGAATATGAAGATTTCTCCCTTTTCTTATTTCCTTTGACATGAATTGGGCTCTTCTAATTCTCCCATTTTCCTTCTTTTCAAAGTAATTTTCAATTTTTTCCAGTATATCTGTACTCACTTGTATTTTTTAAATTCTATGTTGGGAATACAAATTGTATAATATCGGAATATTTTGTGTGAAGCAAGGATTTAGAAGTTCATTAGATGCATGTTTTGTAGCATGAAAAAAATTAGTAATTTTCATAATTTCTACGCCATCAGTTCAAAAACTGTTCTGATTTCCCACTAATTTTCCAGGACCTGGTACACCATAATAATAAAACATTTTAATGCAATCGAAATAGGAAAAGAAGCCAATTCGTGGCGGCTTCCAGCAGCGGGGCGGCAGTCAGCAGCGTCGTAAATTCGTTAATCCATCGATTGATGGTGCTCAACCGGACGTGCTGATTAGATTAGTTAGCGAAACTGAGTCCTGCGGGCCTGATCAACAACCAGTTATTTCCGGTTGCGATTGTTTTAATCCCTCATCTCTCTGGAATGGCAGTCACTTGTGAATTTGCCGCCGATGGGAAAATGTGTGTGCCAGATTTTCGAGGGTTTAAGAACACTTGTCAATTTAAAAATTTGCATTCATTTCGCTTCATAGGGTTTGTAAATTTGAATAATTGTATCATCAACCCAGTATTGTCGCATCCTTTCTCTATATTCAATAATCAAATGTTAATATGTTTTGTAAACCGAAAAGATATAAATAGAACGCAGAGTCACCATGCGGAATTTTCGCATTGCCAACATTGCAAACATAAAATATATCTCAAGATTATTCAATCAGAACATAACAAGAACAACTGGTTCGAATGTGAAAAGTTTCTATCACATACAAAAAAACCTCTAGGGGTAAGATTTCACCCTTCTGGCATCGAAACAATCCCCCAATATCTATCTATCGGGACCCGACTTCTAACAACTCCATCTTAGCCTCAATGTCGCACTTGGAGTTTCCCCCCTGGAGACTCTAAGGAGATAAGGGGATTTATTTCGTCTTTTATCATTAGATTGATTAGTTGCTTTGTTTCTAGGAAACGAAAAAGCCCCCTCGTATATAGCAGCCGATTTGTGGGTGAAAAACTAAATTATATTTTATTAAATTCAAATCGATATGCGCTTTGGCGGCCAACAAAAGACTCCGAAATGATTTGAAAATAAATTGTTTTTTGGCCATTTTGTTTGTAGCGTAGTAGACATGGGCTTGATGTCGACTTTCTTCAATAATTTTCAGTGAGTCAAATTCCATATCGATATTTCTACGATCAAGAAGACACTTATTCTTTTTTAAGAGATTTTTTACAATTTTCTGTAATCCAATAGGGGACATCATCATGTATCGATACAAAAAAATCTGGATCGATTTGCCCCAATCTAAAACACTAATATGATAGTGGAAATTTTATTATTTAATTATAAAATTCGCTAATTGGGTCGACCCGTTTTGGGGCTTTTCAAAGTGAGTGGATAATGTTATTAATTCGATGCGGATTAAACTGGAAAATTTAATGGTTGTTTTTTCAGAAGGGGTGTAGAAATACTCATCAAATTTTAGTTTATTATAGACAAAGCATATGGCTATAGAACAAAAAAACCCATTTTTTAATCCGCAAAAAGCTCACCTGGATTTAAAAATATTCACTTTGTGTAGAAAGGAAACTTCCGTCATTTTCTTTTGCATTTCCTAGTAGAGGATTCGACAAAGACTTTGCCGTATCCATTATCTGCAAGCCCTTTTTGTTGGCACTCATTAAGACGACGATAACTGGTAGCTTTTACTCGAAAAATTGTTGCTTCAAATAGAAATTTTCCTACAGGAGCGTTTCCAACATAGGAATATAAAGTTCTTTATAATACTTCAGAAAATGTTTGTATTCAAACAGAGCGGTATAAGAACCTCATTTTGCATCCTCATGGAGTAGAAATTCAATTGCGAAGAATGACAATCTTATTCCAGGCTCTCTTGGAATAATGAACTCTAATCATAGAGTTAAAATGAGGTTACGATAGTTTCAGCTGATTTTTAGCTCCAATTTCTGAGCTTTCCAGAGTTAAAGTTCAAATAGAGCGGTATCAGAACCTCATTTTGCACCCTTATGGAGCGGAAATCCAACTGAGAAGAATGGAAATCTCATTCCAGGCTCTTCTGGAATGGTGAACTCTAATCATAGAGCTATGATTGCTTGAAACCGCTCATTTTTGGATCCAATTTGTGAGGTTTCCAGAGTTTAATTTCAAATAGAGCGATATAAGAACTTCATTTTGCACTTCCATGAACCAGAAATCCAACTGAGAAGAATGAAAATCAAATCTGATTCCAAGTTCTCCTAAAATAGTAAACTCTAATCATAGAGCTATGATTGTTTGAAATGATCATTTTTGGCTCCAAGCTTTCCAGAGTTTAAGTTCAAATAGAGCGGCATAAGAACTTCATTTTACACCTCCATGAACCAGAAATCCAACTGATAAAAATGAAAATCAAATCGTATTCCAGGCTCTCCTAGAATAGTTAACTCTTATCATAGAACTATGATTATTTGAAATGATCATTTTAGGCTTCAATTTCTGAGCTTTCCAGAGTTTCAGTTCAAATAGAGCGGTATAAGAACTTCATTTTGCACCTCCATGAACCAGAAATCCAACTGATAAAAATGAAAATCAAATCTTATTCCAGGCTCTCCTAGAATTGTAAACTCTAATCATAGAGCTATGATTGTTTGAAATGATCATTTTTGGTTCTAATTTCTGAGCTTTTCAGAGTTTAAGTTCAAATAGAGCGGTATAGGAACCTCATATTGCACTTCCATGAACCAGAAATCCAACTGAGAAGAATGAAAATCACATCTTATTCCAGGCTCTCCTAGAATAGTGAACTCTATTCATAGAGCTATGAATGTTTGAAATGATCATTTTTGGCTCAAATTTCTGAGCTTTCCAGAGTTTAAGTTCGAATAGAGCGGTATGAGGACTTCATTTTGCACCTCCATGAACCAGAAATCCATCCCTATCAAATAGCATTGAAAGGTGATAAATTTTACCTGTACCTGTGGACATCGGATTGTGAACAGGATATAGAGTGATTTTCGTTAGGGGGACAAACATGTCATTGAGGTTATGTGTGAGACGTCAGCTAGCACCTAATTGAGAAGAATGAAAATCAAATCTTTTCCAGGCTCTCCTAGAATAGTTAACTCCAACCATAGAGCTATGATTGTTGGAAATGATCATTTTTGGCTCGAATTACTGAGCTTTCCAGAGTTTGAGTTGAAATAGAGCGATATAAGAACCTCATTTTACACCCTCGTGGATCAGAAATTCAACTGAGATGAAGAAAAATGCTCTTCCAGGTTCTCCTACAGTAGGGAATTCTAATTTTGGATCATCTAGAGTTAAAGTTGAGCTATGACAGTGTGAAACGTTTATTTTTGGCTCTCGTTGACAACATGAAGATTTCATTCCTGGCTCTTCTGAAGTTGAAATTGAACTGGATAAGTAACAAACCTCGATTTCTGATTTGAAAGAACTTTATTTTATGCTTTCATATAGCTGAAATTCAACCGGAAAGAATAAAAATCTAATTCCAGAAATGTTCGAGGGATATATTGTAGCGATATTTATAATATTCCAGGAAAATCACAATCTTATGACATTCCTGGGAAAGTTGGAAGAGTTCCATTGAAATATTCCTGAATATCTTCAGAAATAAGATGATAAAAATTTTATGAAAATTTTAAGCAACAATAACTTACAAAATATGCGTTGTTTTATCTGGAGAACATCTCGAATAAGGAGCTGACTTCTGGATTTTCCTCTATTTTCCAGCTCATGTTCCTTTGATATTTTCATAATTGGATCCTGGGAACAACCAGCGTAAGTGAAAAAGGGTGGTATAAAGCGTTTTTAAAACTTCCATTTTCGACGTCTCTATGACATTTGGGGTTAACATTTGTACTAGAAAAAACGTCAATTGGACGTTTTTAGGTACCTACGTTAAATGACGTACTGACGTCCGATTGGATACATCTTGAGAATTTTGTAGATATTGTCCCAAATGGTGTTTATAGCTTCAGATGAAAACTTAAAATCCACATAAAATGATTCTACGCTACTGGATTCTGGATTCCCGTCTTCACTGAACCATCCATTAAAGTCTGAGCTTCTCGACAAAAGTAACGAATGGCAAAAACCTTCTCTCGTCGGTTGCTGCATAGCTAATTTTCAAGAAAAACAGAAGGAAAATTAATGAAATATAAATATCCGAAACCGAACTCTGCGGCTATTGTGTTCCGCCGAAAAGGAGAAAAGGCTCGGTAACAAAAGAATACGTAATGAGACGATTTTTGTTTGAGCAAACGAGAATTATTATTAGAGAGCATCAGGTTTGCTCGAATTGAATTTTTCATGCGAACGTATGCATACCTACATAAATAATTGGCGTGTGTGTGTTTTGCGCTCGAGAAGATCAGAAATTTTTATGTTTTCACCATTAAGACGGGGAATTTGCTGATAATGATGGTGGGTTCTAATTTATAAGAGCATACACAGACTCTTATTGAAATTTCCGGTTGAGGGCTTCTAATATTAACTAACTGTTTATGATGTAAATATTATCATTTGAGCACGAATGTAACAGTTTTTGTTACTTGTTGGATAACAATTATCACATCTTCCATCTTGAGATGATAGCAGAAAATTGAATTAGCGACAATCTAAGTTGGACTTTGTACACTAACGAACAAGGCAAAAAGGAATGACTGGAGATTAGTAGCTGTAATCACCAGGCGTGAGAAAATCACCGGGGTCTGATAGAATCTACCCAGCTGTTCTGCAGCACGGACTAGACATACTGGCCTATACATCTTTGTAGTATCTTCCGAGCATGCATTGCCACAGGCTATGTGCCAGGAGTATGGAAGGGCGCATGCAGTCTTTCCTTCAAAAAACCCGGACAGGAAACATACACCGAAGCGTAATCATATCGACCCATCAGCCTTTCAAGCTTTCTGCTCAAAACGCTGGAGAAACTCAATAAATAGTCTCTTAGCTTTTGCAATTTCCCTTATGCAAACAACAACATGCTCACCAACTAGGAAAATCATGTAAGTCGTAGGCCTATAATTTGATAGCACAGTTCTCTTGGCCGCTGGCATAAATATATCGTGTGCTCTACCGAGTCTTTTCCTCCACCATAAATACACTCGTTGTTTTCACTCTTGCATATTTCATGCGTATACTCTCTATAGCTTCCTTGTCCAGAAGAAAATTGGGTAAGGAAGAAATTGGTTTCTCCATGCTTTTCGTTGAGCCATAGTTCGATGTTGGGTATTAATCTGGCAGTCCATCTTTATTACCATATCTCCATGCGTCTGCCACTAGCCTCTCTGCGGGCTATCGATCTTTGTGCCCTGGCTGATATGTAAATTTCAATCATTTTCCTATGAGGTCGATAGGAGGTGTCTCACCTATCACCTGCAAGGCGTCAGCGGAAACCGTGCAGTAGCTGCTGGTTATCCTTATTGCAGAAAGTCTCTGAAGTCTCTCATATGTTTGCCAGCACTCCGGGCGACAGTTGACATTTCGACAATCAAATTTCTGAACGATGACTTGTGCATTAAGTTAGGTTATTGTTGGTGAAATGAAAAGTTTGTTTTTGTTTGTTGAAGTAGTAAAGTTAGAGGTGAAACCACACCATGACGTTCACCGGAAGGCGTCTGTGCAAGGGGATGTATGTTGTGTTTATAAATGAACCTGGGCGTTTAAGCAAGAATCGTTAGTCTGTAACTCTCACTAATTTCGATATCTTCCAGAAAATTCAGGCGGTTGAAACTTTTGGAGGAAACATTGTGGAGAATTTTAGAATTGGAATGCGGGCTGAAGTTGTGTTTGGTGATCCGTAGGTGTTCGTCAAATGCAGAAGATGATCTGTTGACATGTTCCTGAATGCGGGTTCTGAGTGGTCTACAAGTTCGACCGATGTAAGTCCTCTGGCAACTATTGCAATTCAACTTGTAGATTCCACTTTTTAAGAGGTGTTCTTTTTTGACCTTGGAATTTACTAGGTGAGTACCCAAAGTGTTGTGGGTTCTATATGAGATTTTTATGTTCTGTACATTTTGGCGAAGTACTGAGGATATTTGCAGGAAGTGAAACTTATGGCACGAAACAAACTTAATAAGCAATGAACAGGCCAATTTCAATGCAATAGAATGCAATGTCTAGAAATACTCTAAGGTTGAATAGAGAATGAAAGATAATGATTTCTCCTGTTTCACTTCCAGCATGCCAAGCGCTCTTTAACCACCTTGTTATTGTCTCCCTCCGCTTCGCGACGGGAGGCAAACCACATCTCGCTCCAAAATCTAATACTTTTTTCCCTTGAATAATGAATAACTATTATCAATGGGATGTTTTATTTTTCGGTGTTGCTCAATATATTGGGATATAGAATACATAACTCTTTGGAATGTAGCCGGCGCGTTCTTCAAACCAAAGGGCATGCGCAAGAATTCATAATACCCATTTTCTGTACTGAATGCGGTTTTTTCGATGTCGTTTTCATGCATCTGGATCTGGTGGAAGCCGCTTGCTAAATATAAGGTGGTGGAATACTGGCAGCGTTTCAGCTTGTTCTAAAGATCCGTTATGTTGGGTGATGGGTATCTGTCATCTAAGCTTTTTGTATTAAGGCCCCTAAAATTTACTATACTATCCTAAGCAAAAAAATATTCAAACTGTCAAAGTCGGTATAGCTAAAACAACAACAACATAACACACAAGTTTGATATGAAGATAAATAGGTGGGAATGTTAGGATTAGGAACTCAATATGTTTGTACCTACCCATTACATCCACTGCATACAATGCCAAAATCACTACGGGGGCTCAAGCCCCCATTGCCCCATTGTTTTGGCGTCTATGTTGATATTTGGATGTATCAAGTAGATCTTTTGCAATAAGAGATCGGCTTGATTATCGTTGCTATTTAGGAAACATATAAGCAATTGTCAACATATCTGTACCAATGGATAATTTCGCCATTATTGTTGGTGATTATGTAGTTATGTTATTTTCCAGGTGATCCATGAAAACATCGGCTAGGAATGGGAAGAGAAAACTGCCCATAGTTAATTCGTCTAGCTGTTGGTTATAAATATTATTAAATGAGAAATAGTTTTCTGAAAGACAAAGGTTGAGGAGCGACAAGATATCTATTACTTTCTGTTCATCCAAATTCTTAGATCTGAGATTCCCCACTATGTTGACAGTTTCAGACTTTTTGGTTTTAAGCTTTTGAGGAACCAGTGGTGGATGAGTTGCTCGAGCGTCTCAACTCACAAGGATTTTACGTCCAAGGGTAAGCAGACGATGTAGCGATACTTGTTCAAGGAAACCTAGAAAACATCCCACGGTCAGAGCAGAAGTTATGCAAACAGCTCTAATAGCTGTAAAACGCTGGTGCGAGGAAGCAAACCTACGGTTAACGCAAAAAATACCGCGATTGTACTTCACTAGACGAACGAACAGAGGTGAATACAACCTAATCATCTTCGGGGAAAGAATTAAAATAATTGACGAAGGTCTAATCCTGGACGTCCAGTCAACATGCAACTCATATCCCCACAGAAGAGAAACCCTAACAGAGCAAAAATGTATCGAGTTAGATGCAGAAGTATGGGGGAAAAACATGGGGTCTGAGACCAAGGACGATTATCAGGCCCATAGTTGTATACGGAGCTGAGATACACCAGGCCTGATATAAAATAACATAGTGGAATGGAAATGCAAACGGATGAAATAGTAAGTTATTAGTTTTCATTCCATTCAAAATCATAATACAATTAAAATTGAATCATAATCTGAAGGGTAATTTAATATTGTAGTAGGACTGCGTCGTTGTGGTGATTTACTCCAACAAGGGTTTGGTAAGGTTTGATAGGCTCCAGATATTAAGACAATACAACAAACTTATCAAACCTGAGTAATCCCTAAACTCTTGAGGGGAACCTGAAGGATTGGATTGATATCTTCCAGTGTTTCCGGTGGCCTGGGACTGGATCAGGGCCGCAACAAGAAGCAATTGGCCCGGGGCACTGAAGTTCAGTAATTAGGAGTCACTATAGCTTCCAATTGTCTAGAGGAGGCTGAAAATAGGAGGTATGACTTGAAATATATAGTAAGCTTAACGGTTAACTCTCTACTCAAGCTAAGGACTAAAGCGTGACGAATAAAAGTGACGTCTAAAGTTAAAGGCCTGAAACAAATGGACTTTATGAGACTGGGCGTGGAGCGATAGGTAGGTATGTCCGATATTCGGAATTTAACCGTATAATTAACAGAAAACTATGCTTTTACATAGGAAATAGAGAAACACAGAGAAGATTAATAAGGAAAACCACACACCAAAATACTTTGCCCTTTAAGAACAAACAATTGATCACGTTGCTCTTTTTCGGCTCACAAAGAAATCCTCACAAGGCGATTTGGTGCTAAAATAACGGATTAGCCACCCTAGATTCATGAACGAAAACTGGACAACTCAGAAAATCGGCAAAATGTGCCTGAGGAGTTTTCCCGAACACTTAATCGTGGAAAGTCCTCGACCTGAATGACCTCTGCTTTTCCCTGCAATGTCCTTTAAAAAAGGTTCTGTCAAAACTCCAAGGTGAAAGTTCCTGGGGAGTTTTGATGGTAGTTGGGGCATGGGACTTATTTAAATTAAGTTAGTACCGGTCATTGACCTTATTTGGAGCACTGTCAATAGGATCAGACAATCAGCTGTTCCAATATAAATATTGTGATTTTATTTATTAATAAATTAATTGACTATTTTTTTTAACCCTACTAAAAGGAAATTAATTCCATTACTCAACCTCTAATTCAATGATTCTGGGAAGAATGAAAAGTTTGATGAAAAGTGTGGCCACAACTATTGAATAGAAAACAGTGGCTTGAGGAAGGTATGCTATTCTGTGAGGCGAATACGCTTATTTCCTTTTATTTTGGCCCAGGAAAAATCATCCCGTAACATAGGGAAGAAGATGGTCCATGTTGCCAGCTTAAGCAGAGCTTCATTTGAAGAATCAAGCGAGGAGGGTATGATAGAATGCCTGTACCAAAAAAGGAAACCAATGTTTATAGTAATAGCTGGAAAAGATAAAATTATTATGATACAGAGAAATGAAGAGCGATTAAGAATAATAATTGATATCATAAAGAAAACAGAGATACTTACAGAAGAACAAAATCTGATACAAGGGTATATATTAGATCAAGGTAGGCTGTATCATGTAGTGGAAGTAAATAGAATTATATGTCATACCAGATAACATGAGAAAGGCTATAGTAATTAAATATCATGACCAAAGAGGACACTGGTCCTTGGAAAGAACAGTATAACAATTATTTTAACTAGTTTTTGGTTTAGAGAATTATGACGATATGTCAGGCGTCATATAAGCGGTTGTTTTGAATGTTGGACAATAAACACTATGAGGGAAAAAACCGGGTCTTTTACATTTACCAAAAATTTCATATAATGTAAATCGATTTGATTCGGGATAGGACATCCTGTATAAATGTTTCACAGTAATATATTTTCAATTCAAATTGTATCAAAAGAAACCATTTATAAACTATGACAAAACATGGTTTCGTGCCCGACTTAAAATATCTGATATCCACATTAACAAATTATCCGTTCCGCAAGGCTCGGAAATTATATAAATCTAATAATAAATTGGTTCGAAATTACACAGTCGAGGAAATATTTATAAGCAATTTATTGTAAAGAGTTTCAATTTGGAAAACGATTTTAATATATTATAGTTATTCTCTCCGCCACTGTCAAAATCCAATCATCTAAGGCAAGCTTTTTATCACAGAGCAACGATCGCGAAGCACCTGAAATTCGCATGATTATGCGATAAACCAATACTCGAGTCGGGGGCCGCTAATGATTTTATAATGATGATGGGATTTTCGATGCAAAGGGCTGCAACTGTCTAGTTTAACTGTTAATTTGGGCCAATCACTGCCGCTACCATGTAATGACCCGTTAATAATCAAGAAGTTTAATGTGTTTCGAGGCTAGCGCCACGTTTGTGCTATAAAACTTCCTTAAAACCACATTATGACAGCGTCCGGTTTTATAGCCGAGAGAATGATATCATATTGTGAGCCAGTTATTTACTTTCTAGTTAATACACTTGTATTGCGGAAATTTAATACTTAAAAAAAAAAGAATGAAGAAGTTTTGTAATTGGCCTAGATTACACAGCAACGCCTAATAGACGGTTGCTCGGCTGGAGGGCAAATTTTTGCAACGTGTCTACTTGGGTCGCATTTTCGAGGGCCCTACACACGTCGAGCCCTTACGACGATAGTTGGTTTATTCCGGGCCACAAAGAAACACTTGTGGCGGCGAGAAAAATCGCCACAAGTGCCCCACTCGCCCTGTTTTGCTGACTAAGGAGCTTCCCCCCTTTTATGTACAGTACAGAGATAATAAAGCCCTTAGAAGAGGGGGATGTGAAAAGACGTGGAACATGCACGGAATAGTGTTAATAACCGATATATACTCGAGTTTCAGGTTGGAAATTTTAATAATTTGGCTTTTTAATCATCGGTTTCGGTCGTGTACGAACCTTCCTCTATTTGTTCCGAAATTACTCCTGAATTATTCACACTTAATTATGCTGGCCCTGGTATACCTCTACTGGACAAAAAGCGATTTAAATAAAAATCGTTATAAAGGTCATTCTGGTTGCTTAAATTTTGGGAGCTGCTTTGAATAGTTTAGATATAAATCTATAGTTAGGCGCACGAAAAGTTGTTTAGGTAAAAGTATGGGAACAAATGGTTTACCTATACATGATTTTTTTCTCTTAAAGGCAATAAGCTGCTGTTTTACGTATTGCAGTAAGCTCAAAATGGAACAATGTAATTTAGAAATCAAATTTAATGATAGTTGTAGATAAGGTAATAACTCCTATACTTAAAAACAAAACCAAAGTTCTTTATTGGTAATTGAGGCCTCTATCTGGCTATATATTGTCCTGCTTGTTAAAAACCCTTGGTATGCTGAACAATCAGCTGGAGTGTAACCATCTGATTTCAGGACACACACATGTGACCCAATTAACTTACAGGGCGTTCCTTGATTGTTTGCTGTTTGCAAGTCTTACAGCTACCCAGGAATCTACCTGACGTGGAGTAAGGATCGAGGGTCCTCCCCAAATCTTCTTGGTAATTAGGGATGTTCTAGCAACTAGAGGGAGGCAGTAAAGCCGACTGGAGTGGTTCAGAAGGTACCTCTAGAGTACTGGGGGTTGATGGGCAACCGGCACTCGGGTATCGGAGAAAGAAACAAGGCGTCCAATACGGGGAAGAATGAAAGTAAAGAGAGACTAAAGGAAAAAAAGGCCTAAAAAAAAAAAGAACAAGATTTTTGCACATGGTGAACAAATAGCAAATATAGTAAAGAAGTATTCTAAAAATACTTCAACGTTGTAGAACTTATCCAAAAGAAGAATAGCAGAAAATGAAAACATACCAAAATACTTTGGTCTTTTCCAGACACAGCACACGAAAAAAAAAACGGCTAAATTTGAGACTTTAACCCTTTAAAACTCACACAACCAAATCTGTCTATACTGGCACTGTAGTGCTATAATCTCAGCAACCCACAATTGGGAGTTAGGGCTCAAACTTATTTTTGGTTTTAGATCAGCAAAAACGCTCAACGTGCTCTTGAAAGCTGCACTCTTTTCTACCAAAAAAAAAAACAATTTTTAATCCTTTCTATTCCAGAAAAAAAACCTTGAGGAATTTCTACAGAATCTATTGAGCGACACTGGTACTGCTACTGACTGAATGCCTGGTACCCACCAAATAGAGGAAACTGTAATGGTACAAAGGAAGGTAGTACGGAAATCTGTAATAGAACCATCGGTACTATAAAGCAAGTGTCTGTAATAATCTGTAATAATATATAATATGAAATGTTTAAATAAATAACCACAATTATTGTTAGATGGTACTGAAAAATAGCGAAATGAAAACTGTATAGGTGAAATGACAATTTAGTAATAAATTTCTAGATGGGGGTACTTTTACTTGAGGGGGAAAAATAATCCCGTAACATCTCTCGTCGCGTTGTATTCCTCCAGATGAATAATTGTGTCTTCTGCGAGCCAGTGCTTCACAGTTGTATATGTGTAGGGCGGTTTCCTCCTCTTCACAACACATAACATGTCGTTGGGCCATTGTAGACTCTCATGTTCTGCATGTACGCTTTGCCATCTTTAAGCGTATGCCGTCGTTGGCTAGTCTCTCTTCTTCTTTCCTCTTCTTTTCACTTGTATTCCGGGGTTTTCTCCGCCTCCTTTTCGTCTTCAATGCAGCAGATGTATTTCCACTTTGCTTGGCTGCTGGTCATTTCTTCAATGATGTTCTCTGAGGCTAGAATCCTATCCACTAACCTGTAGCATTTAGTCCTTTCCTCATTCCACCATTTACACTCGAAAAAGGTACGTTCTGCCGTGTCGCATTCCCAACAGTACAAGCACTCGTTATTTGTTGTCTTTTCGATGTCGTAGCTCTAAAGCAACCATGCCCCGTCAGAAACTGTGTTATAAAACAATTTGTTTCGCCGTGCCCCCTGTTGTTTGTTTATATTGGGAGTAATTCTGGCAGTCCACCTTTCCTTCCTGCTATCCATCCACCGTGTCTGCCACTTCTGCAAGGGACACCCCTCTCTGGGGACAGTGTTTTTCACCCTTTCGTTTGCCTCCGCGATGTTGGTAACTCCGCTATAACTAGCAGGGCGTCTGTGGAGGCGGTTCTATATGCGCACCTAATCCTTATCGCGGCTTGTCTTTGCACTTTATCGTAGATGTCCTGGTTGCTCTTTTTATTTAGCGCCGCCCTCCAGACTGGGGCTGTGTACAGTAATATGGATCTGCTCACTGAACATAGCAGCCTGCGATCCCCCAAAGTTAGGCATGAGCCTACAGATTGCCATCATTGCTTTGCTTGCGCGTGTAACAGTGTGTGTCAAGTGAGAGCGAAAGCTTAATTTGGAATCTATTCATATGCCAAGATATTTAATCTCTGGCTTAGGGTCTATCCCCTTTCCCAGGATATTTAGAGTTACGTCTTTTGGAGGAGACAATCAGGATGTCTTTTTTTTCTATGGCCAGCTGTAGGTGCCTACTCCGCAGCCATTCCATTATCCTCATCATTGCTGTGTCTGTTTTTAGATTAACCTCTTCCATGTTCTTTGCCATCACTACCAAGGCGACATCATCAGCGTAGCCAATTAGAATGACAACCTCTGGTTGGACGAGGTCGTATAAAACGTTCCACAGAGTAGGTCCCAAAATTGAGCCTTACTCCACACATCATCTGTAATTTCTCTGTCCTTCCAACCACTTCCCTGTCAGTTAAGTAACTCTAGATCATCTTTACCAGGTATGGAGCTGCCTCTCTCCTTTTAATCTCCTCTACGATCTCCGACCATGGAGCCGAGTTGAAGGCGTTCTTTATATCCAAAGTTCAAATCAAATCAAATCAAATCAAAATAAGCTTAATTGTCCAGAAATATGTTATCTCACTGACAAAGCAATTTCCCAATACTAGAATTACACTAAGTACATGTCATAATATTATTAAAGAATAAAAAAACAAAAATAAAATGACAAAAAAAACTAAATTTACCAAAATCTTTATCCAATCACCACTATGGAGGGTGCGGACATGTAGCCATTAACATGTAGTGTATAAAAACATAACCATAAAATACAAAGTATAAAACATAAAATAATATAAATTATAAAACATAAAATACAAAAAACCAAATATAAAACACAAAATAAAAAAAATAAAAAAATGCAAATATTAATAACAATGGAAACATTCATAAGTTTAGATTTAAATTTAAAATCCATTGTCGTAATACTCAGCGATACTGTAGAGGGCTCTAGGCACTAAAAGGCTTTTCACAGAATCCGGTTATAATGGCCCCGATGCCTCTATGCCTGTGGCTCCTTTTATATATTCCTCTCTTGACTATGTCGAGTGCCCGTTGTATTGCCATTGTGGCTGATTTGACGCGTCTGAAACCGAATTGCCTGTTAGACAAGGTCTTCTCGAGGTTTAGATCTTCTGATAGTCTGCTTAGAATGATGTGCTCAAGCAGCTTTCCCGGGACATCCAGGGGGCATAGAGGCCTGAACGTTTGCTTCTCTTGGGTATTCTTTTTAGACTCCTCTGTAAGTACCAGCTTCGCTCTTTTCCACGGTATTGGGAATTCTCAGCTTCTGGTGTGTTATTTAAAGCCGGTAAAAGCAATTCCGGGTTTTTAGATACCACCACTTTTACTAGTTCCGCTGGGACATTGTTTAGGCCAGGAGCTTTGCGACCCTTCAATCTGTTGCTTGCGTTTACTATCTCGCCAATTATGGCCATGTTGTTCGTGGTCTTGCTAGAAATAACTCCCTTGCGGTGTCCAGCGCGTTTTCCATACTCATGGCGTGGCTTAAGGTTTTCATATTCAGCCTTTTAGTAGCTATTTTATACCCATCTCCCCAGCAGTTTTCCTCGATTTCCGCACAGAGCTTCCTCCACTTTTCTCTGTTGGAGTTCACGATGGCCAATTTCAGGTCTTTCCGGAGTTTGGCGTATTTGTTCTTTTCCTACTCGTTCCTTATACGGTTTCTTCGATTATTTCTCGTCATCTCTCGTTTAGCCCTAAGGCAAGATTTCCGTGAAACCGTGATGTTTTCCGTCCACCAGTAAAGGATACGTCTGCTGCTATTATTTTGTTACTTACAAATGTTGCGTTAGTATGTAACTAAGATTTCGAATGAATTCGGTAATTAATTCAGGTATTTGTGAGGGTATTTATGAAGCTTTATACCTGAGGAATAATATTTTTCGATGATTGATAGGTTTCTCATTGAATTTTACTAAGTTTCTACCTTTTTGATTGAATGCGAAACAATATGTGGGTGTTGAACAAAGGTATATTTTTCGGGGTGATATTCTTTCTTTGTATTCAGATGACAGAGTAATAAAGCCCCACTAGTAGGATCGAAATCCATTTTATTTAGCTTTCGAAAGTCGCCTAAAAAGCCCTAACTGTTGATGAAAATGTTTGTTTACTTCCAAATAAATATCAATTGGCAACACTTACGAGTCTCGTATTTTCCGTTATTAAAAATTCTGCAACACCACAAATCACTCTCACGCCCTTTAAATCAATGTTTTACCCTTATTTCCACTAATATTTTCATTTTTCCGGTTATTTATTTTCCCCGAATAAGTGTGGTTATGGGACACTTGTTGATCCTTTTCAGGAAGCGCTGTTGCCGAGGTTTCTTGACCTTTGTTGCTAAGGCGTTGCTACTACGTTGTTATCGCTGGACGAGTGGTCATTTTGATAGTCTTTAGACTAAAAACCGGATAGATGATGATTATTTATTAATTAATTAGTGTTGGAGAGTGGAAGAGAAAATTGGATAACAATTTTGAGTTTTGTTTGCAATCGATGTGGTTTGGGTTGTTCGTTTCATGCTGATTGTCTTGTTTTCCTGGTCAAAACCGGAAATCTGGCACCAGAGGGCATCTCGGACAAAATAGAATTCTGGGAAATTTTTCATATGAGCTCACCTGGTAAATTGCCGAAAAAGGGTCGTTCTCTTTAAATTCGCACGTTGAGCAAGCAACAAGTTGTTGGCAGATTTTACCAGCGGTCCTCTTTGCTGCGTTCCTTGGAACATCCACCTTTTGTGGGATTTTAGAGCCGCTGGGAACTCAAGTGGTAGCTGGCTTAATTGGTTTTGGGTTGAAAACTTGAATTTGGTCGTAAGTCCCCGTATATGTAAGCCAACCACTCAGAATTTTCTGGAGACGAAAGTCTACGCCATTTTGATGAGTTGTCGTGCGAGCAAAGAGCATGTTTTGTTCAACTAGAAGCCCGAATTGTAACCAGGTAAATTTGAACGTTTTTATCAATCTTAATTTACATTTTCGTTATCAATATTTAGATTAGCATATCAGTATTTTTGTAAATATTTGGGATTCAATTTTTTCATTCGTTGCTTCAATGACGGCTGATTCTAGTTTTTTGGCGTCGAGCTACTTGGGGCTCCAGGTCTTTATCTCCGTGCGAGATTTTTTGGTTCTAGCGCTGTTTTCGATCTCAACGTATATGTATTTGTGGTCACTCATAGATTCTTGATCTAGAACCTCTCATTTCACGATTCTGGCGCCAATCGGCCCTTTTGTGAGTGTCAGGTCCACTATGGAACTTGCGGACTCACTCTGGAAGGTAACCGTCTGTCCCTTGTTTTGCAGTATCTAGGTATCAGATCTCTTGCTGTTATGAACTCAAGCAGCAACGTAGCTATGTTATTTGTCGTTGACATATCCCATTCCATCGTACTGGCATTATTACCGTGTTTCTGTTGCTGTTATCTATTGATTCTCCTAGTTTGTCAAGTGCCCGTTTGAAGTCTATCGTATCGGTATTGGGGGAGTAGTAGCAGCTGTAGGCTGTAAATTCCTTGAGTTCTATACATATGTATCCTGTTCCTGTCGCCGCGTTGAGACGTGTAAGCGTGTGCCCCACCTGCCTTATCTGAGTACGCTTCAATGACAGTACTGTTAGCATCTTTGAGAGGTTTGGGGTTTTCAACTATTCTCTTCGAGTATCTTGCTCCAGGTGTGGACCCCGCCTTTGACTGCCGTCTTTATAACGTGCTTCGGTATCCCAAATGCGAGTTCTGATCTTGTGTAGGGTGCAGCTGCGCCCGGTCTGGCTAGTTCGTCAGCCTTTCCATTGCCTTCTTTTCCCAAATGTCTAGGAACACACAGGAGATTTATCCCGTTATTCTTTGACGACAGAGCTTCCAGGTCGTGTAGGCATTCCATCGTTATCTTCGAAGTGAATCGATGTGAATTCAGAGTTTTTCGAGCAGCCTGCTTATGATAACCAGAAGGTTGTTATAGCCCAACCTTGGAATATCCTGTACGCATGCTTGGATTGCACGATTTTTTTTCCTTGTAAACTGTGGCGTTAAGCCCCAGAGGGTTGCTTTAATCTTGGTCTTTTTCCATATACGCCAGCGCCAGCTCTATCCGCCGTTTTGGTGCCGTCTCTATACCAGACCAGGGCCCGTATTCTCGTAACCGGGAAACAGCGTTCTTAAGAGAACGATTGCTCTGTTTTAGTCGCCCATATTGTTATTTCCTGGTATACTGACAAAGACAGAGCAATTATTCTCTTGCTTGAGAACGCTTTTCTTCGATTACGAGAATATGGGCCCTGACTTCTTCTTATTATGTATGAGGCGTTCCTTCCTGTCATATGCTTGGGCCGCACATGATTGAATGGTTTTTCAAAAAAGTTACCACCATTTGATCCGTTCGCATTTCCAATATATTCAGGAATTATGTGCGTAACCTCACTTTGAGAATTTCATACATCTGTCAAAACTGGTATTCCAACAATAAATTGACATGTTTTGATTGTTGATTTGAACCAATCAGATTGTAATTACGCGATAATTTGCACTAGTGCAAATTATCAGATAATTGCATACTAACTGGTGCGAAAACTGGTGTTTTGACAAAAAATTTAAATTTTTGATTTATGAAATTCTCTCATTAAATACAACTCGTGCAATGGAAATATATTTATAATTTTCGACAAATTTGCACTCATGCGTTTTTAACTGAAAAAGGCATTCGGGCAAATTTCCCAAAAATTATCAATAATTTCCATTGCACTAGTTATATTAATATTGAATATATGCTTTTCTATGTTATTTTGTTCGAAAAATTACATTTGGTTATTATTGTGGTTCCATGTCCCATTACTCATTCTTATACTGAGTGTTGTGTAAATTTACCATTATTTTTTGTTTTATTGAAAAATCGGAAGATAACCACAAAATGGCTGGCTTATGTAACAAATGTTCTATAAATTGTATTTTTAAGGAACCCAAGGCCACTTGAAAAGCTGTTGGTCACCCATGCGATTTTTGTAAGAGAGTGATGTGCAGAGGTTGTACTGCGTATTACTTCCACTGAAATACCTACGATATCTATAATATTGCCCACTCACTCGCATTGTTCCATACCTGTGCAAGGATTGTGTACCAGGAACAAGAAAAGCAGTGAGCTTTGACAGCAGAGTCAAGGCATTGGAAGATACTTTGAGTGAAGTTCAACTTGCTAACTCTCAGAAAATAGATAAGTTTGATATCCAGATTAAGGTGATAACTGAAGAAGTCAAGAATTTGAAAACTTAGCCTCTCTAGAAGATATTAAAAAAGACCTTACCATTATACAAAATATTACCTCTATATAGAAAGATAGTGGAAACAATGCATCAGTGCACGGTAATGTAATGCACGAGGTAGACAAAGAAGATCTTGTAACCTGATGGCACTCAATTTGTCTTGAAGCACTGAGGTTAAAGATATGTCTAAGTCAAAGGATATACCTACTTCAGGGCCTCATAGGCTCTACTCTAAATATCGTTAACTTAGCTAGAAATAAAAAGAGTAATACCTACAAATGGGCATCGAGAGCACTTCGTCTAACTTTAGAATCTCCTGAAGTAGTCCATTTAATATTAAGAAACAAGCGGAACCTGGGACAGAAGCTTTAAATTATTTCTTGAGGCTGATTTTACCACAGAACAACAAGCAGAGGTGAATATTTTGAAAAATGAACTTAAAGAGAAACAATGTAATTCTGAATGTGATCTCAAAAGGACAGATCATCAGATACAAGTACTTTTTCTAGAGGAGGTGGGGCACTAATAGCTGTCTATAAAACCATAATCCGCACAGTTTTATCAGCTACTATAAATATTGAACAATTGTTTGTTCTGTTGACTCAGTTGTTAAATTCCAACTTGGTAATAACAATTAATATTTCCCACCACGAAGTGCACCAGAAAAGTATGTGGAGTTGACTGAGAATATTGAGAACCTATCTAAAAAACATCCAGAACCCAAACTATGTATCTTGGAAAATTTTGATCTTCAGTAATGTCAGTGGCATAATGATCGATTGTCTTTAGTCGTTGAGCCTATGGCGGTGGTTCCACCACTATTGCAAGATAGTGAAACTGAGATATTTACAGCAGAGAACACTTTACTTCCGGAAGATATCCCCCGCGTCTTTAGAGGTCGAATATGAATCTAATTATTTTAACAACTCGGAATTGACTCATGGGAATAGCTATTATGGGAATTTTAAGTTAATGAATGTTCAAGACGTGTCTAGTGTCCTTCATGTTTAACTGAGATGATTTATTCAAGAACAAATCTGTTGAGGATATGGTTGATTTTGGATCCAAAGCACAGAATTACAAAATTATTGATACAGTTCTACCATGAACAGATCTGCCATCAAGGAAAAAAAACTATTATAAACAATGTGAGATAAAAATTTTGGATTTTACGAATAAGACAAGCTGTAAAAGGAATCTTCATGAATTGTCAGTACTGTAAAATTTAAAAACCCAAACTACATATACCTGTAATGGGACAGCTACCAATTTGTAGGTTAAAGCCGACAGTAAGATGTTTTATTAAAACAGGACTTGACTTTTTCGGACCGATTTTGGTGACAGTTAAAAGAAGCCACGAAAAAAGATAATATGAAGTAATTTTCACATGTATGGTGACGAGAGCCATACATCTGAAAATTGCCAATGATCTAAGTTCAAACGGTTTTATCCACGTTTTTAGACAATTTATCGCCAGAAGGGGATCCCCAAAAGATGTATATTGCGATAATTGAACAAATTTCGAATCCGCAAGCAAAGAACTTGGTCTAGAAATCCAAAAATTAAATCAGACAGACATTTCCAAGTTTTGTAGTTTACGTCAAATCAAATTCTTACATAATTCACCATTATCGCCACATATGGGAGGCGCATGGGAACGACTAATTCAGAGCGTGCAAAAGATTTTGAGTGAAATTTTGCAGGAGAGATTTCCACAAGAATATGTTTTAAGGACATTGTTTGCAGAAACGGAGAATATTTTGTATTCAAACCCTTTGACTCACGTTCCTATTGACTCAAAAGACTCAGAAGCTTTAACTCCAAACCATTTTTTGATTGGTTCTAATTATGCTGTTTCACCCTGTGCAAAATGTAACGAATCTAATCTCAACTTATTATGTAAATGGAAAGCTGCACAAAAATTATCCGATTTGTTTTGGAAGAGATGGTTGCAAGAATACTTACCTAACCTAGTGAAAAAAACAAAATGGTTTGAAATTTCAAAACCAATCCAAGAAGGTGACGTAGTTATCCTTATCGATGCAAACGGTCCTAGGAATGTTTGGCCAAAAGAAAGAGTTACTCGTTTATACCCGGCCAGAGATGGGAAAATACGAATAGTTGATGTCAAATTAGCTAATGGTACTACTTTGAGAAGACCACTGACCAAGATATGTATCCTAGATGTTGAAGAGACATAGACAGTAATTGTTATTAATCCTGTTCTTGTCAAACAATTACTAAGGGGAAGAAATGTTGGAAATATAATTATTATTACTTTCCATTTACCTGATTTACCTTATTTGTTAGTTCGAAATATAAAAATTTGTCAAGACTGACGTATAAGTTTCCTTTCTCAGAAAGTTTCAGGAAAAACCGAAAATAAACATGATAAAGAATCGACACCTTCTGTAATGCACTATGATAATGTTACTAGTTCTTCTGGAGTTGGGATTTTCAATTTGTTGGCTGAATACTTTTCCAAAACTTTTATTAATAATTACTGTATTTTGCAGGATACTCTGCTTTCTGGGAACATCGATCTGTCGGAATATGACATACCTATCTATGGAAAATTATCCAAATTGGATATTATCAAGGGACAGGTGGATGGTCTTCCAGCATCACTTGTCAAACGCTGTATAGATTTTTGTTCTCTAGACCTCGTTTCCGTATCTTTAACTTCTCTTTAAAGACCAGGACATTCCCACCCTATTGCTAAACAAGCTTTATTACTCCCATATTGAAATCTGGAAATAATTCACAGGTTAATAACTATTGGCCCATCAGTATATTAGGTTGTATCCCTAAAGCATTTGAGAGCCTTGTTCATGATTACTTGTCTGCTGGTTTAAAAGGCTATTTTATCGATCAGCAATTTCCATTCATTTCTCATCGCTCGACCAGAACTCAACAGTTTAACATTTACTGACTATATAATCCAAAGGTCATCCTGTGTATACTGATTTTGCAAAGGCGTTCGATCGGGCTAACCATAGAGTTTTAGTTAATAAGTTGCAGAGTCTGGGAATTCAAGGGGTACTTTTAGAATGGTTTTCATCTTACCTATACGAAAGAACACAAATAGTGCATATTCAGAGATTCCAATCAATGGAAATTGAAGTACCATCGGGTGTATTCCAAGGTTCACACCTCGGCTCTCCTCTTTTCAATTTATATGTGAATGAGTGCATCCTCTCTTGCCTTCTTCCTAATGTTTGCAGATGACTTAAAATTATAAGTACATGAGAATCAAGAATAATACTGATTGCATAAAACTGCAAGCCGACTTAAATCGCCTCAGCAACTGGTATGAAACCAATGGAATGTTAAAAAGTCCCATCTAATGTTCTTTAGTCGTAACAGAAATCCCACAGAACAAGTTTACACTATGAATGGTTGCCCTTTGGAATCTGTATGTCAAATTGAAGATCTAGGTGTAGTCCTTGATTCCACCTTATCTAACATACTCTATATATCAATTGCAGTATCAAAGTCACTTCAAATGCTAGGTTTTATTAATTATCCATGGAAATATTATTCGGTTCACTTGTGAGGCCTGATCTAGATTAGTGACAGTGTTCTTGTGTCTGGTCTCCCCACTATAAAGTCCATATCCAGGCTATTTGAGAGAGTTCAACATAAATTCTTAAGATTTATTTCATTCAAGGAACGCGATGAAGTTGAAGATATCAATTACTCACATATTGAATGTTCTCTTAATATTACTACTTTCCAGATCAGACGGATGCACAAGAATCTTACCATATTCTATAATCTACTGCAGCTTTGGTCCAGACCTATTGGCAAAAATCAATATTCATGTCTCTTCTAAACAAACAAGGCTTATCAGACTTTCCAAATTATAAAACACCATCGTACTAACTATGGATATAATTATTTTTTGTTAATTTCGGCCAGATTTGAGAAAGATTTTTAAAAGAATGGACCTGTAAAATATAATGAATACGATAAACATTTCCTCACTTTTGTAAAAAAATTTGATTACTCCTCACCGTTATCACTCTTTGTATTCGCTTAGCTTCAGTGCTATCTTACAAAATAATACACTTTATAACAAAACGCAACGAGGTATTTACCTTTTGTCCCAAAAAACCCCGTTAAATAACCACACACAAAGTAGTAATTTTAACTCTTCACCGCTTCAAACAAAAGCTTACAAAAATCATCCCCCTCCGCTAATAAACCAAAACAATTCCTCCGCTTCCCATATTTTATTATTAGGAAGATAGAAAAGATAAAATCGCATTGTGGCTGTTTGGAGCCCGTGTTTAATTTTCGCCTCCGCGAACAATGAGACCGAGATGCGGGTTTTTGTTTCTCGAGTTATGCTCATTTTCGGTGTTAATTTCTGTTTTGTTATATTGCGGTCGGGTATTAAACGAATCGTGTTCCCGGAGGCCGATTTTCGTAGATCGGTTTTTCCTTCTCGCGAGCCGGCATTTAAATATGTGTTTAATTTGAATTTGAATAGAAGTGTTTTTTGGATGAAGTTTTGTTAACCCTAGGAAGCTTTATATGTTTCGGATTTAATATGTAAAATCAGCCTAAATTTTGCAAGTTGCAACAAGCAAACAGTAATATCGAGTCAAATATCCTGGGGGCACAGATCGAGTCGGCTTCATTATGACTTAGTGAAACGACATTTTATGTTGCTCTTGCGCCAAGTATATTTTGCCAGCAAGTTACTCGCTAATTTTCTATTTTTCAGAAGCAGTTTTTTGACAAATTGTTTTAAAATTATTCGGCTCAATCACTGGCGCTGAAAAGTGCCTTCGCGGGAAGGAAAATAAGCCAATAGAATGGATCAGATCGGAGGTGTGGATGAGAAGCTGGAGACCATTTCTTAAAGTTCGACACAATAATAAGGGAGCTCTGTAGTCATTTTAATTAGAAAAGTACCTACGTCAGTTGCAAGATAATTTAATCTCAACCTATTAAATCTCGTAGCAATCCAGCATCTAATTCCGTATAAAAATAGTATAAATAAAAAATGACGAAATATCTAAGCTCAACTCAAATTACATAACAATTTTTTTACCAACACAAGCGATAAGCGACCGGATGTCAGAGTTCGATGTCCCCAATTAATAGACTCTTGCGACATTCCGATAAAAAAAAAGACAATAAAAAATTATAAAATTAGGACGCGTTTAACCGGGAATCACTATACTCATGTGATTTAATTGCGTCATAACTGATAAACTACAACACCGGCATTTCCGCCGGATGTTGCATCATATCCTAAGTAAAAACTTTAAAAAAAAACAATTCTTGGGAAACAACAATGTCGTTTATCACTCGATAAACGAGGTCAAATAAGAGGATTGGTTCGAGAAATGCTCAATGACCGCCCACGTAACAGTATTTTGGTGGGAAATGAGTAATATTTAAGCAGGTTACAATTAGAAAAAAGGGGAGATAACATCCAGCAGTTGATTTGAAGGTAAGATTTTAAGAATCAAGAAAATTGGCAGTGAGTGAGTCTCCACCAAAAAGTTTTTTTTTATCTTTGTTTTGCCTCGGGCAAAAAGCTAAAGAGTTTGCGATTGACTATTGTCCAGTAAGAGTCATAAAGTAGTATCAGGTTTTTCTTTGTTTGTGCGTGCTAATAGGTGAATTAACTCATAGTGATATATGTGTACCTGTAATACCAAACACAATAAATGGAGAGGGATATTTCCAAGTGATTCTTGATGATTACTCGCATTTTGTTATTGTGAAGTTACGTTCTCTGGAAGTTACTTAAGAATAAATATGAAGCAGAAATAAATTTGAGAGATTATGTACTCGAGTTAGAGACACAGCACAATGTAAGTGTTTAGTGTTGTGTGGTCGGAGTCGTCTCTGTTCAGAATCGTGCAACCATCTCAAAAAAAAAAGAAGAGCATGACATTTGACCAACAACAACAAAAAAGAGACTGTTTTTTGATACACATGTTTCTACTTTTCTAAGTTTCTTATGATATACCTACATTATTCAATAAAATAATTAGTTGTAACGTGAAATTCTAATAATTTTAACAGTTCAACACAACATATTCACCCTTCTACACCGCATATCAGCACAACATCGATTTTCTAGAAGAAAACATCACATAACCACAATTGGGACCGACGCCTTACATTTCAGTACAAGTGAAGGCAACCGCCGGCTTGGACCTTGGAAAAGGTCTTAAGCTCTGGCAAAACGCTCTTTTTGAGGCTGAACAACTTCTATGAAGGCTGACGATTACCAGGTTAGTGTGTTCCTTTCATTATCCCTACCATTATATTCTTTCCCATTGCAAGCCTTTATTTGGTAATTTTTTTATTATAATATGTTGTAGGGTATTCGACCTAACTAATGGCGATTTCGCCCCCAGATTTTCATCTGCTGTTTGGTAGGCGAATGGTTAACCAATTGGTACATGAGTGACGTAGCTCAACAATCTCATCCGAATTCAGTGGGTAGGGCGTTTGGTATATTTTGACTTTGACATGTTTATTTAGACATGATACAGAAAGAGACAGAAAGCTATCTAACCTCCACTACCTAGTCATACCGCGGTATAGCATTTGACAGACCAGAATGCCTACTAAAGTTATCGTGACAGTATCTCTCCCATCCGAAATTGATTGCTACCTATTTCACAGGCCAATCTGGGGTACCAACCTGAGGCGAAATCGTCTTCAGACACGTTTTTGATGGTAACTTATATTGGTTTCACATTTTGTTGATTCAATTTGTCATCTATGGTGCGTGAATCTCACAAGGGCGCAAGTGCATTACTTGATGGCATTCAAAAATACATTGGTGCCTAGAAAGCATTTGAAAGTTTTAAAACTGCCAACACTTGGATGTCTCAAGTTTTCACATTGTAACATCAAAATTTGATAACGTCACTAGGCGGGCTTGGGAATTTGAAGTTATTTCAGACAAACTACCCACCTATACAGAACTTATTAACTTTTTGAAAGACAAATGTCGTATTATGGAGTCTGTTGAATCCAACATTTCAAAAGGCCCCAAACTGGTGAAAAATCCACTTCCATTTCAAAACAAGGGCACTACTCGATCCTTTGTGACGAACGAGAGTAGAAAGTGTTCCTTCTTTAAAAAGGATCATATAATTAACTCTTGCCCTTAGTTTCTTCAACTTTCTGCTGTTGACAAACTGAATGTTGCCGAGCAAAACAGACTATGTGTAAGTTGTCAGAAAATGAAGAAGGATCCATCACAGAATCACACCCTTTTACATTTTAATAACACTACCAATACAATCATCGATGCTGACTCTGTTGATTCGTTTAACGTCGACCATGATAATAATGAAGATACAATACAAAGTCCACCCACAACTTTCTTGTCCATACAAACAACTGTATATATCCCTTGTAGTCTAGTTGTCAGTAAGCACTCCACCACAAACATTATCTTACTTTCCACATCTTTAATTAAAGTCTTTGAAGCTACAGACATCTTAAGGATGAGCCTAAGGTTTCTCACGTAGTAGATAGTCATTTTTACGTTAACGACTTACTCACTGGTGGCCAAACTCACGAAGAAGTCGAACAGATAAAGGAAGCTATTCATGAACTTTTTACACAGTAACTGACATTTGTTACTTTAAGACAAGATAACCTAGGGTCGTGGAATTCAAAAAATTGAGATAACGTGAAGTCCCTTTATGTGCATATGAAACCACTCAAAATCCAACAAACAATAATTTTATTTTGTTTACAATGTTCTGTAATATAGAATAAACAGTAAATGTTACTTTCTGTAAAATTTTAGTGTTGACAGGTTGGTTTTTCCGGTGAATCTGATACCATGTACCTTTCCAATCCGGAGCTCTTCAATGAGTGTTGGGGTTTCACTTTCGTGTACTGGAGCTCTTTGTGTTGTTTCCTGTATCCAGGAAGAGGATAGATTGCTGGGGTGACGTCACTCCAGCTGATCCAGACTCCAAACAGTGATCTTTATGTCGAGTAGGTACCCAGAAAAGAATAAGGCAGTATCAGGTTCACCAATATTTGGAATATTAAATCCCTGAATTCTGTCAAAAGTGAGTGTGTTGCAAGGGAAATTGAAATTGAAATTTAATATAAAACGATTGTTATACAGACACTCCCTTCCAACAGAATCAGGTATGAACAGCTATTGCAAGTTGAAAAAAAAAATACAATTAAATAATTAAGAATAATGGAAAGATAATAATAAAATTAAAATAATAACAAGATTAAGAGGTGAATTCTTGGCACATCTGTAAGTGCGCGTTCATATTGACACCGCTCGAGCGGTGAGCGTTGCGCGATGCCGCTGTAGTGATGCCCAAAAATAATTTTAACATTATATTTCAAATGAACACGGTCACACTGAAGCGGCGCGTCCCGCGGTGTTAACATGTTCACTCGAAATATAATGTTAAAATTATTTTTGGGCATCAC
This sequence comes from Ceutorhynchus assimilis, assembly GCA_917834065.1. Lineage (NCBI taxonomy): Eukaryota > Metazoa > Arthropoda > Insecta > Coleoptera > Curculionidae > Ceutorhynchus > Ceutorhynchus assimilis. The sequence goes on along the minus strand of OU892289.1, from coordinate 5,817,737 downwards.
AGCGGCATCGCGCAACGCTCACCGCTCGAGCGGTGCCAATGTGAACGCGCACTAAACAAATCTATAAATTTCCATAAGCCTATAGCTGTCTATAGACAATTTGCAATTCTGCACTTCCTGTAGATTACAGAATATCTTATAGGATCGTACATATTTCCGATCTGGTATTTGGCAATCGATGCGTTTTGCAGTGTCTATATTAGGCTTATGGAAATGTATAGATTTGCTTACAGATGTGCACAGAATTGACCCGTAAATTAAAATGCTCGTTATGATTGAGCAAAAATGCTGCTTTCCTGACAGCAGGTCTGGCAGGCAAAAATATGAACAAAATAAGGTAGGTAAAACAATAAGACATTAAATCTTTGGATTCTCCCCCAAATAGACAAATGAGATGTTCTAATTAAAACTTTTTACTGAATTTTTGACCTGTCTGGATTTCTATTCAAAAATTACATTCTTTAATCGAAATAATAATTGAGGGAGTCAAACAGAAAATGGCTATTCAGACCTCTGCCTGGATTCAATAAAGAGTTGATAGGGATGGACACAAAAATTTGGTTTTCACCGACTCTATTTAGAGCAAATGGTCCAATATTCCCACACTAACAATTGATTCTGAAAACCAGAGTAGCAGTACCTGTTTAAAATCCAAAAATCTGAATTGACTTACCTCAGATAAACGTGACATTACCAATCGACACTCACACAAAATGGAATCCAACAATTAGATGAAAAAAATTAAAATATAATATTTATATTTCTAGAATAGATAAGATAAGATTTATCAGGTAAAAACTTAATAATGATATGATAATATGCATTGATAGCAAAATATATTGAAAAATCTATAAGGGAGAATCCAAAAATTAAGAGCAAAAATTATTCAAAGTAAAGAGGACTTGCCTGCCAGATTTCTGTTTTGGAAAAAGATCGTTTTAGAAACCAAAGCCCACAGGAAAACGATTCTGTGTTTTTTATGGCAATACTGGTAAATGAATAAAAGATATTTGCATTTTACGCAGATGATGGATAGATGGCATCACTTATATTATTTTGAACTTTGTGGATATTTTAGATTATTTTGCTGATTCTGAAATGGAAAAAATACGACTTTATAATGAAAATAAGAAGAAATGGAAAATGTTACGTAAATGGTAAATTTATCGTAACAAACTACTTATGAGATATGGTTTTCCCTTGAGAAAAGGGGCTTCCAATGATGCGTCACTCACCTCTGATCTGCCCAAAAGTTGTATCTTGTTTGATACAGGCAGTCCTTGTAAAACTTTGGGGCTATTGTGGAATCATAGTTCTAATACATTGGAGTATGACATAGGCATAGGTACTGGTGAACGCAACGAACGAGTTACAAAGCGCACAATCCTCTCTTTAATTGCGCAGATTTTTGACCCGCTTGGTCTTCTTTCTCCTGTAACAATCATCCTACAGCAATTGTGGTAACTCATGGGATTAATCCATACCTATGGACCTATTCACAACTTGGTCTACTTATAGTAGAATTCAGCTGGTAAAGCTGAACAAACTTCGAATACCTTGACTCACTCTTTGTGGTAACCCTATTGAAATGCAAGTACACGGCTTCTAAGACGCCGCTGAACCAGGATATGGAGCATATGTATTTATATGCGTTCTACTGATTCTGTTGGCAACAGCTAATTTGAACTTCTTTGTGCCAAAACTCGGGTCGCGCCACTTAAATTGGTTACTATCCCGAGGCTCGAGCCAAATACTATTGGTGTGACTCTACCATAGTATTGACTTGGATTAGCTCATCTCCTTATCTTCTAAAAACATTTGTTCCAAATAGAATTTCTCAGATTCAATCTTTCACCACCTTCAGGGATGTGGTTCCATGGCCCACTTTGGTTATGTCATGCCGATGATTAGAGGCCAAATTACGTTTCAAATCTTTCAAGGGAAGATAGTTCTGAGTTGCGAAACGTTTCTTCAGTTCATATAGCTTTGGAACAACGAGAATCTAATGATTCGGGTATACAATGGAGTTTTATACCGCCTCGCGCCCCTCACTTTGGGTGCCTTTGGGAATCCAACGTGAAGTCAGTGAAGTACCATCTAAAGCGTATTGTTGGTAACTCATGTTTGACATTTGAAGATTGTATTACTGTTTCAATCCAAATAGAGGCTTGTCTGAATTCCAGACTTATGTCCCCTCTCTGACAACTCCAACCCCTTACCAGAGTTCCATAACCAAGTGGCAGAAAATAGACTGTAAAGTTACGAGAATAGGCAGCAGATGGTCCAACATTTCTGGTCCAAAGAATACATAAACGAACTTCAAATTCACACAAAATGGAAACAGCATCATCGACAATTGTTGAAACTTGGCATACTTGTCGTCGGTAAAGAAGATGGAGTTCCACCTTTGAAGTGGCGAATTGGCAGAGTGACTCAAGTTTTTCCGGGAGAAGATGGTGTGATCCGCACAGTATCTATCAAGACAGCTACAGGAATGCTCAAGCGTCCTGTGACAAAATTAGCCATCATACCCAATGTTCCAATGATAACTGTTCTGATGTGTTTACAAAGTCGTTAAGAAAAGTATTTTTTTTTTTGTAGTTTATAGTAAGAGCTTATTGAGTCAGTGATGTGTTTTCACTTCTTATATTGTTTTGTAGCAATTTAAATGTATTTGTTCTCATATTTTATACATTTAAATTCAAGTGGCATGTTGCATATAAGCTCACTTGTATAATTATTTGTCCGACCAAAAATGTCGCAATTTTCTTGATTATTGAAAACGTATTAGCAAGAATTCTTATCAAAACGATGCTTGATACTGTCTCATCATATTCAAAAATCCGCCACGATCTGTTTAAAGCAATTCCGCTAGACAATCAAAACCGGGGAGCCCATCAAGAGACGCGCTCCGATTGAAGTCAAAACAAATAAGTTTTCGTAAAGACCCCCTTCAGAGGGATGTATTATGCATTTCGAGTTCTTGCTATTACTCCCGTTCCACAAAAGAATTTAAATTTCGATTGGAATTGTGTGCCAGCCGTCTTAAATTGCAATCTTTTTGACAAAAAAAAAAAGGAAAATAATAATAATAAAAGTAATCCCCTGGACAGACAAGCACAATCATCCGTTATAAAGTCGACGGGAGACAAAGTGCGCGATTTTATTCTGGTCAGCTCTTTGCACTTTCGCAAGTCCCATTGTAATTTGGGGATCACAACGCCTTTGGGACAACAAGAGAGACTTCGGACTACGAAAGGGGGGATCTTATGGATGGGGAAAAGAGGGAAGAAGGTTAGATTGGACTTGTATCGGGAGTTAGAGAATCTAACGATGTAAGATTATAAAATATCAAACAACAACTACTAAGTATTATTGCAAAATATGTACAAATTCATAAACAAAAACCGGAAGAGTGTATATATGCGAGGGGGAGAGAAAAGCAAGTGTCGCTTTAACTACGCATACTTTTTGTCATGTTTTATTCCAGTCACACATAATTCTCCAATTGTAATTCTGGCATTATTACACCTCGGAGAAAACTATGGGAATTGCAATAAAATGAAAGGGAGCGCTACGAGGCAACCATTTTTATTTGAAAACTTTGGTTCAAAATTAACCAGATTTTTGGTGTCAACCTAAATAATAGCAGAAAGCTTGTCGCATACTATATAATGTCAAATTTCCAATATTATCTCTTCCAAAACTAATCTATTTACAATAATACATGTCGAAGGGCAAAGTCGGTTAAGTTGCGCGGAGTCTCTCCCGCGATCCTGCGAATACACCAAACACAATCTGACAGGGATGGCGACGTAAATTCTCCCCGGGGAGATCCTCGAGTAGGGTGGTTCGCTCTCTTCTCAGTGCTCTCTATCGCGCCACTTGTTAAACGGATAACATACACACACAGTGGCGGATTTTTTTTTTATCACTTAATGATGAAGGATTTTCGAGAACAAATATTAGACATTTATAGAAACACTAATCTGAAAATGATACAAGTTCAGAATAAATTTGTCCGTTCACTGATGAAGTTAAGCTGATTTCTGTAAGAAGACTAATAGTAAATTATCTATTAGAAACAAACATTATATCTTTGATTGTTGAGAACACCTGCTGTGTGTGGATCAACTCCATGCTATGAGAAAAAATATCAGAAACCACTATTGCAGAGAAGATACGGGCAACCCGAGTGTACAGGGGATGCCCACAGGGTGAGGTATTATTCCCACCCCTGTGGAATCTAATAGCGGACGGCCTGCTTAAGGTGCTCACAGACTGAGGACACTGTACCCTCCGATACGTTGACGACATAATTATCATCTCACGGGGCAAATATACAGTATACAGTTAGGGAGCGAATGCAAGACGCTCTAGACCAAACAACAATGTGGAGTAAACAGAGAAAGGTTAAATATCGGTCCCAACAAATCCACCATCGTGGTATTTACCCGACGGCGCAAAATAGGTACAAAACCTGGGACAACTTAGACCGAAGAGGAGAAATATATAGATTTCGAACAAAGTCAAGTACCTGGGGGTAACAGTGGACTCAAAACTTACCTGGAATCAGCATCTGGAAAACTCCAACAAAGAAATGTTGCTTTTTCTTGATCTTTCCATCCGTTGGTATTTGCAGCAGCTTCAAATTATCGGATATACATGATCCAGGACGTAGAACCGTCAAAATTTGGTGGTTTTATTGTAACATTTTCAAAATCTTGGCTGGTATGCTACTTTGTTTTGCCATACTGGATATGATTCTATATGGGACTGAAAGGAATAAATGAATAAACGACTTTTTTTTTTCTGTGCCCAGATTTTGTTACCTTGAGTACTGCCTTCTACTGAAAGTTTTTAGCTCAGGTTTGCAAGTTTGGTTAATTGATCTAGGAAGGTTAGATTCAGTACGGCAGGGCCCGCTGTTATTGATTAGAATCTTAGGAAAAGGAAGTAGTACCATCATCATCTCTGTTTGCAAATCCAATCAAATAATCTGAGGTTATGATAATAATTGTTGTTTACTTTCTTGATTCTTCATTTCCATCATGTCATTGAACAGCTGTTTTGTCTAGGCGTTTCTTAGACCTGTTCTACTTTTTGATATATGTTCTATAGGCATTTTTCAACATTCACCAGTAATTTTTATACAACCCACTTTTCGGTTTGTATTTTTGGGATTAAACTGAACACGCTCTTTTCTATAATTTTTCATCAATGTAAAAATTAGAAGTTTGACAAATGGAAACCTTCTTCGAAAATCCAGAAGGAAGGATCTGCCCTTTTGATCTTGAGACTTGATACCGAAAGGTTGGTCTCGGCCCTAATAATTTTGAGCGAGACTTTTTGGAATTTTGTGCCGGGGAACTCGAGTTTCAGACTAATTTTTTGTTGATAATTGTCTAGAGTTGTCCCTTGGTCATTTTTGGATTTTGTTTCGGTAAGTTTTGAGATTTTCTTCAGGATTATTAACCTACAACACGTGTTTCGTTTCTTCAATAGGACTGTTCCGAGCAGCTTTTGAAAGTTTAAGACTTCACCTTTGGTCTAGAGCATCCCTCAATTTCAGGTAAGATTATTTCTAATTTTTGGGGCTCGATCTGTTTTTTTTTATACGAACATCGTTATAGGGTCCTAGTGCCAGGTTATACTTAGAAGACTCTAGGCTATATCTGGACAGCTCCTAGGCTGTAATTACAGAGATTCTAGACTACACCATTTCCAATTCCAAGCGGCAGTAAATGACATTTTAATAACCTAAATTGTAAACAAACACCAGCCTTCCTATTGGTTGAAACGCCCTACCTGGACCAGTGCCCATGCAGGAAGGACATTTGATAGGTTGTAATGAAAATGACCAGTTTGTCATTTATTGCCGCTTGGATTTGGAAATGGTATAGATCTAGATTGCTCTTAGTTGGGCTTTGGTAGCCTTCCTTCAGCAACCCTCTTGGTACCACTCTGCTAGAACCACATTGAGTTCTACGTTAAATAGATACAACGTGGATAGGACTCATGACTCACTTACCATACCATTGTCTATCTACAGTGAGACCAAACATGTAGATAACCCCACTTTTGGAACTTCTGGATTTACACATACATTTGAAGATAATAAACCCTTGTATCACATGTAAGTTACACCTTTTACTATTTAGGCAAATCCTATGTAAATCACTTGATACTGAATTAGGTTCAGTAAGTGCCCCTTAAATAAAATTCTAGAATTTTACCCTGAGGTTGCCCTAACAATAACTTTCACCTTTCTGTGTTTAATTTGCCTGTTGCTAAAGTGTAACCCATACTGTATTTTCCTCAACACTCACAAGTGTAAATACCAAAAAGTTTTTAGTCATGTTTACATTAAATCCATATTTATATATGCGTTATTTACATTCATTTTTTTATAATCAAATATTTATAAATTGGTACAAGCCATAATGTATACACATTTTTAACAACGTCCTGGCTATCCCTATAATATATTATTTTTATTATTTTTTAATAAAGGAAGCCAGATACATTATTGTACCTAATTAGTTGTTTTATTGATAAGCTCTCCAATTGCACAGGTTTTGTTATGACATCATTGAGTAATCTTCCTAGTTAAGTCACAATTAACTTGGTGGCGCCCAAAGATAAGATGTATACAAGGAATTCATAGACCCATGGCCTCCGAACTGATGCTGACTAGCCGTATGCAGTATAATTAGGCAATTGCCAAAATAAGTACGTTATATTATCTTCATACTATATAGAGAATGTCCCAATACTAACTGGATTGATGGACTGTATTTATAATTTATTCACCTTTTCTTCAAGTGCCTGAACTTGGTCCTCAGCTTCTTGTCCTAATTGCTGAACATCGTTTTTAACTTCTTGAACAATGTCTTTAACTTCTTGAATATCGTCTTTAACTTCTTGAACATCTTCTTTAACGTCGACTTCAACTTCGTTAATTTTTTGGTCCAGGTTAACGACAGATCCTTGTATAATTTGTAATATATTGAGGTTGTAGCAGTTCTGAGGCCCTTTTTCTGCATGGTTGGTCGATGAACTTCCTACCATAATTCTGCTTATGAGTTGTCCAGTAGTGTCGATGTCCTTTACGAACCCAGTCTTTGATGTAGCTTCTTGTCATACTTTTTGGTATCCTTGAAGCCGGCTCTGGCTTGATAAGTTTTGTCTCTGATCTTGTCTTTGCGAGTTCGTCAGCATTTGCATTGCTTTCGATTTTTCGATTCTTCTATGTCATGGCACCCAGATAAGTTTCACTTCATTGTGGTCCGCCAGGGCGGAGTTGTTCCTGGCATTTCATTTCCATACTAGTCTAGAAGACACTGTCTGGCTCGAAAAACCCTTCAGTGCCGCTTGACTGTCGGACATTATAAATTATAAGGATCTGCCTGTTGGCTAAGGCTCTCCTGATATTCTCTGCTGCCTACTGAAGTATAGCATAGACCTCTACCTCTGAAATACATAGGCATGCTTCCCTAGTGCATAGTGATTGCTTCAGCTGGTCGAGTATACCCCTGCCCCGGAACCTGACACAGTCTTTGATCCGTTCGTATATCAGGTCCGGTCCTGCTTTTTGGTGCCCTGTTCTCATTCAGTTCCAAGGTTCCTAAAGTTAATGGTTTGTCTGCTAATGGTTAACTTGACGCATTTGGGGTGTCTTATAGAGATTTGCATCATTTTGATGCACCCCAGATGACGTCATAAAGTTATCAGGCAATCTATCTCTCTCTAAAAACCTTGATTCAGTTCTGCTAGAACGGTCTGTTGAAGCAGTGTCGCCTTGGCATGTCGTCCGTCTTCATATTGAAAACATCTCCCCTCACAACTTCTGCGATTGACATGTGTCCCGTCTTTTTCCCGGCGGTTGTCGAATGCAGTCTGTACGCTTCCATCCTTGCCTACCTTTGTATCACAATGTACAGAGTTCTATAAGGATCTCTATGGCTGCTGTTTGTGTGGGGACCGCATCGCTCCCGTTATTCCTGAATAGGCCAATTTTTGTACTTTGCTAAGTTGGCGCATCCATGTTGTGTCTTTTGGGCACCACACCAAGAAGGCGTATGTTAAGATAGGTTTGACCATCATGCAGTATGTTCAATCTCCCCATAATTTTCCATACATACAAAATATAACAGGCGTCTAGCTATTATGAGCAATGCTACCGCATTTTTGTTGAATCTACCAACAGAATTACCAGCATCTAAGTCAGATATTAGAATTGAGCTTCGGTGACCCTTACAGACAAGAGGTATTTAGAACTCAAATTAAATCAAGAATTCAAAAACCCGGCCAAAGTTTCCAAGAATTTGAAGCGGAAGTTGAAAGGCTAGTGAGTTTGGCATTTCCTGCAGCTGGGGAAGACATGCAGGAATGTGGGTCAGTATCTACGTTTATTGATGAGATGAGAGATTCCAAGATCCAGGAAAACCTGAGAATGTCCAAGTTCAGGAAAAGTAGCGGAGCCCTTGTTCGGGTATTGGAACTGGAAGCAAGAATCAGAATACGAGCAGTCTCCATTCAAGACCTAAAGGATAAACAAACAACAAACGTCAAAAGAAGATCGCAGCTTCAAGAATCTTAAGAGTAAGTTCATAGTGAAAATGGAGAAACTAGTACTAGAAATTAGACAAATGGGGAACGACTGCAAACGAACACCGACATCCAGAAACCGAGCAAGATGTTACCGGTGTCAAAATCTTGGACACATGCAATGGGATTGTAGACTAAGGATGTCATGTCCATTTGGGGATTGTTCCCAATGCTTTTGAAGGTTTAGAGACGCCAGCCCTAAACATCGATCTGGAAATCTGTATGGAAAGATGTTGCCGGACCATTTCCTGAGTCAGAGCGTGATAACAAATACACCTTGGTTATCATGAATTACTTCAGTAGATGGCCAGAAGTTTCCGCTATTCCCAATCAAGAAGCCATAACTATTGCGCAGGTGCTAGTGGACGAAGTTTTTAGTCGTCATGGTGTGTCGCTAGAGTTACATTCTGATCAGGGACAAAATTTTGAATCTGCCATCTTTGAGAAAATTTGTGAGATCATGGGAGTTCGTAAGGTAAGCCAAGGACAACACCTTTACATCCACAATCTGATGGCATGGTAGAACGATTTAATAAGACCATAGAGGAACACCTGACAAAAGTAGTCGCAAAGAACCAGCGAGATTGGAACAACTACTTGCCTTTATTTTTAATTGCTTACAGAGCAGCTGTTCACGAATCAACAGGTGAAGGTCCAGCTAGAATCGTTTTTGGAAGAGAACTCAGGTTACCTTGCGATCTTGTAGCATTTTTAGATTTTTGCTCTAAAAACACTACAGTTTTGGATTATTGTTTCTGTGATGTTAGTTTGGAATTTTGATCACTCGGACATTTTTCGTCAAGGGATTTATTAATACATATACTTAGTACATTTTTGGATTTTATCCTTCCTTAATAAGTCATTTACATTATGTTTAATTCTCTACAAAATATCTATCATAGCACAAGTCCTATTTTACAACATTTAGCTGGAGGCTTCGACTCCCCAAGTCCTTTGTCATTCATAATTTCGAACATTGTATTTTGTAGTATGTACCTTCCTTCTAGTTCTTTTTGTAGGTGGATTGACGGCCGCTTTCTATCTGTAGACAAGAGCTAGAATACAAAAGGAATGACCTTTGTGTCATTGGGCTATGTTCATATTCAATCAAATGATTCTCGAAATGATTCTAGCTTACCTTTCGCTTATGCTATAGTGTTCCTTAATGTTATTTGCCTGATTTTTCCGAGTGTGATAATTCTGTGTTTGTTTTTCTAATTTCAGGTTGTTTGTTTACCTTTCTGTTTTTTGAATTAGTTAGGTTGGACGTCAACATTTATTCTTCTTTTTTGAACTACTTAGGCATAGGTGCTTTCGTGAGGTAGTCCCTTCGCTCTAGCTCCGTTCCAAGGTGGTTCGGTACAGCTCGAGTATTTTTATCGTTCCCTCGTGAACACACCTGTGGTGTCATATGTCAAGTCAATACCTCCCTTATGGAATTTCCTTTTTTACTTTTTCCGGTATCAAGAAATCTTCCTCGTGGCGTGGGCCTTCTTCCAACTTCTTTCTTTTTCGTGCTGGCACTGGGACAAGAAGTCACGAACAGAATTTTCTGTGCCTTTGAGTCTCATTCAAATAATATTTGAAATTTGGTACGAGCTCACAATAGGCCTGAATTTCTTTCGCTTGTGTGGTAAGTTGAATTCTTCTTAAAATGTTCTTGTCCAAAATACACGTGTCCCTTTTATTTTCAAGGTACGAAATCAGTTGGTTCCGTCTGGGAAGACTCCCCTATCAGTATTTTGTGTTCAGCAACCCTCGTAGAGGTAAGGTTTAATTATATTTCTGTGCACTTATTTACACAACTGTGGTTGTAGGGTTTTTGGGTCTAGTCCGAAGCCCACGTTTTTGGGTCTAGTCCGAAGCCCACGTTTTTGGGTCTAGTCCGAAGCCCACGTTTTTGGGTCTAGTCCGAAGCCCACGTTTTTGGGTCTAGTCCGAAGCCCACGTTTTTGGGTCCAGTCCTAAGACCACGTTTTGGTTCAAACATAAGTTCAGGCTCCGGGATCAGTTCAGGTGCAGGCCTAAGTCCGGAACCTAGATCAAATTCTGCGACCTAGTTCAGTCCGTGTGCACCCAATTTGTATTTGGTTGGTGTCCAATTCTTGAGGCTGAGCTTTCCCCTACAAGACATTGGCGATAGCTCACTCTATTGGAGGAAACCTAGCCCTGGAGTGTGCCCCAATTTTTATTGATTTAAAGAAGAAGACAATTATGGTTCAGAAATTAAATAACAAGTATCAAGAGTAAGTTACACATGTACTATTGTCTTAGCAAATTATCTGGTAAATCAACAAACATTTAGTGAATTTTATATTATTAAATCCTTTGCGGCAGAACAAAGTTCCGGAATTTTCCCCCTGCAGGCGCCCGTCACAATTTAATAAATCATAGACTGTCATTCGACAGTAAATATTAATTTGCTAGCGATTACCCGTGTACCTACTTACCCTCTTACCATTTCATATAATTAATTGACCGTAACCTTGATGTTTTTTTATGAACTATTAAATTCTTTGTTAATGTTGAATACTATATAGAATTTCCAGACTTTAACGTTTGCTCCTCAAGCATCCAATATCAATATATATTCAAAATGTATTGACAAGTATTAAAAATTCAATAGATAAATTAAACTTGAAACATTATAAGTTTGTTTTATTGAGGGAACTTTTTAACTGCTCCATTTCAGCTTATAGAACTTTGATAACTTTCCTAGTTGAGACTCAGTTAACTAGGTGGCGCCCAGGATAAGGGTGTACCAAGACTCATGAACCCATAGCTCTCCGAATTAATTACTAGCTGCCGTATGCCTGTTAGCCAAGTTCTGGATTTTATCCAAATTTACGCTACAATCTGATATTTGGAATACCTGAACAAGAACGAAATCCGAGATTATGCCGACTAAGTAAGGGCACGACTGCTGGGGATCCATGATTTTGATCGGGAGCATATTCAGCTGGCCAGTGACTGAATAAAGACCAAATCCGACTGAAAGCCAATTCAGCCGGATTCCAAGAAGGTGATTTGTTATGGCTGTATTATCCAACAAGAAAGAAGGGAGTGTCGCTGAAATTGTATTCAGCGTGATTATTCTGTAGAATAATCAAGAGAATCAATGATTTGATTTATCGAGTTCAGCGCAACACCAGGAGTAAGATGAAAGTTGTACATCTGGACATATTGACGAAATATCATAGGCGCGAAGTTGATCGGGACGATCAACCTTAAGAGGTGTCGCGAAAATCTGGCGGAAGCGCCAGGGTGTACAGAATTTGACAGCTGACTCTAGATTTTTGCGGAGCTGTTCGAAAAGGAGAGTTATCGCGTTTTTTCCGGATTCTACACGAATAGATTGCGGATATATGATATATATTATTATTGTGTTCATTATGTTCTTCTCCACCATAAACAATTAAGTTCATATATTTAAAGTAACCTACACAAAACAAATAATAAAAACACCCAGGGTAACAGGCAGGTTTTTCATCCTAACGCTGTAATTACTGCTTTTTGCAAGCATAAACAACAGGAGATCGCACCCCCTAAGAATATACCATCGAATGATTCTGAATGGCAAGTACAGGAATCTAAGCGCAGAAGGAACCGCAATGTGATGATGCAATGTAAAACGCACATTTCCAAGTCTCATGAACTCTACAGCTCAATGTAAGTGACCATAAAGCAGGAGCACTTCAAGCAAGCCTGGAGTCGTGAGGAAGGATGACCAAAAGGTGCATTGGTGTCTCGGTTTTTTTGTGAAGCAAAAGATACTCGTTCAACACAAAATATCAAAGCTCAATGAACAAGAGCAAATGTGCATGGGGTAACATAAAGAATGAAGTCAACCTGGAAAAAGGTGCTCCATCTCCCCCAAATCTTTATGAGGAACAATGTTAGGGAGTACATAATATGCAGAGGGATGCTGATGCATTCTATGTTATTTTCTTGACACTGCTCGTGCGAAGGCCAGTAATCTGGGGGCGGGTCTTAGGACAAATTATAACTTTGCAGGTAACTGCACTATGTTTCTTTTCCCTACTAGTTGTACTGAAGTAGAACAGATAATTGTGAGTGTTTCCAAGAAGAACGCAAACGGATGGAATGGGATTCCGTGTTCCTTGTTGGCTCACGCTGCCGGGGAGACTGCACCTGTGATCTCTTTTTTATTAAATCAGTTTTTATCTGGAGGTATGATCTGAAGGAATCTGTTGTGAAGCCTATCCACGCAAAAAAATTGAGAATTACAGATCAATTTCTATATCCTCCCAGGTTTTTCTAATATCTATGAGCGGTCGTTTTTCTCCAGACTTTTGAGGTTCCTGAACAAAAATGGAATTATAAATGGTGCTCATTTAGGATTTAGAGGTGGGCTCTCCATACAGGATGCAAGTCTCAGTGCTGTCAATCGTATTATTGCATGTCTGGATGCTGGGTGGCACGCCTCTGGATTTTTTTTACTATTCACATGCCTTCGATATGGTTAACCGCAAAGTTTTTATGGTAAAGCTTTATGCATATAGAGTTAGGGAACAGCCATGGAGGAGAGGGTTTCGTCTTATTTAGAGCATCGCTCACAGAGAGTTGTCTTGGATATTCATGGACATTCTTATGCTTCTGATCTCAGGGCCTGTGACATGGGCCTGCATAAGGGAGCATCCTAGGCCCACTCCTATTTAATATCTTCGTAAATGTAATTTTTTGAATAAGGGATAGCATGTCAACATTGTAGGTATACTCATGATATGTGTGCTTGTGTTGAACAGTGGAAAGGTTCAGTGCCGATAGTGGCCTTCCTTTAAATACATCAAAGATCGAGATGCTGTCTTTCTCTAAGGATATTAGCTTGTATGTCAAGGCGAGAAATGGTTAAATAGCACAGAGCAACCATACCAAATTTGTTGGTGTGTCTATTGACTCAATTGTCGCTTAACTTGGGGAGCTCACATTGACGTAGTCCTGGAAAATCTTGCTACCAGGATGGGGATTCTAATTGCTCGAAGTCGAAGGATACGACTCGGAAATAACGTTGATGTTGCCTATACGTGACACTCGATTCGTGTCGACTAGTGAAATTGTAATTTGTAATCAGGTAGATGTATGATATGGCAATCGAGAACTAAAGTTGTTTTGTTTTCTTAATATCACGCATACATTGGCTCCTTTCCTATTGGGTAGTTATCTAGGGTTGTGCAATGCACGTCCCTGAGTATTGGTACAATTGCTTTTTAATGGTAGGTACATACATATACTCCTATCGTGAGTTATTCAGGGAATTGAAGGTTTCAACCATAATCTCAATATATGTTTTACAGACTACCATAGATGTTTATAGGAATAGGAGTTTGTTTATGACATCGCGTGAAGTTGATGGTGACTGTTCTCTGTTCTCAGACTGGCGGCGAGCCACAGCTTGCAGCAAGTTTGTTATGCCTATCAAAATATGCAGTCGTCTGATGCCTGAACGCTTGAGAATTCTGATCAATTTGAATAAATTTAGGAGTGTTTTGAAGGGTATTTTGTTGGTGAAAACCTCGTAACTACTCTCATTAAGAATTTTTTAGCACAGATTCAAGCTAATGCTATTGCTGCTGCTGTGTGTATAAATTTAAGGCGTATGTGTGTTTGGAAGTTTTATTGTGATTTGTGTGGGTGGGTGTGTGACGAAACAAACATTATCTACTCAGTATAAACTGTATTGTGAATTTTCAATAAATAAATCATAAAGTGTCCTCTCCTGGATTTTTTTTTATCAAATCTGGAGAAAGATATCCAAAGTAAACTGCAGAATTGATTTTTTTAAAACATTTTCTGTAATATTTCACTCGTTTTAAAATGGACATAACTTTTGAACGATTGAAGCTAGCGAGTTGCGGTTTATTTTAAATTAAAAATCAGCTCAAAATATATCAATATACGTTGAGAAATTTTTTGGAATTTGCTTCTATCGTTTGAAGTACAAGGCTTGAGAGTTTTCTAATGGCAAACATAGGATTTCAGTCTTCACTCGCTTTAAAATGGTCATAACTTTTGAACGATTCAAGCTAGCGAGTTGCGGTTTATTTTAAATTGAAAATCAGATCAAAATATATCAATATATGTCAAGAAATTGTTTGGAATTTGCTTCTATCGTTTGAAGTACAAGGCTTGAGAGGTTTCTAATAGCAAACATAGAATTTTAGTCTTCACTCGTTTTAAAATGGACATAACTTTTGAACGATTAGAGCTAGCGAGTTGCGGTTTATTTGCAACTGTATAACTAACGTGGCTAAGGATACACAACCAGCAAGCGCGTAATCGACTTTGGGTCTGCCAGAGCGGATCAAGATCATTTTGGTCTTTTGGTCCTTTGCCAGGACCCTAGAAAAAAAATCACATCTTCTTCCTTTCCACCTTTAGACAAGGCGAAAAATTATTGTTAGTATCGTCAGATCTTTTTGCCCAAGAATTTATTGTATCCAATTCCACGATGAAGAACAATGGCAGAGCGCCAAAGGTATTGCTACACCTCGATTCGTACTTAAACAACTTTGTATTTAGACCTAGAACTATTAGGAAAATTCCCCTGAAAGTTGACACTGGAAAATCTTGTGGTCTCGACGACATTCCAACAATTATTGTCCTCAAAACTTGCGCACAAGAATTGGTTTAATTCTCTACAAATTGTTTTCACTCTCTCACAGTCTAGGCGTTTTCCTGTCTATCTAGCAATGTACCAGAGTGCAGCCCATTCCGAAAATAAAGAGAACAAGAAAACTCTTCGTGGGAATTATCGACTAATCTCATTTATATCTGTACTCTCGACAGTAATGGAAAAGGTCGTCAACCTGGAACTGGTTGAATATTTCGAAGCCAATAAGCTCACCTCTGACAAACAGGTTTCGTTTTAAAAGATCAACAGGGATCTGCTGGCGTACAATCATATTTGCAACTCGAAGAAATTGGCGAATCGAAAATTGTAGCATTGGACAAATCCACGTCTTTGATCATGTGTGACACAAAGATCTCCTCAGCAAACTTTGATCGTATGGTTTTCCGAACGAATATTGCCATTGGCTGGGGAGCTTTTTGGAAGGTAGGTCACTGCAAGCTGTGGTCGATGATGTGTCTTCTGATGAACTGCCTATCAAAGCCGGCATTCTCCAAGGCTCAATTTTGTCTCCAATACTGTTTCCCATTTTTATAAATGATTTGTTAAATGTGACAAGAAATCCCATATACAGCTTTGCGGACGATAACCCAGTTTTAGGGATGTTGGGACAAAACATTTCTATCAATCCTCCAGTATCTCTTCTTGGGGGACCAACTTGTTTGGCATAACCATGTATCTTTGATCACCAAAACTGTTCCTCAAAAATTACGTTTCCTGTTTCGTGCAATAAAACTTCTTTACTTCTGGATAACTTCTTCTCTTTTATAAAGGCTCAAATCAGACCATGTATGAAAAACTGTTCTCACATCTAGAGCGATTCTCCCAAGTTCTGTTAGATGCAGTACAAAGAATAGCAATCAAAATTATCGATAATCTAACTACTCACCTCCAATTCATTGCAATTTTCGGAACATGGGCGCAAAGTGGCCGTTATTCTATCGCTATTACAATGGGAGATGTTCTGACGATCTAGCCAGTCTCATTCCAGCTAGAAGTTATTTAGGAATCACAAGATACTTACAGGCATCCTATCTGTATATGGTAAAGGTTGCTAACCCATATATCTAATCTTTCTGAATTGAGTAATTTATCTATTTAGTTAGTAAGCATACAGAACATGGAACTTTCATCGAAAGACTGTCAAAGGTAACAAAGGTATAAAGTACAGGACATTCTAAAATTCTCTATCTTTTAGAAAATTGATTTTCTAGTATTGACCATATTGTTATTTTTCACTGAATCAATTTGAAATTGCAGTATGATGATCTGCTTCCTCAATTGTTTTACGAAAACTTTTGGCTAAATACCTCAAAATCGATTTTCAAGATTCCAGCTTCTAAAAACATTCTCAAAACAAATTTTAAACTTATTACAAAACGAATCCTTGTATACACGGTCAATTAAGCAATACACGGCAATAAAATTCCATACGCAATTCCACAAAACAACCGATTCGGAAAATAGATAAAGACGAGAAATCAATGCCGCCTAATGGAAATCGGGAATCGAATCAGAGAGGTTGCGAGACCAAAAGCTAACATAATAGGAAAAGATAGCGATCAGTTTGGCTTTCCCATTTCCAAATTAAATCGAGACTGAAGGACTCTAGAAATCGAACCGGCCTCTCCAAAATTGACATTGGCTTTTATTTTATTTTATATTAATTTTAGCAAAACATCTGTAAAATTTCCGATTAGTGATGCACCAATAATTAGTTATCAATTATTGCTAAACATCATCATTCGGATTTAATTAATTGCATATTGTGAAAAGAAACAAACAAGTCGGTGTGTTTTTATTTGCTGCTACATAAACTTTCCAGTTTTGTTTGGATTTTCTTCGTGAACCCTGGCGGATTGTGATTTGACGTTCCAAAACAAATAAAAATGGTAAGAGATCTTATTTTTATTATTCTAACATTCATTGTTTGTAGATAGCTAAAACATTGCTTGAAATAGTTCCAAGATGTTCTCACTGCTCCTATAAAAATGATTCTTACCCGTTAATTACTTTAAACCCATTTAATAACCCCTTAAAACTAGCCATAAAGTATCCGCTAAAGTCCTATACAAGCATAGTAAAATTCCGATAAAGTGGAGCGTCCCCCCATTAAACCAAAATTTATGGGCACCTAGATGAAGATATGGCCAAAAATTATGTCTGGAAAAATGTTTTTATTCTCCCCCGCGAGTTTATTGGTCATATTTTATTTACTCAAGTCGACCTTTAACAGTTTTTCGGTAAACAAACCGATAAACAGTTTTATTTGGCTCATGTTCATTTTTATGCAAATAAGTTCGTCACGTCATTCATTTTATTTTACGTCGTTGTTTATCCTAATTAGAGCGATGCGGCGGTTATTTACGATAACTTTAACGATTGAGGTTTTGCATATTTTCATGTTTAACGTTAATAACTTTACCGCATTGCAGCTTGAGACACTAAATATCTAATTCCCTTCATTAGGTTGAAATAATAATAAAGTTTAATAAACTTCTGAGACCAGTTTGCTCAGTTTCATGTACCATCGTCACCAAAAATATCTGGGACAAACATAATTCATATTGATCTCCTGGACTATTCCAAATTAACCTAGATAAACGTAAAATTATTTATAATTTGACACCAAAAATCATATAATAGTACAAGAGCTAATATGATGCTGTCCCAGTTACTTTTGGTGACGATGGTACCATGTAATAATATACATTAGTAACCGCTGAAAGGCAGCGGGTACATTTAACAATCCAAAAAGCATTCGAAAGAATTCGTATTGTCCTTCCTGAGCCACAAATGCAGTTCATAATATTCTCTCAAAGCCTTATACAAGGTATCATCGAGTCAATCATTAAGCTCAAACAAATATCTTTGTTCTTTCTAGATCCCTCGAATGTGTCTCCTAGTTGTATCACTATCCCTTCTTCTACGTCCATCATCGACAGCAATAACAAGATCAACAATAGTCAATGACATCCACGGTAACCTGCTCAGCAACAACGACGTGAAATTTCCAGCTTCGACGTGTTGCGTTGTGCCGACGTGCAACAGTCCTGACAAGTGCTATCAGATGGTCAGCTGCGGTTACCTGTGCAGCACTGGCAAGTATGCACCGGCCGAATTCAGCTACACACCTGGCTACAAGCTGAAGCCTAGCTATAGGAAGTTTGATTGCTTGTAAGAATTATTTATTTCTAATTATAATTGAAGGTGTAACAATGGTTCCGCAAGTTTGATCTGGGTTGCTATTTGAACGCTGAGATGGTGAAGTTATCTACTTTCTTTTTTGCAGCTGAATTTTATGTGGAGAAAATCCAAGATGTTGAGGTGTATTGGTGGCATTGGCATCGAATATGGTTTTAGAGCAGATCTCATCAACGTTTGAAACTGATTGATTGAAGCTTTTTCCGTGATTCAACTAATACTTGTTTCAGGATCTCATTTTTCAGTTACAGACATTGGTACATAATGTCGATGTGTTTGCTTCGTTTATGAAATACTGGGTTATGTATATGTATATACACTATGATTATCAATGTATACCTTCGTTGGACTGTCAAAGTTAATTCCAATTTCTTGCATCAATCTGCGTAGCCATGGGTACATTCAGGTGGTCCCAGCGGCTAAGCTCCGCCACTCAGCAGGAACATTATTCTCGAAACAGGGGAGCAGCGTTCTCATTGGAACGATAGTTGTGTCTTTGTCGTCCGGCATAACACTGACAATGACAAAGCAATGGTTCTTATGAGAACGCTGTTCCTTAGTTTCAAGAATAAAGTTCCTGCTGAGTGGCTGACCTTAGCCGCTGGGACCGCCTGAATGTACCCCATATAGCTTCTTTTGTTGCTTGACAAGCTGTCGAAATTCAGGCTCGGTTGTTGACAATGATACTCCTTGTTGTCTTTTGCTACACCATGTTATCGGACCATTACTTACTTTGAAGAAATAGCCTTCTTTGTCTGTCACATAACCTTCTAATTCAAAATTCTCTTGCTTTTTATATTGAATACCATAGCTGGGTGTTCGTTTCAAATATTTCAATATTCTTTTAACCGCATTTCATTGTGCATTTTTTGGATTGTTTAGAAATATGCTCACTACTCTCACTGAAAAACCAATATCTGGCCTTGATACAATGACAGCAAATATTAGGATTCCAACTACCTACTTCTCTATATGGACCCATAAATGAATGATCATTTGGATTTCTAGTTAAATCCTGATTCAGCAAGATTTGCTTATTGCATAACAAATTTCTCGATAAGTTTATTTGTATAACTTTCTTGGTGAATAAAAATACGGTCTTCTTCCTGTAATATTTCGAGTCCAACAAAATTGTTGACTTTGTTTACTTTTACTTCAAATTTTGTTTGTAATTCGGCTGAAACGATTTTCAATGCACCCTTACTTGGTAATAGGAGCAGGCCATCATCCACATGAATAACGAGCAATAGGTACTAAATCACCATTTACAGAACCTACCTCTGTATGCATATTTATCTAAATCAAATTGTTTGAATCCAAATTCTGTGAGAACACAGTTGAATTTTTTATTCCAAAATCGAGGAGATTGTTTCAGTCTGTACAGTGATTTCAAAAGTCTACACACTTTGTCATTGGTCGTTGAAAAACCTTCAGGCACTTCCATATATTTCTCCAAAATTTCACCCATCATGTGAGTTCATATGTTTTAGGTAAAAATATGGGAATAAAAGACCTTTTCCTTCACAAATAATTCTTGTGAGAAAAAGGTCTTTTATTCCCATATTTTTACCTAAAACCTCCATATATATTTCCTCATTAAGATCCCCATAGGAAAAAAGAAAATCTTAGTATAATCTATACCTTTTTATTGTGCCGCCTTTGGACACAATCTTGCTTTATATCGAGCAGGTTTATCTTGGTTATCGTCTTTCACACGAAACCTACCCATTTTGATTCAATAGTCTTATTGCCATCGGGTAAATCTTGCAATATCCATGTGAGGATGCAATTATTATGTTTGAATTATTAGTGGACTGTATTGCGATTACTGCGTCCTTATTACACGAAAAAATGAGAAATTAAGTGAGGTCATGCAAAAAGGTTTTGTCGCTTACCCAATTTGGCTTCTGTGGTCTCGTAACTTTAGGGGCGCCCCTGGAAGGCTTTAACTCACGATCAATTGTTCAAACGGCGAAATATGTACGATAAAAACTCAACGGTCGCGAAAATCTTTTGGGAACCGCCGAGAAATGGAGTGGGTACGCACCAAACCGCAACTCTCGTATCAATTGTACCATCGGTACTGTTACCCTTTTCGCTAGGTATTTCTATGAGGCGCGCGCTGCGCTTCTATTCTTCAGCGATATATGGAACGCAAAATGCATGCCTCTATTATACAGGGTCAAATTTGACCCACAAAAAGTTAACGCGAAATCATTGCATCAACAACCAAATGGCTTGTGTCTTCCTGGGGTTTACTTGGAGGCGCCATCTGTCCATTCAAGTTTCAAGACTTTTCAGGTGTCTTTGGTGGGGTGCTCTTGTTGTGGGGCGGGCCCTCGCAGTCAGTACTATCGCTGTGTCGTCGGCGTATGAGTGAAGAGATGTTTCATGTGAAGTGGGTATAAGTCTCCCATAAACAGGTTGAATTTATAGGTAATTTGTTCATTTTTATATTTCTTTATGTTTATTTTATATCATCTTATTTTGACTTTGTATACAAGTAGATGTAGGTATATAATATTATATAATTTTAGATTTAAGGCTTTGTCTATAAATTATGTAATAATTTTTTTTTGACAATAAAGCCTTATTATTGGCGAACCTTGGTCTGGTCCGGCTACTACTGGTCTGGTGGTTAATCTCGTTTCGTTCGTTAAGTGGTTATTTATTGTGCCGCTAAACTTTCTATTGGCCAGGAAGAAGGATATAAGCCGATCTTGGTATTGTGGCATGTCAAAACGAAGCATCTTTAATACGAGTCCTTTAATTAAAAGTTATGGCCACTTCCGGTTTAACCGGAAGTGACTGGTAACGCAATTTACTTCTAAAAAACGCAAAAAGTTGCCTCGTTTAAGCTCCCCAAATTTTAAATTTTCAACTTATATATTAAAAAAGATATACGTTGTTCCCTATTCCTTGTATCACCCTGTATAGAAGTCTCAGAGATCGGTAGGATCACCAGTACAGTGTAGATTTTCTTTCTCAAGTTCTTCTTCAATGAAGTCGGTCGTCCAGTCTTCCAGTGGACCTCAGATGACTATCCTTAGCTTCTCACGGTTTTCGTTGGAGGTGGCTTCTACTTCTTGACGGAGATTGGCAGCTTTGTTTTGTAGATTGGCAGCGTCTTTCTGTAGATTGGCATTGTCGTTTTACAGCCGGACGACATCTTGTTTTAAAGCGTCATTTTCTTGACGAAGGCCTTGGATTTCTTCTTGAAGACTCTTGATTTGCTGTAAGATCTTCTGTTGCCACTCACTGGCATGTGGTGGATCCGTGATGAACTTTCACAACTTTCACTTCTCACATTTGAACAAAACTTCACTAATAATACACTTCGAAATTCGAATTCATTTGGAAAACTAGCAGAGTGTTTCGTACCAAAAAACGGGTAACGAATTTCTTTCCACAACTAGGTATCCTGAAAAGGACTGTTGCTTCAACGGTAGCAAGCACTCGAATGACCCCAACACTGTTTTTCAATTTTATAAATGATTTGTTGAGTGTGACAAAAAATCCCATATACAGCTTTCCGGATGACAGTAGATTGATGGCATTTCTGACAAACCGCTTGCTGCCAGCCGCTTCTATACGCCTCGCCCGAGAACAGATTAATTCTGTCAACAGTGATCTTGACACGATTACCAACTGGGGTCTTGACAACCTGGTCATATTCAATGATTCCAAAACTCGAAGAGTATTTTTAAATAAGAAATATTTTGCCGATGATTAACCCAGTTTTGAGGATATCGGGACAAACCTCTCAATAAATTCCTTAGTATCTCTCTTTGGGTTGACCACATCTACCAACTTGTCTTGGCTTGGCCATGTGTCCTCGATCGCCAAAACCGGTTCTCAAAAATTAGGTATTCTGTATTGCGCGAAAAACTTCTTCACCTATACTTCTAAACAACTTCTTGTCCATTATTAGACCAAATATGGAATACTCTTCCCATATCAGGGTCCTTATTCTTGAAACAGCGGAGCCGTGTTCCTAGGAGAACGAGTGTTCCGTTTTTCGCAATGATAATATAAGTATCCAAAAAGGAACACTCGTTTTCCTGGGCTGGGATCACGACAAGTAGAATTCTACTTTCATGACGTTACCTGCGACCTATTTTGTAGCGTAGGTATAGTCCAACAAATATCATTTTAAAGTCACGTGATTTTTCTCTATCCTTGTTGAATACATCTCAAACAGCGGTGATAGCAAAATTGACAAAAAAATTGGTGTCTAATTATTGTTCATAATATTCTTACCTGAAATAGAATCCGTCACTATCATCAATTAGTTTGTCAAAGAAATTTTGGAAAATGATACAACGAACAAACACTGCTAATAATTTTGCCTATATTAACCTTTTTCCAACTCGAAAAGAAGCAAATAGAAATCCGGTACCCAATTCAAGTTCAGAATGTATTACAATGGACAGCAGATGCGACAAAAGTGAGTCTCACAACAATTGCAAGTATTAAAATTCCCATCTGATTGGTCAATACTACTTCAGAAACGCGTTTGTAAAATGCTATTGGGAACATATCTTAAAATTCAATAGTAATTAACCACTAGTAGCTTTTTGTAGGTGATATCAACGACATAATCAATGGACATACGATTTTTGCCACCAATATCACGTGACTTTAAAATGGTATTTGTCGGACTATAGTATAGGCGATCATGACGGTTGCTAGGCAACCTGACGTCATAGAAGTAGAATTCTAGTAGAATTCTACTTGTGATCCCAGCCCAGGGAACGCTGCTCCCCTGTTTCAAGAATAAAGACCCTGGAGCGATGCACAAGCAATCGTTGGCTCTATTAGATGCAGGACAAATGAGATCAATAAAAATGAATAATATTCCAACTCTCAACGATTCATTGTATTCTCTCGTACATAGACGCAAGGTATAGCCGATTTGTTATTCTATCGCTATTACTATGGGGGATATTCTAAAGATCTGGCCCGCCTCATTCCAGCAAGGAATTTTTTTTTGAGAACCACACGAACCTCCCCGGCAGCCTATCCGTATGTGGTAAAGTTTACTACCCCAAGGACCTCTTAATATAGGACTTCTTTTTGGTGGCGTACTGAACGATTAAACCTTAATGTGTTCAAACGCAGGGTAAATCGTCACCTTACTTCTTCCGCTTAAGTTCTATAGACAATAGTTCTGTTCCAACAGACATGAGAACCGTTCCAGAACTAGTAATTTCCAATTGCCCACCTATTTTTCGATAAGTTGAACGTTTATTCTAATTAACAAATGAATTTATCGACTGGAAATTACCATTCTAGAACGGTTCTCATTTCTGTTGGAAAAGAGATATTGTCTTTTGTGAGCGGACCAATATACAGTATATGTTTCAAAAGTCTGGGAACGGTCAAATATTTTCAGAGCGGCTTGAAATAGAATAACGAAGTTTTCTGCAAAGTAGTTATTATTGATACCCGATTCAATTATTCGTAATAATAATTTCAAGCTGTTGTGGGAATTATTTGATCCTTGCCAGACCTTTGAACAGAAAGGTTATGTTGCCATGTTCCAGAAACCACGTAAAATAGAGATACAATATAGACATTTTCTTTGTCACGACGGTTTGGAGATGTTGACAACTAAGGAATTGTTTTGCAAATGAAGGATAATACAATGCATTCAGTGAAATAATCACCAAAATTTGCAAACTTGCGGAACAACATGAACTATTTGCTTCAAATGTGCTTATGATATCTTGCATTGTTTCAGGTTCGAAGATTGCAAACAATACGAAATAACTTGCAACCACTGCCAGAGCCCTCGAGAACCCGAATTCAGCATCTACCTGGTGAGAGAGGACTGCAAGGAGTGCTACTACCAATAAACCGAAAATGTTAATACAAAATAAATTGTCCGCATAAATAGACTGTTCGCCTCTGGCATATTCGGCGGAATGATAAATTAGTCGTTTCCAGCAATCGCAAAATCTGACATTCTTCGTGATAAAACGGCTATAGTTTATTTTTTTGCGGAGCCTCGAACAACGGGCCCATTGTTTATATCCTGCCTGATTGTTCTGCGCCGAAAAACTTTTTTCATCATCAACCCCCACAGATACGTTTTTTTTTTTTGTGTTTTTCGCAGCCGCATTTTCGGGGGTTCGATTCGGTAACTCTGAAAGCCACGAATTTGTTTTTGTCTAAAGTTGACAATTTATTGTGGATCTCTATGTATAATTGTGGAAACATTTTATTTTATGATTGGACGTATTCAGTCCAAGTTACAATAACATTAATTCCTTTAGCTTCAAGCTCTTCTGTGCCTTTTTTTGTGATTATGTCGCCCTCTTTGTTTACCACAACTAGGGCTGGTAAGAAGCTTATGCCATATTTATAACTAGAAAAGCATTTTTTTTTTTTTTGGGTTCAACTTATATCTATTGAACTTACATTAGTTCAATTGCTAAAGGATCTTTGAAAGGCACTGCCATCCATGGTCCTTGTCTTATATTAAAGTCGTACTTAAAGTCTTTTTCTTCTGTGTCACTTGACACGTACAGGATTTCTATTCCAGAGTCTACAATATTGTAATGTTTGTTTTGGATCAATAAGCAATAAATACTTACTTCTTTTTAGATTTTCCTGATAAAGAGACTTCAATTTCTGCAAAAATCCTGGTCGATTAACGAAAGACGCGTGGAACAAGTAGATCAGGATCCGTTTGTTTTTCAAAACGTATTTGATTGGATGGTGGCTGCCGTCTCTCGATATAACTTTTTTGCCTTGAAGCATATCCATATTTGACAAGTCAACTTCACAATAAATTTTTGACTTTATTCATACGTAATCAATATGAAATATAATAAATAAATTCTATCAAAAGTAATCTTTTGATGGCTATGGCTGTTGCTACTGCTAAAAAAAAAAAAACAATAATTCGGGAGTGTATCCTGCGCTCCCTGGGAGTGGAACTAATCACTAGATACATCACGTCATTTGCCTAATGGCTTCCTGGATGCTAATCTGATGGCCTGGCATCATCGCCCCGGTTTACTGGAAATCTTTTTCTGGCCAAAGGCGGCACTGCCGGGGAAAATGTATATACGGACTCGGTAAAAGGGCGAAATTTCCCTCTGCATAAGTCTTATGATTTATTTAGGAGGGAGCAACACGACCGGATCGATTGGTTTGAAATTTTTAGCGGTTTTGGTGACTGCATCAGCTCGATATCGGATTCGGGGAGGTTGTTTTATAGCAAGCGATGCATTTTTTTAGAAATATCACGGTATTGCCATGTAAAATTGAATACGTAACTTGAATAGGGTGAACAGACATCGACTTTTTATATTTTGGTTAAACGCCTACTCATAGATTTTGATTAGGAAGAAGTGAAAAATATTTGGAATGGGAAAAGCCAAAAAAAAGGCACTTTTAGGTAAGGTTAAATCGTTTAGGAAATGGAGTAGGAGGCAAGGAGTTTTGGAGACAGTATGCCACCAAAAAGAAACCCTATATGTATATGTATATAGAGGTCCTTGGGGTAGCCAATTTTACCACATACAATTTTACTACATACAGAATACTCTTGATTCTTGTAATTCTTAGATAACTTTTCCTAGCTGGAATGAGGCTGGCCAGATTGTCAGAACATCTCGCATTGTAATAACGATAGAATCATGGTCACCTTGCGTCCATGTTCGAGAAATTGCAATGAGTTGGAGGTGAGTAGTTGGATTATAGATCATTTTGATTGCTGTTCTTCTTTGTACTGGATCTGAGCTTAGGAGAATCGCTTCAGATGTGGGAACAGTATCCCATACATGGTCTGCTTTGAGCCTTATAAAGAAGAAGAAGTTATTCAAAAGTAAAGAAGCTTGGTTATGTCAAACAAGTTGGTCCATGCGGTTACCCCAAGAAGAGATATTGGGTGATTGATAGGAATGTTTTGTCCCAATATCCTTAAAACTGGGTTATCTGCAGCGGAAGTTTTCTTATTTGAGAATACTCTTGCTTGAGTTTTGGAAGAATTGAATTTAAGGTTGTTAAAGCCCCAATTGGGGTGTGGAAGTGATTGCAGTAAGCTGTATCAAAAATTTTGAAAGAATTCGAAGAACAGGTCCCCGTCAAAGTCAAAATATGCAGTACGATATTTCTGACTGTTTGCTTATACCCAATTGGAAAACATTTATCGCGGACTCCGGTAATAAACAAAGACTTTTGACAGATTTAGCATCAAAATTTGCTAAATTTCACGTTGACATTGAATGTAATATGGACCTCGTTCTCACAGGCATGTTAACAAATAATGAGACGACAGTTTCATGTAATAAGCAAGAGTTTGAAGTCATAGACGAATTTTGCTTTTCTGAACCCGACGAAGCAGATACAAGAATTTTTGCCTTAATATATTATTTCCGAAACAAATATAGGGTGTTCATTTAAAAAAATAACAAACCTTTTATCTCGGAGTTGGAAAATTTTCCAAAAAATCCCTGAAACACGTCAACTATAATTTGAAGGAGGATGAGTTTTAGAACCAGTTCAGTTTAGAACTTTAGAACCAGTTCAGTCAGACTAGAGTATGCAACTAATTCAGACAATTCACAAGACCCTGGAAGCTATTTTGACATTTCTAAAACATTTAAGAACAAGCTGCAGATTTTTTTACAACCAATCCGAAAGTTTGCATCCATTAGGATCCCTTCAAAGGCGATTCTGAACACTTTAGAATCAATTCAATAATTAGTTCAGAAACATATCAAGCACCTTAGAAGTAGAACCGACTTGATAACCCAATCGATCTGTTCCGAAGAATTTTGAAGTGCCAATGTATCTGCATCAAATAAAAAAAAATAAAAAATAAAAATCACCTCTGAGGCTTTCTGAAATGTTTGCGAAAGCTTTCAATTGAAGTTCTTAAACATTCATCAAGCTTCTGATTTCAAAGGATTCTGGAAGATTCTAGAAAGGGAAGTTCCATATTAGTTGAAAAGTGTTATGGAGCGTTATAAAATGCTTATGATAGTTATAACTTGAATTTGAACTTGGAATGTCTCCAAATTATTCTGAAAACTCTGAACTAAGTGTAAAGTGTTTAGGAATGTTCTTCAAAGCTTTCTAAAATGTGTTTGAAAGTCTTGACATATTTTAGATTGGCTCCGGAGTGTTCTAAATTGCTTCAATCTTGCGTTCCCAGCACTTCCTTGATAAATAAAAAAGTATCTGGCCCCTCCAGGTTTTATAGGTTACCAAAAAAAAAATAAAAAATTAACCATTGACTCTAAGGCAGAAATATAATATCACTCAGTGTGTTTTATCGGATTGTAAAAAACATAGCTCCGTTATCCTGGGTTATTTTGCCATAAAATTATAGTATATTGAAGCTGGAATATTCTTTAATAAATAAAAAAATATCTGGTTCCTCTAGGTTTCTCAGATTACCAGAAAAAAATCAAAAATTAGACCATTGACTCTAAGGCAGAGATATCACTTAGTGTGTTCTATCGGATTGTAAAAATCATAGCTCCGTTATTCTGGGCTATTTTCCCATAAAATTTGAGTATGCTGAAGCTCTCTCAATAAATAAAAAAATATGTGGTTCCTATAGGTTTCCCAGATTTCCAGAAAATAAATCAAAAATTAGACTATTGACTCAGGCAGAAATATCACTCAGCATGTTAAATCGCATTTTAAAAATCATAGCTCCGTTATGTTGGGCTATTTTTCCATAAAATTTTAGTAGTTGGAAGCTTAAAGCTCCCTTAATAAATAAAAAAATATCTGGTTCCTCCAGGTTTCCCAGATTTCCAGAAAAAAAAAGAAAAACAAAAATTAGACCATTGACTCTAAGACAGAGATATCACTCAGTGTGTTTTATCGGATTGTAAAAATCATAGCTACGTTATCCTGGGCTATTTTGCCATAAAATTTTAGTATCTTGGAGCTAAAAGCTGCCTTGATAAATAGAAAAATATTTGCTTCCTATAGGTTTCCCAGGTTTCCAGAAAAAAAAATCGAAAACTAGACCATTGACTCTAAGGCAGAAATATCACTCAGTGTGTTTATCGGATTGTGAAAATCATATTTCGGTTATGTTGGGCTATTTTTCCATAAAAATTTTTATTTGTTGAAGGTGAAAGCTTCTTCAATAAATGAAAAAATATCTGGTTTCTCCAGGTTTCCCAGATTTCCAAAAAAAAAACAAAAATTAGGCCATTGACTCTAAGGCAGAAATATCATTCAGTGTGTTTTATCGGATTGTAAAAATCATAGCACCGTTATCCTAAGCTATTTTTCTATAAAATTTCAATATGTTGAAGCTGAAAGCTTCCTTAATAAATAAAAAAATATCTCGTTCTTCCAGGTCTCCAAGATTACCAGACAAAAAATCAAAAATTAGACCATTGACTCTAAGGCAGAAATATCACTAAATGTGTTTTATCGGATTGTAAAAATCATAGCTCCGTTATGTTGGGCTATTTTTCCATAAAATTTCAGTATGTTGAAGCTGGAAGCTTCTTTAATAAACAAAAAAATATTTGGTGCCTCCAGGTTTTCCAGATTTCTATAATAAAAAATCAAAAATTAGACCTAAGGCAGAAATATCACTCAGTGTGATTTATCAGATTTTAAAAAATATAGCTCCATTATCCTGAGCGTTTTTTCCATAAAATTTTAGTATGTTGAAGCTGGAAGCCTCAAATAAATAAAAAAAAATTTTGGTTCCTCCAGGTT
The DNA here is from genome assembly GCA_917834065.1 of Ceutorhynchus assimilis. NCBI lineage: Eukaryota > Metazoa > Arthropoda > Insecta > Coleoptera > Curculionidae > Ceutorhynchus > Ceutorhynchus assimilis. The sequence continues at coordinate 5,788,567 of OU892289.1, read as the reverse complement.
TCCCAGATTTTCAGAAAAAAAATCAAAAATTTGCCCATTGACTCCAAGGCAGAAATATCAATCAGTGTGTTTATCGGATTGTAAAAATAATAGCTTCGTAAAAAGTTTCAACATCAATTTGCTGGAGTGAACTTTAATTCAAAGAAGAAACATGAACATAAAGTATTTATAACAACATGTTGGTTCACACGACATGCTCCGTCAATTACAATGAAACTGTAGATAAATCTTCGCATCGCTGACACAATTTAAATGGTCATGATACACATTTTACATGGAAAGGTGACTTGATCAACATGTGAGGTGGCAATGCGATAACGATTCGCTATATAATTTTACTGTACAATTTTTAATGGACAAAAATAGTTTTTACTGCTACACTAATCCGCAAGAATAAGAACTTCCGATTCTCGTTAACCTGCACAAAAATCCTAATTTATTCGCAAGTTGCGCATTTAAAATCCCATTTTCAACAAAAATCGAAAAAAACTAAAATCCAATACTTGTTTTCACCTCCTTAAATCCCTCCTTAATACCATGCCGCTTACCTTGCTGATTGTAATTAAGATACGGAGCCGTTTCGAAAACGCCGAAGACTTAATTATTTTCTTGCCGAGGCCGCTCTACAGGTTTTTCCATTTGTTTTTAGTCACGACACGAACTGCTATATCTCGTAATTTCTTGTTTTTCTTCACGCACCACCGCCAAGCTTGACACCGAATTTATACGAAAATTCGGGAAATAGAAAATCAGTCGGGGGAGAGAGACACAAATAACTCCATTTCCATCAGTTACCATCAAAGACGTCCGTTCCAATTTGGAAAAGGGAAAAAGTACTGGACACGATTAATCACCTGCGACTGAGCCAGTGACTGATTAATAGATCTCTATTCTTTTTTTTTTTTGGTATATCGTGGTAAAATCAGAGACGTGAGGGTGTGACAATACTTTATTAGACACAGACACGAGGGGAGTAATCAATTAACACAGTTTTGGATTTTTCGGCTTCCATTGACTTCCATAGAACGAGATATTAAGGATTTCAGTAGCAAAAATCAATTGGTTTTTAAGACTTAGAAGAAGCAGTCAGATGATGAATTAGAATTTTCAGAAGATGAAGAAGAAATTGGCAGCAATGAGGATGATGATAAGCAAGCTCGTAGATTGTTTTTCCCCTGTAATATGCCGCGAACATTTCCACCCAAACTCTATATCACAAAAACAGAAAAAAGTCTCGGTCCGACTCTATGCTAATTGTAGACAGAGCACTTAATTTGGCCGTAACGACCCCCAAAACGACAAGAAATTAATGACCAGGCCTCGAGTGCTCTCAGTCGGCCAAGGATAAAACGGTCTCACGTAATTGGGAAGAATCCGGATCAATCCGACATAGAGCGTTGAAAAATTGATAAATTGGTTTTAGGAAAACGGTATGAATCAGATTTTATTAGTAGGCCAGTCAATATCGACACAAAAAAAGGTAAACATCGCAAACGCGCATGTATCTACGATTTTTTTTTCTATATTTTTAGGATCCCTGAGAGTAGTTTATACCCAAGTTTGCAACCCTGAAAACGCTGTGCTGCTCCCGTGGTGCGCAAATAGAATTCACATAGACATCTATCATAGAAAATTGAAAACAACGTATTTGATGACTATTATTAAGTAGGTACATCAAATATCTTGTTCTAAATTTTTCATGATGGATATCCATTTGAATCCTATATATTCATATTTGAAATAAGCAAGAGGTGAGCTTCAAAATGGCGGCGTTTTCATTATGAACATATAGGATTTTAAAGAATTAATCAGAAATAAGACGGCAATTGTCGCCAGTGGTAATGTCATCTGGGCCCGGATTCCGAACCCACGATTCGGTAGTATAACGTCCATATGAAATAGATGGATGATACTCGAATCTGGGGTTCGGAATTCGGGCCCCTGTGAGCAAAATTTGACAGATGTCACGTGATTTGACACGTGAAAAAAGATAAGTGATCACGTGTCGTCCGTCAAAATTTGCTCGCGGATGCAATTATCGAACCCAGCCATTGTGGTTTTATAGCGAATTCCATTGAAAGGATTAATGCACACTGAGTGTATTCGTATCTTTTTCTTCCAGCTTGTATAAGAAAGAGATAAAAATACATTTTTTCTGCACTGGTTCTACCAATGGAATTCGTTATTGGAGTCACTGTAAACTTGTCTAGTTCGCTTTGCTTTGTACCTGCTCTAGTGCTCCTGCTTGGAATAGCCCTTGAAATTTTCTTGTCCTTACTAGCACTATCTCACTCAGGGTTAGAGTGAGAGATATGGGCGATCCAATAATTTTTTTGCCCTCACTAGCGCTATCTCATTCTGGAATCAACTGAATGACGCAAAGCCCATTCCAAACCTTCTTTCTTCTTTATTGATCTAGTTCCACCCGAAAGGTCGTCACCTAGGTCATTATCACGTCAACAACAACAGCACCACGACACACATTCAAATCTGGTCTGTTTCTTATGTGAAGAAGAGATCATAGAAGAATTTCCCAAGCGCCAACTAAAACTACCAGCAAGTCGTAAGAACCCAGTTCATGAAGTTGAAAAACCGTCAATAAAGGCAACAGTTATTGAAGCAGTTGCACGTCGAGGTGATTTGTGGGGTCAGCAGATTATAGATCGCCTTATTCGTGAGGGGACTGACCTTTTAGCTGCTGATGCTAGGTACCACCACCGTTGCCACCAGAAGTTGTACTCATTACCCAGATCTTTGGATAAGAGGCCATTGATACGCCCAGAAGCAAATAATCCGCAACAAGCTATGGAAGTTATTTTTTCGTACCTGCAAAAAAACAGAGAGGAGTGTCAATTTTCGCTTCAGGAGCAGATTACAGGTGACTTTTTTACGAATTAGATTAAATTGCCAAATTTCTGACGAAACTGTACCAAGAGCCAAGGGTTATCAGTCAGTTTCGGAAAGAGTGCGATGATTATGTCATACAACCACGACTCTTGATCCCTGGGTCCTTGGATAAAGTCGCCTGACTTGTAACTGATAAACGAAAAGCGTCATCAAATTTGCTAAATAAAAGACGCCTAACATCACTCTGGATTCATTCAGTTCTGATCACAGATTCTGGTGCTTACATTGTAAAGTCGTTCCGAAATACGTTCCATGAAATGGGGGAATCGTATGCATTACGCCACGCTCTGCTGTAGTACCGGATGAAGCAATTCCTCGTCTGAAAAATAATATGCATGCTGACACGGTCAGTTCTTTTGGAACTATTCCACTGAGATCCTGCACAGTTCGAAAAAATTCTGGCCTATCTACAATAACAATTACTGATTTAAAAGGTGCTGTCCAGCTTGCCAATGATGTACTGCCCTCAGCGGCAGATCTCTTGTGATTGTAGATATGGGAAATGGTTAAACTCTCCATAAATGTACCTGGTTGAAACGGTTTTATGGAGCTGCAGACATCTGATATGAACTTCGCGATCACAAAAGTTTAGATACATAACTTTTGCACACTATTTTGACAGCGCTTCTAGAGACCAGCAAGAACACAGCAGTCCATTCTCAGCACACTGGCTTCGTAACCTTTGATCAACCACTCTTCTGGAAAGCTCGATATATTGTTGCTAGTGGCCAGCACCCTGAATTGCAGAATGTAGTGTTGACACTTGGTGGGCTCCATCTTCTTATGTCCTTTCTTGGGTGTATTGGTGGAGTCATGGCTGGTAGTGCCCTAAAGGAATTGTTTTCAACAACAAAATGCTTCATGGCCATGCATATTCGAGGGCTGTGAGGGTACACATACTGACCAATCTAGCTGAAATGGTAATTAGTGAGATAGACTTCACCAGTGGTGAACATGCTGAATTGGATACAAAGTTGTGTGGAAACAAGATCCTTTTTACTACCGAGAATGAAGTTTTTCGACAAGTGAGTGCCAAGTACAAAACTGCCTTGGAAAAAATTGAACACAATGGTCCCACGTCCAAGCTCTGGTGCTAATATTATCGAATGACTGCTCTGATGAAGCTATTTATCCAGGCGGAGCGAATGGGTGACTGGCAGCTTCACCTCGAGTGTGTAAGCAAGCTGCTACCATTCTTTCATTCAGCAGGACATTTCTTTTATGCTTAAGTGTCCGACTCTACCTTCAAGACATGCTTGACCTGGAAAAGCATTTGAAGGCAGACGAGTATCGCATGTTCACAGTGGGAGCTTTCCCAATACGTCGCCCCGATAAATTCTGGTCTAGTTTGTAGACAGATTTAACAATAGAACAAGTGTTGATGAGGTCTATGAAAAGCCGGGGAATATCAAGTAGTGTGCTTGGTCGCTGGTCAGTAGGAATGGTTTTCATACTAAACATTTGCGAGGAGGTGGAGCGTTTCACTGGGACTGAGACCCTTACATCCGAACAACACGTCAATATAAGAGCATCCCAAATTGTAAGGGATGCTGCAGACGCCGGAAAATTAAAGATCTGGTTCAGCAACCACCCTCCGTTCCCACTCACTGATCGTCTATTTTCATTCACAGTGGAATCGTTGGAGGCCCTGATATCAACTGCCACTTGACTCGAGAACCGGAAGCTGAAGGAGTGAAACAAATTATTGGTAACACCTTTGGTAAAGTGACTTTCAAACGGAAGGACAAAGTTAAGACCTTGGCAGCAGTCACCACCTGTGTGAAAGCATTCAACAAGAGAGTTGATGTTGATCCCCTTACCATATTTCAGAGAGTCTGCGCCACAAAACAATCAGATGAACAACTGACGCAGCATTTTGCATATGAACTAGCACCTTATCCGTTGTCCTTGTTTACTGGAGAAGGAATGCGTAAGGGCACGAAATCTTTCTTCTATTCAGCATTTTCACCGATCACTGAAAATATAATCCCTGGGTAGCAAAGCATTCACAATGGTCGATGGTGGTTGTGGCAGAATATGTCAGCTAAGTTATCAAATATACTTTGGTAATGGTATGGATACCCACAAGATGCGGCTATGAGGAGCACTAAATCAGCCGAACACCTGCGGCGCTCTGCTTCTCTCTCTTGCAGTGACATTTTGTTTGATGAATCAACACCCATCAAAGTGCCCCAAGAAAAACTGCTCTCAAACGAATCCAACAAACGCCGACTAATCATCATGATGCGTATGGAATTTGAGAGCCATGGTATCGAGGTACATCAATCTGAAGAAGACGCCGATGCTGATATAGTGATGACTGCCCTTTCCATCGTTCGACCAAGTTTTTTATAATTGGGGAGGATGTCTTACTACTGGTCCTCCTAAACGGCTTGAACTCTGGACAGACAAACGGGTACTTTCAGAAAGGTGGCAGAGGTGGGTCAGTGTGTGCCCAGTATCTAGCAAATTTCTTTACATGTTGGGAAATATACATTCTCCACGAAGGATGGTTTTATTCCTGCAACCTATTAGCGGATGTGACACCACCCTTTTCTGGCAAGGCAAAATGAAGTGGTGCAACGTCCTAAAAAAAACCCACACCTGGAATGACCTTGCGGGAATTTTTCTTGATCCAAACGCTAATCAGGATCAAGTAGCAAATGCTGGCGAGAGAATCTTGATGAACTTATATGGAGGAGATGAGGGAACGCTGAACTCCCTGCGATACTCAGTATTTGTGAAATCGGCCAAAGTCAACCTTGCCCGCCTCCCTCCTACCACAGAAGCTGCAAAATATCATTCTTGGAGGACCTATCACCAGGTGCAAAAATGGTTGGGCGTAGACAAAAACCCGTGTGACTGGAGCGGACAAGGTTTCATGCCTGTCACAATGTACGCAGAGGCCGGTTTTCAGTCCCTTCTTAGAATAGTGGCTTGCAAATGCAAAAAAAGTTGCTTAGGACCGTGCAGTTGCAGAAAGGCAGGGCTTCAGTGTTCCATTCCATGCTCCTCTTGCCAAGAGCGAAGTTGTAATAACGTCACCTCTATCGTCCTGGACGAAGAGGATGAGGAAGTGGTCAACATATGATGATGACCCGTCTCCACCATTAGAAAATATCGCCCCTTTACAGCTTTTTTCTCCCACTGATCCTGACTGGATGGGACCCGGCCCTTCCAAAAGGGCGAAAATCTAGGCCACTAAAGTGTTTGTGCTTTACTGAATAGTAGGTATTTAATAGTTTATATGTATGTTTATGTTGTTAATTTCACGTGTACGTTCATTTGACTTATATATTCCAATAATAATATGAAGTGTTAAATTCTCATTCTTGGAGGTTTTTTTGAAGAAACTGTGGTAAGTGCAATAACAAAAAGAATACATATGTAGCATAGAGATACCCAAAAAACGCATCCTTAAGGTAATTTTCTTGAAAAACTATAAAAGTGCGATGGTTATCGTTCTACCAGCGACAGAATATTTGGTTAGAGGTAGGTACATACGCCTGACTCCAAAAATCCTCTCTCGGAAAATGAACACCTTCACCTCCAATTACCGATATTTCGCCTTTTCGAATCGCATTAACGCGAAGGAAAAAAAAACATACTCCTCGCGAACTGGCACAATTTCGAAATTACGTTTTCCATCGCCCAAAAACTAAAAGCTTTTGACGGCGGGCCTTTAGAGTGAATTTCTTGACGTAGTCTCCTCACTCTCGCTTCGTAGCTGCTGATGCAAAATACATTTACCGATAAACTTAAGGCTTTAATTTGATTTGAATGTGATGGATGATTGAGCGAGAAAACTGAGGCACGAGGGAACAAGATTGTACCACTCTAAGAGAATTTCACGTGTTTTCAAATTTTAAATTTTATGACAAAAAAAAAATAAGTTAAAAGTATTTAAATACCAGTCGACCATTTTGAACCACTTTAGGCCGGATATATCGTCTTCCATTTACGCTTAGACAGTGATGGATGTTTTTATTTCGACTGCGTGGAGTGGGCCCTTTTGCTACGGCGGCAAATAAATTACACGACTCCTCTTCTCTCTCTTTGTTTCGCAATATTAATTGCAAATATGTAAACATCTCTCTTCAAAAAAATAGCGGACAAAACGATCTAAAATAATTGGGCGTAGTTGAAGGGTATGGGATAGGAGAGTGGGTGTTTGATTTAAATAAACAAATTAATTGTTTTGTGAAGAAGAGCGAGGGTTACTTCCGCTTTAATCATTTTCTCGTTATTTCCCGCTTTTCAAATCCGGAGTTTAGAAATGCAAAAGAGACTACTGGGATGCGAATTAATTTTAGTGCGAGATCAAAAGATGGATTGCGATTGCGAATGTTGCTCGTCTATTTAAAGCATAAACAATTTTTGGAAATTAATTATTGAAACAGTTTGCTTCTAAATGTCACAAGTCCCTTTTATATGTCTTATCATAATACCTACCTAGTGTCGATTTCATTCAGAACGCATCTTACAATACATTTATTTATCTACTCTCCCCATTCTGGAGGGCTCTAACCAATTTTATCGTACAACAGTACCTATTTTTACCTTTTTTTTTGTATTGGTTCGCTCACAAAAGACAAAGTCTATACTATCTAAGCGGCGCCATCAACGGAAGAAATTAAGTGACGATTAACCCTCCGTTTGAACACGTTAAGGCTTAATCGTTTAAGAAATGAACTAATGAACAATGAATGTAGGAGGCAAAGAATTCCAGAGGTGGATAGTACGCCTCCAAAAAGAAGCCATATATCTATAGGTCCTTGGAATAGTTAACTTTACGACGTACGAATGGGATGCCTGTAGGTTCTAGTGGTTCTCAAATAACTTCGTCTAGCTGGAATGAAGCTGGCCTGAAGATATTTCATGGTAATAGCGATAGAATAACGACAAGTCAGCCACCTTGTGTCTATTTTCAAGTGATTCCAATTAATCAGTGAGATAGTTGGATTATCGATAATTTTTTTTGCCCTCCTTTATACTGCATCTAATAGAGTTAACGAATGCTTGGGAGCATCGCTCCAAATGTGAGAACAGTTAGTCATACATGGTCTAATTTGAGCCTTATAAAGGAGAAGAAGTTTTTGGGAAGTGAAGAAGTTTTTTGAACGAAACAAAAAACTCAATTTTTGAGAAGCCATTTTGGCTATCGAAGATAAATGGTCATGCCAAGACAAGTTGGTCGATGCTATCACCCCAAAAAGAGATACCGAGGGATTGATAGAAATGTTTTATCCCAATTTTTTTAAAACTGAGTTATATTATAAATTTCTTATTTGTGAATGCTGTTACTTGAGTTTTGAAAGCATGCGATTTAACTATGTTGTTAAGGCCTAAGTTGGTAGTCGTGTCAAGATCACTAATGATAAAGTGATTCTGTTCACGGGCGAGGCAAGTGGAAGTGACGGCTGTAAGCGATTTGTCAGAAGAGAAACATGCTATTAAGTCACTATAGTCTGCAAAGCTGTGTATGATGTTTCTTGTCACATTTAATGAGGAACAGAGTTGAGAACAGAATTGAGTTTTGGAGAAAGTCAGCATTCATAGACAGTGTATTAGAAGACAAACAATGGAAATTTGCTGAGGAGACATTTGTTTCACACCTGCTCGGAAGTCTTGGAGATGTCCAATGTTACAATTCTGGATTCGCCATGTTTTTGGAGAGTTGAGTTCCAAATATGACTGACGTACGCCAGCAGATTTTTGTTGATCTTTTAGAACGAAACGCGTTCTGTTTGTCAGAGACGAGCCTATCTGCTTCGAGGTACCTATTCAACCAGTTTCAGGTTGACTGCCTTTTCCAGAATTTTTCATTATCCTTTTCATACTCTTCCCATTCTCCTCATTCTATTCACAGTTTTGAGCGTATTTATTGTTCTTATTCATTTATTCTGGTTCTGACCGTATTTATCCTTTATTAGAAGGTACCTATTATTCATTTTATTATTCTGTACTCCATTTTCAACAAGTAATCAAGTGGTTCAATCTCGAGAACATAATCCAGAATTCAGGAAATCTCAGAAGTTAACCCATCAGCTACCATGCTGCGGTGTGTTTTCTCACCAATTCCGGTCAATAACGTAGTGCAAATGTTAGTGAACAAGAAAACTAAAAAACACAAAATGATTACAAAAGTTGGTAAGTCAAATAACCCCGAAACATATCTGATAAACTCCGACATGTAGAAAAAAACATATTCCTGAATGCCCATGAAGTCCTCAACTTTGCAAACCAAACCTTCGCCCAAGAAATTGAAACCCCTCAAATCAAAATCCATCGAGAACTATCGCATCATAGCAGAATATATGGACAAGGAACAACGCCTAGTGGATGAATCAGCCAATCTTCGCTCCGAGCTAGATACTTTAACCAATAAACATAAGAACCTTGAAACAAATTACAATAACCTGGTTCTATTAGTCAAAAACCTGGAAGTTAAACTAAAAATCGCTCTGCCTGCCAATTGCCAATGAACATCAAGCTAGAGAATCAGCATCTTTCAAAAACAAATCCCAATCCCCTGTTCCTTCAATTTCCCATTCAACCTCCAGGAAAAGAAGGAAACAAAAAACTCCCATAAACACGAAAATTCTGACAATTATGAAGGAAATATCGGGTCTTCAAGAAAAAAACCAATCAAAGATTGCTTTGGTTATGAAAACGTACGTCGCATTACTGTTTCTTCATTGGTTAGGATTTTTGAGACATTTTGACATTAAAGTTCCATGACAAAATTAAAGAAAAATATTGCAAAAAATATGAGACACGTTTGAAAAACTATAGCCATCTTTGATTGTTTTTTTTTGAAGACCCGATATAAACGAAGAAATGAAAGCAGAAACTATAGTGCAAGTGCATGTAGACCCAGATACTGACAATGGTTTCCACAATTAAAAAACCCCGAACATAAAATCCCTCTATTTACCCCGAAATCAAGATCTTTCCATGATCAACAACCTAATTTTGTCAAAAATTTTAAAAAAATCAACTATAACACCCACCGATCAACCCGAAAAACCAAAAATTCCCCCAATCTTCATTAGGGACCCATAGTACTGGCTAAAAATCAACTAGCTTCGTTCAAATACCTAATCATGTCAATATCGAAGACCCAAGAAAACATCCACTAGGCATCCAAATCTTGCCTTAATCTATCGACGACCATGAAGCAGCCACCATTTCCATTGCAGGACGTCAAGAGAGAATTGCAGGATCTTGGATTCACCCGTCATGAACCATACAGGAATAACGATACCGACTTAATTAAATCTTTACTTCCTCAAGAACAAGTAAAAATTTTTGAAATTACACACATTTGCTCCATGATGGTCCAAATTCTCCACCGAAGAGGCCATACTAGTTAGGTACTAATAAACACATCCCCCAATGATATTATTGCCAGCAATTCAGGTACTGCTCAGCAACTGTTTTGCTGAGTCAAGATGTCATAAATGCGCAGGGTATCACCACTTCATAGACTGCGAAAAAACAATAGACAGACATTCCAGGTAAGAAGTGCCTCAACTGCGAAGGAGATCATACAGTAAACTTCAGAAAATGTCCCAAAAACCCAAACCATCCATTCTTCTATCACACACTCCCTATCCCAACTGTAGCAAGACCAGCTCCAAAACCAGTTGGCCCACAAATTTCCTTCGCAATTCCTCCTCAACGCGCAGAAATCCCCAAACTCAATATCTTCTCTCAAAATAATCAAGATCTAGACGACATAATAGAAAGATTGATTAAAATAAACTCATAAAAGCCTTTTCAAACCAACTTAATGGTTAATAGTTCAAAGAAAGTAACTGAACTATTCATAATCAGTTGGAACGCAAACTCCTTTTTTCCAATGTATATTTAATCGAAAATAGCATAGACATAGCTCTCATACAGAAGTCAAGATAAAGCAAATAGAATCGGGGAATTAACAGCATTCCTACTAATTTTTTTAAAAAAATATTCCCAACGTGGAAATTATCACCCCTGACACCGACCCCAAGATAGAAGCAATAGCTATCAGAGTTCAAACACCAAGATGGAGACCTAGACATAATATTGGCATACAAAATCATCAGGAAAACTCTCAGGAAAACGGATTTAGATGTAATTTCCAGCTCTCCCTGCTCTACAATAATCGCAGGAGACTTAAATGCTGAAAGTGTCAAACCAACCCACTACCACCACATCACCTCCGACATCCTGGGTATTCCAATAATAAAAAATTGCCTCTAATCCATCATCTTTAAAAATCTCGACGACCTGGCCCCTTCAAACCACACCCTCATAGCAATCCAAGTAACCATCCTCCTTTTCAATCTGGAATCGAGCATAATTAAAATTACAAATTAGCAAAATTTAAAAAAAAAAGGTGATGGAAAATAAGCCAACTTTCGTGCCATCAACTGACTCAAAAAATATAGAAAAATCTCTTGTAACCCTAACCAAAATGATCAGTTCTGTCCTTCGAGAAACCACTTCTTCCATTCGCCTAAAATCCAATAACCTTTTTTGATAATATATTTAGTTCACTGCATATTAATATTGATTCATTAAGATCATAGTTATAGTCCAAGAGCCGGCAATACTAACGGGTATGTGATCGTTGCAATGGATAATTTCTACATAAAACAATAGTTCATAGTAACCTTTAAACCAAATGGATGGGTCGCCTCTATTCTCGTGGCCGTAAAGTTGTGTTATAAAAAGATTCTTCAAGAACCATAAGCGCAACAAATAAGAAGTACCTTGCGATGTAAAGGTTCTCATTATATGCGGGAAACACTTTATTAACAAAATTTCATGTTTCTTTCTTCGTCTAAAGACCTACAGCCGTATGCAAAATCCTCTTCACAGAGTCCTCTTTTAACTTTGAAGGCTGTCACCTTTAAAAATTTGTATTTAGCAAGCAAAATAACGCGTGCGCTCGACTTTCAATGAGGGTTGCCATCATTTCCGGCCATCAAATTCGAGGCCACCCTATATATTATTTGAGAAGACATATTAAAGAATACCTATTTTCAGCTATTGCAACATTGTTCCTTACGGAAAAAGAGGGATAGTTTACGCCCAGCCATCAAAGGGCTGCGGCCATGAGAATCGAGGCCACCCATCCATTTAGTTTAAAGGTAACTATGAGCTATTCTTTCATGTGAAAATTATCCATTGCAACGACCACATACCCGTTAATATTGCCGGCTCTCCTACTATTATGAATATGATATATCAGAAAGAAGTAGACATTTGTCAGTTTTTAGTTGTTAAATAAACGTCATAAAGTAAACTTCTACTTTTATATCTAAACGTGGCGCAGTCGCTATAAAGAACTCTATACCCTATATCTGCATAATGTCATCCTCTAAGAAGTCCAAGAAGTCTCGAAATTTGGAAACAGAAGACTCAATGTCTCTAGAAGCAACAAGCCAGGCTCTCCGAAGTTTAGAGAATGCCACGGCAGAGAAATTCAACAAAATGGAACAACAATTTGCACAAATACCAAGATTTCATGAAGGAGTTAATAGCCGATAAAAATAACAAAGATTTTCCCAGTACAAATGGAAATAGTGTTTCTACTGTTGAAAACATAAATCCTGTTGTTGATGTTGGAAATTTGAAATTACCTTCAAATATACCAGTTCCAGAAAAACTAGACGAGACTAAGAGCTTAGGACAATTTAAGGACTGGAAAAGTAAATATGAAAATTATATAGGTACCAATTGCTTTGATAGAACATTTACTGACCATCTTATAGAATCTTTGTATGATCCAACACTACGATAAAATTGCAGAAAACTACCCGATTCAACAATCATAAAATATGTGAATTAGAAGAAAATGCTAAATGGGAAGAAATTCAAATGTCCTTGAATGAGCCCCCTACTGTCCTTGAATGGACCCCCTACTGTTTATATACTTCATCTTTCTTAAAATTTTGTCACAGACACCAGTATGCAGATGAAACCCAAAAATATTTTTCTTTTAAACCTGAGAATATGATAAACGCTATTATATCAACTCAGATGTCAAAACAATTGTTGAACTATCTAGAGTACATCAACTGTCATTGAATGAGACAAAAACAACTTTCGATATTCGGAAAAAATAGAGACATGGTGATGAGAAGCCCTGAACTTAAGATTATAATTAATGATATTGTTCTAAGGCGTTTGACTGCGTGCAAGAATCTGGGTCTCACTATCGACACTGACCTGAGATTTTCTGCTCATATTTCCAGCCTAGTTCAAAAGACATTCGGTAAACTGAAGCTTCTATATCTGCATAGGGATAGCTTTAACACTGATTCGATGTTGATATCGTGCGATTCCTTGTTGCTCTCTAATCTAGGTTACAGTGATGTAGTGTACTGGCCTGCCTTGACCCAACGGGATAAGTCCACCTTGCAAAAGATACAGAATGCCTGTCTGCAATGTGCTTACGGTGTCAGAAAAATTGACAATATATCTCTATTTTTAATTCAGTGTTGGTTAAATTTGTCTGAAGACTTTTTAGCCACATATATCAACTTTGGTTTACAAAATCAATAAGCTTAACACCTCTAAGTATCTTGCCGAAAAATTGGTCAAACGATCTGACACACATAACAGACACACAGATACTTTCCATGCCCCGACATAATACGAAACTCTTCCATCGTTCATATACATTTAACCAGTAACTACACACCATCTGCGATATGATGCCCCAGGAAAATTCTATTTGCATGGTTAGAACCAGATAAAAAAGAATTGGATAACCTATTATTACAAGGAATTATAGCACCTGTAAAAGACACACCTACAGTATCTGTTAGCCTATTGGTTGTAGTACAAAAACCAAATGGCAATATTAGGATATGTGTGAATTACACAAAACTGAACCATTTTGTTAAATGACTTACACATCCATTCAAGTGACCGTGGGAAGCAATGTCAAATATAGACGTAAAATCTAAGTACTTTTCTTCTTTGGATGCAAAAAGTGGCTACTGGTACTACTGGCAGCTTGCATTGGACCGGGAAAGTCAAGACTCAATAACATTTTTAACGCTTTGGGGAAGATTTAAATTTTTAAGTACACCTACGGGGTCGGTAAGTCCCGGAGACGAATTTTATCGCCGAGGTGATGAGGCATTGCTGGATATTGGAAACATAGAAAAAGTACTCCACGATATCCTTTTATGTGATGAAAGTTTTCAAGAACATTATCACAGAGTTATGTGCCTACTGAAACTTTACAAAGCTGAAAATATTATTACCCTTAATCCAGAAAAAATTGTTTTTGCCTAACCTGAACTATCATTTATTGGTTATACAGGGTGTCCCAGCCGAGAGTGATCCATTTTAAATGCCTATAACTTTTAAACCAGGTGTGCTAGCTACCTGCGGTTTGCGCCATTCGACTTCTTGGCCTAAAGTTTTTTTTAGTAGGTTGCAATTTTTTTTGCCTCCTATACAAAGCGAGTAAAAGAAATCCGTTTTTCAACATCGAAATTCTCCACTATTTTTAATGGAACGCCCTGTATATCATAACGTCAAAAAAAAAGAGTCATGTTTAAGGTATCCATGTACCACCAATAATAATCATCCTTTAAACTTGAAGTTTCAGCCGTAAAAAATTGCTCAGCCAATTGCTGCATCTTCTCCCCAACATAATAATGTCTCAGCTCTCCAACTGAATAGTACTACTGTTGCAGCATCTAAGAGTAATAGTGTACCAGTGTATAAATGGAACATTAAATTTTTAGGTAACCCTTGTGAAAGTTTCAATGCTTTTCTAGAAGAAGTGGAAGTTGCAATGTTGATAAGTCACAGCTCGAAATTTGTTTGAAGAGAATGCCTCAGCTCGAAATTTGTTTGAAGAGAATGCCTTGCGTTATTATAATTGGGTGTGATTGAAATGGTGTGATTCGGTTTATGAAAGATAAATGTACATACCTTCAGCTGAGAAATTTTGGGAACAGATTCTTGCTTGCACACAAGGAACTGCAGAATCGATTGGTCTGTATATTGGTGTTATGACAGGATATTATTTGATCGGATGTCTACACCTGTACCTGATTTCTTACGAATGCAAGTTTTACGTAAGAATATTTTGCCTTTCTTCCAAGAGCGCTTAACTCTGATGGAAATTAGAACTCCCTTGGAACTTATTGAGTTGTGTTGTAGGATTGAACAGACATTGGAGTCTGTGTATAGCTTTAAACCTCCCAGTTCGTCTAAATTATTATCTTTGGAGCCAGATTTATGTTATGCAGGTCGAAGTACTGTGGGTCGCACGAAGCACTCTATAAGTGCGATAGTGAACGGGATGTTTACCCATTGCCATATATTGCAGATATATTACGTAAGTTAGGAGGTGCCAAATATTTGTCATCATTCGATATTTAAAGTGCTTATTGGCAAATTGAACTTGAACCTTCTTCTCGCCAATATACAGCGCTCACTGTGCCGTCCAGAGGTTTGTTTCAATTTGTTAGAACGCCGTTTGGTCTCCATAATGCTTCTGCAACATTTCGTCGATAATCTTTTTAACGCAGAATTGGAGCCCTACATTTTAAAATATTGTGATGATATTATCATTAGCACGCCTACCTTGGAAAAACACATTGAGGTTCTGGAAAAAGTTTTTAATCGTTTCAAGAAGCCAATTTAACCCTGAATTGTGAAAAATGTAATTTTTGTCGTCCAGAGCTTAAATTTTTGGGTTATGTTATTAATCATTCTGGACTTGCTGTCGATCCAAGTAAAGTGAATGCTATTATGGATCTACCCTGTCCGGAATCTGTGCGAGAAGTCAGAAGAGTTATTGGAATGATAAGTTGGTATCAATATATAAATTTTCAGATGTTATTGCCCCTCTCACATCACTTCTTCATAAAGGCAAAAAGTTAATTTGTAGCGACGAGTGTGAAGTTTTTGTGAAATTAAGGATGTGCTTATTTCTGCACCCATTTTGGCTTGTTCAAATTTTGACTATTCTTCTCATGTTCAAACCCATGCGTCAGCATATGGTCTTGGGGCAGTGCCCACCCGAAAGTTTAATGGGGAAGAATATGGACCAGAATGTTGTCAAAGCAAGAACGGAATTATTCTAGCTCGGTTTGTCTATAAGGACTAGTTTTCCTTTTTTCCGATATCCGGCATCCCTTGATCCCTCGAATCGAGGCAGGCCTGTATAAGTGTTAAATTACCTATTTATCTATTTGAAGTATGTAATTATGCCTATGCTGATAAAAGTTTGTTACATCCACCCATAACCTTCAAAAGTCATAGAAAAGCTTTTTTAATATAAAATAAAACAACATCTATTCAACCAGAAATATGCTATATTATATTCCAAGAAAAGAAAATTTGTTCCCAATTGCAAAAGAAAATTGATTCTTAGTTCTCGGACTAATAATCCTAAAGCGGTCGAAAGAGTAGACGACATCGGGAATTAATTATTTTGTTTTCAAAAGATTCCCTGTCATTTATTATTGAGGTCCGGGAGAGAACGTTGTTTTGATTAAAGAGAATGCGGGGAAACACTTTGTCGAAAATTAAAGATCCGCTTGGCGTAATTCGATTGGTTTTATTCGAAGATAGATGGCCGTAACAACGTTACAAGCAGCATAATAAATGTTGCGTCTTTATGCAGAATATTTTACCATAATGATCGAGTAAGAGAATTAAAATTTGGAAATGGCGTGAGAATATTCCAAAGTCCTTTTAGCCTCGTTATCATTCATAAAGCGGCGTTGCCCTAAACGGTGCCAGTTAATAAAACAAGAACTGCACCGTGCTCGGCAACACTCTTGGCTAATTTAGCTCCATTTTTTCTAAATTATAAACGAAAGCGCCTCTATATTTCTGCCTGGTTGTTTGGCGAAAGCACGGAACAAAAAAAAAGATTTACGGGCAATTACCGCGGGGGCCATGTTAAATTTTTAATGGGCTTTTTTTTATTGCATCGACGGAATTGCCAATATGCTTACGCGCGCTTTTGCATGCTTAGAGAAATAAATTCGCTTTTTTTTTATGACCGAACCCGTCGGTTATTAATTAATTTCTGCGCCCGCAGTTTCAAATTGTGTCACGCCACTGTCTCATCCAAAGAAATTTAACAATTTATTACCGCTCTATCGATTCGACCGAACGGAGTTCATATTTGCATAGTGGTTACAAATTAGAGTGAGTCGTATTAAAATATTATTATTTCATTTTGTGCCCGGTCATTTGTTGCTCGCATGCGATACGGAATCGGGGATTTTGATTTTAAAATTTTATTTTATGCGCTCGAAACACGGATACGACTTTTCGCCGGCTCGCTATACCATTGGGAATGTTATATATGGGATGCAATAATTTTCCTATTATGTAACATCTGTGTATCATGACCATTTAAGTTGTGTACAGATATAAGGATTTATTTTTAGATTCATTGTAAATGACGGTGCTTGTTGCGTGTGCCGACATGTTATAAATACTTCATGTCCATTGTTTCTTTTTTAAATTGAAGAAGGTGTTTTGTGGAAGTAGATAAAGAATTTTGAGAATTTCACTTCAACATTTGTTTTATTTTATAAAAATAAGTATAATTTGGAAAAAGTCGTAAATTAAATTTTCTATTCTGTACGAGTCTCGAGTGTACCCCTCCGCCGGTGGTGCCGGACAACCAGACCTTGTGGATCAATATCGGGTTCATCCTTTTCACCGTTATGATAGCGCTGTAGTTTAAGTGGTAAAATACAAGAAACTGCTGGACAAATTAGTACATTATTTGAAACATTGATATTATTGTTCCAACATAAAACTCCCCACCTTGAAAGCCTATAGGATTTCAACAAGCATCGAAATGAATCTTAAATAAATTAAATAAAGTATAACTATTTCTAATCGTTGAAAAACAGCAAAACAAATTACAATTTGGGTTCAATCGTTTTATTGGGTAGTACACACACTTTCACTACCGGTGGCTTGATTTCAGTGTTCGTGGTTTTAATTGTCACTGTCCGTGTAATGCCATCCTTTCCCGGATGTGTGGAAACAATTCTTCCCAATTGCCACCTCGGTGGGGGCAGCCCATAACACCAGGTTTTAATAACTGGTCAACATTTTCTTTCCACTTCACACGATTTTGAAGCGTGGATATGTGTACTCCTTAGTCTATCTGGACCAAAAGTGTTGGAAAAGTTGTTGTGTTATCTGGAACCTTGACAATCGTCCTTCTCTAACATCCATAAAGTTGCGGCCTGGTATGCCAGTTAAAGATTCGCCAATTAGCAGGTGTGCTGGAGTGAGAGACTTCAAGTCACTGGGATCGTGGGAAAGAAGATACAGTGGTCTGTAGTTGTGGCAAGCCTCTATTTAGTAGAAAACTTTTTTTCCGAACTATAATGCCGTGGTCGAGTAGTATTTCTACCTAACGTTTCGTCTACTGCTGCGGTAGACATCTTCAGAGGCGGTGTGGTAGAGGACGTGTTCTCTTCCGTGTTTCTCCGATGACTGGATTCGACGTTGTTGGACCTGCGTTATTTATATCCAGGGTGGTGGGCGTGGCTTGTATTACACTATTTTCCTTGTCTGGTTCTTTGAAAAACTGGCAACCGGCTTTTATTAAGGCTCATGCCCGCTTCTTTTCTGTTAAAATTGTTGTGGTATTTCTGTATCTCTATGGCTTCTCTGTGGAGTCTGGTGTGAAAATGTTTAGTTCTATCCAATGCTTGAGTCTGCTCGAAACGAATGACATGGTTTGTTTGCGTTAGCACATGTTCGTCGATTGCTGATCTATTTATTTGTTCCAGCTGACAGTTTCTTTTGTGCTCTTTGACCCTAGGGTTGATAGAGCTTTTAGTTGTTCCTACATAGACAGATCCACAAGAGCGGGGAATTCTATAGACACCAGCCGTTTCAAGAGGTGCCCTAGGATCCTTGACCGATCTTAGACTTTGCTGAATTGTTCTTGTGGGCTTGTAGATAGACTTAATGTTGTGTCTTTCTAGCGTTCGTCCTATGCGATCTGTGACATTTTTGATGTAGGGAAGAAAGGCTCTCCCTGCCACCTGTGCTGGTTCCTTGTTATTTATGTGCTGTTGCTTCGGTCTTAAAGTTCTATTTATTTCCTGCCTGGAGTATCCATTTCCTTCAAGTGCTGATTTTAGGTGTTGCATCTCGTCCTGAAGGTATCTGGGTTCACAAATCCGAGTTGCCCTGTCAGATAGAGTTTTAATGACTCCTCTCTTTTGCGTAAGATGGCGATGGGATTCTTTGTTGAGGTATCTGCCCGTATGCGTCGGCTTCCTATATACTCTGTATCGCAGTTTACCTGAGGGTATCAGATGATAAGGGAAGTTTTCGAGCTCTGCCTCTCCATGGTTCCAAACAACAAATGTATAATTTTCATAGCGAGACCAACATGTAGGTTTCTTTGTGGCCGTTCGCAGTGCCATTTGTTCGAAGTGTTCCATGTAGAAGTTGGCGATAACCGGGCTGAGTGGGCTCCCCATTGCGACTCCATCTGTCTGCTCAAAGAATTCATTTTGCCATTGAAAGTACGTAGTCGTCAGACAGTGGTGAAATAAGTTGTTGATTTCCTCCGGAAAAACATCTTTCAGATACTCTTAGGACTGATCCACTGGTACCTTAGTAAACAATGAGACGACATCAAAGCTAACCAGAATGTCGTTTGGTAGTAGAGTGATGTCACTGATCGTCTTGAAGATTGAAAACCTGAATCACATGTTCCTAGAATGCCCCATTAATCGTTTACCAAATTTCGACATCTATCAAATTTTTATCAACAAAAAAATCCTAGCTCCATTCAACATGGCCATCATACTCTCTAAAATAACTCCTGAAACTGTTTTGATTCTCAATAGATTCCTCACTCACAACAAGATTGATATATGAAAGTACATTCTGCCTCTCCTCTAACTGTTATTGTGTTCCAGACTCACTGTATTCTGTCCACATGTGACTGTCTCATTCCCTTATTGAAGAAGTGCCCTTTGGTTTCCCCTTGTTATATCGTTTGACTAACATTGAACGGCAGAGCACAGCACAAAGTAACTAAATCTCAAAAAGACATCAGTAATATACACAAAAGTTTGCGAACATAGTGCTTGAGATATGGTTGGCAAATTGCCAAATTTCACCGAAAGCCATTTTCCATAAGATTAGTGCGGGGTTCTTTTAGCATTTCTTCTTCTTTCCTTCTTTAATTCAGAAGAGGAACAATGGGCATGAAGTATTTATAACATGTCGGCTCATGCAACAAGCGCCGACATTTACAATGTATCTAAAAATAAATCCTTATATCTGAACACAACTCAAATGGTCATGATATACAGATATCCAAATTTCAGACAATTTCAAGCTTGTTATAAGTTATGAATGGGTCCCATATTTCTTTGTTGACTAAGAGATGGCTGTTCCAGCATTGTTGAGACTCATCTTTGAGACCAAATGGAAATAATTCCTATTTGTGATATGGTACTTTTCTATTGCTCTCATCTTGAACTTCAGACTTGTATCAAGTTTTTTCTATTGTATCTTGTTCCTAATCTCAAGTACTGTGACTACATATTTGATAAATTTTTATATTCCTAAAAAAAAAATACCTTCTTCATATTCCAAAATGATATGATCCCGAAAAGTTTAAAGTACACTGTCCGTCCAAGATGGGCAATAACAATATCAGGGCCCGATGATTTCTCCGTCATAAAACGCAGCTTGTCTCTGACGAAATGGAAGTCGTGTCGAAGACTTAACGGCTCGATCGTCCCCCGGTCCGAAAGGATCATCGGTCATATTTCGATATTCGCTTTTATATGGCCCTCGAGCGGCCCGGGTAGTCATAAAAATGTTGATTATATTCTAGTATTGTCCGACGGATGGATAAAGCTACCCTACACGATAACTTTTCAAACTAAGAATTTTCAAGTAATAAAAACCTCTATTTTGAATCTCCCTGGACTTAAACTTACATAATTCAGGAGTATATGGTCACCTTTACAAAACGTCCCTTTTTCAAAATGAGTAAAAGAGCGTAGCACAAGTGTCGATGACTGCTAACTTTTCAAGTATTATAAATGTCATTCTCTCTTTCTCCGTCCAGACCCTTTTTCTGGACCCTCGAAGTCCAAGATTTAAACACAGTTTTTTTTTTTTTTCAAATAAAAATCCAACGATCATTGCCAGGTCTTTTGGAGATTATTGGTTTCGTGTGTGTTCTTGAGACGACATAATGATAGAAATGTGTTTTATAGTTTGGATTTATAGATTTTAGAAGAAACATTACTAAATTGTAAAAAGCTTAACATTCTTAATGTCTTTTCGGTAAATAAATCCAAAAGGAAACAAAAATTGTTTTTTAAATTTCGGGGCTTCATAAATTTTCAGAAGTCAAATAAAAAAAAAAAGGAAACTTTTCAAGGTGATCGCAATCAAAGATATCAGCGAAGCGGATCGGGACTGTAAAGGAAACGTCAATGGAGTAAAAGAAGAAAAAGCAATGGGTTGGGTGGGGGGCGGTCTGTCCGACGTCGTGCCTCTCCTGTTGATTATACATCGATATTTTTCCCCATCAACTTTTATTAGTCCTTTGGAATTTGGGGAAAAGTTAGCGATAACAATAAAACAGCGGGGCCGGGGCGGCCCGAGAGGGAAAGAGCGGTGAAAGCTGGATACACAATGCGGACGACGAGGCACCGATAATACGCGTTCGGATGAAAGCAAAACAGTCGAGCTGGCGCCACTTAATCTGTTGAATTTTGAGTCTGGCAACAATACAACCCCGGGGGCTAATAGGAATAGCGAAAAAGAAAGGGCCTTGTTTTTTCAGACGAGCCATTTATTTATTGCAGTAGGGTTTTTTTTACTCATTCAAATTGAGATTTAAAAAAATTCGAAGAATGTAGAGTGAAATTATTTCTGTGATGTTGGTACACTTGTTGAAATAAGCTTGTAAAATTTTAAGATATTGTCACGCTTACGTTGTTTGTGGTCAGCGGTGCCACCACTTTATTTACACTTGGCTGCGTCGGCTAAGGGCTTATCATGAAAGAGGTTATGGGGAAAAGGAAAGATTTCACCACTAGTAGTTAATACATCTATTGTTACAACTTAATTTATGTAGGTGATTAGATGAGATTTACCAAAAATAGATTGCAGTAAATGTTCTTCCCAGGTGGGCCATCATTCAACATTCCCTTGGAATGCCTATTTTTTGGGAAAGCCCTATGCTATCAATAGTACCCAAACAGCCCTATGAAAATGTACCCTCGAAGAGCTTAGTTTCCATTGGTCTAAGTTTGGGGCGTTGAATGGGTCTTCTACAGCACATTCACCTTAGGATCTCAGACGTACTGTAGCAAGTAACACCCAACTTGGAGAGAAAGTCTTTAGGCCTGTACCCTCGAGGAGCTTAAAGCTGTGGAAACTAACCTCTGTCCGACTACATTGCGGTGCGCCTAGTTTATACAAGAATTATTGCTACCGTCAGCAGAGTCAGTTAATTTTCTGTAGTACAAGCGCCAAATTCATTTTATCTTTATAGTCTGTGGGCTTGTAGACATTTGCCCCCCCTGTGAAAGCATTAGTTTCCAATGCCAGTCAAAGAAAATCATATGCTTACAATTTGAAAAAAACTTTAAAATTCTTAAAATTACAGCTTCTTCTTCGTTCGGCTTCGTCGACTGGTTTGGTCTGTTGTGGTATGTAGATTACTGGATTCTTTGTCTGCCAACTTGCTTGTTGGAAATGGTAGTACTTTATTGGCTGTCCCACTGGCTTGTGGGTTGTTGTGGTGATTTGTAGACTATTCTAGTAGTTTTATAGGCTGTCTCGCTGGTTGTTGAACAGTCTCATGGTTTGTTCAATGGTCCCACTGGCTTGTGGACAATCGTATGGCTTAAGGACATAGTGTCCTACTGGATGGTGAACTGTCACATTTTTTTGTTCTGCTGTGCGACTGACTCGTGGACCTTCGTTGTGGCTGACTGTCTTTTCAGGAGTTGTGTGAGCTATTCCACTTCTGGTACTTGTTGCGCCCCTGGTTAAAGGTGGAAATTTGCAATCGATGACCTACTTCCGTCATCGATTATTAGGTTTTCGTTCTGACCATGAGAGGTAAGTCAAGCTTTTGTGGTTTCGTCGTTTATTTCATCTTTCCAATTTTCCTACAGATCAACACCGATTCCTGAAAAAGCGAGTTTTTCGGCAGCTGCATCGTCGGGATCCTGAATCCAAGGTAACTGGTCTTACTATTTATTTTTTCATAATGTTTTCTTTTACTTAGGGGCTGCGTTTCGAAGTGTTAGTATCGGAGACGGCCCGCTTCGAGATGTGTCTTCCTCTTTGTCCAGTGGACTTCAAGGTGTTCATATTTCCATTTTAAATCCCAAAAGACCATATCCGAGAGTTCTTGAAAAACAGACGGAGCATTACATAAGCCGAATGGGAGGACGTTGAACTGGTACGATCCATGGCCGTGTATTGTTTTGAATTTTCCTCTACCGGCACTTGCCAGTATCCTGAGAACATTTTTAAAGGTGCTAAAATAACTCGCTTTGCCCAGGTAACTTAATATGTCATCGATTTAAGGTAATGAATAATTTGTTTTCTTTGTCACATTATTAAGTTTTTTATAATCTATGCAAAATCTAGTAGATCCGTCTTTCTTGGTTACTAGCACCACTGGGCTTGTCCATGGGGAGTGACATGGCCTGATGATATCATGTTCTAACATTTCTTTTATTTGCTCGTCTATCTTGTCCCTTTCTAGCTGTGATACTTCATGAGAACGCCTTTTTATTGATCTGGTCTCTTTGAATTCTGTGTTTTGTTAAGTTTGTCTTGTAGTCGGGGAGCTGGCATCGAAAATATGCAAGAGTTTTCGCAAGGCTCATATTTTCAGAATGAGTAGCATTTTAGTACTACAAAGCTAGGCTACAGTCAGCAGTTCCAGTTCCGGGACACCTGGCGCTGAGATGCGCGCAAAGGTGTATTTTTAATCAACACCTCGCAACAGTTTTCGCAAAGCTGAAAATTTGCAAAGAACATGCGAATATAATGTAGAACCATAATTTAACAGTCAGACAAAGAAATACGGGGACACGTAGAGTCAGCGCGACTTTGAAGTGGTCAAAAAAATGACGTCACCGAAAGTGTTTTCGCATGGCTGAAATTTGGCAAGGTAATAGTAAAAACAATATATTTATTGAAAAAAACAGTCAGACACTTCTATGTCGGGACCCCGTCAGTCAGCAGTCGATTAGAGTGATATAGGTGGTACCGCGTCATTAGGCATATATCCATGTCGAATAATAATTTCACCAAAAGAGTTTTCGCATAGCTGAAATTTGGCAAGGTAATAGTAAAAACAATATATTTATTGAAAAAAACAGTCAGACACTTCTATGTCGGGACCCCGCCAGTCAGCAGTCGATTAGAGTGATATAGGTGGTAGCGCGCGTCAATAGGCATATATCCATGTCGAATAATAATTTCACCAAAAGTGTTTTCGCATAGCTGAAATTTGGCAAGGTAATAGTAAAAACAATATATTTATTGAAAAAAACAGTCAGAGACTTCTATGTCGGGACCCCGCCAGTCAGCAGTCGATTAAAGTGATATAGGTGGTAGCGCGCGTCAATAGGCATATATCCATGTCGAATAATAATTTCACCAAAAGTGTTTTCGCATAGCTGAAATTTGGCAAGGTAATAGTAAAAACAATATATTTATTGAAAAACACAGTCAGACACTTCTATGTCGGGACCCCGCCAGTCAGCAGTCGATTAGAGTGATATAGGTGGTACCGCGTCATTAGGCATATATCCATGTCGAATAATAATTTCACCAAAAGTGTTTTCGCATAGCTGAAATTTGGCAAGGTAATAGTAAAAACAATATATTTATTGAAAAAAACAGTCAGACACTTCTATGTCGGGACCCCGCCAGTCAGCAGTCGATTAGAGTGATATAGGTGGTAGCGCGCGTCAATAGGCATATATCCATGTCGAATAATAATTTCACCAAAAGTGTTTTCCATAGCTGAAATTTGGCAAGGTAATAGTAAAAACAATATATTTATTGAAAAAAACAGTCAGACACTTCTATGTCGGGACTCCCTCAGTCAGCAGTCGATTAAAATGATATAGGTGGTAGCGCGCGTCAATAGAATTTTACTCTATATATAATATCCATTTCGATGAATAATTTTATTTTTATAATTTAAATTATTTGGAATCGGAAACGGTAAAATAAAATTGTACATGCAGTTAAAAAGTTTGCGGTTAGAAAAAAGCCCGATTCGTATAAATATTACTTGACCATTTAATCAGCAGTACTGTGATAGTATACCTATAGTAAGTTTTATTAAATACTTATAATCGTCGCCGATTTTATAAAATACAAAAAAAAAAAATTCTAATCACATCTGCCGCTTCCCTTCTCCTAATCTCGACCTAACAGTACCATAATGAAGTTTCCGAATTCGAATGCATATACGCCTTATTCAAGTATACGCGCTTACGCTTGCAACTTACAGGTTTACACTTACTCATTAAGAGAAAAGAAAATGTATTTTACCGTTTCCGATTCCAAATAATTTAAATTATAGAAATAAAATTATTCATCGAAATGGATATATATATAGAGTAAAATTCTATTGACGCGCGCTACCACCTATATCACTTTAATCGACTGCTGACTGAGGGAGTCCCAACATAGAAGTGTCTGACTGTTTTTTTCAATAAATATATTGTTTTTACTATTACCTTGCCAAATTTCAGCTATGCGAAAACACTTTTGGTGAAATTATTATTCGACATGGTTATATGCCTATTGACGCGCGCTACCACCTATATCACTTTAATCGACTGCTGACTGGCGGGGTCCCGACATAGAAGTGTCTGACTGTTTTTTTCAATAAATATATTGTTTTTACTATTACCTTGCCAAATTTCAGCCATGCGAAAACACTTTCGGTGACGTCATTTTTTTGACCACTTCAAAGTCGCGCTGACTCTACGTGTCCCCGTATTTCTTTGTCTGACTGTTAAATTATGGTTCTACATTATATTCGCATGCTCTTTGCAAATTTTCAGCTTTGCGAAAACTGTTGCGAGGTGTTGATTAAAAATACACCTTTGCGCGCATCTCAGCGCCAGGTGTCCCGGAACTGGAACTGCTGACTGTAGCCTAGCTTTGTAGCACTAAAATACTACTCATTCTGAAAATATGAGCCTTGCGAAAACTCTTGCATATTTTCGACGCCAGCTCCTGGACTATTGCCTATGTACTTTGGAGTTTTGGTGAAGACATCACTGAACTTATTTAAAAGGTCTTGTAATGCTTTTTTAGTGTTTTGGTCCTTTATGTTTACTAAGTTATGGTCTTCCATTGCAACTCTATTCTCGGTATTCTTTTGATATGGTTCTTGATTCCTGAGCATTCATGGAGGTGTTCTCGGTCATTCCTAGTTTCAAGCTGCTTGGTTGCTCATCTATAGTTATGTTGCACATTATATTTTCTGGTTCTTGTATATTTTCTCGTTTTTCTGTACTAAGACTTTTATGTCAGTGTCTCTGAATATTTCTGTGATTATCTGCTTCATAGACCTCCAGGTATGACTATATTGCGCAGCTTATTGTAATTCCCATCTATAAGAGTGGAAATAAATGCAGTGCCAACAACTACAGACCGATAAGCCTAACAAGTCATCAGTGCAAATGTCTGAGACGAGTTATTGTGAAATACCTAACCACCTTTCTAACATAATATAATTCCATCCACCCAGCATGGTTTCTTCAAAGGGAGGTCCGTTGCAACAAACCTTTTATTATGCTTAGATTATTAGACTAGGAATTTTGACGAGGGAAATCCTATTGATATTATATATTTGGACTACGAGAAAGCATTCGACAAGGTTTCCCGCAGAAGACTTTTGGCTAAACTGGAGCACTATGGTGTTGGAGGCAGTTTACTGAGGCTCATTAAATGTTTTCCAACCAACAGAGGCTACTGGGTAAGAGCAAATGGAATCCTGTCCCAGGAACACAGGGTAGTGAGCGAAGTGCCCCAGGGATCGGTATTGGGACCACTCTTATTTCTGGTGTATATGAGTGACCTCCAAAATCTGGACAGATGGAAGATGAAACTGAATGTGAAAAAGTGCACTACGCTAAGTATAGGCCCAAAAAACCTACAAACTACCTACTATCTAAAGTTCCCTTAAGAGCCGTTTTACACGCCAAAGTTTCTTCACGAAATTACTTACGAAATTGTTGCCGAAATATTTCGGAAGTCAACTTTTCCTGTTTTACACGACAAGAAAAACATACAAAATATTTCGCCAATAAACTTTCGAAACTGTTCTATAGTTTTTGTAGGCGCGGCCGAGAAAATGCGTGAGTTTCGGCGCACACAATTACAAAATAAAAAGCGCGTTCTTTTTCTTCGAGCCTTATGAATCCGTCATTGGATTTCCTATGTAATAGATAAAGATAGACTGCTTATCGGTGGATCAAGCGGTGAAAAAAGTGTTGCGCCCAAAAAAATAGGGTGGGATGGAGAAGACCAGCTGGGCAAAGCCAAAAGTAAACAAAACTTTATTTATGGAAGGGAAACAGAAATTCAACTTTATGAAACTGCAGAAGAGTACAAAGATTCAACAAAAAATAGAAAACGCAAGTTTTATTTGTTTTGGTTTACCAACGTATGAGGTTATTTCATATTATTATTGATGGCAAAACGTTACTGCGCCGGCGTATGACTAATATTTTCACGAAACTTTTGCTAAACTTTATTTGCCGTGTCAAACAGGTACGAAGCGAAACAAGAATAGTGAACTTACGAAATATTTCGGCAATAATTTCGTGAGTAATTTCGTGAAGAAACTTTGCCGTGCAAAACGGCGCTACAATATACAACTTAACAAAAATACCTTGGAGTAAAGTTATTATAACGAGTGACCCTAAATGAGAATCCCACATAAATAAAATTGTGAAGAAGGCAAGATCTATAATATATTATGTGTAGAAAAGCATTCAAAAACCTTTCTGTTGAAATAATTAAAAGAACTATACATAACCTACATAAGGCCTAAACTTGAATTTGCACACTCAGTATGGAATCCTTACTTTGTTGATGACATAGAATTGCTGGAAAGGTTGCAGTGTAGAGTAACCAAAATACCGCCGGAATTAGGAGATCTGCCCTATCCTGAAAGGTTAAAAATATTTGGTCTACCAACACTAAGAGAAAGATGATCCAGAGGAGATATAATTGAAACCTACAAAATTCTAAATATTAGCTACATCTGTGAAATGGATCTGTTTCAGAGAAGCTACTCTAACCAACTCAGATGCCACATCAAAAAACTGTATAAAGAAAAAAACAGCAGGCTGCCAAGAAAAAAACTTTATTTCAAACAGAGTAGTGTAGACATGGAATGCCCTGAGACAACTGTTAGTGAACCACATATAAACTTGTTCAAAGTGTCATTGGATAATGGAAATAGAAACGTAGCAGATCAATTGATGCACTTCAATAAGTAGCAAGGGCTTATCTGAAATCTGAAATCTGCGAGAACCTCTAAATTTGTGATCTTAACATTGTTGCCTGTGACAAACATGTAAATTGATAGAATTCAACTGTGATAGAAACTGCAAAACAAATAGGTTTAAAAATTAGTCTTAAACTATGTGTAAAAAGTTGTTGTCAATAAATAAAATCCGTCGATTTTATTCTGATACTTCAAAGGAATGTGAGCTTGTGGCTCCCTACGTAAGAACGCCAATGTTCACCTGACGTCATACCTGTTTTCACCTATATGCTTCACCCCCTCACTCCTCATACGGAAAGTGTCAAATTAAAAACGACGGACAATACATCGGTTAATTCGGCTACTATTGGAACAATAAAACAATAAGATAAATGTTTCCTGCAAGTTAATATACAACCACAGATTATACAACAGTGGTTTCCGTTCGAAAAATTCTCATCTTCAGCCAAAGTCAAAATGTAGCATATATTGTTACGGAATTATTTTTCCCCCTCAAGTAAAAGTTCTTATCTCATTAAATTCAATAAGAATGGACATTCAACTTTTAAAATTTGAAAAACACGCGAGCAGACCACCTGCATCCATTTTCAATCAGTTAAAATATGATCTAGCCTCCAGCCCAGTATACAGGCAGTTGTGGAAAGCTGAATATACGATTTTTCGAGGTTCGTTACAAGTTTTGTTGAAGACTTCTAAACAGTCTTTACACCTGCCTTTATTATATGTAATAGGTTCGTGGCTCTCATCAAAGACATTCTAATTATGTAAATATTCTAGGTCCATTTTCGTAGAGCTATGAACGTGAAATGTCAAAGCCCTAATATAAATCCCCTTTCCTCATAATAAAACCCTAAAAGAAGATTATTATTCCCTATTCAAAGGCGCTAAAAAAACTATTAAGACCCGAGTCCCTTCGCCGGTTTGACTCTATAACACAAAATCCGCAGAGCCTACAATGACCTTCATTACCGTAAAATTTAATTGAACGATTCCGGGACCCTCTTTTTTTTTAGAGGGTGCACAGGCAAAGCGGCTTTAACAACCCGGCCCTCATAGAGGATTAGGGTATGGATTTTTCACCGAAATCAAATTATTCGCCACACTCTGTATAAGTTTCAATCTCGAGACCTCTGTGACACCAGACAAAACAGACCTGATGCTGCAGCTAGCTAGAGGGAAAACTTTCTCGTAGTATAGCCAGGAATCACGTCACGAACAAATGCCGCTTGCACGGAACTGGAATAAGCAATGTCCCTGTATAGGTACTGGGAATACTAAAATGGTGGCCGATTGTGTTTGTAACAAAGTTTTGAATTTTAATTAGATTTAAAAAAAAAAAGAGGGGCACTCAACGTGCTCTCATAAATTTCACTCGTTGATGCTCCAGCCTTTCCACTCTCGGTTGTTTCTCTTATTTCCTACCGTTTCTATCTTAATTTGCTGGCGTCAAAAACACAACAAACCAGGATTAGCTTGAAAAGCTAACCAAACACGAAACAGTTTTTCTTATGAAATCGTTTGGTTTTTGCCTGCAAGTAATACAATAATTTATATTTTCCTGTGCAAAAATATTGGCTTTGTTTCAAGTCATCTGTTACCCTTAATGGTCAAAAATACCCTATATTCCTAGTGGTTTCTTGGCATCCAAACATATCGGCGAGTGTGCGGAATCTTTATTTAACTAAGGCAAGGATTACTGCGGCTCTACCAACAATCTTAGAGGGATGAGAGTTCTCTTTATACACACAGCGATGTTACTGATACTGTTTCTCTTTTTAGGGTTGGATATATCTTTTATATGTATATAAATTCTAAAATTGTTGCGCCATTAATAAAAAAACCCACCCAAATTGCCTAATCTCGTCCTGTCCGTCGAGCGGGCGCAGGGTGAAAAAAAATTTAATTCGGCCCGAACAGGGCTAAGTGACGAATTAGCCTGTCTCCCTGCACAGCTCAGATTAATGACCATTAAGGGCAACAGTTCTCGTCGGACCTTTTCAGCTTAATGGGGTTTCACGACTTCTCTCTTGGATTTTTGACAATTGGCAATAGAATAGATTCGAGTTTTTTGATTTTTAAAAGGCAGAAAGATTTGGTTCTTCGAATATGATTTTTGATTGGTTCGCGGCAAAAAGTACTTTTGCTCAACAATTCGATTAGCAAATCAATTTTCTTGTCTATCATCAGAATCCATTGGGTGTCTAAGGAGTAAGGTGTAATGATATAATTATATTGTCACGGCTCTGGTGTGCGTGGCAGAAATGTTGGGTTTCTTTATTCCAAAATCAAAGTCCAATTACCACAACTTTAATTTACTCCACTTACTATACACTCCGATACTAATTACTTCACTAAATAACTCAAACAACTGAACTCTTTACAATTCTCAACAATAATCATTATTGAATTGAATTGAATTGAATTGAATTGAAAATGTCTTTATTTAGGTGTACACAAAGTTTCATTACAAGAGAATATAGTAATACCAGGTGGCGATATTCGCTTAGTAGCGCTCTTCCATATAACCACCTTGAGCATCTAATAATATAATATAAATAATAACAACAACCATGCTAAGTGACAACAAGCAAAACTAAATTATATAGGTAACCAAGTAAATATATAGATAATTTTACTAACCATTACAAGAAAAAAAATTAATTTGTTGTACGGAAACTAAAAATAAATAAAATAAGGAAACAAAAGAAAAATAAAACAAAAAAATTAAACAAAAAAAAAATAAAAAGTAAAAAATAAAAGACCAAAAAATAAGAGTCAGAAGGACACCTACACACTTATTTGAATATTTTTAAATGGAAACTCTAAGCTGATTATTTGAAACAAGTCTTTTTATCTCCCTTTTAAACGACAAATCACTAACTAAAGATTTAATACGTTCAGGGAGTTTATTGTAAAGTTTCACAGCTGTAAAACTAAATGAATTTCTAAAGAGTGCTGTTTGATAATTTGGCACACAATAGAGACTGCGATGCCTAGTACTTCTAAAATGAACATCACTGCATCGAGTGAGCTTGGAAGAAAGGTAAGTTGGTTTTTTGCGTTTGTTTAATCTAAACATGAATGTTGCCAGAGAGACAATGTAGCGCTGATTCAGCTTCAGCCACTTAGCGTCAGCGAAACTTGACGAAACATGGTCAAACTTCCTAAGGTTGTAAGCAAATCGAATGCAAGCATTTTGGAGTCTTTGGAGGCTCTCCTTGTCCTTGTTCAAAATGACGGGCCAATAAAGAATGTTACAATAGGATATCAAAGAAAGAATTAAACTATCACACAGCTTCAATTTAACATCCTTACTTAAAACCTTTTGATACAATCGAAGTGCTTTGAGTTTACCATATGATTTTTGCATTAGATAGCTAATATGCTTGTTAAAATTAAGTTTGGCATCCATCCATACCCCCAAGTTTTTAGCAAAATCAGAGGCTTCCAGAGTCTGACCATTTAACACGATTGTAAATCTCTCATCCCGGACCACCCCAAGGCGCTTTGGGCCAAAGACCATAAGTTCCGTTTTGGTTTCATTAAGCGTCAAACCATGGGCAGATGAAGCTGTGGATATAATATTTAGATCCTCATTGATTTTCTGCACCGCATCTGGAATATCTTCAAGTGAGAAAGTAAAATACAGTTGATTATCGTCAGCGTACTGATGTGACTCGCAGTTTTTAAGCATTTTTGGGAAATCGGCTGTATACGCTGCATATAAAATAGGGCCCAGAATGCTTCCTTGTGGAACTCCTTTATCACAAGCACGAGATTCCGAAAAATTGTTATTCCAGATAGTTCGCTGCGATCTAAAACTTAAAAATTCCTTAAAGAACCTGAGTTCCACATTCTCAATTCCAAAAAATTCAAATTTGGTGCAAAGTACCCCATGGTCCAACGTATCAAACGCCTTGCTGTAATCCAGGAGGAGAAGGCATGTATTAAGCCTCTTGTCCGTGGCTCGAATAATATCATCCGTCACCTTCAGCAGGGCAGTGGTCGTGCTGTGTGCCTGTCGAAAACCAGACTGAGATAAGGGCAAAATGTTTTGCTCTTCCAAATAAATTGTCAACTGTCGGGCCACAATTTTTTCAACCACTTTAGAGAGAGTAGGTAAGATACTGATTGGTCGAAAGTCCGCCGCTGAGGATGGTGAAGGTTTTTTTGGGACAGGTGTTACATTTGCGCTTTTCCAAACAGAAGGAAAACAGCCATTCTTGAGACAAAAATTAACTATAAATGTAACGTGCTTAGACAGAGCGGGTAACAGTAGTAACAACATTTTAATTCCGATTCCGTCAACCCCTCGCGCACCCGTTTTGATTGACCTCAATATATTTACGACCTCTTCGGAGGACGCCAAACTAAACTTAAAATTTTCGGTAAGTCCCGGAAAACGCTTATTGACATAATTGTTATGTATAAAATCTTCATCAATATTGTTTGTAGGTGCCGAGGTAAAAACTGTATTAAGCTCGTCTGAAGAGATTTCTAAATTGTTACAGCTCACCACATTATTGTTTACGTTCAGCCATTTGACGAATTTCCAAAACTCCTTCGGGTTATGTTTAAACTTATAGTCAAAAAATGCTTTTTTCTCTTGTCTAATTGAGTTATTCACAAAATTGCGCATATCACGATATTCATTTAGTGCTAAATCTGTTCTATTATGTTTGTACCTTAGTTTGGCTCTATCCCGTAATCTCATCATTAGTCTAATGTTATCGGTCAACCAGGGCGCTGGAGGTTTTTTAATTCTGACAGTTCTAATAGGGGCGTGCATATCAAATAGATTGGTTACCTTGACATTAAAACAATTTATAATTTGATCTATGTGAGTCAAGACAAACAAATGATCCCAATTAACTGCCAGTAGATCTTCATGAAATAGGTCGAAGTTGAACCGCGAAAAATCTCTATAAGTTCTGAACATAGTTGGGTGTTTTTCTCTGTAAAATTTTAACTTACAGGAGACAAAATGATGGTCTGAAATGTCGTCCATTGTGAGCACTTCCACTTCCCTGCACAAGGTGGTATCGGAGATAACCAAAACATCCAGCAAAGTGCTAGAATTTTCCTTGACTCTGGTAGGCTCTGTCACAATCTGCTCAAGACCAAAGCGATTTACAAATTCAGTGAATTGTGTAGCTGTATTATTATTCGCCAACAGGTCAACGTTACAATCTCCACCAAAAGCTAAAAAATCATGCTGTGGTATCAAAAAGCTCAAAACATTTTCTAGTGCACTGAGAAATGTCAAAAAATTTATATTAGGAGCACAATAGACGCTACCCAAACATACCTTTCTTCCATTAAGTTTAGCGGTAACCCAGACTTGCTCAATAGCTGCACTATTTTCACAGTTAGATATTAATTTTTTGTATTTTAATGTGGCTCTTATAGTAAAAGGCAACACCTCCACCCCGGGTTGGCCGATCAATACGCAATATTTTATAACCATTAATATTTACAACGCAATCCGGGATGTCGGAAGACAGCCATGTCTCAGATATTCCCACAATGTCATACTCATTTTGAGATAAAAATTCGGAAAAAATATCAAAGTTCGACAACAAAGATCTAGCATTAAAGTGTGCAAAAGTCACTAACTGACTTCTCATTTTATCCTATATTATATTAGTAAAAATAAAAAAATAAATAGTTACCACAAGAAATAAAAAAAATAAAATAAAAATAGGATGAAATAGAAAAAAATATAAATAAAATAAATTGAGCTGGTTCCAGTCACTCGAATACCGAGCAGTAGTAGGCCCATAACACACAGCTCCCAACCCATGAGTATTAAGTAAGAACCGAACCAAAAAAAAATAAAAATAAATTATAGCAATAGGTACCTAGTGAATGAAGTAAAATTTCTACAAACTATATAATATACAACATGTTCCGATCCGCAAGTAATTAGCATATAAAAGGTAAATACACATTTGTATATTTAAATAGAAGAAAAAGCCAAATGGTATTGTAGGTACTTGATTAGTTTATCAAAGGTAATAATTAGTTAGTTAGAAAAGTCAAATATCCTTTTGTAGTAAATAAATTGATAAAATAATGGTAGTTTTTAATTTCATATTCAATTAATTAAATTTAAATTAAATTAAAGAGATTGAGGTAAAACCTAATAATAACATCAACAATAAAAATTAAAAAAAAAAATATATATATATAGGTATAAATAATACTAATAAAAGGAGAGGAAAAAAAAAAAAAAAAAAAAAACAGTACCTGAACATTCTTGTGTTCCAACAATTTACTGAAATTTAAAGCACTACTTTTTCCTTCTCTTAGGAGAATTAGGACGTCTTAGCAGCGTGCCAATTATTGCAGGATCGGTAAGCAAGAATTCAAGCAGGAACAAAGGTAGCAGATATGTAAGGCTTGACCGGGTCGACGGAGCAGCCAGGTCGTGGCAGTAAATTTATTAACAATCTGCTCAAAATTGGATGTTGATTTTTTTACCATTGTCAATTGCATAAATTTTTCCAGATAGTGTCCATACTGACTTGTTCCCATATTTTTTCTTGGCATTCTGTAATAGGTCAAAGCGAGATTTTGTAAGGTCTTCAAAGATAGAGAACGCCGTGCCTTTGAGTTTGGATTTCGATGCATAAACTTGGCTGCGCAGATCGTTTCGAAGAAAGTTTACAATGATTGGTCGATTTTGACCCTCTGAAGATTGGCCAATTCTATATGCACTGTCAATGTCTCTGAGAGTGCAATCGATTTTCAGAGTAGTCGAAATAAACTCCGAGATAGCCTTGGACAACTTTTCATTATTTCTTTCGGGGAACCCATTGAATCGCAAAGCATTACGTTTTATATACTGCTGTAGGGCTTCGACCGTAGTTTCCACAGTGGAGACCCTTTTCTGGCAATCTTCGGCTGAGCGAATTACCGAGTTGATACTTTCATCAAGTTGAGCGACTTTTTCATTAATTTTGTCTATTTTAACAGACAAACGCTCTTCTAGGTCCTTCAACAATTTGGCACAGACTTTCTCCATCGATTGCTCTACTTCGGATATTGTAGCACCACTACGCGTAGGGGGAGCCATTATTCAGCAGCGGCAGATACCTAGCAGCAGTATCAACTTCAACAATTTTGCTGACCGAAGTATAATTATGCGAAAACAGTAATCGACGTCGAGATTTCCGTAAAAATTACGTTTGTTGACCGTTGACTCCCAATTTACAGTCCGGCAACGCCGAGCACACGCCGATCGAAGCAAGTCCCAAGTCCCAATTAAATCCCAGCTAAATCCCAACCTCACTTTAAGTAAAATTGACTTTAAAAACAAAGATGCGGTCGAAAAACAATTGTCTCACCCCAGATTTTCGTACAGTGGTGTTGATTTATCGTTCTTCTGTTAATTTAAAACTTCGGATCACTCACTTCTTAATTAAATACACTTAATTTTTGCAAAAATTGAGAGCTGTAGAAAGGCAAACACTACTCGTACATAGTTGCCAAATCAGATCCATTATCTAAATCATATCACAGTCAAACTTGAATTTAAAAACTACTAATACCGGCCTTTATACTGGGTGGAGCACGAAAAACTTCCCACCCAGAGTTTCTCAGGTGTTAGGTCTTTAATCAAAAATCGCTCAGACACGTCAATTTTTGTTTTTTGGAGGACACATATTATTGGTATTTTCACCCCCTATCTGTCAACCCCTAAATGGGGGTAACAGAACCCCCAAAATTTCAAATGGAAAGTGGGGTCGAGTGATGAATGTCATTTGGTAGTAATTTCCATTAAAATTATATCCCCGAAGTTTTAAGTTGCTAGTGTTTACCCTGTCAAAATGGCGGTATGTCAAAGTTAGGATAAATGCTTTTTTTCGATAATCCAAACTGTATAATTTTTACCTGTCACACCTATCCGTAGGTAACAGGTAAAAACCACACAGCATTTTTTCATTGATTTTTCCTAACTTTGACAAGCCACCATTTCGACAGGGTAAATAGTAGCAACTTAAAACTTCGGGGATATAATCTTAATGAAAATAGCTATCAAATGACGTATCACTCGACCCCCCTTTCCATTTGAAATTTTGGGGGTACCTGTCACCGCCACTTAGGGATTGACAGGTAGAAGGTGAAAATACCAATAAAATGTGTCCCCCAAAAAACGAGCGATTTTCAATTAATCACCTAACACCTGAGAAAATCTGGGTGGAAAGTTTTTCGTGGAAACGTTTTCGTTCTCTATTTAACCTCAGGCTTTCTCTAGACATTTCATTTTATTGCATTAAAATTGGCCTGTAGATGTTCACTTGCCAGACCGGTATAATCCAGAACAAACGCGATAATCGTATTTGCCCGAAGAAGGAAGCCCTTTCTAGAACTTTGGCATGTATTCTGGATACCGTGGTGGAGGTGCACGTATTCTGTTACACTGCTCTCCTCTTAAGATTCATCGTCCCGATCAACTTCACGACCATGATATTTCGTCAGTCTGTCTAGATGTACAATTTTCATTTTACTCCTGGTGTTGTGCTGAACTCGATAAACCAAATCATTCAATTGATTCTCTTGATTATTCTGTCTGGTCCTTCCCATGCTGAAGACAATTTCGGCGACACTCCTTTCTTTTTTGTTGAATTATACAGCCACATCAAATCGCCTTCTTTAAATCCGGTTGAATTGACTTTCAAGTCGTATCTGGTCTTCATTCGGTCACTTTCTAGCTGAATGTACTCCCGAGCAAAATCACATATCCCCAGAAGTCCTGCCCTTACTTCGTCAACATAATCTCGGATTTCTTTTCGTTCTTCTTCAGGTATTCTAAACATCAGATAGCAAGGTAATCTGAGTTCTCTTATTAAAACGATTCTAGCTGGACTTTCACCTCTTGACTCATGAACAGTTGCTCTGTAAGCCATTAAAAATAGAGGCAAGTGTAGTAGCGAAAACTTCTGGCCATTTACTGAAGTAATCCATGATATCCATGATTTATTTGTTACCACGCTCTGACTCAGGGAACAGTCTGGCAACATCAATCGCTATTCGTTCAAATGGGAGACCGACGTTGTACTGTTTCATGGGCACCTGAGACCTTAGTTTAGGGCCTTTACTGGTAACACAGATGTCGCATTTTCGGCACCAGTTTTTATCGTCTTC
Source organism: Ceutorhynchus assimilis (assembly GCA_917834065.1). Classification (NCBI taxonomy): domain Eukaryota; kingdom Metazoa; phylum Arthropoda; class Insecta; order Coleoptera; family Curculionidae; genus Ceutorhynchus; species Ceutorhynchus assimilis. The sequence goes on along the minus strand of OU892289.1, from coordinate 5,750,952 downwards.
ATGATAGTCAACCCAGTAAAAACGTTTCCGAATTTTGTCCAAAGTCTTGTTAACTCCAAAATGTGCCCCTGAAGTTCCTTCATGTATTTCTTTTAATACATCTTCTACTCGATCTTTTGGAATAACCAGTTGGCTCTTAATGGATTTTCTATCGGCACTTTCCCAGACTCTTTTAAGTGAACCATTTTCTACGGCCAGAGAGTTCTACTGAGTCCACAACGCCTTGTAAATCAAGCTCTTGCTCGAAATTTCCATTCCATTCTGGCCTACATTCATCATCTTCCTTAAGATGGAGAAATTGCTCGATAACCAGGGGCCCATTCTTCTGTTCTTTTTACAGCCGGATCAGTGTTTTTCTCATGTCGATTCTTTGATAATGCTCGCAGTATTCTTTGCATGGCCATTTAGACAGAGCGTCAGCTTTTGTATGCAGGTTGCCCAGGTCGTTGTTTAATTTGGAGATCGTATTACTTCGGGAGTTTTCATTTCTAAAAGCCATTTTAGAGCTGCGTGATCCGTTCGAATTATACATTTACGTCCATAGAGATACTTATGGAAATGGTCGAGTGCTTTTACTATGGCGAGCATTTCTCTTCTGGTGACACAATTATTTCTTTCTGGCTTTGATAAGGTCCTGCTGTAATACTCTACGACATGCTCTTGTGAATTTTGAATTTGTGAAAGTACCGCTCCAACATTGCTGTTACTTTTGCATCTGTGTCCAAGATCAACATGCCTTTCTGATCGGGATCGCATTCTTGGGTCCAATTGAATGTTGAATTTTCTTCCGTTAATCGATGAAGTGGAGCAGCTATATTGGCGAAGCCTTCCACAATCTTCGATAATAAGAACATATTCCCAGAAAACTTCTTAGTTTATGTTTGTCGCATATGCCATCTTTAGATACCACGTGACCTAAGAATTCCACTTTCTTTTGAAATAGAAAACATTTATTTGGACTGAGTTTTAAGTTGGAATTCCGGAAGCGGTCAAAATTCTTTCAGGTTTGTGGGATGTTCTTGAAACGAATTTCCCATGATCATGGCATCATTCAAATATACCAGGCAAGTTCTCCATGTAAGGCCTCGCAAAACAATATGCATAAGTCGCTTAAACGTAGCTGGAGCATTACTTAATCTGAAAGGCATAACGTTAAACTGGTATAACCCGCTTCTCTTTGTCATCTTTGTGTATTGCTACTTGCCACTATTCACTTTTGAGATCCAAGGTGGAAAACTATTTGGATCCCGATAGAGTTGTTAATGTATCGTCTATTCTCGGGAGAGGAAAGCTGCCCTCTTGGTGATGCCATTTAGCATTCGGTAGTCCACACAAAATCTAAGACTCCCATCTTTCTTCGTTACCAATACTACTGGCGCAGACCATAGACTATCTAAACTGGTGAGTTCTGCTGAATAATGTTTTAAATTTGTGCCCGTGATTAGTTTGCTTCTTTTAACAGTATATAATTGAAACCAAATTTGAAAGCGGTACCAATCGGTGCGTAAAATTCCAAAGTATCTGTGTGTGTTTCTACATTCTTGAAAAGTCCTGGTCAAATATCAAGGAAAATCTATTTTTCTCCCATAAATGAGGAATGTGATAAAAAAGTGTTAGGAATTCCCATATGCTCTGTTGTTTATAAATATTGGGCTACTGTTATTGACGGCATTTGGCAGGTAGATAAAAAGCCAGATCCGAACTGAATATTTTATTCAATTCAATGTATGTATTTTATTTTTTTATCTTTTATTTTGTTTATTCAACGTAATGAGTGGTAAATTCAAATGTTGCTCTAAGCCCTTCAGTAACTGGGTTTGTGTCAGATGTCTCAATGTTTTTCACCCTAGCTGTCTAGGAAGAAAGAAGGGTCACAACTTTTTAACTGGAAATAAGATCTATTGCTCTGTGAGGAGGAGGACTGCGAAAATGAAACGAATACGAAAGAAAGATTAAAGAATATCAGCAAAATGTTTCTCAATCAAATAGACTGAAGGATGAGAATAAGATACTACAGGAAACCTTGGAGAAATGCTCTAGAGATCTAGAGGAGGAAAGCAACAGATTAAAAGATCTGGATGAAACAGAACATTGCATGATAACAACAATGCAAACACTGGAGGCAGAAAATAAAGTACCCTCGTCCGAAATCCTCGATCTGATTCCCATACTTTGAAACCGATTGCTGATAAATACACCCACTCTGGGCCCGAATTCTGAGCTCACGATTCGATAGTATCATCTATCTATTTTATATGGACGATACTATCGAATCGTGTGTTCGTCGTGTGTGAATCCGGGCCCTGAAAACCTGAGATATGCACCAATGACGAGAGCAAAGGATAAATTTATTTCAAACAATGTTTTGGTGTTGACTGATGGATATGGAAAATTTCTGTATAATTAACTGGTTTTGAATCTAGTGCTAGGTCTCATTGCAATTTGATACATGTCCAACAGAACTCAAATTCAAAACTATCAGAAAATTCTCATCCAGAGAATAATTTGACGAACAAGCAATCGGTAAGTGTTTTTTTTTTAGCGATGAATTCGTTTCCTCAAAGCAACATACAGTTTGGTTAAAAAATTGAAATTTGTTTTTCTCACTATTACTTAACATTCAGTCAATTAGAAACAAGTCAGATGAATTTTCTATATTTCTTGGAGACCAGAATAGACCAGAGATCTTATTAATTACTGAACATTATTACTCTTTTCTATTTTTACCCGTGAAAATTTTATTCATGATGGTGCTGCGATTCTAATCAAGCAAAATGTATGTGATAATTATAATTTTAATTCAATAACAAAATATAACTCGCTATTGGTAGAGAAAGAATTTGAGTTCTCTATAGTTTATGTAAGTAATTTTATTTACAATCATACATGTAATGTTGACTTTACTGACTTTTAAAAAGTTCGAAAATGTCACTTTTTTGACTTTTACTTTCGGCCCACGGGTCGAAAGTTTACTTTCAACCCTTGGGCCGAAAGTAAATGATATTTTTAAAATTTATTGTATTTTTTGACTTTTACTTTCGGCCCACGGGTCGAAAGTAAACTTTCGACCCGTGGGCCGAAAGTAAATGAAATTGTCAATTATTGTATTTTTTAGTTTTAATTCAAATAAAAATTTCAAAATTCGAATGATTGTAAATAAAATAGTATACATACCTCGGTGAAAAGTTTCATTACTGTCTCTAGATTTCAGTTAGACCTCGGCTGCGCCTCGGTCTCACTTAAATCTCTCGACAGTTATGAAACACTTGCCACCTCGGTATGTAATATACTATTAATATGTATGTGTTGTGTATTTATAGAACTGCAGACTGTGATCTGATAATTTGTTCCCAACGACCTGACTGACTTTGGGGGGTTACCTTAATGTTGATTATAATGATAAATCTTTCCTACATACTCAAACATTGGACAATATATTTCGGTCTTTTAGCTTGCGAATGCAGTCCAACGCGCATCACCCAGAATTTCTCTTCAGTTTTGGATTATTTATGTACACACTTTGATCTGGATGATGCAACTGTTTTGTAAGCGGGGCTATCTGACCATGAAGCTATTTGAGTGGAGTTTCCACTTAGACTTGACCAGATGAGGGAAAAACAGAGAATGGGTAGAATATTTGGTACACAAAATTTTAGAAACTTTGGGAACAATGCGCAGCCATACAGTGGGAACACATTGCATGGTCTCCTGATCCACTAAATGCATTTCACCATGAGCTAACTAACCTATTTGATAAAGTATTTCCTATTTAAAAGCTAAAATCTAAATGGTAAACCATGGATAACATCTGGCGTAAGAGTCTCCTCTAGAAATTTGCGATGTCTCCACTATTTAATATCACCAAAAATATTTTGTAGCTTATTTTAATTCATATAGACAGATTTACAGAAAAACCATCAAGAATGCCAAGGATCTATATTATAAACATTGCTTTTCAAAAGCTGGAAATACAACAAGAGAAAGCTGGGTTATCATCAATGATTTAAGAGGCAGGCACGCCTCGTGTTCTAGTACTGTCAAAATGAGGCCTGATACTCTGAATGCTTTTTATTGTTCTGTGGCAGAAACAACAACATCCAATACTAAAACTAGTACGGATCCTACTCTCAGCGATGTCAGTGTTTCCTGTAGTTTCTTCTTTGACCCGGTTGATGTAGTTGAATTGAAGGATGTGTTTTCGCAGATCAAGAATAAAAATTCTTCTGAGTATAATGGAATGTCCATTAAAATATTCGAAAATCTTTCAGAAGCTGCTCTGCTGTCACTCGTAAATGCAATCAACATATCTTTTGAAACCGGCTGATTCCCCTTCTGTTTGAAACGAACGATTGTAATCCCTTTGCAAAAGAGGGGTAGTTGTGAAGATCCATCCAATTTTCGCCCTATATCACTGCTTGCCCCTCCTTCGAAGGTAGTTGAGAAGCTTGTAAATTCAAGGCTGGTTCACTTTCTATCAGGATTTAATATTATAACCGCCTCTCAATTTGGTTTTCAAGTATCTAGGTGGACGAGTGATGCTGTCTTTTCGCTTCTGGAGATCCTTTACACAAGTCTGAATAGTGGAGATGTGGCTGCAGTAGTGTTTGGGATTTTTCAAAGGCTTTTGACTGTGTGAATCGGGAAGTGCTGCTGCGGAAATTTCACCACTATGGTATACGGGGAACAGCTTATCAATGATTCAGAACATATCTTTCGGAGAGGGTCCAGGTAGTAAAAGTTGGCAGTAATGAGTTAGCAACCCCGAGTATGGTGTGCCGCAAAAATCCGTATTGGGACCTATTTTTTTTTTTTTTTTAATAGGTATATATATTAATGACCTTGCGATGATTAATATTCGGGAAAAGTTTACTCTCTTCGCTACTCTTCTATGACATGCGAAAACAGGTGATAATCTTAGGGAAATGATAAACTCGGAACTGCCAGTAATTGAGGGTTGGTGTGATGCTAATTCTCTAAATTTAAACATCACTAAAACCAATATACTCACTTTTGGTTTTAATTGTAATGATTTAGAAATTGTTAATGAACATGTTGAAAATAAATCAGTAGTCAAGTTCTTGGGCCTTTTGATAGACAACAAACCTAAATTTGTTGAACACATTTCTTTACTAAGTTTTAAACTGGCCTCTGGTTGCTTTGCCATCAGAGTGGTTTTTCAAGAACTGGGAACCGTGACAGCAAGAATGGTTTATTTTTTGCTATTCGAATCGCACCTTTGATATGGTAAAGCATTTTGGGGCTTTGGCAACCAACATAGTTATTTAATTCCATTTTTGTTCTGAAGAAGAAAACCATACGATTTATGTGCCGGGTGGGAATCAGGGAACATTGCAGACCACTGTTTATCTCACAGGGAATTTTGACAGTAGTATCTCTATTTATCCTTGAAACAGTGTGTCTAATTTATAAAAAATCTTATATGGAGGTCCCTGATCGATTACATAATACAAGATTAGAAGCAAACCAAAATCTGCATCTCCCTAGTACTTTTTAATTTTACCATTTGTATATTTCGTATCGTATTTTTTTTGTTATATATGTATACAGTGTCCCCCATAATGTTGGTCACATATGGAGAATTTTTTTGTTTGTAGGATATGGAATTTTTTCTTATGTGCGTTCGATCCTGCATGTCCGATAACCTAAAAGTACATTTTCACAAAAGTTATTTGGAAAAAGTCATAGGAACGATGTTTTAGGGATATCTGCGAAATTTGGAGGAAAAATAACAAAAAACAGGAAATTACTTATTTTTAGCCATGGATCTCTTATCAAATATCATTATACAATTTTTATTATTGAAATAGTCCAAGTACCTCAATATTTAATGTGTATTGGTGAAACAAACTTAAATTCTTCATTGAAATGATTCCTAGAGGTTTAATAAAAATATTCGACTAGCATATGAAACTTTTCTGTAGCAATACCCTGTATCTTGACAGTTTATGAGATTTCCAATACCTAATACAACAATTGAAAAGATTCGATTTTGAGATTTTCAACTAAATATTTCAATACAGTACTAAAACACCGTACTTAACTCTCCAGATACCGGGTATTGGGGCTATTTCAATAATAAAAACTGTATAATATTAGTTGATAAGAGATCCATGGCGAAAAACAAGTAAATTCCTGTTTTTTGTTGTTTTTTCTCCAAATTTCGCAGACAGCCCTAAAACATCGTTCTTATCACTTTTTTTCTTCCGAAATTTTACCATCTAACCCTACTTTTCGCGTTTCCATATGTAAATTTTCGAATTTGCCGCCACAACATTATTCACGTGACCAATGTCAACATGTATTTTTAGGTTATCGGACATGCAGGATCGATCACACATAAAAAAAACACCATGTCTTACATATAAAAAATTTCCCCATATGTAGCGAACATTATGAGGGACACTGTATATTCACTACGTAACTGCTTTGTAGATAAGATTTTTAGACTCTCTACAATAAAGCATATTTTGATTTGATTTGATATTTGACTCTTCAATGATTCCCTCTTGAAGCATTTCATCAATATGGTTTTCCACATCATGTTGTTGAGCTACTGGCATACGTCGAGGTGGTTGTCTAATTGGGTGTGCCAATCCAGTATCAATTTTGTGTTAAATTAAACTGGGTCCGTCCGGTTTGATTATCTATCACAAATACGTCTGCTTCTTTCAAGATAAAATCTGTGGTTTCTTGATGTCTATTTGGATCGAGATGCTTCTGATTTCGCCAAAGTCTGCATCAAGGTGTCTGTATAGTCTCCGCCACAGATAATCTAAATTCCTACAAAAAATGATTTATGTGTCGGTGATGCCCGGATAAACAAAAACCGCTGCAAAAACTCTACAGATAAGGGTTGAGAATAAATTTAGTTCAAGAGCATCAATTTTTTGTTTTTGTTTATCAAAACATCGCCGACAAAGAAATATCTGTAGCGGGGACTATATCTAATTTCGATTTTTCAAAATGTCGCTTATCTGGTAGGTCACAGTTTGATATTTGCTTAACTGGTTCGAGAGTTCCAATAATATCTTCTTCCTTTATTTTTACTGTTTCAGAAGAAACATTGGCAATTCTTATCTAATGTCTTTATTTGTTCTCACTAGAGTCTTTCCAACGAGAAATATTTCTGGTTTATTTTCAATGAAATTATATGTTAGTCCAACGCAGCACCCAGTTTGTTTCCAATTTTCCGGGGTTATGGTCAGGATCTTAACGGATTGGGATTCTTCTTGTGTAGTTGGGACAAGTTCTTCATTAACAAATTTAAGGATGTTCATAGAAGGATCGAAAGCATGTTGGCCGATCAAATCCATTCCCAAAATAAAATAATCTTCTATATCGGCGACTAATGTTCTGTGCCTGAAGGTGGTAGATCCAAAAGTAAGCTAAATTATAGCCTCGCCTTGAACTGGTGCCGATTCGCCTGTGACTGTTCGTAGTGACCGGTTTCTAGTGAGCGGTTGGATTGCCCGAGATTTGACTAATGTTCTTCTAATTATAGAAACTTCAGCACTCGTATCAAACAACCTTGGGGGCTTCGTTATTACTAGCCTGCATCCGCCACTCCGTACTAGTTGGTTCCTGTCTGTTAGTAGGACTGGCGTCTCTAGATCTCGAAAAGCGTTGGGAACGATCCCTAGATCCTTACTCTACAATCCCATCACATATGTCCAAGCTTATGGCACCGGTTTCTCGATGTTGATGTTTGTCTGAAGTCGTTTCCCGTTTGAACGAATAGCGATTGATGTTGCCAGACCGTTCCCTGAGTCAGAGCGTAGTAACAAATACATCTTGGTTATTATGTATTACTTCAGTAAATGGCCAGAAGTTTTCGCTATTCCCAATCAAGAAGTCATCATTATTGCCCAGGTAATAGTGAACGAAGTTTTCAGTCGTTATGATGTGCCACTAGAGTTGCATTCAGATGAGGGACGAAGTTTCGAGTCTGCGATATTTAGGAAAATTTGTGAGATCATGGGTATTCGTAAGGACAACACCTTTACATCCACAGTCTGATGACATGGTAGAACGATTTAATAAGACCATAGAGGAACACCTAACAAAAGTGGTTGCAAAGAATCTGCGAGATTGGAACAAGTACTTGCCTCTATTTTTAATGGCTTACAGAGCAACTGAACTTCGTTGACCAGTCAAAAACAACTACTCCGAGGGCAAATACCCGTACCGGCGTTGAATTACACTGATTGATCTCAGCTTTCGTTGGCAATGAAAATTGTTAGAAAGTTTTTTTCAGGTAATGACCAACGTGAATACAGAGACACAACGGTCTACATTGCCAACCAAAGCTCAGACCAATCAGATTTCAAGAAGGCGATTTGGTGTAGCTGTATAATCTAACAAGAAAGAAAGGAGTGTCGCCGAAATTGTCTTCTGGGAAGGACCCTACAGAATAATCAAGAGAATCAATGATCTGGTTTATCAAGTTCAGCGCAACACCAGGAGTAAGATGAAAGTTGTACGTCTAGACAGATTGACGAAATATTATGGTCATGAAGTTGACCGGGATGATCAATCTCAAGAGGAAAACATTGTAACAGAATACTGCCACGGTATCCAGAATACATGCCAAAGTTCTAGAAAGGGCTGCCTTTTTCTAGAACTTTGGAATGTATTCTGGATACCGTAGCGGATGCGCACGTATTCTGTTACAATATAATTATAAAATTTCTCTTACTATGTCAACCTTATTGAGAGATACAGTGAACCAGGGTGGACCGACCCTATATTTATATAATAAAATGTTTGTTATATCCAATAAAATTATGAACAGACTAGTGTTTGTAATAATATAGTTGAAATTACAAATTGAATGTGCTCAGCCAAGCCAAGTATTGTCCAATTAAAGCCTAAATTGACCCAAAATGCTGTCGATTATTATTATTATCATCGGGCAAAATTCTGTTTCTAATAATAATAATAATAATAATAATAATATGCAAGCCAGATAAATTGGTAAGATAATCCGTGATATGTTGGACATCATTAAAATTGACATGGTAATATGATATATTAGATCCGTAACGGATTTGCATTAAATCGTTAATGCAAATGATTTAATAAAAATAATGAAAGCAATTTTAGAAAAAAATAAAAGGAAGACGATTGGGTAATGTGATATTTTTTCCGGCTCCAATTAAAACTCATTCACGGCAATCTGGCTTTCCATTTTTCCCCCTCGACGTACAATCAATTTAAAAAATTTAATTTTATGAAAGTTTCCTCTGCCACACAGTTAAAATTAGAAAAAGTTTCCACGAGTGGCGGTTGGTTAGAAGAGATCGCAGCAGCGCGTTGTGTCTTTGGAAAACATTGATTAGTTTTTCGTACGAAAGTTTCGAGTGGCTTCTTTGATTTCGGCCATTTTCTTAAATTGCTTTTATTCGATTGGTTTTAAAGTTTTGCCATTTTCATTTTCGATTCGGATACATAAATTTAATTAGATCGTTTCCTCTTGATTCGATAATAATTTGTCGAGGTCAGCAATTTTTTCGTTGACCCGAGCGAATTCGATTTGATTAAAATTTTAGCGGAATGTGTGCACATCTGTTCGGACCCCATTTTTCTTGCGGACCTTCTAATACATCAAAATATCAAGAAAAACACTCTTCGCCATATTTCTTGTGTGGTCATCCTTTCAATATCAAGTAACCCGTGTTGACAGTGGAATTACGTCGATCCAAACAACTGACGATCCACAATGGCGCCAGACAAAAGAACCGAAGAGCGCAATCTTTTTATTTCCGCGCTCCATATATCACTATTTTCCATTGCCCCGAGAGATATTTGAATGAATTTGGATTATTCTCGGTTTTTTTTTTGCGAACGGATAATCGAGAAATATTCAGTAGTTTCCATTGAGATTGGGTTTTTTTTTTTTTAGGATTTGATCAATGAGATTTTTATTGAAATTTTGGGTTATTTATGATGGTTTCAAAAAACTTTTATCTTGGTATATGATGATTTAGGAATCGGCCAATAGCATCGAGTGAGAGTTTTAATATTTATGTGCTTATTCAAACTTTATTCAGCGGTGTGAAGCTTTTAATGTGGAAATCTGGGATTAACTGAAAGAAACTCTACTGAGCATGATATTTTGTTGGTATAGATGAGTTTGAGATTATCTTACAAAGTTGCATTACGGAAAGGGAAGTCAGTGAACTTACCGTTATTGAATTATTTGTCCAATTTCATAAACATTCATAAACAAATTTCGTGAACATTTCTTCTTCTTCTTTTCATTGGAGGTTGGAGTACATCTCTTGCAACATGAAACAGTTCTTCGAAGCTGATTCTTTTTTTCCCTGCAATATGTTTTGTAGCAGGTATAAGGATTTGAGGATTATTGGGGATGTCAGCCGTATAGAGTTTATAGAGCAATAGAGCCAGAACAGAACCTTGAGCAACTTCTGCTTCCATAGGTCTGACATTTGAGGAGCTATCTTTGTTGAGTTTAACATGGAAACTTCTGGCTTTAAGGAAATAATTTTGACAAGAGATAATAGCAGAAAATATTTGTTGAGGCTTGACTATGAGACCATGCCAAACACGATCAACGGCTTTTTCGACATTCAGCAGCACAACACCCGTTTAGGAGCGGCGCTGCAGGGCACGAATGATTTCTTCAACCAAGCTGGCAACCTGAATCTCAGTAGAGTGATCAGATAGAATTCTATCAAGATTGTAAGGATTTGAGCTTCCCCTGAATTATTTTCTCAAGAATTTTAGAAAGTGAAGACACAAGATTTAATGGACGGTAATTTTGTGGAAAGTGGTGATCTTTATCTGGTTTTGGAGTTAGTATCACTGTTGCCACTTTCTATGCTTAACGAAAATGATTGAGATTGAGGCATTCATTTAGAATGCGAGTGAATGTATACCGACGTCGTTATCCGTCTATTACTAATATCATCATAATCATAGGCTTTCTTGCTGTCTGAACAGGTAATAGAAGATTTCACATCGTCGTCGGTGGAGACAGGAGTTATTGTATCATTTAGAGGTACAAGCAGCGTACACATTCCTCTATAGCGCCTATCTACATCCTCTTCATTGTGCTGGAAGTTAGTCAGCAAAAGCATTTGCTTTTTCTTGATTAGTACCTAGCTATACACCAAACCAGCTCTACCATAAATGGTAAGAATTTTCTTATTTTTGTCATTTAAAAGAGAACGACTCATTTTTCATATGGAATTATCCTCAGGGTACAATTCAGCTAATGATTTACTCTACCTGATTATTTAAATAGTCCCACCATGAATTTGCGTTATTCCGATCCGTTGACCAAAAATCTTCTCCCGCTATTTTTAAGAAATTTAATTATCTGTTCAACCGAAGATTTCCTGATTATGTGGTTCAACGGATATCGTGAAAATGTGAGGCCACACGTATCAAAGGATACCGAACTCGTTTCAGCCATAAATTTAAATATTTTTTTTATATATATGAATCTATATATCACTTCACCCCCTTAATAAAACTTTAGCCTTGCTTTTAATATTTTCTCGTTGCCTAATTTACTGGTTCATTTTCAAATAAAATATGATTTTTGAGGAACTCTAATCCCATCCCATACAAATTGTCACCATGTACAACAAACATAAACTCAATAACTGCAAATAATAAACCATCCATTCGACAAGTTAAATTTTAACACGATTTAGCAATTAGCGCCTCTGCGCTCTATTTTACCAATAAACAGTTTAAAGTGGGCGATAAAATGTAACAATTTCAACTTTGCCGATGGCAAATTTAACGATCGATTCGTTAGAAGTTTTAAGGCTCGTTTTAAATAATTGCGACATTCGAAATGGTTCTACCAGGCCGCAAACTATCCACTTCAAGAACTAAGCCGATTAAATAATGCACCCTGTAGAGGCAACAGGTCTTCCCAAATGGCTGCTTCAAACCGCAGACCGGGAGAGAAGTTGCAAATGTTGCAGCCGAGTGCCGGAACACTGTAGGAAACATCATGAGTTATTGTCTCCATTCTGTCGAGGGTATATAGAACGGGCGAATGGGGTGGGTGGGTAGCTAGCAGTATATGAAGGGGCATAGCGTAATAATTTGATTATAAATTGCCTCCTCTCCCTCTCTATTGCGGAATACATGTGGAGATTTCGGTATTTTCAAAAACATTAGGCTGCATTTTCCAATTACTGTCTGCAATTGAACGGAGGGACAGAGCGCAAGAATAATGGAGGGCGCAATTCATTTGCGGGATAATAGGCTCGAAATTAATGGAGACACGGATTCGACCGAGTGCGCGCGACAATTAACGAATGTACGTTTGCTGGGTGGCTTTCGATTCCCACCCCAACCTGAAATGTCCGTCTGATTTATACAAGTCCCATTGTAATTAGGCGGAGGTGAATTTTAAAGCCAGCTTACGAGTTGATTGACTAATTGGACGATTGATGTCGGTAACTGCTGGTTTCCGCTCTAAGGTATGTTGATCGGTGAACTTAGGATTGAGATATTACTAACGATGTATTGTGTAGATAACACACTGTGGACAATGTTATATAACTCTAAATGAATATCAAACAAATCAAAATAAGTGGATGCTCAAGAGGATGATTTCAAATTCACTCCATGTTGCTCAAGAGACTAACAGCTGTAGGCAACATGCTCTTTTAACTTAAAAGCGCTTTTTAAAACATGTCACTTTTGATAATGTGTATTCTAAGCCATACAAATTTTTAGAGGTACCAGTTTTAAAAAGCGCTTTTAAGAAAAAAGAGGATGTTGCATACAGCTGTAAAACTTTTATTCCAAAGTAAGTCCAAAGCGCTCTATATGCCAGAAGAAGCCCAAATTTATGATACAGCGCTCCAAAAGCAAAAGGGAATTATTTGAAACTGACTTTACAAACCTAGAGACTCAAAATTTACTCCACTCTACAGTGCGCTACAAGTTAGAAGAGTCAAAGTCCACTCGAGTGAGACAGAAACCAAAATAATTAATTTAAAGGACCCAAAAATCCAATAGAGTGCTCCAGAAGTCAGGAGAATTAACCCAAAACGACTCTTCAGCGTCCTACAAAGCCAGGAGAGTGTGAGTCCATATAAGGCTTCATAGACCAGGAGAATTGATTCAAACAAATAAGGAGAATTCAAATCGATTTCATAGCTCTCCAGAAACCAGGAAAGTTAATCCAAATTGATTGCACAATATCTGGAAAGGCAGAAGATTCCAAACCTAATTCATAGTGTTCCAGGAGAATTGATCCAAAGTGATTCTTCAAGCTAGAACTGCTGGAATTGTCTCTACAGCGTTCTTAGAAGTCAGGAGAATCAGTCCAGCACGGTTTTACAACGGTCTAGAAATCAGGAGATTTCAAACCGAAACCAGAGTGCTCCAGAAGCAACGAGAATTAACCTAAAGCGACTCTTCAACGACCTAGAAAGGCAGGAGAGTCTGAGTCCACTCCACAAAGATCCAGGGACAAGAAGAATTAATCCAAACCGATAAGGAGACTTCAAATCTATTTCACAGTTCTCCAGAAACTAGAATAGGTAATCCAAAGTGATTCCACAGTGTTCCGGAACGCAGAAGAATCAATCCAAAACGGCTTCACAATGCTCTAAAAGCCAGGAGATTCCAGATCGAAACCACATTATTCCAGAAGTCTGGAGAATGAACCCAAAGTGACTCTTTAGCATCCTACAAAGCCAGGAGAGCCTGAGTCTACTCCGCAACGCTCGATAGACCAGGAAAATTATTCGAAAAAAATCAGGAGAATTTAAATCTATTTTACAGCGCTCCACAAACTAGGATAGTAAATTCAAAGTGATTCCACAATGCACTGGAAGGCAGAAGAGCCCAAATCTATTTTACAGTGCTCTAGAGGCCAGGAGGATTAATCGAACGTGATTCTACAAGCCAGAAATGACGGAATCTCCTTCACAGCGCTCTTAGAATCCAAGAGAATCGGTGTACCAGAAACCAGGAGAACTAACCCAAAGCGACTCTTCAGCGTCTTACAAATCCAGGTGAGGCATAGGATGCTTCTTTTCAAATTCGAATTGGGAATTTTCAATCCTTCCTCCGACTCTCAGTACACCGTTCTCATCCAAAAATGGATTCAGTCGGTTCAATCTCATTAGCAGCAGCAGCAGCAGCAGCAGCATTATTTGTTTTCTAAGCTCAGGAATGTTTTTCGGGAATTTGAAATTTAGGTTCGGGCCAATCTGATTGGGGTTTCGAAAGCCAAGTTAGACCTTTCCACGAAAGATCACACTCCTGCAATTTTCTGGGATTTAAACCTCGCAATAATACGTCTGCAGGGTTATCGTTGGATGACATATGATTCCAGTCTGCAGGTAAAGTTAACGAATGTATTTGGGAAACCCTATTACCCACAAAAAATTGTAACATGTGTGAGGGAGTTTGAATCCAACTCAACCACACAGATGAGTCAGTCCACAACACACACGAATCGAAGGTTAAATTCATAAACTGTTTAACCGTATTCACTAACTTTGCAAAGAATAAACAAGCACACAACTCCAATTTGGGCACGATTATACTTTTAAAAGGTGCCTTTAGATTTTGCACACAAGAGCTTAACCTGAATGTCCTGCGATTCATTTATACTTATCAAGTACACACATGCACCACCACAATTCTATCGAAGCATCCGAGAAACCGTGAAGCTCTACTCTATTCACAGGTTTTTCTGATGTAGAACTGGGCATGTCGGCCGATTCTGCAGTTATTGGACACGTCGGCGGTTCTGGCATTAGAAGAAGTTTAGGTGCTGACTTGGGTTCAGCGGTTTCTATGTACGCAGGCTTCAAACCATCTGTTGACACAGATTTTTCGACACCATTTATTCTGATCACAAAAACCTTGTCATTGATTCTTTGCACTACTTTATGTGGGCCTGTGAAAAGTGGTTGCAGAGGCTTCTTAATCGAATCTACCCTCTTGAAAACATGGGAGCAGGTGGCTGGATCCTTATGCACAAAGGGCTTCTCCAGTGAATAGTTAGAAGTCGGTACGGGTCTAATGTCCCTAATTAACTGGCGGAGCTTGCCAAGGAACGTTGTAGGGTCAGCTGGAGCAGTTTCAAAGACAAAAAATTCGCCTGGAATGCGAAGGGCTCTACCATAAAGCATCTGTACTGGCGAAGCTTGGAGATCCTCTTCGAAACATGTGCGTAGGCCGAGTAGCACAGACGGTAGTCGGTCTGGCCATGTAGTTTGGTGGTCACACATAAGAGCCGACTTGAGAGTGTGGTGGACACGTTCAATTAGACCATTTGCCTGTGGGTGGTAGGGCGTTGTCCTTATTCTTTTGGCTCCAATGAGGCGTGCAAGGGAAGTGAAAAGCTACCACTCAAATTGGGTGCCTTGATCTGTTGTCAGAGGTAGTGGTGTACCATAGTGACCAATCCAGTGGCTATAAAATGCTGTGGCAACTGTGTTTGCTTGTATGTCCTTCAGGGGAACGACTACAGGCCACCTGGAAAAACGATCAATAATAGTTAAACAATATTTAAGGTCACCTGTTTGTGGAAGCTGGATCAGGTCGAGAAGAACGTGGTCGAATCGGTTATCTGGCACGTTGAAACTGTTCAGTGCGGCACGATTATACTTGTGGACTCTAGCGCATTGACAGGGCTGACATTCACGGCACCAGAGCAGAGCATCTTTTTTAACACCAGGCCATACGAACTTCCGAGGCAGTTCACGAGCTGTTGATCTGCCACTGGGGTACGACATGTTGTGGATGACATCAAAAGCCTTTCGACGTAAGGAAGTAGGAATATAAGGCCTTACCAAGCCAGTTGAGACGTCACAAGCAATTTCACAAACATCGTGGGTCAAAAGCTGCAGGTCGAGAGCCGATTTTTTAAGGAGGTGCGAAAACTCTGGATCACTACGCTGAGCTGTGGAAATTGCTTCCGCATCTAAGAGTGTGGGCATATTTACCGCGCAGGTGCGACACAGTGCATCTGCTACGACACTGCTGTCGCCTTTCAGGTATTCCGGGATGACGTTGAACTGTAATATGTAGTCTCGGTGGCGCTGCTGGCGGAGCGAAGCGTTGTCTGAGCGCTGCTGAGCCGCGTGGATTAGCGGACGATGGTCAGTTCGTACCTTGAAGGATCGGCCTTCCAGAATGCGTGCAAAAAACTCCACTGCTACGAAAACAGCAAGCAGCTGCCGATCGTAGGTGCTGTATCTAGCCTCTGTGTCACTGAGTTTTCTGGAAAAGAAACCAATTATGGTGCAAGTACCATTTTCAAGTTGTTCCAGGGCTATACCGATGGCTGTGCTAGAAGCATCGGTGGTTAGCAGTAGCTGGCCTGAAGGTTCTTGTCGCCTTCAGGCCGGCCTGGCCGCCGCTGCCAACCTGTCTTTACAAGCCTGGGAAGCGGCTTCTGCAGGCTGGTTCCATATTATCTCGGCCTTGCTGTGTCGGGTGGCTCCCTTCAGAAGTTGATTGAGTGGGACCTGAGTTTCTGCAGCTTGAGGTAAGCAACGCCTGGGGAAGTTCACCATAACAAGGAAACGGCGAAGTTCTGAAACAGTTTTTGGTTTTTGGAAAGAGGTAATGACTTCTGTCTTGTTTGCTGGTGGTTCGTATCTGTCCTTGGAGATCTTATAGCCCAAGTTGATTACTTCGGGACTGCCAAACTCACATTTGTCAATGTTGATGGACAAGCCTGCTTCGCTTTGCTTTTGGAGGAGGGTGCGTAGGTGGAGTAGGTGTTCCTCGTGGGAGCATGAGGCTACAAAAAAGTCATCTAAATAACAGCGAACAAATGGTAGTTCACGCAGCAGCGAGTCGACAAAACGCTGGAACGTCTGGGAAGAGTTTCGTAAACCCATAGGCATGCGCAAAAAGTGAAATAGACCAAATGGAGTTGTTACGGCAGTTTTATTTACATCCTTTGGTGCCATGGGAATCTGATAGTACGCCCTCTCGAGGTCCAGGACTGAGAAGATTGTATTTCCATGACGGGTATCGGTAGTCTCCTGTAACTCACCAGCCACCTTTTTTCTTTGCCACAAGGTGAAGAGAGCTGTCCCAGGGACTGCCAGACGGTTCTATTATCTTACGCTCTAGTAGTGCATTGAACTTGGCCTTGGCTGCTTCAAGGCGGTCACTGCAGATTGCTGGGGCGCTCAAAAACTGGAGGGCTTGTAGTGACAATGTGGTGATGAACCATTGTGCTACCAAGGGTGGCTGGCTTCTGGCTTGGCATAGCGATGTCTTTGTAGTCATTTAAGATTTTGTCGTAATCAGGTCTGGAAATATTCTTGGCAACATACTTATAATAATAATAATAATAATAATAATAATAATAATAATAATAATAATAATAATAATAATAATAATAATAATAATAATAATAATAATAATAATAATAATAATAATAATAATAATAATAATAATAATAATAATAATAATAATAATAATAATAATAATAATAATAATAATAATAATAATAATAATAATAATAATAATAATAATAATAATAATAATAATAATAATAATAATAATAATAATAATAATAATAATAATAATAATAATAATAATAATAATAATATATTTCAAGAAAGAAGGCAATACATCTACAATTTCCCTTAAATCTAACTACATCCTAACTTTTAGAAATATAAGATTCCCACTAAATCTATTAAAGGATAGTGCGTGGGGGTGATTTTCATATTTCAGTCCGCCCGGAATGCAGGAGACGTTACAATGAAATGATACCGAAGAGACGCTGTGAATAGAGGCCTTGGCAACTTCACCAGATGTAGACAAGGAAGTCAGCGGATCCAGGAGGCTCCGTCCTTTGATGTCTACTAGGAGCCCGGTGTGTCCCAAGAAAGCTACCAAAATGGCGTGGAAAACGTCGACTGCGATGAATGACCATGTCAAGTCTCTACGGAGTGCCAGGTGCAATGGTATAAAACGACGCCCAAAAGTGAAGATGGGCGATGTGTTAGCAGCATAGAGCTTCAGCTGTTGTTGTGGTAGCTTCTGCTTGATGGAGGAGCGAGGGAGACACCACGGAGCCGAAGTCAACCAGAAGCTTCATACCAATAAACTTGTCGTACCCATGCTAGCGATTTTCGCTGAGTGAATTGCCATTATCTGTCGCCTTTACAGACGATGTCTGGACTGGTTTTTTGAATTTCCTGCTTGTTGAGCATCAGAAGGTGGGTTGCAGCGTCTAGCGTTTGCTCCCCATCGCTGGTGGTTAGAACAGATTCCATTGCTATTTGTATGTGCACGAGAAAGTGAGCATCCACGAGAGTTGTTACGCCTTAGTGCTGCATGGCCATGGCCATTAGGAGATCTACAATTTGACACCAAAAAGCAACATTATCATCGTCGCAGTGTTGCTGACAGTGATCAAAGACTAGAGACCAATACAAGCTGATAATTAATCAACTCAAAATTCACAGGCTTTATCAAGTCTGATCAGATTATTCAATACAATTGCACCAGCCCTGTGATCAATAACTTGGTTACTGTGTCGACTTTTCAGATATAAAACACTAAGAACTTTACTCGAGTGGGGTGCTCTCTTTTGATGTATCTGCCAACTATTTCTAATTTCAATAAATGAACTATTTTCTTTTCTTTTTCAATTCTCGCACTTGCCTGATGTAAGTAATGAAGTTCAAAAGCCGAATATTCCCTCTGGACGCCGCTGCCAGCTGAAATGACTGTTGCTTCGCACCGCATAGCAGCAGAGAGAACGACGTCAGCCGCAGGACCCAGATATAGTATATCGTCGCATGACATGACGGGACGCATCATCCGCGGGGGATCGAAAACATGCCATCAATTACGAACCAAAAGGTTTATCTATCTGTGCATCTGACCGGCCCCCTTGGGATGCCGGTTTTTATTCACTCGATTTAGTCACATCGCACCCCTGAGGGAACCAGTAAAAAAAAGGGCCGATTTTTTTTTCCCTAGAGGGCTAGAAATTGTTATTAAGTTTATTGACAAAAAACCCTATAGCGCCAGGAAAGCTCATTAGCGGTCGAAGACGACCGCACAAGGGAATTCCTGCTGCTGTACAACCTTTGAGAAATGCCACATGCTGCTATTTTGATAATGGGGGACTTGATATTTTGCTACTCGCCTATTATAATAATAATAATGCTCGTGTTCTTATAGCTCAAAGGAAACTGTCTTTGAGACAGACTGAAAATCCAATATTAAAATTTTCCAACCAAAGTTCCGGATACCAGTGACCTGTTGCAATTTAGAATTCCGAAGGGGTACAAGTTTAGTCACGTTTGTGTTTTATTGAGGGGACGTACACAATGTAAAAGGGATGGAAAAAGGGTGCCCTTGTTGTTGCTACTGCCCCGGGTTAGTCCGCAATCTGTGACTTTGCGTTGGAATATAAAAAAAGGGCCGCTGACTAAAGGAAGGTGTTGTTTTTTTTCTATTTGGTCCTAACTGAGTTTTATCATCTGAACTTTCGAGGTGGCAGTTAAACGCCGACCGTAACCGTAGGAAATAAAAATGGTTTCAAGAATAACTAGAGTTATGAAAAGCTCCTGGCTACAAGCACGTTTTATGGTGTATCTCGTCCGGAGCAACTTTAAAGTTTTACAAGTTTATTATATCTTATGTCTAGGGTGTTATCAAACGTTATTGCGGCACATAAAAATAGTAGTTTTTCGGTTTGGTATTCTCGGCTGAATATTATAATGGTTAAGCTTAAACGGGTAAATATCCATACATCAAGCTTAAACTGGAGGGTAATTTATTTTGCGGGATACTTTTTTTGGGGGATCGAAATTTAAATTCGGCCTGGAAAACAATTAATACATTTGAACAGGAGCGTGGAATGAAATATATTATTTGCATGCGGTTGAATTTAAATGCCTACCAAAAAAACATATATAAGGGCGTATAAAATGTAATTTTCAGCTTGGTTGGGTTTAATTTGTTGGTATTTGAAAAATAAGCCTGGATATTCAAAAGGTTTTATTTGTTTTTTTCAGCTGAAAGTTGCCTGTTTGAAAGCTTAGAGTGACTTTGCCTGGAACTAGACATAATTTATGACTTTTCTATACGGCCAAAGAGCATCGAATTTGCCACAGAGTCTTTTTATAGGGAAAATAGATGAAACGATACAAGCTGAAACATTCGATAATGCAGGATTTCAAAAATTTCTCAATAATGATCATAACAACCTCTAAAAGGAACATACTTTTTCACGGCCTACAACCTCATTTCTTCTAGGTAAGTACTTTTTTATATTAAATATTAATAACAAAACACGTTGATGTTTTATTAGGTCCTTCATGAATTTATTAGGTCCTTCATCATATCGTACCGCCATTTTTTTTCGCTCTAGTCCAAGAAACTTTCGGTTCACCTTAGGTCCTGACATTCCTCACTCTGACGTCCTGGTTGCTCGGTTCCCAAGCAGCACGGATTAATCCACGGAGAAAATCCTCAATCTTGTTCAAGGCCAAAATGAGGGCGTAAACGTCAAAAATTGGCGAGTCATCCGACGTAACGCCGAGGGCCACCTGGTCACACTAACCCATTCTATGGACAGTGCATCCGCAGAAAAACTCAAATCTGGAGGCTACTCGGTAAGTTACAAGTTCGGTCATACGACTATAAGACCGCAAAGCAGCCGGAGCACAATAGCTGTGGAGCAACCAAGCTCCCCAAAGAAAAGCGGCGCCGAACCAAGAGCAGAAACGTCTAAAGACTCAATGAGTCATAAAGACGAAAGTCCCCAGGTGGAGTCCGAAAAGTGAGTGCAACTCTAATGGCTTCCTCCAAGCAACCAAAGAGAAGCAACTCACCAAGCATCAAATGCATTCAAATAAATCTTCAACACTCAAAAGCTGCCACTAGTGAGCTTAGAAGAAGAATGTTTGGACAAAAAATCAACGTAGAGCTACTTCAAGAGCCTTAGGTCAATGGAGGCTTTATAAAAGGCCTAAATATCAAATCATGTAAGTTAATCTACAGCATTAACCACGAAAGACCAAGAGCAGCATTGCTGCTTGACAAAAACTTAAAATTCTTACCTGTTCCAGAGTTCATCACACAAGACTTGGCAGCTGCTTTAGTAGAAGTGCCAACGGAAGGGGGCTCAAGGCATATTCTCATAGCCTCAGCCTACTTTCCAGGTGATGATAACTCAGCACCGCCAGAGATCGTCTAACGACTCATCACGTGGTGCAGAGCGAGAAACAGACACTACATTATCAGGGCAAACGCCAACGCCCATCACTAGGTAGGATGGGGAAGACTTTAAACTCAGATAAAAAATGCTAAAATGTTATGTCATGTCTAGTCCATCCTATACGGAATAGAGACATGGACACTGAAGGTAACCACCATAAACAAAATGAAAATGTGGACCTTGAGACGGATGTTTAGAATACGTTAGGTGGATTACATTACAAATGAAGAGGTCATCCAAAAGACTGAACTGCTAGAACTGGAACTATTCGAAACGATAAAGCACAGAAAAATATCTTATCTGTGACACATAATACACGGAGAACGTTATTGCTTTCAGCGCCTTGTCCTTCAAAGCAAAATTGGAAGAGGAGCTTAGGAAGAAAGGAGCTGTTCTGGATACGAACTGGAAAATATTCAGAAGAATTAGCAAAAAGCTCAAAAAATCACCAACATATAACCTCATCGGAACAAAAATCGAGGAAGTATATAGATCAATACACTTATGTCTCGGTTATACAACAACCAGCCACTATCCTGCAAAGAAACCTGAAAAGAAAAGCATCAAATTGAAATAAAACTCATCGTCGCGTTTCCGAAAACAAAATCGGCTTATGTGATTCCCATTCCAAAAAGGTACTTTAACTCTTTTAATTATTAAAACATAAATGCCCCCGAGTCTCGGGGATTTGAATCGCAAAATGAGGACCTTTTAAATTTTAATTATGAGCTTAATTTCGAGGACGACGACGTCGCCGAGACGTAGGTACGCTGTTTACGACTCTTTCTCCTAATTTGAGAGTTACCTTTGAATTTAAACTCAAAACACACACCAATTCAAAAGGGTTTTGATAGGTTTTTTTTTAATCTGGGTTAAATTAGACAAATTGAATAAATATTTTAAGTTTGAAAAGGGTTTAATACTTGTTGCTCAAACGCCCAGGCAAAAAGAGACCCTTTTGCTAATCTATTTGGCTCAAAATGGATTTCGGTCCTATTTGGAAAGTTTTGACGCTTTCTGGGTATATTGAAAATTAGAAGAGGGCGAGTTTGAAACTATAGGAAATAAGGGGGCTTAATTAAATTCAAATCAAAAGCAATTATTTGTTTGGGGGTAACGAAAAAAATTGCCGCTCGCGTAACTTATCATTAAATTTAGGACCTTAATATCTTGGCAATTTTATCGCGTCGCGGGAGCCGCACTTCATAAATTTTTAAGGTAATTCGCTTCAAAATTTTAAAGAGTTATGTCTGGCAGTTTTAACGGAAAGTAGGTATAACGGCCCTTGTACTTCGGGTCATAGTTTCTTATTAAAATAAAAAAGACTTTGCATTTTTGAGGGGATAAAAAGAGAAGTTGTCGTAGGTACGAAAGGAGTCACTGCTTTTTATAATTAAATGTGTAACATATCTATGTAAGTTATGAAATTAGAAGAGCATAATGTTTTGTATCAATCTTCATATTTTCAACAAATATATGAGATTTTTTTTTCTCGAGGCATTGTATCACCCTATTACACCGTGTGCCTGGGCTACACATATTCACTAAATTTGCTTGTCAAGGATTCAGAAATAACGAAAATTAAAGAGCATAATATCGTGCAAATTGTGAAATATTTCCATAATATCCATTGTCAAATGCTTGGCGCAAAAAGAAAAAGGGAAAAAACAAAATTTTCCATAAGATGTTTGTTTAATGAAACTTCTGACTGCTTGAACTTGTTCAACGTGGTTCAGTATCCTCCATCTATGGCGTACAGGTACCCTTGCAGAATTGCCTGTTCAGTTGGTGTGAATGCTTTGTATAAAGAAGACTTGGTTCCTTTTGTCATACCATAATTGTCAAAAAGAAACAACGGATAAGGGCATAGTTCGTATTTGAAGAACTCTTCAAGTTCTTCATAAGATTGCTTAGCAATTGTAATTCTTTGAAAAATTGTCGTGGGATTGATAGGAATGATTTCATCATTCCTGTAGAATTTTGCAGTTTCAAAATCACCACCCACCCTTCTATCAACTACGAGAAAACCGATCTCCTTAGCCATGTGACAGTTGATGGTGCTAGGGATAATGTTGCGTGAATCACTCCATCAACTTTTTCGAATCACTTGTAGCCATTTTAATCCTCAATTGTCTCATCTCCACGTGTTATTCTGAAGTAGTAAATGCTAGTCCACACATCTTCTCCATTTCCTCACAAATATTTTGGAGAAAGGTCATCCCTTTAGTCCACCTACAAATGATACTTTCACTAACCCCACGACCACGAGTGAGCCCTCCAGCAATTTTCATTATCCTCATTAGAGGCTGCTCATGTGCCACACCAGAATTTGCTAGCCCTTCGTACTGTACATTTCATCCTTTAAACTGTGCAGGTAGAGGTGGCAACATTTGGCATACAAAAAATGTCCGGTAGTATGGAAGTACGGAAGCATTTGGAAAACAACTTGGAGATGGAGGTTCCACTTCCCTGCTCTTTCAGCTTCAATGAATTGCTGACCCATTTGTCCACGGGGTTGATAACGATCCATTCTCAATATGGAATTGAAGACAAGATACATCCTTGTCTAACACAGTCTGTTGTTTTTGAGTTGTCTAACCTAACTTCCGCTTTCTGATTCTAGTGAAGACTGCCAATAAGTCTTATGTCCTTAATCCATTCCTAATTCCCCAAGACATGATATCAAGAGATTATGTTCAACATTGTCAAATGCTTTCTCGTATAGTCAATAAAGCATATTATAAAGACATTCTTTCTTTGATCTTGACAATTTTGCACCAAAGTCTGCTTCTCTAGTTCCAAAACCACTCTCAAACCTAAACTAACTAGTTCTGCTAACGTCTTCGCACTTTTTCTAGAGTCTTGTGTGTAGAATTCAGAAAAAGAGCTTCAGAAACTGGCTCACGAGACTAATGAGACGATAATCCTTGCATGCTTATTGCCAAAAATATATGGTGGTCAGGTCCTACCTAAAGATAACTGGCCTGTGCAACCTAATTTCAATTTTCAACCTAATTTTTGTGTCTTTATAAACTTCTAGGTCTTGTTCATTTTTTGTTGGTAGCCATTTCAGATATTTTTGCTTCTTCTCTTGGACTAATAGCTCTATCTCCTCGTTACACCAGTATTTCTTATTGGTACGGTTTTTCTTTGTTCCTATTGATTCTTGAGTGGCTTCTATTGGACTCCTCATATTGTTCTCATACAGTTTATTGAAGGTACATTATTCAGGGTTGAGCTGTCTCCGATATAGGAATACAATGCATTCATATCTAGAACTGTCAAAATTGAATTATATGGTATTGCTGCCTCTGGGTTATTGTTTATTTTCCTACATTGCATCTTTATTTGGCTCTATTTGCTCTGCACTATTGTTTCTGTTTTATCCGTTGATTAAATGAAATGTCTCTGAATACGTGTAATCAGGTCCCTGAGCCTTGTTGCATTTCCATTCGTTTTATGGAATATTAAATTTGGCTTTCTAATATTTTTGGTCTCGGTAGCTGGATATCTTTCACTTCGACTAGTAGACTTTCTGGGCCGGTATTCTGGTCCTCGAAAACGCTCACCGCTTTGCAGTCGCTCGGCATTTCTAATGTAAATTTGCATTAAAAGTGCCGAGTGACCAACAAGCGGTGAGCGTTTTCGGGAACGAGAATACCGGAATACTGGTCTGTTGTCATCAAAAAGGTTGGTTGTATATCTCTTCCACGCTCCCAATAGTTCTTCGGGGTCTGTGATCTATAATGAAATTTATTGCCTTGTCTTGTATAGTCCAACTATTTCTACATTCTTATGCAAAAAAATCTGTCTACATGACGCTTCAGATTTTCAGCCACTATACATACATCTTTCAGTTAGCCATTTCTCTGTTGCCATTCTGATTTCATTGCGGATTTTTCTATTTATATCCATTTTGATCATTTAGAGTTTTATCTCCTCTCTTCCATTAGTTTCAGAATTTCCTCGGTCATCCATTCGTTCTCTGTTCTTATTTTATTCTTTTGGAGAATGTTATTATTTGAATTTCAAGAGATTTTCTCATTTCGAGCCAGTGTTTTTCTGTGTCATTCATAGCGATAAACACCTGGTACTTTCCCATTCAACTGGTACATGATTTACTCTGTTGGCCACAAATGTCTTCCATCTATGAGGAGATGAAGATAACCTAGCTAGGGTGACCTGTAACCCCTTTTGTCAACGAATTAACTAGGGGCTCATAATATGCTCAGTTTGCTCAGCGAATAATTATTAGGGAGGTCAATAGTTAAATAGGTACCGAATGGCCAGGGCACCACTGAATTTGTAAAAACAAATGGAGAATTAAATTACGTGAAATGTTGAAGTGTGAAAATTCGGAAACACACCTAAAAAATTTTATTAGCTATAGATAATTGGTAATTCTGAAAAAGGAACAAATAAGGCATACAACTCAACCTAATCTAGACATAGGTATAAAACCAATAAAATACTCAAGTAATTTTCAAATTAAAACAGTATATATTTCCACGGTGATATCAGATTCACAGTGAGGTTGAAAATCAAGCATACCAGAGCAACATGGATTTGTCAGTGGAAAATCCACAGTTTCAAACCTGTTAATCTTGAAGCAAACCCTGTTTGATGCCTTGGAGGCTATGTCTTGGATAGCTTTGTTTCAACCCAGCAAAAAATCGTACATTTTACCGTCAGGATTCTGCGCAAAACGTGAAAATTCGAAATTTGTATACAAAGTACGTGGTTCCGAAACCCCGTTCTTTGGACGGTTTTTTGGTAAGTTGGAACAGACCTAGTTTCCTTATTTATAAATACTCGAATACAAGGTGTCTTAGCAATTTTGTGAGATTTTATCTAACATTGTGCAAAAATGCAAGCAATCACAAAAAAACTTCTACTTGACTTCATACATACATGATGAATTTGGGTTTGTTAGATTTTTCCTAACATTTCCCGAGGGGGTAGTTACTTGCGATTTTTTAAGACAAAAAATGGCCATTTGTGGATATCTTCTTGTAACTCCAAAGATATCCTTGGATCTTCAGGGATATCCTGGGATCTTCAGGCTTTGATTTACTTATGTAAGTAATTTAAGTTGACGGTTTCACAATTTTTCTAAATGCAATCAAGAGCCAGGAAAAGGTCAAGACTCTTTAGATTTTTTTTTGGAAAAAAGACTCTGTGGACCTAAATATTCTGACTTGAAACTCTTATTTAGATCTTCTCTTAGTTTCAGTCAGATCATTGGCTTCAACTAAATCAAGATCCACAATTCCTAATTCTTTAACATCTTGTAGGAACAGTGGCGGTGGTAAAACAACATAGTCATTGGTATCTTCTGAGATTTACATCAGTGGATGTGCATTCAAAACTGCCTCACAATCGCAAAATACGGTCTGTATATCTCCCATATCAAGACTTGTTTTACATAACAAATCTTTCAACATCCTTATGAGTCGCTCCCACCAATCACTATACCAGGATTATGATGGTGGATACATTCTCAAAACATGGCAGTATTAGAAGTTATATTAAAGATAAATCAATAATAAAATCGATAAATCGGAAATAATTTTTCAACCGCCACTTGTCAAGAATTCGAAATTAAAATTAAATTTAAATGTAATGTGGTATCAGAAAAAAATCTATTAATTTTGGTAATTGATTAGAAGAGAGATTTTATAACAAAAGAAAAGGTAATAGTTACTAATGAAACTCTATAATACAAGCTTTAATTCCAATGAAAACGTTGGAGTACGGTAGCCATCCATTTTCTGTCACTTGACGAGGGAAGTTGCCGAGGAAAATTGCAAATTCTAGCCTTGAATCAAGGTAGATAGAGGCTAGAAGATCACAGTTTTCTTCAAATGTGGAGGTATAGGTGTCGACACGTGAGGGACTTGATTTATCTAGGAAATCTCTTCAAAAGCTCTATGCTCATGCTTCACGATAATGGGGATCGTTAGAAATATGCGGGCTCTCCTCGAAAGAAACTGGCTCCTCGAAGGACCCTAAGTAATAGAGGCATTGCATGAATAACCATTAATTTAATAAAATTGAAAAGAATTTACCACGAGGGGTTCGAAATAGAAACGAATGAAAGGGTAATCACGAGACTTTTGATTTAACTTTTTTCGGTAATCAACGGAACTTTGCCTCACGTAACTTTATTTCGTTAAACTAGTGCCTGATGGCCGATAAGGTACTTTTTTCCACGAGAACGGTAATCACATTTGACTCAGGAAGATGGCTGCCCCCAGGCCAAGATCAACCTTCCAAGTCGAAAGTCAAAATTTAAAAGGGACGAAGATTAGGAAAAGCTGATTAAGCAGAGCTTTCTTTCGAAAATAACCAACGGAAAGTGTTGGTACTAAATTGGTACTGCAAATTTAAAGGGAAAGCGTGCCCTCTAGGTTAATAATTGTTAATATTATTGGCGGCAGAAGACTTCT
Source organism: Ceutorhynchus assimilis (assembly GCA_917834065.1). Taxonomy (NCBI): domain Eukaryota; kingdom Metazoa; phylum Arthropoda; class Insecta; order Coleoptera; family Curculionidae; genus Ceutorhynchus; species Ceutorhynchus assimilis. The sequence goes on along the minus strand of OU892289.1, from coordinate 5,723,268 downwards.
TTTGATAATTGCAGTCACCAGACTGTCAGCATTCAAGGCGATAGGACGTAGATCAAAATTCCACGATAGTTTGAGTTGGAGGATCGTCCCATGAAATGTTGCTTACCCAAAGCTGTTGCAATAGACGTTCAGCCAGTAGCAAACAGGGAGAAATAAACCCTAATGGGTAAAAGATTCGGCTGATATCGGGGATAATATAGATCTTTTTGTACAAGGAGGTTATGTATGAAAATATATCTGAGTAAGGGTTCCATTTTAAACCCAAACCTTCATGAAAGAAGACTCTTCTTTATCAAAAGAACAACGTTCTTGAATATCACAAGTGGGAATATTGGATAACAGTGCTGAATGGTTACTTGCCCACTTGCTTCATTTAAAACCTCTTCTTTTCATAGCTTCATTCAACTTTGATTTAAGCAATAGGAGTAAAGTCGAGATCATGGCTTCCTTTAAGCCATCGTCAATATAAAATTGAGCCTATACAGGTCCAGCAGCCTTAGGAAGGGAAGTTGTTTCCTGACATGCAAGTTGTTGCATTGTACGTAAAGCTAAATAAGGATATGAAGGATGACAGGTCGGACATTTCCGCTAATCCTTGAAGGAGTTTAGTGTTAACCTGTATGCAGCCCATCAGTCTTTTAACTCCGCTTATATCGTTGGGGGGTTGCATGTCTGAAATGGCTTGAACTTTTTTTTCATCGATTTCAATTCCTGAATCTGAAACGCTATGGCCTGGAAATGTCACTTTTTTCTTTCCAAATTCGCATTTGTTTCTATGTTGTTTTATATTTTTTTCTTGGAAACGTGTCTTCAAACGAGAGTCGTGTTCATCCTTGTTCTTACCAAATACTAATGTGTCATCTGCGACATTGACTAATTCCTTTAGTTTAGATGTTTTAGCATATCTATGGCTTCTGTCTATCTTATGATGGGAATTTTTACCCATCTATCCTCAAGAGTTTCTTTTGTCCCAAGTGCCTTTTCAATGTCTGTTACTATGAAGAAACTTTCAAGGGTTCATTGCCGCATGCACCTTCCCTCAATCGGATGGGGTCACAAAATCGAGTGGATAACTTATAAATACAATAAAAGTAAATGCGAAATAGATACATATACAAGAAAAAAAAAAAACGAAAAATTATTCCTATTATGCTTTATCTCAACTATAAATCAATAAATACATTTCGCGTTTAAAGCATCTGCTGTCAAGCGCTCGAAATCCAAAACAAAAGTTCCGGGGTAAGTACAACTTACCGAAATACCGGAAATTATAATTTCAAATTCCTCCATCCGGTTGTCGTAAAAGTATAAAGCGCACAAAATTAGAGGATTTTGACAAGTGAACTCTCCGATATAGTAGCGAAACCCAATTAGGTTGTCTGGTACGTTACTTGTCGGTGTCATATTCGAAGGGGTACGGGAAACGTGCAGCCGACAGCTGACAGTTTCGTTGGGCGCAGAGAGTGAGAAGGGGAAGTTGCAACAGTTTTCTCTAACTTTCCCAAACTTTGATTGGATAGTATCTTTTACAATTATGTATTGCTCTTTTCAATTTGTAAAATGCAATGAAATTTATTAAAATTCAAAGGACGTTAAAATGCAAATGCGACGGGGACGGCTTTGCCGAATAAACTGCATGTTTTTGGAAATCCCCTAGTCGGATATGTGTGCATTTTAAAATGACAAGCGGTCGTTTGTCACTGGGTGGTTTTTTACTTTTTTTTACTTTCGGACAACAGTTCAAATATTATATTTTGTTGCTACATGAAAAGACAAGTTGCCCTTATGTCTAAACTTTCTAACCTGTGAACTGAGCTGAGTAGACTCAATATAGTCATTGTGTCCAATGCACATAACTTTCAAAACAGTTAGAAATTAATTCTTCATCTTCGTTTTTTGATTGGACACCGAGAATAAGAGTGACATCTTTCTCCAGACCATCTGAATCTTTAATATGTGTCACAGCAATACGGACCCGTATCATCGTCGTTGTCCTTAAACTTTAACTCGAACTTTAAATTATCCTCTTCGCCAGTCAAAGTATATTTTCGTTTGATATTTTCTGTTTCATTTACTTTTGGACTCCTGTCGCTTCTACATTTGTCGGTATTTTCCAATAATGGTATATCATTGCTAATTACACAGGTAGGAAACCACCATACTCATCTATCAATTACTAATAATCCAAACAGTGACCATTTACTTTTTAACTACAAGATGAGAATTGATTATAATAATTTTCAGATATATTCAAGGCAAATTTTTTTTAGTTATTAATGGGTCCTCTTCTCGAGGAATTCTAAATCATCCAGCGATAAAGATTTGGAAAGGACGCGTATAAGGAGAAATTCTCTTTATCATTTTAAGCCGGTACACCACCATCGAACACTCTGTCGGTTCCCAGGGCGAAATTGATTCTTATCGTTGCGTCCCCACATATAGTAGGGGGGGTTTTTGGGTGTATGAATAATTCATCGGGCCACTTCTCTCTTACCCCCAGCGTGTGTTCCAGAAAAGTACCTTTATCTTATAAAAATAATCGGTTCGTTAGATCGCTCTTTAAGAATTCAAAATGTGCGAGAAACTGCGCATCGCGCGGATAATCTGCGTGAAAAATTCGATTAACCTGCAAAAAGGTCTCTTAAAATTCAAACAGAACAAGGAACGTTTTAAGGTCACAGGCAAGTGCACTTTGGAGAGGGTGCACCGTTGCATGTTTGTGTCCGACGGCACTTAATTTTCCGAATTTCTGCCATAAAATGTAACAGTTAAGGCCACCTGCTGGTTGTTGTAGTGAATATTGCACGAGATTTCGTCCTCCGAATTTTCGCCTTTATGGCCTGTTTTATTTAATTTTACTATCTTGAACATCCAAAATTTACCGCATATACTATAAATTATTTCGTATTGTTCGGCTCACAACGATTTGGGATTATAATTGAGTCGGAAATTGCATAATAACAACATTGCAACATTTTAGTTTAATAGTTTCATATGAAGTCGTATTTCAGTCTAGTTTACTGCTTTGTTTTATCGTTTAACTTGGAAAAATGTGTATATTCGATAAATGAATACATATACATCAATCTTCTAAATCTCAAAGTGAATCTTTATCGGGATGCTATAGTAGTGCATCTATCAGTCTATGAAGAAGCAACCATACGATTAAACTCAGAATTTAGATTGAAACAGAATGACTCCAGTACCAAACGAGCGCAAAAAACACCATGGGTTTCGTCGAACAACTATACGACAATTGCGATCGGCACACAATAATCACTCTACAAGTCTTGAACTCACCGTGGCCCCACGTTGGGCGCCAATTTGTAAGATAATTATTTGGGAAGTTGAGTACACGGGAAGAATTAAACGATAACCGATAGAGAAAACTGATTATACTGTATATTGGTCTTGTATGAACAAAGAAAACGAAATGAAAATTGCGTTATTGCATTATGAACGTTGACAGGCCGTTTATCCGGTTGACATCATACATGGGACCAGCCGGGGAATTTTGTTACAATGTTAAGAATCCCCCGGCTCCAATTAGATAAGAGAAGAAGGATAGCGACATCGGATGTGAAAACACTGCTTGCAGCTGGAAAGTTTGAAAATTTGATCCAAAAAATGAACAGAATGAGGTTGGATATTGTCGGACCTAAGGGTTATGAGGGGGTGAGAATCAAAACTAGTGCCAAGTACAAAAATAGGAAAGAAGATTTAAAATAAAGCTTACCACAAATACATTTCAGATATTATGGGCATGGGCACTAATAATTATCACAGGACTAAAAGGCACTATTATTACTCACTAACTAACGCTGTTAATTTTCGGTCTGTAAACTAAGACTACCTCTTCATCTTCCAAAAACCATTATTTTATATTAATACGGCGACCCCGGTGGGTGAGCGCATTCGAATTCGTTCAACTTGCACCCGAATGCTATTTAAACGTGACTTGATCTATGATTTTCCTGAAGCCCATGAACCTTTTTTGAAAAACGTTTGGGTTTAATTAACCGACAATATTCTTGATATGAGCAAGGTACGCTGGCCTAACAGTGGGATCTTCAAATCGAAAAGTAAAATGTTTGTATTTTAATAGACAAGAACTTGCAAAAATCAGTAAATTAAATTCGAATCCCATTCGGCTTATTATATATATATATATATATATATATCACATCATGGTGTTTTCAAGGAAAATACTCCCAATGCCAGGGTATATCACTAAACGACACTCTGCTAACAGGTCCTAAAAAGAACATTTCAAAACTCATCTTAAATTTTCGATTTCTTCCGATTCTCTTCATTTGTGATATCAAACAAATGTATCGACAAATCAATATACAATCTCAGTTCTGGGATTATCAAAGGATCCTTTGGAAATTCAAACCATACTAAACCTGTTTAGGAACCTATGGTGTTTCTTCATCTCCTTATTGACCTTCACGTACATTGCAACAACTTGCATTTCATGATTCATAAAAAAACTTCCCTTTCTAAAGCCGCCAGAGCTGTGATCTTGACTCTGTTCTATTGTTCCAATCAGATTGAATTGATGAAAAAGGGAGGTTTTGATTTAAGTGGGCAAGTAACCACCGAAGTCCCCACTTGTGATATTCAAGAATCTTATTCTTTTGATGGAAAAGAGCCTTGCTTCATTAAGATTCTTGGTTGAAAAAGATACACAACGTCCCTGTACATAAAGGTCTATATTATCTGATATCAATCGGAACTTTGACCCATCAGGGGTTTGTTACTGGCTAAACGTCTATTGCAACAGCCAACCAAACTATCGTGGAACTTTGGTCTACGTTTATAGCCAAAATGCCTGACCTCGTCAATATAGAAATTCCTCGATTTATAGGCCGCAATTTATGGCTAGAAATCGAACTACATGAATTCTGTGACGCCTCCCAACTAGTGCAGTATATTTTTCGTATTGCCAGACTGGAACTCTTAACGAGTGTGTCAAAGACAGTAATATTCTGATTTAATCATCTTGGATGCCCTAATATACACCTGGTCGGATCGTAACTGTTCCTTTTTCTTTCATGTATTATTCTATAAATAAAATTATCGGCTCGAATGCGGACAGTCTGGTGCCTGCCATTAATAAAAGAAGGTTTCTGCCGCCTATATTGATAGCAGTTACGCTTTTCCTTTAAATTTGAAGTACCAGTTTAGTACCAACACTTTCCGTTGGCTATTTTTCGAAGGAAAGGTCTGATTGTTCAGCTTGTCCTTTTCTTCGTCTCTTTTAAATTTTGACTTTCGACTTGGATCCTTATTCTTGAAACAGGGGAGCATTGTCCCCAGGAGAACGAGTGTTCCGTCTTTGTTCCTCAAATTATCATTTCCATATCAGCGTAAAGTACTTGAGCCGGCAACGCCGCTCGAGAGTCGGGATAGCAGCCCTCGAAGCAGGGCGCAGCAGTTGATATCAGGTAAGCGTACCACAGGGTGCTACAGTTGGTGCGCTGATTTCAGGATTGCGCATCGAATCTTGTCGTGCCATAGAACTTGAAATTGTATGACGCCAAAATTTAAAATCAAGGTTACAAAAACAAATAATTTGGAAATTGAGCTGCGCCAACACAGATGATCTGGCATGAAGCTTGAAGGCCTACTAACAGGCCGGATATGCAAAGTGTCTTGATTATAATTAAAAACTGGAGCCAGGAAGAAGGACTTTCCATAAACCATCTACGGAAGGAAGGAAGCTGGATCTGCGAGTCCCCACTCTATACGACACAAAATTATGTACCTACTTACATATTGTTTATTTATTTATTCACTCAGTCAGTACACTACAGAATAACAAAAAGTTTTCCAAGTGGCACATAGGTATATTAAAATACTATTAGAAAGATAAGAAATTGGACAAAATCACAGTGTACAACAATCATATTAGTGCAACACATAAACAAATATAAAATTAAATTTTAAAATTTAAACACAACGTTATTTAATCGACAATAAGGAGCAATTGAAAAGATCACACTCCTTATAATTTCTGTTGTAATTGTTAATCATTCTGTCCACAAAAGCTGTGAATCCATAATTTGTTCATAAAGAACTTGATGTTGTCTGGTTCGTCTAATGGGAACCAAAACTATTATTGATTCCAATAAGGTGCTGCAATATAGGTATCCATTTGTTCAGGATTTTATAAATGACAAGTAGGGCGTGTATCTGCACTCTCTGCTCAAGGCTCTTCATCTCACACAGCAACAGGCTGGTTTCATAAGGTATCCTGATCAAGGAAAGCGGTGTTTATAAAATAGGTATTTTAGAAACCTGTTTTGGACGTTGTCTAGTCTATTAAAATGGATAGTATAATGGGGACCAAATGATGGAGCAGTACTCAAGTGAACTGCGTACAAGGGCGTGGTAAAAACATGTAATAAATGCCTTGGTGTCGTTGATGTGTCTTGCTTAATGAATCCAAGCAATCTACATTAAGGTCGTTGATAAATTCCACATTATCAATTTGTTGACCACCAATCTTATATGTTGACAAGTAAGAAAATATACTCTTGTGAAATGTTATTGATTTGTATTTGCACCCGGCACCTCCGCCAAATGTCACAACCTCTCTGTGACGGGGAGCGTAGGGTGGATAGATGGAGAGAAACTCGCTCAGTTTTATATATAAAAGTGTATAATTTGCTATGAAGTTATTATATAAATTCTCCAGAATGCATGCTCTTCCGTGGATAAGGCCACACGAACAGACGCTACTTAGGAATGTCGGTTTTACTGCTAATGTTAAATGTTACGTTAAATGCTAATCGATGTTTGAGTGATTCTCATCTAGAGGGGATTTCTCAGGGTGGCAGTACTTGCACTAGATGACGATACAGTTTTCCAGAAAGGCTATCCCCAGGATGGCGGTACTCGCACTGGGGAGACTTGACCCCAGAGGTGTGTTCCCAGGGTGGCGATACTAACAGTTGTTTAAGTCTTTCTGTTGCTCGGCTTGGCCCACTATTTATATGAATTTATTGCTGAATTGCAATAAACATCCAATCGAAACGGCAATTAAATTAATAAGGTTGAATACCGGGTCCTCCTTTCCTGAGTAGCTAGTTGACAATATGTTGATTTTTAATAGGTTTGAAGAACACCAAGACGCAAATCTGTCGAGACCCGGTTGCAGTGAGTTGGAAACTGCATTCCTAACATTATAAAATTTCAGATCATCAGTATATAGGAGAAAGTGCGAAGAATGGAAGCAGGAAGAAACATCGCTGATAAATAACAGGAAAAGAAGGTCCCAACGTATGATTCTCAGAGATACCAATTTCTGACAGTTTTTTTAAAAGAAGATGGCAAACACTATCAAAAGTCTTGGCTAGGAGTGTGTAAATGGAATCAACTTTGTGTCCAGCCTCAAAAAAATACAGGTACCTACTAGGCAAAACATTGTTTTATTCCGAAAATATACACAGAAACCAGTTCTGAGCTGCATCGAGTATTAAAGTGTGCAAATTTGTCGTAAAATGTCAGGCAATCCGATTTCTCATAGTTTAACTGGGCAAGAATAGTGGCCTTACATTCAAGAAGTTTTGTCAAATCACCAGATTGCAAGTTGTCTGAATATTCCACAGACTTCGGTAAGGCGCATAATACTCCTATTCCAGGAAACGGGCAGTGTTGTACGAAGGCCGGTGACAGGTCAATCCAAAGTAGTATCAGAGAAGAAGGCCAGTATATGCGGCAAATTTTACCCGAAAAATCTAAGGGCAGAAAGACCCTTAAGAGTGCCCAGGCGTTCACCTCGACATAGAGCTGCACAGCGCCAATGGGCTTAAGAGCACAGGAATTCGATTTACCATAATGGCGCAAAGTTCTTTTTTCGGACGATTCGGCCTATGGAGTGATAGTCGCCGGAAAAGGGTCTGGAGGGTTCCAGGCTAACAAAAACGACTTAATTTTGTGAGAGAAGTTGTTCCCTATTAAGGCGGATCAGTGATGGTTTCGGGGGGTATAATGTTTTTTTATTGCCGTAACCCACTTATTTTGATTGACGGAACTATGACAGGTACTATACCATTCATCCTTTGCGCAACGACTTTGGGGACAATTTCATTTTTCAAGACGATAATGCCAAACCGCAACGCACGCGAATGGTACAAAACATGCTACAGGAAATATCCAAAGAATGAACTGGCCTGCAAACTCACCAGACATGAATCCTATTGAACATGTCTGTGATTATCTTGGCAGAGCGATATCTAGTCGAGACAACCCTCCTTTAACCTTCCAGGCTGACTGTAGCTGCGCAAGCAGAGTGGGACAATATATATTTTATAGATAGCATTATTTGCAGGATGCCGCGACGTGTAGGCCAATTGATTGGAAGGAGAGGCGATATTACAGACTATTAGGTTATTATTACAATGTAAAATTTTCTTGTGTACAATTTTAGGATTTTTTTTTGAAATCTCCTCTATTTTGCATTCTTCAAAAAGCAAATTATAAAGGTTGTGTATCACATAGTTTGGTATTGAAACATAGAATAAGATTCCCGTTTTTCCAAAATTTCATTTGATTATTTCAAAAATACTCAGGGGGGCGAGATTTTTCATTTCTTCGAAGATTAATGCGAATACTTTTGGAATTGCAGAAAGTATCGGTATTCCACTGTAGTTTTTAATATCGCACCTATCTCCAGACTTGAAGATGGAAAGAAGGAGGGAAAACTGCCACATTTCAGGAAAAAAGCCACAATTCAAAGATCGTTGGAAAATAATGCTAAGTGGTAAGACTAAGGAAGACAAGCAACCTTTCAGAAATATAGCCGGTATTCCGTCGGGACCTGCTTTTTTGGATATGTCCAGCAGATTTAACTTGTCTGTAATTTCCTGTGTCTGGAAGTTATCAGATGATAGGGTAGTAGCAAACTCGACAGGTTCAATGGAGGTCATGTCTAAGTCATCGTGGCTGGAATAAGATGGTTGAAATTGCATGGCAAATGCATCAGTAATGCAATCAGTGCTGGTAGATTTCTAAGTTTCTTGTGAGTGATCCGATGTCGGCCCTTCCACTGCAATCTGCGGTCGGTGTTAGTTGATACCCTGAAAAAGGGTTTCATAGAAGAGAGTGATCATTGAATCAAGGTCGGTTATTCGGGACAAAAAAGACCAGTTTGCCTGCTCATAAAAGTGGCTTAGTATTTGGCGCAATTTCAATCAAACACTTTGACCTCAGTTCTGACACTTTACGTCTTGATGTGTCCCAGGAAGAAACAAGTTTCTATAACCAGCATTCATTGTCATCAGGAGGGTCAGCACTAGGGTGTGATCAATAAAGTCGTCGACGAAAATTAGGTCCAGAGTTTCGCCCAGATATTCATCTGTTGCAGTTCAAGAAAGTACATGGTATCCATCAGCACCTTGACAGAAGCTGATGGTTGTTCTTTAGGCACTGTTGTATCGTCTTCAATTACCCATTCAATTTATGGTCGGTTGAGATCGCCAAATATAAGAAATCTGCGTTTAGAATAAGTGTTCTTAAAAGATTCACAGGTGTCACAGAAAGACTAGTAACAATCGATCGTTGAGTTGGGGGAAAAGTAGACACAGCCAACAATGATTTTACTACCGTCGCAATCCAGCTAAACCCAAAAATCCTTGTAAAGCTTCGATTGAGATGTAGAGATAGGTACTTTAGGAGTGAAGGTGTCCCAGTGAAGGAATCAGTATTCCGCCCCCACGTTGACTGCCGAGCTCATTATAGTTCCTATTTCTTTGAAAAACTGTGTATTGGGAGTTGATTATTTCTGAGTTATAGTAATTGTCACTCAGCCAGGTGTCAGTTAATACTATTATTTCGAAGTTGCATGCGGCCGTTGATCTCATAATTTCGTCAGATTTAGTCCTTAGCCCATGAACATTTTGATAAAAAGTGGGTACGAGGTTACGATTTTGGATGGGCTTACAAAATCCAGGTTTAAATTTGAGTCGTTGCCTATTTCTGTTTCTAGAAGACATATGTAGAAATCAATCTAGAAACCATCATGGAGTTTTTTTTCGGGAAATTTCGAGAGTCGGAAACCATTTTGCGATATTCAATTACTTTTTTTCTAGTTGTCTTTGAGTGACCAAAGTCCAATTTTTAGCAAGCACATTGATTGATTTTTCGCACAAAATATTTCATAGATATAAAATTTTAAAATTCATGTTTTTCGTTCATCCAATTTAAGATTTTCCAGCTACCCTATACTGGTACAAACTTTCCATACATAGTCCAACTTTCCATTAATAGAACAAAAAGGTTGGAAATGGTTTCTTCCTGCCAACGCTCCAATCCTAATTACTTAAACGACATAATGTTAAATCCCCCTTTTAACCCGTGTTCAACTAGTCTAGAGCCTTATTCTCTATTTGCAGTTGTAATCCTAGCAGCAACGTCTCTGATGGACAGATCCCAGAGAGAATCCCCCTTGTCAGTTTATCGTCGAATTTACTGAATTATTTCCGAAGGGGGAATTTCGAGGATGATCGTTTGCCGTTGCGGTTTCAGTTTTTGACATAAAAACTAACTGAAATTGTTAGTTGGGTCGGATGGTCGGCGATATCGCCGCCGCTCTATGAAAGAGAGCACCTTAATGAAGTTTTTAATGATTGCCCTAACGACTTCCTGAAAAACGTAACTCTGGGCAAAGTTTGAAAACTTCTTTTTAGACACGTTAACTTCCTTGCTACTCTAATCGCTCGACTAAATGCAAGAAACTTTCGGCGGACTTGGAACTTTCCCAGGAAAAAAAAGAAGGAACAGTTTCGTGTCTGCAGTTTGTGTTTTATGCCTTGTTGCGAAACGAAAAAAGAAAACCGCCGGTCCGGAACACGACGCGTGATTTAATGGAATTCCGCAAAGAAAACTTATCGATTCGTGCCCGCGCTAATAATAATTCTAAAGTCGAAACATGATGAAATGGAATATGCAAACACGGACCGAGAGAGACGTAAAGCAAAGAGACTTAAGCCCTGGGAATGTTTGAATGAAGATTTGCAAAGTGCCTCTTCTCGCTCTGTCGCTTGCAAATCGGTGCATTGATTATCTTTATTTATCTTTCAAAGATAAACTGCACGAGAGTTGGAGATTAGGAAGTCGGAAACGCGCCCCCTCGAGGATTTCGACGAGACGTCGCTTTAAAATGATGATGAACTTGGATTTCAATACACTTTTTTTTTTCGGGGTTTTATTGAAAATTAGGATTAGACAAAATAAATACTTCAACGAAAATGGAGTAATTATTTCAACCTCTACATTGTACCTCTTTTCTTGTTCCATACATATTTATCGAATAAATTTAAGAAATCATCCTCCATCGTTTGTCTGATGTTGCGTCACGTAATGATTCTCATCAATGAGTTCAAGTCGTTTACATAGTATTTACTTACATGAACTTGACATGGAACTTATACTGGTGAAAAAGGATCTCAAATTTATACAAACTTTACGTAAATGACATGACACAGATGTGTTTACTGGGTCTTCTCGTTAAAATAAGTTGCTAAACTCACGTTTTTCTCTTGTAATCTGAATCAGTTTTCCTTCATTTATAGTTTAACAATAAAGGTTGCCTTAAAGGCTTGTTGAATATCATTGAATCACTGAATCGGCATCAAGTAGATAGCAGATCATTATACAGGGTGGTCCATTCAACTTGAAACATTTCCAGATCCGGTAATAATCAAAATATGAACTATCATAATTGTAGTACTACAATTTAAACAAAAATGCAATGTGAATGTGATGTGACACTTGCAATGCAGAATTTCAACAATTATTACTTGGTAAATCTCAAATTTATCCTTGCCTTAGTTAAGTACCAAGTAAAATTTCCATTTGTTACATCATTTTTCCAATGGTGATCAAGAGCCGGTAATAATCAAAATATGAACTATCATATAAGTAGTGACACAATTTAAACAAGAATGCAATATGAATATGATGTGACACTTGCAAAGCAAAATTCGAACGAAAAGGCAATATAAATGTAACACTTGCAAAGCAAAATTTGTACAATTTCTACTTCGAAAATCTCAAATTTCTTCTTGCTTTAATCAAGTACCAAGTAAAATTTCCATTTGTTACATCATGTTTCCAAGGGCGATCAAGAGCCGGTAATAATCAAAATATGAACTATCATAAGTAGTGACACAATTTAAACAAAAACGCAATATGAATGTGATGTGACACTTGCAAAGCAAAATTCAAATGAAAAGGCAATATGAATGTAACACTTGCAAAGCAAAATTTGTACAATTTCTACTTCGAAAATCTCAAATTTCTTCTTGCTTTAATCAAGTATTAAGTAAAATTTCCATTTGTTACATCATGTTGCCAAGAGTGATCCAGAGGCGGTCATAATCAAAATATGAACTATCATAAGTAGTGACACAATGTAAACAAAAATGCATTATAAATGTGATGTGACACTTGCAAAGCAAAATTCGAACGAAAAAGCAATATGAATGTGACACTTGTAAAGCAAAATTTGTACAATTTCTACTTGGAAAATCTCAAATTTCTTCTTGCCTTGATCAAGTACAAAGTAAAATTTCCATTTGTTACATCATTTTTCCAATGGTGATCAAGAGCCGGTAATAATCAAAATCTGAACTATCAGATAAGTAGTGACACAATTTAAACAAAAATGCAATATGAATATGATGTGACACTTGCAAAGCAAAATTCGAACGGAAAGGCAATATAAATGTAACACTTGCAAAGCAAAATTTGTACAATTTCTACTTCGAAAATCTCAAATTTCTTCTTGCTTTAATCAAGTACCAAGTAAAATTTCCATTTGTTACATCATGTTTCCAAAGGTGATCAAGAGCCGATATTCATCAAAATATGAACTATCATAAGTAATGAGACAACGTAAACAAAAATTCAATATGAATGTGATGTGACACTTGCAAAGCAAAATTCGTACAATTTCTACTCCGGAAATCTCAAATTTCTTTTTGCTTTAATCAAGTACCAAGTGAAATTTCCATTTGTTACATCATGTTTCCAAGGTTGATCAAAAGCCGGTAATAATCAAAATATGAACTATCATAAGTAGTGACACAATGTAAACAAAAATGCAATATGAATATGATGTGACACTTGCAAAGCAAAATCCGAACGAAAAGGCAATATGAATGTGACACTTGCAATGCAAAATTTGTACAATTTCTACTTCGAAAATCTCAAATTTCTTCTTGCTTTAATGAAGTACCAAGTAGAATTTCCATTTGTTACATCATGTTTCCAAGGGTGATCAAGAGCCGATATTCATCAAAATATGAACTATCATAAGTAATGAGACAACGTAAACAAAAATTCAATATGAATGTGATGTGACACTTGCAAAGCAAAATTCGTACAATTTCTACTCCGGAAATCTCAAATTTCTTTTTGCTTTAATCAAGTACCAAGTGAAATTTCCATTTGTTACATCATGTTTCCAAGGTTGATCAAAAGCCGGTAATAATCAAAATATGAACTATCATAAGTAGTGACACAATGTAAACAAAAATGCAATATGAATATGATGTGACACTTGCAAAGCAAAATCCGAACGAAAAGGCAATATGAATGTGACACTTGCAATGCAAAATTTGTACAATTTCTACTTCGAAAATCTCAAATTTCTTCTTGCTTTAATGAAGTACCAAGTAGAATTTTCATTTGTTACATCATGTTTCCAAGGGTGATCAAGAGCCGATATTCATCAAAATATGAACTATCATAAGTAATGAGACAACGTAAACAAAAATTCAATATGAATGTGATGTGACACTTGCAAAGCAAAATTCGTACAATTTCTACTCCGGAAATCTCAAATTTCTTTTTGCTTTAATCAAGTACCAAGTGAAATTTCCATTTGTTACATCATGTTTCCAAGGTTGATCAAAAGCCGGTAATAATCAAAATATGAACTATCATAAGTAGTGACACAATGTAAACAAAAATGCAATATGAATATGATGTGACACTTGCAAAGCAAAATCCGAACGAAAAGGCAATATGAATGTGACACTTGCAATGCAAAATTTGTACAATTTATACTTCGAAAATCTCAAATTTCTTCTTGCTTTAATGAAGTACCAAGTAGAATTTCCATTTGTTACATCATGTTTCCAAGGGTGATCAAGAGCCGGTAATAATCAAAATATGAACTATCATAAGTAGTGACACAATGTAAACAAAAATGCATTATAAATGTGATGTGACACTTGCAAAGCAAAATTCGAACGAAAAGGCAATATGAATGTGACACTTGTAAAGCAAAATTTGTACAATTTCTACTTCGAAAATCTCAAATTTCTTCTTGCTTTAATCAAGTACCAAGTAAAATTTCCATTTGTTACATCATGTTTCCAAGGGCGATCAAGAGCCGGTAATAATCAAAATATGAACTATCATAAGTAGTGACACAATTTAAACAAAAATGCAATATGAATATGATGTGACACTTGCAAAGCAAAATTCAAACGAAAAGGCAATATGAATGTAACACTTGCAAAGCAAAATTTGTACAATTTCTACTTCGAAAATCTCAAATTTCTTCTTGCCTTAATCAAGTACGAAGTGAAATTTCCATTTGTTACATCATGTTTCCAAGGGTGATCAAGAGCCGGTAATAATCAAAATATAAACTATCATAAGTAGTGACACAATCTAAACAAAAACGCCTTACGAATGAGACAATGTGATGCGACACTTGCAAAGCAAAATTTAAACGAAGAGACAAAATGAATGTAAAACTTCGAAAGCAAAATTTGAATAATTTCTACTTGCTCAAAGTAATTCAAATTTTTAGGATTTACTGAGTACCTAGGGTCTTTTTATCAAAAAAAAGAAATTCGAAATAGATTTGAAACTCAGGAAAAAATGTGATGTTTTTTCCCACTTTAATACAAAACGAACTTGAAAAAATCTTATTAAAACACCTTTGAAGGCTTGTGAAAAATACTTCCAGCAATCAAAGTGGCTTCAAATTTTTAGGATCTATTGATTAGGGTCTTTTTATTAAATAAAACAAATTGGGAGTAAATTTGAGGCTCACAAAGAAAATTAGGACTCTTTTCCCGCAGTAATGCATAAAAAACTTGTAAAATCTTAATAAATCGCCTTTAAAGGATTGTGAAAAATACTTCCAGCGAAGCGAAAAAAAAAAGGATTTTTTAGGGCCGTTTTGTTACACAAGTACGGTACATGGACTTTTTTTAAATCTTTATTATTGTGATGAGAAATGAATTTTTCTAAAGTAAGTTTAATTTCTCAGGTGGGAAAATGTCAAAAACCTACCTATACCTACAATCCTACATATACCTATAATGTCAAAAAAAAATATAAAGATTGTCAATGTCTTGTTTTTAGCGGGTGCGATAGAGAATTAATATTCATCGTAAAGAGCCCACCATAAGTGTACTTCATATTATCCAATAGATAAGTTTATTTTTGGTGGTGATTTTATTCGTTGAACGGGTAGTTCCCATAATAGGTATTCTTTCAAAATTTGCACTATTATCTTCTGCAATCAAATTCTCCAATGGTCTTTCATGTGATGAATTTTTAATTTATATATTCTCGTTCTCTGGGTCTGATCTGACGTCCATATCTTTTTGGGTGGCATTATGCAACATTCCTATACTTTATTTGTCAAAATTCTAGTGATGATATCAACAACCCTCAATTTTGTGTATATACCTAGAAAGTGCGACACCATTCAGCTGCACTTCTCTCTAATAGAGGACAGACTTGTTAGTTCAGTTGAGTTGCTCATTGATAGGGATCGGGACAGTTTACATCCCTCTCATACCCTCTCACATACTATTATGACAATCCCACACTTTCAAATTAATCATCAATCAAAAGCCAGTAAGTACAAAGAAAAAAAAAACTACGAACTATAAAATAAATGTAAAAAGAGCCTCAAAAGAAGATATTCAATAAGAGATGTAATACGAATCGTATCTAATTGAAATTTATGTTATAAAAATCGATTTGGCACCGTTGCCAATTACTCGCTATAATTGCGAGCACTGCTTTAATTATATACTTTGCTCGAATCCGGAACTTGTTGAAAAGTTTAAATTACTTTATATGCCGGACTGAAGGCTCGAAGAAGTTTCCCGCGCGCCATAAACATGCCTTTTTATTTTGTTTTGTTTTCCCTCGGTTTCGGGGGAAAAAATTACTGTCGCGGCTTTCGATTGTTTCTCCTTGTATATTGTGTTAGGCCCCCTTTTCTTAAAAGGGTCGAGAATTCTACACCTAGAGGAATGCCAATGATGTAAGAAGCTCGATCGAAAGAAAAAGGGTCAAACAATTCGAACTTGGAAAGGAAATATTTTGAGTTTTCAATAAACCCTAGACTTTTTGTAAAAACTTAATCTACCATCTTGAATATTACGAGAGTAAAAGGTATGCATAATTAAAGCGCGGGCACTTTTTAAATTTTTTAACAAGAAAATGTTTAAAAGAAGCATAAAAGTCGTTAAACTAACGGGCAGCCATTTTGATTACGTTTAAAAGTTTTCTTGGCGAAGCGATGCAATTTCGTTACATAACGGAAATGGAATTGGCTTTCGAGAATTTTTAATGTATTATTTGGATATTTTAAAAATCTGCTACTACTCCATTCCCGTTTTCCCCATTGTCTCAGCCGACTGCGTCGAATTTTCCATTACGATTATCCAAAGGCAAACTTCATTAAATTTCCATCAGCATAGCGAATGGCAGCCAATCGCACCGCTCAGCATTTTGCCATTCTAATGATAATAATTATCCTAAAACCCTTATACGAACAAATTTTTATTTCTCGTAAAATTGATTGGCGCAATTCGAGGGGTGCAACGTTGCATTGTGCAGAAAATAAGGCGAACAAGAATTCTCCAAAATAAAACGCTTATTTGTTCCGGTTGTAAATAGCCCGGTCTTTACTTTTATGTGCTGGCTATTATAACATAAATTGGACTTTGCGCTGTAAATGTCGCTTGCGAATCTCCGAAGCTCGAGAAAAATATCGTTGTGTAGCGTTCCTTTCTTTTGCTGTTCGGGAATTTTATTTTGGGTTTTTGGTGTTTGGGAGCAAGAAAATCATAAAAGGCTTTGAGATTTTCAGAATATTGATATTATTGTGGTGGTCAATTGTAGATTTAATTGCTACCAGGGTAATGTTGAGTCAGTTAAGATCTGTTATGACTATATAAGTTATATGGATGAAACTCCGAGGAGGACGGCTTTAAATGTAAGAAATATGAGAACCATTGAAGATCGGAACATGGAATGTAAGACGTCTATTCGAAGCTAGGAAACTGGCACACCTCACACGAGAAATAAGCAGACTCAAACTGGATATCCTAGGTGTCGCTGAAACCTGGTGGGAAGGTGCAATGTGGATAACAGAGTTTTCTTCTACTCTGGTAATGACGATCCAAAACATAGAAAACGTGTGGGAATTGTTATAACAAAAGAACTACTGAAATTTATCCTGGACTTTGTTCCATACTCCGACCGCACTGCTCTATTGAAACTCAAAGCCAAGCCAAGTAATCTTAATATAATACAGGTATAAACGCACCGACTGCGGATTCGTCGGACCATGATGTGAAGAAATTTTATGATGAACTCAAAGAATTGCTTAGAGTAAAATTGACTAAAAAACATAACGTCAACATAATTATGGGTGACTTCAATGCCAAAATAGGAAAGGGTAAATTTGAGGAGTTAGTTGGATCGTATGGTTTTAAAGAAAGGAACGAGAGGGGTGATCGGCTCTTACAATTCTGCCAAGAGGAAAGCATGAAAGTGACAAATACATACGTCTCAACTTCATCGTCGCCAACTCTATACCTGGAAGTCCTCAGCGGACTGTCCACACAATGTAGTGCGAAACCAAATAGATTTAATCCTAATCAACCAAAGATTCAGCTCAATCATCAAGAGAACCGTCACATATCCTGAGGCAGATGTGCCTTCTGACGATGTACCATGGCCGTCTTGAAAATCTCTCTGTCAAGTCAAAGCATGAGATAAACACACAAATACAAAAAAACATTGAATATTGGAGAAGAGCCAACACAAGCTTAGACAAAGATAATGGACATTGCAACAAACTCAATGCAAAATAGATTAGGATATAAGGCAAAGAACAAAAAACAAAAATGGATGACGGATAGGATTTTGTTGTTAATGGATAAACATCTAAAGCACAAGAACAAAACAGACAGCAACATGTACAAGGATATTCAAAGACCCATAAGATCAAAGATTAGAATAGCAAAGAACGAGTGGCTTAAATGTGAATGCTCAGAGATAGAGCAGCTGAAAAATTGACACGATGTCTTCAACCCGCACAAAAAACTGAAGGAGACTGCCGGCATATATTAAAAAAATTAGATTAACTATAACAGTGATTAATAACAATCAGATAGTCCTTGACAGCGAAGAGAAGAACAATGTTTAGGAAAGGTATATTGAAGAACTTTTTGACGACGACAGACCCGCAGCTGGTATCAATAAATCTCTGTAACCGACCCATCGATCACTAAGGACGAGATTGAAAGTGTCATACGTAATTCAAAAAATAACAAAGCGGCTGGCCTAGATGAAATCCCTTCAGAAATACTTAAACTCCTAGACAAAAAAGGCATCACAGCACTACATAAATTATTCAACTCTCACTTATGAGACAGGTCACTATTCCAAAAGTGGTTGTGCTCTACTTTTATACCTCTACCTGAGTAGATCAATGCAAGAAAATGTGAAGATCATAGACTTATTAGCCTGATGTGCCATTGGACAGGGCTTCATGATGTGTAATCGTTAATACACGCCGCAAGGAATAGAGAAGCAATGGAAAATGTTATCGCAAATATCCATTAGTGGATACGAACCTGTTTGCCTGCCTAGGACTTGGAATGGATCTCCAATGAGCTAGCATTCGGTCCTTTTCCCATCTCTTCTTCGTAGACTTGGCTTTCCATTAATTCACAAAAAGGTTCTGGGTTACAGCGGCTTGCTTTACGAGACAGTCTGCCCTTTATGCCCTGGTGTCCTGGCATCCACATCAAAGCTGCTTTTTTCTCCCAGCCAGTTGCTTAATTATATAGAATATTTTTACCCTCTCAAACTAACGAATTGCACTTGATGGCTCGTAAAGCCTTTAGAGCCACTTCCTGTCGGACAATATGTGAATGTGCTCTCTTAAAAGGCCTCTTTTAAGGCACTCTTGGGCATAAATGTATATGACCAGTAACTCGGCTTGAAATATTCTGGGTGTTTCACATATTGCCAAGGAGAGTTGAAAGTTTAGTCCAGTTATTCCCAGACCGACTCTTTCAAATCATCCGTTTACCATTTTTCCATGTCAAACAACGTTGGCATTCGTTATTTGGCGGCTGGATAGTGTCGGATTCGAGCGAATTACCAACTAAAAACCTCCTGCATCTGCCCCCGGAACTGTCTTTCAGCATTTCTTCAGGGTTCATCTGGTACGTCTAGCTATGAAATTTTCCTCCGAGGATATCATGAGTTATTCTATGTTGTTGTTTGTTATTTCTCAGCTGTAACTCAGAGTCGCCTCTAATTTTATGCTTCAAATCTGTAGCATTTGAAAATAGTATGTTATGTTGAGTCCAGATCCTCGCAGAACCAGCAGTTATCAGTTTCCTGTATTCTAATGTTTTTAAGATAGGTTCATGTCTCCACTTTCTTTCTATTCACTAATGAAACATTTTGCCCAGTCTTCATAGTTTATTCATATTGTTTGCCAGGCATATTCAGCACTGTCTCTCTGGCTTCGCTTTCCACTTGTCTTCCTTCCTTATAAATTTCCTGTCTCACTTTTCCAGCAATTTCTATAATGTGTGCTGTTATTTCTAAGATCTTATCTAGGTATAGTCCGAGGTATCTGATAACAGGCTCACTCTATATTGTCTCGTTAAATAGCTTGATTTCCGCCTTCAGTTTGGTTCTTCGCCCGGCTAAGATAAGAAGCTCTGTTTTTTTTTTGCTGCTACAGATATGTCGATTTTCTTCAGCTTGGAAACTACCCTTGTGACTGTACACTGGGCCTTATCCTCAAGTTCTTCGCTGGTCTTTCCTCTACGACTATATAGCCATGTCATCTGCATATGCTATGAGATTTACCCCGCTTTTGGTGTTTATGCGTAGAATCTGGTCGTAGAAGAGATTTCATAGTGTCGATCCCAGGCATGAAGCCCTGGGGGGCCTCGCAAGTTATCTTGTGTATAATATCTTCATTGGGCGTAATTATTTGTCGCTTTGACAGGTACGATTTGCTCTTGAGTATTTGCTGACTCCGCCCTGTCGCAGAGCTTCACCGACACCCCGCCATGGCGCGGAGTTGCAGGCATTTTGTATATTCGATAATTTTGTCCTTTTCGTTAATTGTCAGATGTATCTTGAACGTTATCGTGCGCTAATCACTAAAGTTTTCCTGTTCTTTATGCACTCTCCGGCCAACTCCTGGGCTTGCCACCGTGAAGTATATCAGTGAGCTTCCTCTTGGTCCAACAAAGGTGGACAAGTAACCTGCATTTATCACCACCAAGCCTGCTGTTGTAATTCAGTCTTTCAGGATGTCTTCTTCCCTCTAATTTGTCTTATTCCAACCAAACATGCGACACTTTGCATTCAGGTCTTCTCCGATGATTATCTTCTTGTTTTGGTAGCACCTTAGCGTGTCCATTGAGTTAATTACCTGTTTAAATTCCTCTATTTGTCCGTTTGGTGAAAAATAGCAAGACACAGTTATAAATTGTTCCTCGTCAAACCGATTGAAAAGTAAATAATAAAAATTGGCCCCACGTTGGGCGCCAATTTGTTATGAGCAAAACGCAATTGAAAAGTACATAGAAGAGAGGGTTGGTCGGTGGCTTAAATTTAGAAACGGGACTTCGTGTGAAGGGTTGCCGACTAGCTTCCAATGCGAAAAGGGGTGTGGATCAATTAAATAAGTAAATTTAGATCGCCACCTGCTTTTCCCCGCAGTACACGAAGTCAACCGATATAACGAAAGCAGGAAACTTCTACGGACCTATACCAGCACAACCTGAAATATAAAAGTAAACAAGAAGGAAGGGCAGAAGTAAAACGCTTTGCTACAATCAGGTACGGATTTTTAATTAGAACCAGAACAGGTTTGACTCTAGAGCAGGTTCGGAGTGGGTTTTCCGAACGCCCTAGAACACTGAAAATGATTAACACTGGAACCAGAACAGGAACAAAATGAATCGACTAGGAGTACCTAACCTTACGTTCTAAAAATGGTATTTACAATAATTTAACTCAACTTGAGTTCCTAAATAAAGAAAAGAGTATTGTATAATACTTATAACAGCAATAATACCTGGAATGTAAATTAATAGACAAGCTTACTAAATGCAGTACCTTCGTAAATGGCCATTTAACCTCAGTGTACAAGTATTTTCCTGTATTCAGTGCAGCATGTATTTATAGGATATTAGAGAGATATAGATCATTTATTAATAAAGTTGAAGTAACAATACGTAACCTGAAGGGCGAATTTAATAATATGGAATAATATAGGTAATATAGATAAATAATTAAAATTGAAATAACAATACATAACCTGACGGGCAAGTTTCATATAAAATAGGTAATATAGATAATTAATTAAAATTGAAATAACAAAAACCTGAAGGGCAAATTTAATATTGTTGCTGTTGCTGTGGTGATTTATTCCAACAAGGGGTTGGTAAGGTTTTATAGATTCCAGATATTGAAACAATACAACACACTTATCAAACCTGAGTAGTCCCTAATCCCTTGAGGGGAACCTGAAGAATTGGATTGATATCTTCCAGTGTTTCTGGTGGCAATGTCAAACAAAAACAACGTTTTAAAACAAAATAACAAATTAATGTATGAGAAAATTATGAACCGTTGAGTGATGGTTGAGTTCAACCTTCGGTTGAATCTTATCAATTTGCATGGAGTCAATCGAAGGTTGAGACTCAACCATCGGTTCAGTATTTTAGAATAGGTACCGGCCATAAGCCTGATATTATGAATTTTTTTTCTGGTTTTGTCTCCTAACTGAATCTCAGCATCTCCTGGAAACTTAAAACCGTCAATCGACAAAAGAATACACAGATCTGGATGTTAGATTTTTATCAGTTCTTTTGGATTACAAATTGACTCCAAATTGCATCAAACAGCAGAGTGGAAGAGGACTGTATTCAAAGAAAAGGAGCTTTCCAATCAATCCACAGCCACAAGCAGGTAAACACGTTGTGACAATAACTTTTTTGGGTAGTTTTCCCGGATTAGATTACGAACATGATGAGGTGAACTAAGTGAAGGTAACCTCAAAATATAATAAAACTAATAAACAATCCTGTTTTCTCTTGTTCTCCGAACTCGAGATTAATTTGTAGACAGTGTCGACCGGTCGGCGTCTACGCGTTTGGATAGTTGGCGCCCGAGTCCGGAGAAATTCGGAGGGATAAAAACCGGGAAATATGAGGATTTAAAAAGCATTGTGACTGGCCCGTAATGGCATGGGCTTTTATTTCCACGTTCTGGAGGGCTGGCAAAACATTTATTATGGCTCTCCCGTTACGCGACGCATCGTTTCGGGGATAATAGCCGCCTCCTCGAGATTTGTTAGAAAAAGGATTTTGTTTAAATCTGGTTCATGAGATTTCTAATGTAAAAGTTAATTTGCTTTTAGTATTACACACATAAAAATGATAATCTCGTATGGTGGTTTTTGAAAATAACAAAAAATATGAAAAATTATAACCCTTTTGTACAATGCTTGAACATCATCCAAACGGATTTCTAAAAATGGTGCTATATGAAACCAATGATGAGTGAGAATTTTTCTCGTAATACGAGAAATTATATCACACTTTGCCATAATACGACACACCATTCATAATTTGATCTCACAGAAACGAAGATTTTCGGGGCATTAAGTTTTCCAGGTCCAATTTTTAAATTTAATTCGCTAGCGATGGCGAAAACCTCCATTAAAGTGGCGTCTTTAAATCATTAAAAACGCTGAATCCGCATGGCACAGGCCAGAGGATAAAAGGGCGCCTGCCAGGATTAACATCGGGAAGAAAAAGGATATATTATGGCAAACGTTCTCTCTTTTGCGAAAGAAGATAAATGTTCCAGCAGGACCCGCGATCTTATCTATTACGATGGATTTATGGTTACCTTATTCCTCTTGTTGCAACTTAAAAAATCATAATAAAACGCCAAAACGAGAAAACAATAAGCAGATAATTGATTGCTCGGAGGATATTAGATTTCCCGCAGCTATCAGGATGGAGATTTATCCGAGATTTATCATCGCCAACCAACAAGACTGACTTATCGGATTTGAGGGTATCTTTTTGTGTCGCTCATTCGGCTGGGGGGGTCGGCGGAGCTGATTACCGCTGATTGATGATGATTGCGAAATCCAGGTGATGAGATAAAACGTCGTTAGTACTTGATTAATGGTAACTTATATTAACACGCACCGCAGGAGTTTGTGTATTTTTTTTTGGTGGTAATGGTTGAACTAACGAGAATTATAGTTTGTTGTGACTTTATAGGATTTTAGATTTTGACATAAGGAAAGATCGATGGTTACTTACCTTTCGTATAGTAAACTTTAAACAGGTTATCAAAAAATTTCCTGGACAATAGTCCAAAATATTGCCGTTAATTTTCAGCCATGTCTATGAGAAGCTATTGATAAAACAGATGGAAATCTAACTCTTCCGCTTTTCAAGGGTGAACATAACTTCAAGATTTTTTGACATTCTCGTTAGCATATCTCAATTACGCACTCCGTCCTTCTAAGATAGTTTTAAGATCTGTCTATATGTCCACATTTCAAAAGCTTCTGGCTTTTTACACATGGCGTCTGTCAGAGAGAGTTACCTCTCATGAATGATGTTTGTCCAATGCTTCGACACATTGTCATAATTGTGAGAAATCTTTCACAAATACTGATCTGATTGTTCGTGATCATGATCATTTTACGGGGAAATTTCGAGATTTTGCACACCAATCTTGCAATCTAAATTATCGCAAGGTCTTTATAGTTCCAGTAGTTTTACATAATATATCCGGATACGATAGCCAATTCGTAATCCGAGAGTTTGCGTGAGCGTACTACCCGTGAACAAAGAAAAATACATTTCGATCACCTATAGGAAACCTAATAAGGAGTTGCATTTCAGATTCATTGATTCATTACGATTTTTGGGTGCCGAATTGGTCTCCACGATGAACAAAAAGGACTTTAACCTGATATCCTAGGTATTTGTATGATTCAACCCAATCGATCTGTTGAATCTAAAAAATACCTACGCCAACCTGCTTCTTACCCTTTAATTTTTTTGGCGTTCAATTTAAATCGAAATCCTTCACTTTCAGTAGCCAAATGATCAAGTAACACTTAAAAACTTTCCAGGAAATCATCGATTAAAACCGTATATACCCCGCACACATAAAACGACAATCTGTTTTATAATAGATAGTTTATTATAAATTTAAGCTTTGCTTTACAATCCAATAATCAACCCTAATAGAAATTAAATACGTTTTACGTGCCTGCCTAGTCTGGATCTAGCTCATAATCCCGTCGCTCCTAAAACGTCCAGGAGAGCTCATAACAGCGCGAATCCGCCCTGCATGCAGGAAATTCGGGTACTAAAAGCCCGGTTGCACCCGATAAAAGCTTATTAAATTATCCTTAAATTCTAGTAAACCCAATTTAAAGTGGGGAATATGAAAACTTAAACCCCCGTCGGAGCTTAAAGCCGACACTATTTCGAAATCGGCTGCTTGTTGTACTAACACTACGACCCAAACACATTCGTTTATTGATATTTGAGAGTAATTGCTTCAAAATTAAGTTAGGCTATACACAATCTTTGGAGCCTTACAAAACCTCAAACCACTTCTGAAGGGAAATAGCCCCTTTAAATTTTACTGTTAGTATCGGGCGAAAATTAGATGCCCACCCTTTTCCAATGGCTTGGTAAAGTACCTACTTTGGGAACATTTTCGAAAATTGCCGCTTTACATTTCTTGAATAAAATCCGAATTCAAGGGGGAACGAAAAAAAAAAAAAAAGTCGCAACTCAATAATAAACAGAATCAACACCCGGAGAGCAACGAGAGAGCAAACACAAACAACACTAAACAAGAAAAATGGCGTTGGAGAGGCATCGGAGCCTCTCTCAACGTTAAATGACAAATTGAAAAGGTAAATCTATGACAGAAACAGCCGAAACAGTTGACTCGGGCGTTTGATTTAATTTTTTCGTTTTATCTCGGGAAAAATAACTCTCGCGTGGCCTTATCTAGAAAACCGACTATAAAATTTTATTGTTCAAATTAATTTCTAATTTTTGGACGCCCAAGATGGCGCGAGAGGATCCATATTTTAATGCTTTTATTAGCCAAAGTTTGCGACGGTAAATTTCATCTTTATTAGGCTATAAATTGTTCGCTTTCTATGCTATGGCAAATTGTAATTTGGATTAAAAACCCGCCGGGTGGGTTAGTGACACTGAGTGGATTATATTAGACTGACATTGTTGTTTTAATTGTTACTAGTATTCATTCTGATAAACAGTATTTTATATTCAATTTTGATTTCTTCTTTCAAATCGTTTACTTACTGCTTCTGACTTGGTATCAGATTTATTTGAAAATCGGTGTCGTTCTTCTAGATTTGACATTTTTTCTGCCTCCAACCTTCAACTCCTTTTTATGTATATTAGGAGGAGTGTAGGTATATCGTTTTGAATAGGACTACATTATATCGACTACATTTTCTCTAAAGGTGATGGTGGTTGGTGCATCCTCTCTTAGCTGCCTCAAAATGGTTTCTGTTCCATTTAAAAGTAGAATATTTTCATATGGTTAATTTGGGAGAGCAAATTGACAATTAACTCTTCTCAATCCGATTATAATACTACTATTAATTAATCTTCTTATCTGTTTTTTTTTTTTTTTAGTTTAGGATTAAAGTTAAGTCATAGCAACAAAAAAAATATAAGACTTTTTTCATTCTTGAGAACTTTTTCGTCCTTTACCATAACAATGGAGCCACACAAAAACGTCTCGACGGACCCTAATTCGCAATTTTAACCCTACAGAGGCAAGGCAAGGAAGTTTTCTCAGACAGGACGGCTTAATCAACTCAGTTATTTCAAGAACCAAAACTTTTAATAATCTCTCATAATAAGTCTCCATTTATCCTCCGAGATCCGGCTCGGATAAATTAATTTTTGCGACGTTGTCAGACTCAAATGATTTGCCGAATTTGTCGATTCCTTTTAAACGTTATTTGGTATACCTGACATCGTTTTGATAACTTTGAAGTTAAATTCCTGTTCCTGTAATCGTTGTGTTGGTATAGAGATGCTTATAAAATTCGATAAAATTCGGCTCTTATAAAATATCGAACTGTTACAATGCCTAGATTAGATTAAATCAGATTTTTTCAATTGGAGATGCGCCTCTACCACTGCAACCTTGTCAGATGTATTGTGGTGTCTGCTATCTGTCCTTAGAGTGGGTTTTCACAATCCGTCTTTTTTATTAGACTCCATAGCCATGATACTGGCCACTCCATATAACTTACCGGATTGGTTTTTTCTCTCCAAGGCTGCATAGCGCTTCACAGTGGCACCACTCGTACTATCCGAGACTTGTGGATATCTCCACCCTTGGTCTGTCTCTGTAGAAACCAGCTACCATCGCAATACCTAACATGAAGTATACTTTTAGCCGATTATTTTCATATAAAATATTAAGGTTTTCATTTCTTCTATCACTACTTAAATCTTATGGCCAGAATTTGTCAAGAGTTTAGAAATTAGAATGCAACCTATGCAAGCCGGCAACAAACAGGGACAAAAAACACGATCCGGCAATAACGCGATACAATCTGCGCACAACCCGGCAACACCGGCGCAGGCACAATTCTATAAAAGCAGATTCAATGTGTAAGGATCCTAAGTCGGTCTGCAGACGGCTACCGAGAAGGAGGAAGACTCGAGAATACTAAATAGATTAGATTAGATCAGATTAAAAAGTGTTAAGAGAGTTTAGCTTTCAAACAGTTCGTTACTGGGACCCTGCGCATATATTGTGACTCACTCCATTTTATAGAGCCTCGACAAATTTTATATCAATGATCAAACACCCTAAAGTAGCTTGCTGCTTCTGGTTTAGTTGAGCCAAGACATCGGAAGTGCACTCTCGACAGGCTTTCACAATAACAGAAGACATAGGTTGCCGTTTCCTCTTTCTCTTGACAGAACCTACAGTCTGTGTTTTCTTGTTTTCTTCCACTCCCATCAGATGTAAATGTCTATTCAGTCGACAGTGGCCTGTCAGGAAATCCACCATTATTCTGATAATAATAATAATACTGTGACCCCGTCGGATGAGGGGTCACAGGCAAGGTGGAGGGGCCCAACCGGATGGATTGCCCGATTACGACCGCAACGAACAAGGAGGCTTTGAGTGGACTAATGATCTGAGGGATGATCTGCTGGAATGCTATGAGAGCAATAGCCCAGCTCGAAGGAGATATATGGGTCGTATGCGTAAGCTGTGGAGTGGAATGCATCCTAAGTATGACACATTCACTGCTCAGGGCTTGCAAGACTATGTATCTCACCTTAGGCGAAGGGGATATGTTAGAGGACCTCAACAGCTGACGGTACCTGAGGAACAGGAACCGCAGATACATATAGCTGAAGAGGCGCCTCCTGTAGCGCCAGAAGAGAGACTCCGAGACCGTACGGAGCTGCACAAGACTAGCGACCGAAACCACAAGACCTAGCTAGAGCGAACGAAGAGCTGTTAAATGCTCTAACAGAAGAAGCTGACATCTGGCGCATTAACTGTGCCGTCTACGAGGCAGCTTGCTCTTTGTTGCCCAGGGTCCCCAACAGAGATTCCTGCGTTGACAGGGCGCAACGCCGAGTGAAAAAGATGGAAGCAAAAATCCCCTCAGCAAGGCATAGGAAT
Organism: Ceutorhynchus assimilis; assembly: GCA_917834065.1. Classification (NCBI taxonomy): domain Eukaryota; kingdom Metazoa; phylum Arthropoda; class Insecta; order Coleoptera; family Curculionidae; genus Ceutorhynchus; species Ceutorhynchus assimilis. Next base: position 5,695,206 of record OU892289.1, on the reverse strand, counting down.
ACACCTACTAGTTCTGGTGTTAGCCCAAATGAGCTTATTTTTAAACTGAAACCAAGAACAAGGCTAGATTTATTGAAGCCAAAGATGGGGAAAAATACTTTAATCAAAAATACAATGAATAAAGGGGAATTTCCTATTGTTCTTGGTGGGAGAAAAAGTGTTGGTAAACAAATTGGATCTCAGTTGTGATCAAAAATGGAAAGTAGGTGAAATTGTAGAATCTGTAAGTACAGTGACATACTTGGTCAGAGTGGAAAATAAAACGGTTTAAAAACATGTAGACAGTCTTAGAGAGTTTGTTACAGAACAATTTTCCAATGTAGTTCAGCCCACATATCAGCAAACAAGCAGTTTGTCAACTCGGCCAAATGTGTCACCAGATTCTCATAAATTTGCACCATATCCCGGGATAACAAATTCACCTACTTGTGATGATAATTCTGAGCCGCCCACTGCACCCTATCTTGACATACAAGCTTCTGAGCAATTTAGATGTTCGTGAACATTATGTGAAATGTTATGTCTTTAAGTTGCCTGCCTGCACTGTGATGTCGAGTTAGTTTTTCTCGGATAATTATATCCTTCTATTTTGTCGCATATGGTCTGTCTATTCAATGACGGTTTATTATTGTTTTATATCTAGAGGTTACAAAAGTAGGTTTGTTACCTCTATTCACAATATTGAAGTAAGGTTTTACGTTTTTACTAAGTATTCAAGTAACGACACCGTGTGATGTGCGTTGATGTCACAGTCAACGATCCATATTTAGTTTTTATTTCTCAGAGTGGTGTTTCTGTTCTAATCATCAACTTTCCTCTGTGATAAAAGTTCAGGTGCTTTACTGAACAAGTTCATTTTAACGTATGATTTTATCAACTCTATATCTCAAATCTCGTCAACTTAATCCTGGTTCCAAGACACCATCCCATCCCTTTCTGGAACAGATCCTCCAGCTACTTGTTGGCGCTTTTTGTCCCTAACGGAAAGACAGTAGCAACGAGTTGCTGTTGCTGCAAGAATAAATCTTGATGTTTTGTTTCGAATGTTTATCGTCTACTGATATTTGGTGCCAACTCCGACAAAAAATACTGCAGATTTATTATTTGCAACAGCGACTTTGAGGTTTCGCGATAAAGCCATCAAAATATCTTTTAAAAGAGTTTACGGGCGCTGTTGAGCGCTTGTAATCGATAAAATTTGTTGATTTATCCCCCCATTAAGGCGCCTTTATTGAACGTTATAAACGGTGAGGAAAAATAGGGGTTTATTAAAGCTTCAATCCCTTGTCAGCGATATTTTTTCGTAATTTTATACTTTGATGGTGATTTTAAATGTAACTACTAAATTATATTTTCGAGGTTGGGCTAATTGTTCTTTTAAGGTGGCACCGCTCGTCACGATTTAACCCTCCTAAAGTTTTAAGAATTCGCGTGATCAACTGAAATTTATTGTATGTTTTTAGGCTGTAAACTATCAAAAAATGTCCTCCTAATTTATCGCAACGTAACCAATAAGGACACCAAAGAGACATAATATACACACATAGAGAGAGAGTGGGGTAATATAAAATTAGCATTTTGGCGTTTGCGTTTCCACATGCAATGCAGTTGCAGTTCGTTATGGTAAAAGGAAGATTTACATTCGTAACGAGGCTAACAGACCCCCTTTCCATGACTACGGGGCGGTATAGCTGGCCCATCATTATCGATTCGATTTTGCCTATTTAAATTCCTTGTTTTCCGTCGAGCGATTTTATTCGAAAATCCAACACTGATGCTTAAAAATATTTCGAGAAAAATTTAACGCCCCGTTTGAAGAACACTCTAGCGCGAAGGATGAGTCGAGGAAAGCTTTCATCTTGGCGCGAAACTAATCAATTTCGAAACGATAAAAGCAGACTTTAAAGCAAATGTGGGACGGAATCGAGTTTGGGCGAAATTGTATTTAATGCTCCTTTTACAAGGAACGTTTATGGAGTTTTTAGAAGAAACGACTTGAGAGGTACCTGTGAATTTAATTTAGCAATATACAAGGTTGAATATATTTTGGGCAACTAAAAATTACCTGATAATCAAAACGTGATAGACACAACGAATGAACTTGGTGTGATGCAGAAATGGCCTAGTCCTTCTACTAACATCCTAATATTATTTCTCCTTTAAACCAGCACTCCAGCAAAGAAGCCAATATTTCAGATTTTGAGTTTGTTAATGGCTTCTTTAATTAATCCCAGCATATACAATGTGTCCAAGATGAGGAGGGCCAGTATGGGGATCTGATGATATGGTCACCCAAAGACGAAACAACGGACTAAAAATTTGATAATGCCATATTATAGAGGAGGAAAAATGGTTACGAAGAAGTGCCATTCATTTTGAAATATTTCTTCAAATAAGGTCAGGAAAAAATTTAATTCTTCTGGTTGAATTTCGGGTTTTCCCGGATATCTCCGGTATCACTGGGAATTTTTAAAATATTAGAGCGGTATTTTATTCCTAGTTTAAGCAACATCGTATCTTTCACTATTTTCGAGATCCCCATACTGGCCCTCCTTATCTTGGACACATTGTGTAAAGTTTGTGAGGCTTTTGCGGCCCAGGTTTATTGATAAGGAGTTTTCATTCGGGCTTAATGGTCGTCGTAAGTTGGAATTTCTTCCTGACTTTTGGCTAGCACGCGTGGCTAGCATCTTCAGAGGTGTTTCCATGTCCGATTCTGGTAGCAGACTGACGCGTTCCCGACCGTAAGTTGTATTTATGTGTGAGTGGCTGTGGTGGGGGAGGGCCGGGGCTTCGCGGCACTTGGCTAATCTCAACTTTCTCTGTACTCAATGAGATCTTTCTGGCGTTTTTGAGGATCGGGTCCCAGATTTGGTGTTGAAGTTCTCCGTATGTTTGTGGATTTCTATAGCTTCACGTACAAGACGTTTGTGATATCCGGAAGTCGGTGCAAGAAGCTTGACCTCACCAAAGAGTATTTCATGATTCCTTTCACTAAGTGCATGTTCCGCAACTGCCGATTTTTCCGATTGTCCTAGTCTGCAGTTTCTTTTGTGTTGGTTCATCCTGGTTCCCATGGATCTTTTTGTCGTTTCTATGTATACCTTACCACATGTGCATGATATACGATAGACTCCAGCGTTTGACAGTGGGTTCTTCTTATCCTTGGCTGATCTGATTGATTGCTGTATTTTCCTTGTTGGCTTGAAGATTGTCTTTATGTTGTGTTTCTTCAAAACTTTCCCTATCCTGTCTATCACCCAGTAAATGAAAGGCAGATATGCATAAGCTACCACTGGTTTTTTATCCACGTTTTGTCGTGTGGCAGTTTTGGGCCGCATGGCTCTGTCGATTTCAGATGCATTATAACCATTTGATAGAATGGCCGACTTGAGATAATCCAGTTCTTGCTCGAGATATTGTGGCTCGCAGATGTTCCGAGCACATTCTGTCAACGTTGTTATAATTCTACGTTTTGCCTTGGATGGTGGTTTAAGAATGCATGCAGCTACCTGTCTGTGTGTGTAGGTTTTCGGTACACCGTGTGGCTTAGTTTTCCTCGAGATTTATTTATGAGCGCATCTAAGAAGGCGATTTCCAGGATTTTTTCCATTTCCATGGTAAATTCTATGCTAGGACGTTGCTCGTTCAGGTGGCCTAGGAACTGGTTAAGCTTCTCTTCCCTATGACTCCAAACCACAAAAGTATCATCTACGTATCGAAACCATACCGTTAGTTTGTGGTCAAAAGATTCTATAACTTTCTTCTCGAATTCCTCCATAAAGAAGTTGGCTATGACCGGGCTGAGCGGACTTTCCATAGCTACACCGTCCGTTTGCTCGTAGAAATCGCCGTTCCACAGGAAGTGACTACCTACAAAGACATGTCTGGAAAAGCTCAACTATGTCATTTGGGAAGATACTTGATATCAATTCAAGAGATTCTATCAATGGCACCTTTGTGAATCGGGACACGACATCAAAGCTGACCAGGATATCGTTAGGTTGAAGAATAATAGTCCCTAATTTTTCGGAGAAAGTGAGTGGAGTGCTTGACGTAAGAGCTAGTTTTTCCTACATGCGGTTAAAGAAGCGATGCAAGATGTATCACTAGGTTGTATGTTGGTGCTTCAGGTGCACTTACTAGGGGACTTCCGGTTTGTGAATTTTCAGTAGGCCGTAGAGTCGTGGTCGAACTTCTTCAATTTTTATGATGCCTTTCTTGACCGTGTCTGTTAGGGTAGATGACCTAATCTGTTGGTTGGTATTCCGGAGTGTGGCTTGTGTGGGATCCTTTTTAGTTTACGGTAGGTAGATGGATCAAGGAGTTCCTGAATTTTCCGGTTGTATTCTTCAGTTCTTAACAGGACAGTTGCGTTGCCCTTATCCGCAGGTAGGATGATTATATCTTCCGCTGAATTCAGGTTCCTAATTGCCATTAGCTCCTTCTTAGAGAGGTTACTATTTGATGGACGAACCTTACGTAGAATGTTGGCCGTCTCAATACGGATTTCTTCCACTTCCACATCAGGTAGTGCTCTGATGGCTGCTTCAGTGCTGGCTATAATCTCCTCCGTTGGCAGGTGTTGTGGAGTGATTGCGAAATTATCGCCTTTTGCCAAGACGGCTGTTTACTCTTCGCTAAGGACTCGATCCGTGAGATTGATGACCAGTGTCATCAGCGTCAGAGGCGCATACTTTTGAAAGTTCTCATGGGTTCAAAATAATAACTTTATAAATTTGCGGGAAAGGGTAAGCTCGCCGCAGGATGCCACGCCCAAAAACGTCTATTTTATAGTGTATTTTTCTATTTATTTCTACGAACGTGAGAAAAGTACTTTCTTCTGCAACCATTTTAAGCCATGAAAACATCACTTTCCGCACTAGTGCGGAAAAGTAAAATAATTATGCAATGTTAGGTTACCCTGGTACTTTCATGTCCTGAAACGCGTGCGGAAAAGTAATTTTCCGCACAGTCCTGAAAAAAATAATCGGTACCGTAGCATTCATAAAATACCAAATTATTGAAGTTTTTTTCTGAGAGGGGCCTAGCGACGTCTGGGGGAAGCCCGACCCCCTAGGCCCCCTTGTAATTACGTCACTGCTAATGAAATCAACATTAAAAAAAAATGAGTCAAGTTCCCTATCGTGCCCCAAGAGCGTGCGAAAAGTGCCTTTTTCTGCACGGCCATGAATATATCACTTTTCCTCACTAGTGCAGAAAAGTAAAATAATTATACAGCGTTAAGTCATCCTGGTACTTTCATGTCCTAAAATGCGTGCGGAACAGTACTTTTCCGCACGGTGGTAAAAAATAACGTTCCTTAATCATACGGAAAGTCTCTTTTCCTCATTTAACTGCAACGCACACGCTCTAACTGACCACAGAACATATCACCTATAGAAAAATATCTCAAATGGGAGAATCGTGACGAAGGTTTTTAGTTAGGTTTTTAGTCAACGATGGCGACACTGTCGGGAGATAAGAGAAATTTGCAGGTATCTGTGGTGTGGACAGTGATTTGTGTTGGTTGGTTTTGTCATTTATTTTGTCATTTTAAAAGTCAAAATTTGAATTTTTAAATTGTGTTGTTGTAAACCATGGTCCCCACGCGCGTTAAAGTGAAAATTCAAAAAGTTTTGGTTAAAAAAAAACCCTAAGTTTTCAGTCAACGATGGCGCTATAATTCATAACCGGTAGGTACATAACATTGCAGATACTTTTCTAGAGGTAATATGTTCTGTGTAACTGTGTCAACTGTTACTGTCAACCAATTAGTTATGCGCACGAGCGAAGGCTTATTAAAAAAGTTCCGACATATCGAAAAGATTATATCGATATTTTTTTTGATATATCGAATGTAAAATATCGATTAAAATATATCGATATATTTGAGTAATATTTTGATATTTACAAAACATCTATACCTACATATATCATTGCCATCCCTATCCACACGCAAAATTAAATTATATGGCTTACGGCGCAAGCGCCAGACTTCCCGTTGTGTGCCGGACTGTCTCGATTATTATCAAAGAATAGAGATGGAGAATAGCAACATAAAGTAATAGAGCATAGAACTGACCACAAATAACAAAAGGACAAAATACCAATACCACTTGTATAATTCTTATACAAAGTTGTGTAAATTTAAATTATATTATACTTGATACTATTACATGAAACGGAATGACCATTAAACACTTTTGTACTTCCGTATCCCCACGAGACCTCCCATGCGTGCTCCGCACCCATACGAGTTTGCTCATGGGTGCACCTGCCCCAATGCCCCCATGTAGTCTTCGCCAGTGACCAGCTTCACGTGATAGCACTTATGATTGGTTCTGTTCTGTGACCTCGAACGTTGGCTGAACGGCGACGCCATTTTTTTCTTGTTTGGCTGCCGGTCGAGTGCCGGCTGGTCTCTGCAGTGCTCAGTGCTAGTAGTAGCTATATTGGTTTTTCAGTTTTTGTGATTTTTGTTCGGAAGTTAATTAAATATGTACATAATTTTGAGGAGCATTCCGAAATCGGTTTGTTTTAGTGACAAACGGCCTACATATCCATGTTCTAATTTTGAATTAGGTATGTGGGAATTTCCATAGAAATCAAATACTTCTGGTTTAACCTGGAAATGACCCTTTTTGATGAAAATTGATAGATAGGTAATTTAAAATAGGGATAAGGACATGTAAGCTGTTTATGTCTACAGTGAACCAATTCCAATATATTTAACCTCAAAATTCAGAAGAATTAACGGAATAAAAATGTTAAAATATGTGAAACCTCAATAGGAGACCCGCCATTTACACAAATTTAAAGGTTCTTTTTAGGTATGGATGGAACTGGGAGAACGGGTCGAGGGGTCAATTTTGAAGGGATACACCAGGGAGGTTTTTCAGTGAATATCTAATTAATATGCATGAAATATTCATCAGACATTTTTTAGGGATATTGGATATTCATTGAATATTCTAATATCCAATTGTCATATGTGTGGCAGATTACAGGGATATGTTTCATGGTGACTTAAGCATATGCCTGGAATATCCCTGTCATATGAATAGATCTGCATGGCATATGAATGGGATATCTCAATATTCCCATAAAATATGCCATGAAGATATCTGCAATATGTTTGTGCCGTCTGGGGTGTAGCTATGGGAAGTCCGCTCAGCACGGTCATAGCCAACTTTTTTATGGAGGAATTCAACAGGAAAGCTATAGAATCTTTTGACCACAAACCAACGGTATGGCTTCGATACGTAGATGATACTTCTGTGGTTTGGAGTCATGGAGAAGAGAAGCTTGACCAGTTCCTAGGCCACCTGAACGAGCAACATCCTAGCATAGAATTTACCATGGAAATGGAAAAAATCCTGGAAATCGCCTTCTTAGATGCGCTCATAAAGAAATCTCGAGGAAAACTGAGCCACATGGTGTACCGAAAACCTACACACACAGACAGGTACCTGCATGCACTCTCAAACCACCATCCAAAGCAAAAACGTGGAATTATAACAACGTTAACAGAACGTGCTCGGAACATCTGCGAGCCACAATATTTCGAGCAAGAACTGGATCATCTCAAGTGGGCCTTTCTATCAAATGGTTACAATGCATCTGAAATCGACAGGGCCATGCGACCCAAAACTGCCACACAACAAAACGTGGATGAACAACCAGTGGTGGCTAATGCATATCTGCCTTTCATTTCCCGGGTGACAGACAGGATAGGGAAAGCCTTGAAGAAACACAACATAAAAACAATCTTCAAGCCAACAAGGAAAATACAGTAATCAATCAGATCAGCCAAAAATAAGAGGAACCCAATGTCAAGCGCGGGAGTCTATCGTATATTATGCAGAATGCACAGGTGATATGGTATACATAGGAACGACAAAAAGATCCATGCGAACCAGGATGAACGATCACAAAAGAAACTGCAAACTAGAACAATCGGAAAAATCGGCAGTTGCGGAACATGTGCTTAGTGAAGAAAATCATAAAATACTCTTTGGTGAGGTCAAGCTTCTTGCACCGACTTCCGGATACCACGATCGTCTTGTACGTGAAGTTATAGAAATCCACAAACATACGGAGAACTTTAACAGGAAAGAAGAAACACTAAAACTGAACCAAATCTGGAACCCGATCCTCAAAAACGCAAGAAAGATTCCATTGAGTACAGAGAAAAATGTGTGCCGCGAAGCCCCGTGCCGCGAAGCCCCGCCCCTCCCCCACCACATCCACTCACACATAAATACAACTTACGGCCGGGAACGCGTCAGTCTGCTACCAAAATCGGACATGGAAGCACCTCTGAAGATGCTAGTCACGCGTGCTAGCGAAACGTCAGGAAGAAATTCCAACTTACGACGGCCATTAAGCCCGAATGAAAACCCCTTATCAATAATCCCAGTACGTTCATGATACCTTAGAACTTTTTCGATACTTCACACAGAATATTTCTATAAAAATAAAATCAAACTTGTAGAAATGCACGTCGAATATACCTTAAACTTTCCGTCTGCCAGGTTGGCCAGTTAAGCTGTCTCGTAGAGTACGGAACGCTGACTCCGGACAAAATCCAATTCAGGCCGGAATAATTCGGGTCTGGACTTATCGATATATTAATTCGACGAATTAAAAAAAAAAAAACAAAATAAATCGTGCGACGATGGTCCAATAAACGTCCCCAATGAAGCGTAGCGACGTTCCAATTTTATATTGGGGCGCGCTGATAAATTGGGTCCGCGTAAATCCCTTAATTTTGACAAGGTAATTAATGCGCCTTTGTACTCCGCGATAAATCAAGGCCCGTGACAAAATGTCGATTGCTATGAATACGATATAAGTGATTGGTTTTGTTCCTGATTTACTTTAAATATAAAGGGTGTCTCAACATATACCTACAACCAAGTTGAATAGCTACAAAGGTGATCTATATATCCCCAAAGCAGGGCGCAAAGAACTCATACGCCAATCATCCAGACCAATAAGTCTGACATCTTTCCTGCTGAGAATTTTAGAGATAGTCCTGGATGAGTAGATTAAGGGAGAAGCGCTTAAGACGAAATCCCTTAATACTCATCAATATGCTTAGGAGACATGAAAGTCCACAGCGCTTTCCTGGACATAGAGGAAGCTAGATAAAATAGGCTGATCCGGCTGGCCAACTCAAGAATTCTCTCCTTCAGCTCTAGAAGTTAATTCACTCAATTAGTACGAGATGAAGTCGATTTGTCAAACGCTAGTAATTTTTTCTCTTTATTTTTAACGTACAATACACGCCTCTAACCTTATTACGAGCATTGTTACATTTATATGCGACAAGGCAAGGCAAATAATGCAGAGAAATGTATTTTAACATCTATTGTTGACAGTTTTTTCCCTGTAGTTCAAGGCAAAAACCCAGAAGAGATTACTTTTACAACAGGATAATTACGCGAAAGGTTTTGTATGAACTGCTAAATGAAAATATTTCCTACTTGCAGCCAACCTCGTACTACAGGCATGTACGTAATCAATTGCCAGAGAAATCGTTTTCCTATCGATTCAAAGTCCTAAAATCTTCTCAACAAAGCAAACGCTAGTTAATTTGTCAGAAGATCACCCCCGTAAAACATTATCAGCCATCCAGATCCTCAAAAGGGTTCAAAAGTTTTAGGAAATCCAAAACCCCGTCCTTAAGAGTGACTAATCAGGGATATTAGATTCGGCGGAGCCTTTTGAATAAAGGTATCGTTAGTAATTTTGACTTTGCGCCTGTTAATTTGGGACTAAAACTTGATGGATTAATTTTCGACAAATTCAACTACTACGCCTCTGGACATTGGGATAGTCGAATAATAATGGCGTATACACTGGTCGTATTTTAAGTGGGTCCTCTTTGTTTGATTTGGGACAACGGAACGTCCGATCAGGGATCCTCGGCCGTCGCTTCCAGAATTTCCAGACCGAATCAACAATGCGTGATTTAGGGTCGGCCCCTGCACTTGTTGCCCCACGTCCGGAACGGTTGGATCGTTCCGATTTCTATCAGAAACGATTCGATTTTTTTTTTTTACGCCATTGATTGAAGCTTGTTTATTAATAAATTCACCAATTACAAATTAAATTGCAAAAAAAAAAGAAAGCCGTCTCTCCAGCATCAAAATACAACAGGGTAAAAAGAGCTGCTGGGGTAACTGTTGCACAAAGCGCCGATTTTCAGCAGTATTTATTTTCAAAACAGGATTCCTGTTGGCTCAGGATAATTGCATTTGTAACGATCGCGCAATTAGGGTCTCCCTTCCAGAGAACGATTCGGGGAAGAGGCGGGAGCGAAAAGCTCAATAATGTTTTGAGTTTTACAATATTGGTTTAAACTTAAGCGTGTGTTGCTTTTTTTTTCGTCTAGACGGGGAAAAATTTGACAACTATAAGGAAATTGATTGATAGATAGTTAAAGGTATGATACATCAAAAATACTTTGCTATGGTTCTTTAGCCAAGAGAAACTTACAGGAATTAGGTTTTCACTTCTTTTATAAGACGATTAGTCAACAGTTTGGTTAGTTTGCCAAAGTTATCAATATATTTCTTATAAAATCTTGAATAATCCAAAGTATCTATAATTAGTAGGTATACTAAAAAGCGGATCAGATGAAGAGCATCTTTTAAGACTCCTCTTCATTGTTGCAGTTTTAATTTTCATAATGAATGGCCCTCAATGCCTGGAATGTTCAAATTTAGACTTTCTTTTGATTTAATTTCCTGTAGATAATCTCCGCTTTTTCTCGGTGTTGCTGGGTATAATTATTTATAGGTGTTTTCCTGACGTCGTCGTCAAACGGATCCTGCGCATCCAGGTAACCAGTCAAATTGACTAGGTCAATATACCCATTGGTCGCATGTTTATCATTGAATGGATAGAATTATTGTATCCGAGAAGTGCATATGGCATTTGTTCTTCAACGCTTAAGGATTTTTTTATTTTCTCGAAGTATCCTCAGGTGTTCGATAATGGAGGAGTGGAATCTTTCAATCATCCCGTTGGATTGTGGGTTATCAGGAGTAGTATAATGGATGAATAACATTCTTAAATTCTGTTCTACTATCGGTGACTATTATGTGGTATTCCATGATGAGTTATGAAGATTAGGAGGGCATTAAGAACATTCACTGAATTTGATCGCCTCGTGGGTCCACATTTTGAGAAGGAATTAATGATTGTTAGAAACTTTAGCCCTCCGGCTTGAAAGGTATCTAGATGTTGGTACCTGATCATGAATTTAGATTTGGCTGGATTTCTATCGTATTTGTTAGACTGACAGGTGTCATCAAACATTTATGATATTTTCGATATGTCGTTTGAGTAATATGTCCTTCGGATTTGCGCTTCGGTTTCGTTAATTTCTCAATTATTTGTTTTTCCTTGATGGTAGGCCTGGGTTATTTCAATTTGTTCTCCTTGATGGTAGGCCTGGGTTATTTCACTTTGTTCTCCTTTGCTATTGACGTCTTCTAGGAGAAATTTGCATTTGATTGGAGTCGATTGCAGAATTTTTAAAGGTTTTTTTAAGGATGTTGCATAAAGGAACATAAAGATCTTCGTCCTTAAAGAATATTGTATGTACACTTCTTTTTGGGGTCTATTTTTTTACAAAGCCTCTTTCTAAGTTCTTCTTACTCACTTGGGCATTAGCCTGGATTTGTTAGGGAAGGCTACTTCTATTATCGGCTTTGCTGTATTGTAACTAACAGACTTAAGCATAATTTGATTATTGTAGTAAAGGCAATAGAGAAGTGTGTCCAATTTCATTGTCCTCTTCCGGGTCGGCTTGTGTGGGTTCTGGGTTATCAAGGATCTCAGTGATGACCTTTGTATCTTCACTTGCGAAGCAGGTTCTTCTAGAACTTCGTTTATGTCCAGGATTGGATCTGCATTGTTGTATAAAGATGCATTATCTTCGTCTCTATTCTGAATTGGTTCTACCTAAATTCTACCTAAACAAGAACCATAAGTTATTTCGGTTCTGAAATCTTTTGCAGTAAAATAAATTACTGAACTGGTTCCGGTTAGTAGGATCCGAATGTAATCCTTGAATAAAACTCATACTTTCGCTTGCGGTAAGAACGACAATTCACCACTATGTGTCATAGATCACTGAATTTCCAATTTTCAGTTTAGATTTCTTTGTTCGCGGTCCAGCTAAAATCGATTCCAGATCGATTCCGAACTGGTTCCATCGGTTCCAAGGTTTCAAATATAACCACAACTGCCAGATATGCGCAGTTTTATTTGTTCTGAGATCGTTTGCAGTAAAATAAAATCTGAAAACTGGTTCCGGTGTATGTCCCGAAAGTGATAGCAAAGCTTTGTAAGTAGAGATAAAGAATCAGAACTGATCGCATACGCAGTTCAAATTATGTCGTTTGCGGATCACTAAGGACCGTTTCCACCAACTATTTTAGGGGAGCCCTAACGATAAGTATTCCCTAAAATGACATTGTCACAGTCAGTTCAAGGCATTCCTATCGTTAGGGCTTCCCCTAAATAGTTGGTGGAAATGACCATTGATAACGAATTTTCTGGTTTCAGTTCTCTGTTCGCAATTAAACAATAATCAGCTACAGATCGATTCCGAATTGGTTCTACCGGTTTGGTTCCAAGGATTTAGCAAGAACCATGAGTTATGTCGGTTCCGAAATCGATTGCAGTAAAATAAAATCCTAAACTGGTGCCGGAGTAGGTTTGCAAAGTGATCCGTGCGCAAAGTGTTCCGTGAACAAAGCTCCATTAGAAATAAATCTTTATTCACAACTGATCACATGCCCAGTTTGATTGGTGTGGTGGTTAGACTATTTCTTTGGTACGCATTTCGACTCTAGACTAGATTATCTCATAATCAAACTCTTTTAGCTTTAAACGTCATCTAACTATTTTGGAATTATTGTCTTTCATGGAAAAAAGCCATTGGAGAGTCTGAAGTACTTTGTGGCTCAAATTATGGCTAACATTTCCTTTTCAATGATGGAATATTTCAACTCGGTTTCGTTGAGTGTCCTAGAGGCATAGTTGCTAGCATCAGTAGTTAGATTAAAAGACTTGCTGAAGTCTGGATATTGCAGAAGAGGTTGATTTGTCAGTAAATTTTTTCAAGTTATTCAATGCAGTTCAAAAATTCTGTTCTATTTTAGCCCATAGCTTTAGTAAGACGTAAAAAACCTAGAATTTTTTGAATAGCACTCTGAAAAACTGCAGGCGCATTTACGATGCCAAATGGCATAGTTACATAGGTACTTGTAATGGCCATCGGGGGTTATAAAGGCTGTCCTTTCGATAGAATTCAAGGCAACTGTCACCTGATGATATCCAGAAACTAGACCTAAACTAGTAAAGTATCGAGCATCTTTGAGCCCATCCAGTAAATCATCAATGCGCGGCAGATGATATTTATCCGTAATAAATTTAACGTTCAGAGCACGATAATCTACACACATACGCGATTTGCCGTTTTTTTTGCACACCAATAAAATTGGACTGGTATAAGGAGAAGAAGATTCCCTGATGTTATTATTGTCAATTAATTGTCGAACTATATCTCTAACTTTTTCTCGCTCAGCGAAGGCAAACCATATGGTCGATAAGTAACAGGTGTTTGTCATTCAAATCAATGCAAATTTCAGCAATATGAGTCTCCCCTAGTAAAGACACAATTTTAGCAAAACAGTATCTGTATTTATTAAGCAAAAAAAAAAGTTGCATGTTTGTGCCTGTATCAATGTCAGTCCTATCGCAACTGTACCTATAGTGAAGATAAACAACTATTTGCTTACTCTTGGAGATTTATTGAAAGAAAGTAGGTACATATTGTCAGCCTCAGAATTGGCAAATACAGAAAAAATACTCGTGAAAATTGCCCAGGATGAATGTTTTTCTTTCGAGGTTGATCATTTAACAAAGAAGGTGAAATTTTGCAGTTTAAATTCTTCCATCCATAGTAAGAATATTTTAGGGGTGGATGATCTGATTTAAGATTATGATAAATTGTGGTCATATTCTTTCAAATTAATTGTGAGAAACGAGCACGAGGAACTTTTGATGAGTTCCTTGAAAAATTAAAAATGTTGGCGGTTGAAATTTGAAGTTCAAATGGGAAATCTTTAAATCTTATTTTCATCAACATAACCTCAACTCTTCTCCCAAATAGATTGTAGATTGTGTCGATTGTAATGGTTGGGTTACTTTATGGACCTCTCCGTATTGTGAACTGATTAGATCTATTGTGCTTTCCTTTATATCTAGTGGGTACCCAGATTAGGTGGGTATTATAAAACTATTTGACAGAAAACTAAAAGTTAACTTCTGGAATTTCATAGTAAATCCAGAAGTTACCTTCTGTCAAAAGTGTCAAAATAGTTTAATAATACCTGCCCTAAGGCTTCTGGCAAAACCGATAATGTTCCTCTGGGGAGTGGCTTCCTTCACATTCAAAGCCGAAGGGGGACTGCTCCAGATGGATGAGTCTTTTCGGCACAATGCCTCACAGTTACAAAGTATGTATTCCGCAAACTCAGTGGCTTCTTCGCAGAAGCGGCATGGGATTGATTCTGTTTTGTCCATTGTAGTATAACATACCCGGGTTCGTTCAGCAAGATTGAACGGTGTGAGTTTTTTAACTCTTTTTTTACCAAATTTTCTGAAAAGTGAAATGAAAAACAGATAGGACCTACGTTGTAGAGGCTTACTCAATTTTACTTACTTGACATGCGCCCGACAATAGCAAATATTAGGGAAAATTAGAGGAAGCTGTGATATGTGAAATAAATGAAAAATTTATGAAACAACTAGGTAATTTATTATTAGAAAATCGTACCGTTCTTGAACTGGAACTCACGAGGGGAAAGAGCACGGCAGAAAAACCCCTCGATCTAACATCACTCAAAAATCAAAACATACTGTGTCATTTGAATAAATAATTGGGAGTTAATAATAATCTAAATTAGGTACCGCCCTTTGTTTTTGTGCTTAAATTCTAATTCCATACACTACATTCAATCAACATAACCTATAAAATAAATGTCTCCTGCGCTATAGTAGATGAGATAACAGGCATTTTGCCACAATTTGAATTTAGTAAAAATTCTATTAACCTTCCAAAAAACATAAAACTTTCTGATTTAGAATTCAATAAACCAAATGCGATACAAATTCTTTTGGGAGCGAATATATTTTTTGATATTTTGTTACCTGAAAAAATATTTTTGAGGAAAAATGGATTAATTTTGCAAAATACTTACCTGGGTTACGTTGTAAGTGGTTCCATACCTAGCAACTCGAAAAATATCCAGTCCAGTTTAGCTGTAGCTTCATTTCATTGTATTGTTGATAACGAACCTAAAATGGAAGAATTAATTTCAAAATTTTGGGAAACAGAAAAAGTACATTTAGTATATAAAGAGTATTCTAGTGAGCAAGAAGCTTGCGAAAACATTTTTTAAAATACTGTGTCTAAAATAAATAATAAATTTGAAGTGTACTTACCTTTGAAAAGAAATATTGAGGATTTAAATCTAGGAGATTCTTTCTCGGTAGCTTTGAAATGATTCGAAAACCTCGAAAAACGATTCAAAAATAATCCTGAACTACACGCAGGACAAAGACAGGTCTTGAGCAGTCTTAATGAATATTTTTGGATAATAAATGGTGTCAGAGAAGTCAAGAAAAATATACACAAATGCGTGATTTGTTTTAAAAGTAAAGCTCGTTGTTCGCAACAGCTTATGGGCTCGTTACCTCGCGATAGAGTTAACTCTGCAAGAGTATTTCAAAATGTTGGTATTGACTTTTGCGGACCCTTTTATACTAAACAGTCAAGAATTCGAAAACCTATAATAACTAAATCTTATATTGCGCTTTTTATATGCTTTTCATTTAAGGCAATATACATGGAAGTCTTGTCGGACTTGACTACCGATAACTTCCTAGAGGCCTTCAAAAGATTTATATTTAGAAGAGGGAAACTCTCATAGGTTTTTTGCGGCAATGGCGTTTAAAGGCGCAAAGAACAAATTAGATGAACTTAACCGGGTTTTCGAATCTGAAAGCAGAAATAAAATAATACATTTTGTTGCAAATGAAAGAATCGTTTTTAGGTTTATTCCTAGCTACTCGCCAGTATTTGGGGGGTCTCTGGGAAGCCGGGGTCAAGAGTGCCAAGCACCACCTTAAGAGAACAATGGGAGAGCGCAGATTGACCTACGAGCAATTAAACACTCTAGTAGTCCAAGTGGAAGGAATTTTAAATTCTAGGCCACTAACTCAATTAACAAACGATCCTTTCGATTTAGAATACTTGACGCCAGGTAATTTTTTAACCGGTTCAGCTATAACAAGCTTTCCTGAAAAAGATTTGACTGAAATTCCGGAAAATAGGTTGTCATTTTGGAATATGGCTACTCAGGTGAAGCAACACTTCTGGAAGCGGTGGCACAAAGATTATTTAGCGCAGCTTCAGAGTAGGCCTAAGTGGCAACACTCGGTCCCTAACCTAAGGGAAGGGCTTTTAGTTTTGCTGAAGGAGGATAATGTACCCTCTCTTCAATGGCCGATTGCCAGAATCACAAGAACAATACCTGGGAAAGATGGCAAAGTTCGAGTCGTTGAAGTTCGAACACGAACAGGTAACTATTTAAGGTCGGTAACAAAAATTGCCGTCTTACCCATCGAGTGACTTGTGACTCAATGTCAATTTTATACATATTTATACATATTTATATATTAGATTTATATATTAGATACTTAAGGTTTTTACTATTGTCCATAAAATTGTACATTTTTGTAGATACCTAGATCTTAAGTTGCCTCAGATAGTTTAGGTTCTTATTAGTTTTTATAATCTTTGTACATTTTGTAAATACAAATTTCAAGTCCCCATTACTAAATATTTTTTGTAGAATAATTTCTAGCAATATCTAGAAGTATTTGACTCTATAAGTCAAAACTTTAAGCTCTATAAGCTGTCTATAATTTATGTATAACTTTCTAAGTCATATAAAATAATAACTTGATTCTATAAATCAAGCCTTTAAGCTCTATAAGCTATCAATAATTTATGTATAACTTATTAAGTTATATAAAATAATAACTTGGCTCTATAAGTCAAGCCTTTAAGCTCTATAAGCTACCCATGTCAAATTTTTAAGCTCTATAAGCTACCCATAATCTATGTACCTATAATGTAACTTTCTTAGTTTCATAAAATATGTAATAACTTGACTCTATAGGTCAAATTTTTGAGGCTCTATAAGCCATTTAATAAGTGCTATATCGCTTAATTATTTTGTGCAACGATGCACATATATTTTACTCTCGTTTAATTTAAGTTTACAATGTTGTAGTATTTGTAATAATTTTAAGAATCTTTCTTGGCCGCGAGCATGTTGGAAACAATATTCCAACAGTAAATTTAAAATTCAAATTTTAATTTTCCCGGTATGCACCGGAAGTGTGCGCGTATGTGTCAAACAGTGTCAAAAATCACTTGTCAAAGTTTTTGGTAAAGTGGCTTCCGGCATTTACGCGAATGAACCAACGGGAACAGTCAGTGTCTAATCGAACCTCACCGAGCGCACCAGATAATTCTGGGCAGGTCCTATATGACCATTTTTACAGACTCTATAAGTCTAAAAACGTAAACAAAAACGAGAAAATGTAAATTGTACATAGTGTAAATAGTCGTGTGTGTAAATAAATGTAAATATATAAATAAATACAGTCCACTCTCATTATTTTAAAGAATCCAACATTTACCTTTACTAGTTTACCAGTAACCATACCCAGCGATTTTCAAATGTACCACTTGGTTCGATGAAAAACTTGTTTCATGCCCGGTAGAGGCGCTGTCAATTGATTTGCGTACGCGCTGTTGATTGTATCTCCAAGGTATCTCCGCTTCAGAAGAAGGGTGACGTGATTACTAATTAAATTATGACATGAACCGACATAAATTCATGAAATGACAAATGATGACAAAACAATGAACTGGAAAACGTTGTGCTTCTTATTTTTGCTTTAATATTTCTGTTCGTTGAAAAAGTGTTTCGTAGTGCTAGAGCGTTATCTGTGTGTATTTGTGGACTTTCACACTGTTATGTTTAGTGTAAAGACTATTATTGTTATTTAATTCTGTGTTGTTAAGTGTTGACATTAGCCGCTTTCCAGCTGTGTGCTTTACGCAAAAGTTAGCAGATCTCGGAGCGCAGTACGGCTGGAACACAAACACGCGCTTGAAGCATTTGCGCGTGCTAAAGCTCGATTGCGTGCTCAAAATGGGCAGCTGGAAAGCTTTTGTTGACAAGTTTCGAAAAGCCAACATATTTTTCTTTTCTCTTTGTAATAAACCGTAATTTGTTAAATTTGCATCAAATTGTGTCTTTATTATAAAATAAATAAAAAGCAAATCTAAAAAAAATAAGAAGCAAACTGCTCTACAAGCTGCTACAATGGGATGAGCTCATTTCATAGAAAACAGATGGCGCCACAAATGGTTGTCCGATCCGTATAACGGGACGCATTTTAACATCCTTTACAGCTCTACGGCACTAAAGGAAAATAACTCGCTCTTATTGGTTGAAATCCGCAGAGCTGTCAGTGTTCAGAACAGCTGATTTCTATTTTCTGATTTTATTATTTCTTGTTGGATACTGACAAGCTTGTGATGATATAAATAATACATAAAATAAAGCTTTGATTTTGAAGAGTTTATTAAAATAGGATAAAAAAAAATATGCACTGTTATATTTTCATAATACATCATATTATACAGGGTGGAATTTTCAAATGGAATAAATTCAGTATCAGAAAGTGTTTATTTTCTGGAAAAATAAAAAAGCGGGTCCCTTTGTTTTCAGTTTGGCACATTTTTTCGGCCTTTTCATGGAATGTACCCCTTTCTTAAGGGTAGAAACCATCCCCAACTTTTTTTTTATCAAATGTAGATATGTATTGTGATAGTTCGTTGGAATGGGCATAAAAAAAGGAATATGACCCATTATTTACTTTTGCATTTCGGTGATTCAGTTATGTTATGTTATTAATTATTTTTGACAACACACTATTTTAGGGTTGAGAATCTGAGTATCAGGCATCAAATCGTGTATTGTCAGAAATAATTAAATAAAGTTACAAATGGGGCTTGTTTCGCATTAGGGTTCTACCAAGAAGAAATGCTGAAGATATTCAACAATTTTAACTGTAAAAAAATTGTGTGGAAAAATATGTTTTTATTTCTTTCTCGCTTTCTAGATCACCGAAATGCAAAATAAATAATGAGTCTTTTTTCCTTTTTTTATGCCCATTCCAACGAGAGCTATCACAATACATACCTATCTTCACATTTGAAAAAAAAGTCGGGGGTAGTTTCTACCCTTAGAAGAGGGGTAAATTCCATGAAAAGGCCGAAAAAATGTGTCAAACTAAAAATAAAGGGACCCGTTTTTTCTTGTTTTTCCAGAAAATAAACAGGCTTTCAGATACTGAATTATTATTCCATTTAAAAATTCCACCCTGTAAATTTAATGAAAATAATAATCATCAAACTTTCATAAAATAAAAAATACAAGGTAGGTATAACCTTTTCATTCTACAAATTTTACAAACTATTGAAACATTAGGGTTTTACTAAATAATACTGAATATTGACAAATCTAATGATTGAACCCGTGTGAAGTAGCATTGGGCTTATTCAACTTTATATTTGAACTTAGGTTTCGTTGGCGTTTAGCTTTTAGTTTTTCATTTTTGAAATTTCTTCCAGACGGCAATCTTTTACTTCCTCTGGTAACTCCTGCTGCTCTTCGGCTTATAGATGTAGGCTGAACTTTAATTGTAGCATTTCTTCTTCTAAGTGGCACAACGTTACCTGCTGTATGGATGAATGTTTCCCATTGCCCTTCACTTTTTATTGAATTTAACCTCTTTATAAATATGTTTAGCCCACTAGAAGAAGATCCAAATGACTCGTGACATGTTTTTATTTGGCTACAAATGTTTTCAATGGTAACAGAAACACTCTCATTGGTTTGGGCTGCTTCCACTTCTGGTACGATTCCTGAAACTACTGGCGAGTTTTCCCCAAAGGAGCTATTCTCATTATTGCAAGTAAAACAGTTATTTGATAGTGAATCGCTACTTATAGAGTTATTGTTTTGTAAAAATGGTTCATAAAAACTAATTGGGGGCACCTCATTTCCAAGAGCTAGTTTAGCAATATTATACCTGTCTTCAGTACTTATCGGAGGAAAGTAGTGCGTTTTGATTTCAAAAAATTTGTACAACGCGCATTGGTGCTTGCAAAATTTTCCCTCAAGACCCTGAAAACAGGAACAACACCCATTTTCGACATTTATCACATAGTTCTCACTGTTATTTTTTTCACTGGGGACTATATAATTATTCTCATCAAGATAAATTATATCAGTTTTTTCCAAATAATTAGTTTTCTTTAACATATTAAGGAAAAAGCATTTTGAAGCAGTTGAAGATCGGCTATTAGCAAATTCTCGAAGTTTTCGCTTATAAAATTCTTCAAGTACTGTAGCTACAACGTCGATTATAGCAACAACATTGTATGCTTTAACTCTACATAAAACGTTATCTTTAAAAAGCCTGATTGCAACTTCACAAAAATTATTTGTATAATGCCCTTTTGAATCTTCATTCCGCCATGCTAAACACCACTTTTCCTTAAAGTTCCAATAACTTTGAACATATTTCACCCAGTTTTCATACTTTACGGAAATGCACTTGGAAAAAGCTTCTTCAGCAGCAGTAGGTGTTCTAGAATATAACATATTATGAAAACTTTTAATTAACTGCTGACGATCTTCTTTAGCAATGCAATTTTTAGAATTCCATAACCATCTCCAAACTGCTTGGAGAACATGGAAGATACAAAGTAGAGTTACGCTATTAGGAAACACAGAATTGATTGCTGAAATTTCTGCTTCTGAATTGTCAGTTAAAAAAATTTTAGGCTGAAATGAATTTGCGACTATATCCTGTAAGAGTTGGAAACCTTTAGAATATGCTTCAAAAGTCTGTCCTTTGGTAATAATTATACCTAAGGGAACTGCTCCAGCTGAACATGGAGCCATAACAAATGTTACAGAATGTTGTTCGGCATCACAACTAGATGTACTGTCTACAAAGCACACCTCATTAGAAAATTGTGCTGCATGCGCTCTGGCCATAATCGGAGTGACTATTGCAACTGCAAATGGACTTTCAGAAAAAAGCACTTCAGTATTCTGCTTCTTATATGCTTCTTGTTTTTCTTCCAGTTTCTGTAAAAATAAAATGCCAAAATTACTTGACCAAAGCTACTAAAATACCAGAGAAACTTCATTATTTCATTTCATTCCATTTCATTTTAAAGATTTTTTAGCGAGTAACCGTTTGTAACCGTTTTATAAGCCTTGACAGTTAATGCATGGCATCGATTATTTATCAGCGCTTATAAAACGGTTACAAACGGTAATTCACTAAAAAATCCTGTCTATAATTATTTTATAACTCACTTCCACGCCCCCATTAGGTATGTGAACAATCCATAGACAGCAAATAAAATATAAAAATATAAAATAAGTTTTTCAAAAGTCTGGATTGCGACTTGATACTTCTTACCAAGCTCATTAAATTGACCTCAAGCACCTACACTGAAAATTTTAACAAAATTACAAATAAAAGTTCTGTCATAATGAAAATACCTAATTAATACCACATAAACTCACATTTATTAAACATTTCCCTGTCCTCGGTCCTAAATTTATATTCCTCCATGTATGATACCAGGTTTGAACTGTTCTGTAGGTAGGATTTGTACTACCACTAGCCAAGAGTATTTCTTTGTTTGGTTCAAACTCATATAATTGCTCATGATATTTTTTTGCTTCCGAAATGGTCATCCTATCATTGAAATATTCAAAAAATGTATCTCTTGTTCCAGACGATGCTTGTAAAAATCGAACTGTCTCGGCAGTTACAAGACTATGACTGTGTTCTGTGTATATAGTGATTACTGCTTGTAATCTATTTGAACCCTAAAATATGATGTTTTAATTAGTAGCTTTGCCTAATTACCTTAACCTGATACAAGTATATATTTTTCTGTCTTAGGGCCAAATTATGGACCGACTGGTAAACGTCTGGTTGTTACCTAGCAGGTACTTTCTATGCACTAGAAAATAGAAAGTACCTGCTAGGTAACAACCAGACACTTACCAGTTGGTCCATAATTTGGCCCTTAATAAAAACAATATTTTCTTTGATGACATTATCATGACAAAGTTAATAGATAAAAAAAGAAGAATATTTGAGAATATTTACTTCATAATTTACTCAGCATACTCTCACATATAAATGGGACCAAAAAATCACCTTAATAAATTCATCCTTCTTGCGTGTATTTACTGTATCTAATTTAATAACAATTAGAATTGATGCATGACAATTAGCATTTTTTGAACAGCCTCTTTTATTTTTATTCGCAGGAATCTTCATGAATGCATTGTGATGACAAACAAATTTCTTTCTAAAAATAATACAATGTAAGTGTAAAAGTAATAGAAAAACTAGGTGAATTTGCTTAAGTTTATTAAAACAACAGAATATAAGATATAACTCACGAACAAACTATTTTCTTTCCAACAGGACATGACGACCTAGCATTCCACTGAGTATGGGTATTTTTGCCAAATGCTTGCACCCAAACGAACTATAACATAATTCTTCACACTGCTTTCACTACATATCACATTAATAAATTCATTTGGCAGACAATTGTTACCTATATTTTGAATAGCTGAAATTGCCATTGTAACAATTTTGAAATACGATTTCCTAGACCTATGAAAGATAGAAATCAGCTGTTCTACTGTTTTGATAATTTCAGCCAATAAGAGCGAGTTATTTTCGTTTAGTGCCCTAGGTCTGTAAAGGATGTTAAAATGCTAACGGGACTGTCCATTCTATACCCACTATAAACCTTATTCTATGCCAGTAACATTTATATAATTTAATAATAGAGTTGTCAATATATTAGTCAGAAAGTTGAGAGTCTGTCTTAATTTCTCCTAAAAAATAATTTCGTCTTTCGAACCAGGATACATTTAAAGATATTCTAGGTAAGCAACAGGGGAATAATTTTAAGTGTCGAGAGAAATAATAATCTTATAGCAAGAAATAAAATAGAATATTTGAAAACTGTTTGTGTATAAAACCTTATATAAAAACAATTGTTACGTACCACAATTTCTGTAATATATGTTTGTCTATGTTTATTTCCCTATTCTTAAATGCCTTCAATCCATGCAATTGTAGTTTTGTCAAAGCCGTTTCTTCTTCTTATGGATTCATGTGAGGGATTCATGTATTATCGAGAGCACCCTCTATATCAATGAATATGCCCTTACCTTCTCCCAAGTAGGTTCCTAGTACTGTCGCCAGATTTATAAGAAATGCATTGCATTCCCTAATAATATAAACTAAGTTTATCAATTCGACCTCGATTTCGGACAAAAACTTATTTCCTAAAATCCCGAGAATCCGAAATTGGATCTCGACATAAAGTAAAATTCAAGGATATCTAAGATTGAACTTCATTTTATTATTTTTTAGAGGTTTTTGGTTTAAAAATTATATCAGTTATTTGAAGAATGTTTGTAAGTTAATTTGATTGTGCTAAAATATTCCAGAGGACCATCATTCGTTGAATAATAATATATTTATCCCCAACAATAAATTATTACAGACTTTGCCATTACCGATGAGGGTTAAAATAATATAATTCCATCCGCCGGCTCGTCAATTAGCGAATCTAAACGCAACCATCCCTTAACTAGTGGTCACATTTGGATACGGTCCTCTGGATATATATATGATTTTAACCTCGTCAGTGGCGTAGATTTTGAACCAGAATACAAATCATTTATAGATTTAAAACCGGATACTAAATCAAAATATTTTTCAATTCTCGTTTTCCAACAAGCAAAAGCGAAATTTGTGATTATTGTCTTAACAGACGAACCAATTACACCGCTATACATCATAAGTTGGCTCTGTTTAGAGGCAGTTTATTTGAGTTGTCGATGGCGGTCGCTTTGAACTTTTATATCACTCGTTTTAATAACTTTTCGGAAACGCTACAGTCTGGATTTGTGTTTGACTCACTTATTTCTTATACACCGAGATTCTAGTAATTTTATTTCAATCTGGAACATAGTCAAATTTGAACCAAGACAAAAATAATCAAATGGTAATTTCAAAGAAATGAGGCACATGTAGATATGGAGTGACTTAATATTTTCTAAAAGGAAAATAAATTTAGTTGCGGTAACTTCCTTTTCGACAACTTTTGATGTTTAAAAACATATAGACAAATAACTCTGGTAAAATATCTAAAAATTCCTTTTAATTAGATTTGGTTGGGATGAAAAATAATAAATGAAGTAGGTAAATAAGTCGCACATATATATAGTAAAGTTTCTCTAGGCGCAACCATAAAACTTTAATTTTCCCCTAAAATTTACATAAGTCTTTCTCTGGGATTTAAATAAGTTTTCGGAAAGACTTTAAGACGGTTTAAAATAAGATTTGAATATTTATTAGATGCATTTGGGGGACGACTTACGCGCTCGAAATGGAAATAGAGGATTCCGGAATTACCCATGAGTTGGATGCGCAAAAGTGATAGTCCGATCCATAAAACGATGCGCCAAAGTGTTAAATTTTTAATTTTATGCCGAAAAAAAAAAAAAAATACTAGGAAAAGTGAGCAAACAAAAGCGGATCCTCCATTATACGAGTTCAGTTATATAAATTTTTATATTTCCGAATTTGCATTTGAAACGACTAGTGCACGAGATTCGGGCGGGCGAATACTAAAAATGATATTGCGAACATGGAAAAAGCTCCAAGAGAAAAAAAAAATAGTTGAAATAAAGCTTTCATCTTTTGCATTGGCTGGTTGAAATTGGAAAACAACAATTTTTGTCTTTAATGAATCGTTCTATTGATTATTTATAATAACTATCATCACACTACTGAACAACTTCCAGGTAGAATCATGGTAGAGAGTTTCTCGACCAACTATACAGAAAAAGGGCCGCAGAACTGCTACAAATGAGAAGGAGCCAATTGTTAATTTAGTGTTGTTCTCTCTGTTTCGTAGCTATTTATTAGCTAAAAAAACTATTCAAATTACAACACAACTTGACTATTATCTGACAAGTATCATTTTGACTTTTTGTATATCACTGGTTGCATTGTTGCATACCTGACTTCTCCTTTTTTTATAATTTTTCAAGAACTAAACATAACTATTTCTAAAAATCTACCTTAAATTATAAGTCTAACCTAGTTGGTGCCCTAACTATTCTACCCCTACTAGTCCTTTTTAAATTTTGATAATGTTCATCATCACATTCTGTCTTGCTCTCGCAACTCTCATGATCAGTTTCTCTAAAATTCTCAAAATTGTTCTCTCGCTCGCTTGAATGTTCACTTTCACTATCACTTAACTCCAAAAAATACTTTTTACCTATACCTTCTTCCTCTTTCACATAAAAAGATTCTTCAGTTTCATTTGTGTCTTTTACATCCTGCTGAACAACTTTTATAAGAATCCTATTTCTTATGTATATAGACCCATTATCAGATTTACTCTATATGACCTATCTCTAAGCTTTTCAAGAACTTTCCCTGGCACTCAAACGCCCTTTGGTTTCAATTGTATAACCACTTTAGTATTTGGTGAGATTTTTGGCAACTCTTTTACTCCTGGTCTATTATAACTGTTATATTGTGCCTGATGTGTTCCCGCCAAAAACTTAGAATACATCTTAGTATCTACTACAAAAGGTTTTAAGGTTTCTTCAGTTACAGGAATAGTTATTTTTAAATTTCTTGATATCAACAAATTAGCTGGGGAAATATTGTTAAAAATTGACATATTTCGATAATACAATACAGCTAAATATATATCTTTGTGTTCCTCTAGAACTTTTTTAAACATATTTTTTGCTGTTTGAACATTTCTCTCAGCCATACCATTTGATTTTACATAGGTGGGAAAACTAATTATATGAGAAAATTCCCTTCTATTGTGGAGCCGAATGTGTCACTACTTAATTTTTCAATTTCTATGTATTTTGAATAATAATCAATTAAAAGTAAATATTTCACACCATATAGTTCAAACAGGTCACACCCAACTTTATTCCATTGTAATAATGGTATGTTATGGCATATCAATGGTTCTGGTGTTTGAGATTTAGCCAATTTTTGACATGGATAGCATGATTCAATTCTTTGTTCCACATCATTAGATATTGTAGGCCAACAAATTGAACTTTTTCAAAGTGTAGTCAACTCTTTTATAGCTAGTAATTTTGACTGATCTAGTGACACGCCATCAGCTGAAATTTGGTGTCCCATATATTTTATGCTAGACTTGCCAAAATGACATTTCTCCATATTGAATTTCAATTAGGGACATAAAGCTTCCGTATTTTTTGCTCGGTATCCGTATCGGTATCGTACTGCGCATGTGCAGAAGCGATACGGAGGCCGAGATACCGTACGTACAACGTAACGTTACGGCCTTCTCGCGGTATCCGTATCGGTAACGTATCTTGACATTCCTGACACATGTGCCAAATTTTAAATGAATATAACCTCACTTTTTTTCCGGGTTGATTTAATTTGTTTAGTTTATACTTTCTTCAGTTTCTTGTGCTTCTCTATCGCAAAAAAAATAACAATTTTAAGGTTAGATATAAAAACGCCGGAGTTTTGAGACAAAAATTTCTAGATTATGAGATGCGTTTACGTTTACCGGAACAGGGAGCGCTTTAACAGCCTTTTCGCTTGTCAACGTATCTAGTTGCGTTACGGATACCGATACCGATACCGGCGAATTATTTCAAGTAGCTTTATGTCCCTATTATCTATTTTTGCTGTCTCTAAAACTTTTTTCAACCTACAAGACTATTAAATCATCAATATATATTCCTGTACCTTCACAACCCTAGAATATTTCCCTGAACTTATGCTGAAATACTTCAGGTGCTGATTTTATACCATATGGTAGCCTTAAAAACTTGTATCTGCCAAATGGGGTGCCAAAACCACAAAGATTTGTACTTCCTTTATCCAAAACAATTTGGTAGGAGCCACAAGTGGCATCCAATGTAGAAAATATCTCTGCCCCCGCCATTTTGGCAGTTATTTTTTCTAGTGTTGGTATTAAACACTGTTCTCGTTTTATACAGCTATTCAAATGTTTCGGATCTAAACAGATTCTAAGACTTCCATTTGGTTTACGTGCTATTACCAATGCATTAACCCAGTCAGTTGCTTCCTCCAATTTTTCAATTATTTTTTATTTCGCATTGAAAGTTTTCAACTTGACAAACAATAATCATTCTGTGACCCTACAAAATCTTTACTTTGCTTTACGTTAACGAAACAAATCAAACTTTTTGTTCTAACATTTTGGAGATTTTCTAAGTCCATAAATTGACTCATTAAGTTTATACCTAATTACATTTTTTACACATATTAGATTGGACCTTATCTAGAATTTTTTCATGTCCACGTATAAAAATGCACTTCTCACAATTGACTTGTCTCGTAATACCTGAATCTGCGCGCGCAGTTTGTGGCAAGCAGGTTATAATATTAACCTGAGTTATATTATGCATATTTAAAAACTCTTGTACCAATAAACTTTTCTCATTATCACATTTTCAGTATAGGAATATTGAAAATCATCATCAGTAAAAGACTATATTCCTTATTATGCATTAGTATGTCATCAAATAGATCGAAGAAGCTCTGATAGTTCTCTATTGTAGAATTTGGTGAAAAATATGCCACAGAAAATTTTCTTATACTTAACTTTAATTATTATACAGTTAACATCATAGTTTGCAACATTGACAATTTCATTGGGAACATTCTTCTTGAGAGCTAGGATGATCCCCCATCTATGCCTGTATTTGAGTCTCTATCTCTTCTAATCTTGAATCAAAATGTTTTGGGTCATGAATAGGCTCACACAGCGAAGATTCAGAGATAGAAATCATTGTATAGTCCTCTGATAATGAATTTGTGTTTTAGTTCTCAGTCCCTTAATACATTCTGGTAATATACTTTAAAGTCTGACGTTTGTTTTTTTAGTGGAGAGCAGTCTCTAAGAATCTAGGGGATCTGAATGCATCCTCTTCCTCATTAGAAAACGAGATACGATTGCACCACTAGGCTAGATTTCTTTATGCCAGGCACTGTATGAGTTGTCTTTTGTCTTGTTTAATTGTAACTTTCATAGACGAATATACCATTGGATGCTTGGTATATGCTCTTCACACTTAACTTCTGGAAAATGTCGAGCAAGCATATTCTGTAGGTCTTCTGGCTTTATATTTGGACTCAACCTTGTCACATGAAGAGAAATGCATTTTGGCACAGCATATCTTCTGTTCCTACGTCAGACTTTTTGCCATCCTTTTTTTGTTTAGGTATTCTCGTCGTCTTTGTTTCCCAAATACGGTCATTTTATTATAAGTCTGAGCTGCCAAAACAGCATTGTTTACCATTCTACGATCAATCAATGGGAACCTCACTTGTTGTTCAAGTTTTGAAACATAAACAGCTTCGGGTACTCTCAAACCACCACCACCACTTTGACAGTTCCTAGTAATGGCGGTAATATTGGGTTATGTTTCCTGATGAACTTGAATTACCGTTTTTGCTTATTAATTCTTTTCCATGGTTTCCATTCTTTCAAGCATAGTATTAAAATCAACTTGCAAGGTTTTTTTCTCCAGTCCCTTGATTTTTTCTTTGAGATCCAGGATTTCATTGTCTTTTTTTGCTTTGCTGCTCGAGCAATAAAAACTTATTTATTCCTGAATGGAATTTGAAGTTTTCCGGTGACTCTTGAAAGGTCTATGATTTTCTTGAAAGAGTTTGTGAAGTGGCTCCGGCTTATGTTACTGAAGACTTTTCAAGTCGGCTAATGTTTTATTCTCTGGAGATGGTTTAGTAAGATTCCGTAATGTGAAAAATACTGTCTCTACCCGGGATGAACTAGCTCTCAAGTCAGTCAAATATCTGCTGTCAACTGTTAGTTCCCTCTTCTTTTTCTTGTGAATACAACTATGACCTACTTTAAAATTTTACTTTTAAAGATACATCAGAGTCAGAATCTAATTTTATGTAAGTATATTTCGTATTCATTCGAATACAAAGTATAATTTCTCTTCCCTTTGTAATTTGATTGATTCATATTTCTGAGAGAATGATCAAAAATTTGTCTTGATGCCTCTGAAATAGCAGCACTTTCTTGAAATCAATCATTAAAAGAATCGCCACCTTCTGAGTCAAAATTAGGACAACAAAGTTCTCTATTATTTACATCTTCGTCCCGCGCATTTCTACAACTCGTAGGACATAAAACTAGATTTTACTATTTTACTAGCACTTATCACTTGTTAAGCCAGTCATTTTCATCTCACATGACTGATGATACACTACTTTACACACTTAACACCAATTTTTTCTATATTACTCTTGCAGTATTCACACTTTTTATTCTCACGTTTGCTTTATTCGACGCCATCTTGAATCTATTGTCCAACTGTTTCAATATTGTTGTGGAGTGTTTGGTAGGTAGAGACAAGAAATATCTCCTATTTTGGAAGCTCAGCAGTTTTTGTTAATCTAGTCTTTCCTCATATAACCTGCATAGTTGCAATCGTGTTGCTTTTCTCTGTACAGCTTCAAGATTATTCGCGGTTTCGAATGAGGTCAGGATACCAAGCCTGACCTGCATATCCTGGGATTGGCCTGCAGTATATATTGTACAGTTTTGTGAACGCTTCTTGGGGGTGTTTGGGTAGACCTTCTTCAGGAAGAATAACTTGCTGTTGGCTTTTTTGCATATTTTTGTTTCATGTACTAACCAGGTCAAGTCTTTTGTTATCAGAACTCCAACGTCATTTTGTTGCTGAACATTGACCAGTACTAACCCATTGATGGTCTATTAATTTTCTGTTTTTTTTTCACAAGATGGAATACCACAAATTTTTCCACATCGAAGGGTAAGCACATGTTGATATTATCAGGTGTACCTAGTGTAAGTAACAAACAACAGAGGTGCAAGTACCGAGCCTTGGGGCACGCCACTACTGGATAGAGTTGAGAGTACCTATGATTCTGTACTTTCTGTTTGTATGATGATAGTCTTTGGTCCAAGACAATAAATCTCTCCTCACACAAAAATGATCCAGTTTTAGCCAAAGCCTCCGGCTTGGGACTCGGTCGAATGCTTCGGCAGAATCCAAATATATGACATCAATGGGAGTTTTTTGATCGAATGATTTTGTCCAGTTGCTAAGACAGTCAAGAAAGCAAGTTTTGGTACCTCGTTTTGATACAAAACTATGTTGTTAAGTTGGAATCAATTGCTGTTGTTTAAGGAAACCTTTCAGATTTTCTGCAAACATGGATTCCATGATTTTGCTTACAATGGGTAGCAAGCTTAATGGCCTGTAACTTCCAGCATCTAAATAGTTCATCACCTGTTTTGCATATCGGGGTGATTATTTTGCACAGGAGAACAGAAAGGTTATCTGAGTACTGTTTAAGAACTGATAGATGATGAGAATATTCCGTCCAGTCCTACAGAGTTAGGGTTTCCATACGTCCGGATTTACCCGGACATGTTTAAGTTTTTAGGGTGTCCGGGGAAGTCTGGCCGGAATTCGGAACAATGTCCGAAAAACTTGGAGATCATGAAAACAACTTAGCGTTGTTAAATATTTTAATCGTTACGATACTTCTTCATCTATACCAATATCAATAAACACATCCTTCATAAAATTTTAAGTTATTTTTCGGTGAAGTCCGGATTTCGTCCGGATTTCTCGACTCCTTTGTCCTGAACTCCATAAAACCTTTATGGAAACCCTATGCAGAGTTGGCAACCTTCAGGACTTTTTCAGAATTTCTTGGGTTGTGATTTTATTTGGTATCCTGTCGAAGAATATTTGGAGATCTTCAGGAATTAATGCCTTCGTCGTAAATACTTTATGACAAGATGATGGCCTTCTCAATATTATCTGTGCACATTTCCCCATTTGGAGTTTTTAAAATAGGAATGCCTACTGCCTACTTTGGTGTTTAGGGGTGATCTAATGTAGGTACTTGTGTAGTTTTTGGAGGTTCACAAATTTTGTTAGGGTTGCGATGTTCCTTGTAGTCAGTGAGATTATTGGTACGAAGTACCTTCCATCGAACCGTTTTTCTTCTACAGTCTCGGATGTGGTTGTTAGTTATCCATGATTTCAAGTTATTCACACTTTTGGTTATGTATTCGGTGCTATCTAATACAGCTGACCCATATACGTGATCTATATTGTCGAGAGGACTTCTTTCGCAGTGGATTCACGATATATGATTATTTATATCTTCATATATACCCCTATGAAACATGCCCAAGGATAAAACTAGAGTACCCCAGGCGAGTATGCCAAGAGGTTCAGAATCTCGCACTGATAGCAAATCAGTCTGTACCACGGATTCTGGGGGGAACATAAAATTGGCAACATCAAAAAAGATATCCGATTATCAGACGCTGCACATTGCAACATACAATGCGCGATCCTTGCTCTCGGAGGAACGGTTGCTCGAATTAGAGGCAGAGCTGAGGTTTATTAACTGGGACATCGTAGGTCTCTGTGAAGTCAGACGGAAGGAGAACAGCTATTGAAGCTAAAGTCAAGACATACCTTTTACTACGCGGGAGAGGAAGACGGTTCTATCGGTGGTACTGGTTTTCTTATCCACAAACGTCACGACCCCTACATCGAGTCATTCAAGAAAATGTCAACTAGAGTCATTTATGTAATTTTTAGGTTGCACACCGACGAGGAAATAGACCTCTTTTATGAGGATGTGAGCCTAGCTTGGGAGGACCGGAAATCTCATTTCACAACTCTGTGTGGTGACTTTAATGCTAAAGTGGGTCTAAAGGCTGATGTTTCTGAGACCTCGCTTAGATGCTTTGGTTTGGAGTGCAGAAATGATCGCGGCGAGACACTTCTGGGGTTTCTGCTACAAAACAACCTATTCCTTATGAATAGTTTCTTTCACAAAAAATCCACGCGGAGGTGGACTTGGAAAAACCCAAACGGTTTGACAAAAAATGAGATCGACTTTATAATGACCGATAATAAACATATCATAAGGGATGTATCAGTACTAAATAAATTTACCAATGGCAGTCACCACCGTATGGTAAGAGCAAAAATCCATCTCAATTTTAAAAAAGGAGCGACACAGAATGGTCAATGCGTCAAATAAAAAACCTTGGCATCCGCCAATTGATAGTTATAAATTCCAACAATGCATTTGCGTCATATTAAAAGAGCCTGAAATGGACATAAACATGAATGAAGAGATAAAAAGATAAACACCTTAAACGATACTATAGTGAAGACCCTAACAACAGGCCAAGATAAACATTCCCCAGCAACCAAAAAGGACGAAAGGATAAGCGA
This sequence comes from Ceutorhynchus assimilis, assembly GCA_917834065.1. Classification (NCBI taxonomy): domain Eukaryota; kingdom Metazoa; phylum Arthropoda; class Insecta; order Coleoptera; family Curculionidae; genus Ceutorhynchus; species Ceutorhynchus assimilis. Next base: position 5,662,597 of record OU892289.1, on the reverse strand, counting down.
AGAAACTAAAGAACTAATGCGAGAAAGAAGAAACAAAGCAGATTATATAGTGCTATTCTCGAATAATCTAGAAGAAATGCGACTAATATTGCAGGATTTGCAAGAGGTGTGTGAAAAAGTCGGTCTTATATGTCAATATGCCAAAAACAAAATTCATGACAAACCTTGTTTTCAGCTGTGATTTGAAGATTGACGGAGCTGAAATTCAAATGGTAGATAGATATGTGTACCTTGGCCATGAGGTCAGCATCTCAAGGGATAACCAGACATGCGAACTAAAGAGAATACTCACTCTCTCATGGGCAGCTTTTGGAAAACTTATGCCCGATTGCACCGTCTCTCTTAACCGAGGCTTAGAGATAACTATTCCTTAAAGTGACATTTTCCCATGCAAAACTGTCAATTTAAGGGATAGTTATCGTTAAGCCTCAGTTAAGAGAGATGGTGCAATCGGGCATAAAAGACGTTTTCAAGAGTGACATTCCCGTCAATTCTTTGGTTTTCGATCAGTGCGTGCTACCAGTAATGACATATGGCTCAGAAAACCTAAGGCATGGCGCCCACCGAAATAGCGTGGCTTATGATGTGGCGACTGTGGCGTGTGATCTAGCAAGTAGCACACATCTAGCATGCTACATCAAATGAAGCGAACATAAACAAATAAGCAAGCGCCCAGTGAAGTGACAAGGCAAGTAACATGCATTAAGTGGCACGTAATGAGAGGTATGCCACTTGCTAGATCACACGCCACTTCATAAGCCACGTTATTTCGGTGAGCGCTCCGCCTAACACTAACAACAGCAACAGCAAAGAATCTCAGAGTTACACAGAAGAAAATGAAGAGATCCATGCTTAGTGTGACCTTGAAGGACCACATAAGAAACGAGGATCTGCGCGAAAGAACCGGTGTCAGCGATGTCGTTGGAGCTATTGTGTCCAGGGCTGGCCACGTTGCACGGATGCGGGATGATCGATGGGAGAAGGGAGAAGAGACTTCTTGAGTGGAGACCTAGAACGGACAAGCGAAGTAGAAGAAGACCGCTTATGCGTTCGTCGGATGATATTAAGAGGACCCGCAGCAACTGGATACAAACAGCACAAAATCGATTGGGATAGAAAATGTTTAGGGAGGCTTATGTTCAACAGTGGACGGAGAGGGCTGGTTGATGATGATGATGATGGAGACAGTTCTGAACAGGACAATTCAGTACAAGCCGACAATAGTGAATCAGATGATTCTAAGGCTTCGCGAGACCAAAAGACTAGTCTTGGTCTTGTCTTGGTCTTGGTAGCAAGACCAAGACCAAGACCAAGACCAAGACCGAGACCAAGACCTGATAAATCTTCTCAAGACCAAGACCAAGACTTGACGTTCAAGACCAAGACCAAGACCAAGACTCTCTCTCAAGACTCTCGTCTTGGTCTTGGTCTTGAAAAGAAAAATGACTCAATATTTATAAAAATATGCAAATTCCTATATCTTCTCTCAATGTCTTTTAATCAAATCAATTCATCAAATTTATTATTTTATTTTCTATTTTACTATTATAGATCCATAATACCTAGGAAACGAAATACGTTAACACACCTATAACAACCTGATCCATAACGGCCGCTTTTGCGGGCGTTATGATCTATAACGCCCGCTTATAATACCTTAAGGTGTTTTTGTTTTTGTTGTTCTATTAATTTGCACTTTACCCTAGGCAGCCACTAAATGTCTGACCGAAAATAATTTTCGGTCTAGCCAGGATTCGAACCCGGTCTACCATCAACGTTTCCCATGTAGTCCAGCGCGTTAACCCACAGGACCACCACCGTTGCCTTGCCTTATGAGATGTTTATAGATATATCAATTTATTTCGTTTCTATGTACAGGTCGCAGGTACAGGTACAGGTCACAGGTACAGGAACATGTCAAAATACAAATCAATATTCTGTCACACAAGTTTAACTGATTTTGTTAATAATAAATTGATGAAAAAATATTGGGTTGAGTAGAAAATAAAGCATTGTATGCACCACGGGGATTTCAAGATTATAATGCCCTTCAGGCGAAATATATCCCTCGGGCCATAGGCCCTCGGGCTAGTTTCGCCTTCGGGCATTATAATCTACATAATCCCCTTGGTACATAAATAGCTATTTTGAACTTCACGAGAAGGTATTATAGGTTTTAAAAATACATACATTCAACATAGTGTAGGTTACATTTATTTACACAGAACACGTCGATATTTTCCTATCCATACATAATGCAATACCTAAGTATTGGAATTTCCAAAGATAATTCTTAACTAACTAACTAACCCAAACTAACACAAACCCCACATCTCACCCAAACTAACCCAAATTTAATTATTGTGAATAGGCTAACAAAATTCAAATGAAGTATGTGACTATGTGAGGGTTCTCGAAAATCTTTCTCTGGCCTGAATGCTCAGGTAGGTAAGGTAGGTTTAATCTATGGTTCAAAAAGAAATTTATTTTTTTCCTCGGCACAGAATGGCAATTTTATGATGTGTCTATCAACTTTCCTGTTCCGTTAATAAAAATTATAATTTAAGAATTGATGTTTGTTTGCTCCTCTGTGTTGTGGAATGCATTATGCGGTATTTTTGGACATGAAACGCTCTTGGTGGAAACGTCGGCATAATTTTTTCAGAAAGGGAGGAGACCAAGACTGAGCCAGTCTTGTCTTGGTCTTTAAACATCAAGATCAAGAACAATACCAAGACCGCATTTAGTTTTCGAGACCAAGACCAAGACTGGCCAGTCTTGGTCTTGCGAAGCCCTAGATGATTCACATGATGAAACAGAAGAAATGCAAGAATTTCAAGAACCAACAATTACAAGAGTTGGAAGGCAGGTAAATATACCAAAACACCTGGAAGATTATGAGATATATGCTGCCTATGACACCATTGAGTCTCAGGATGATCCTCAAACTTTTGCTGATGCTCAGGAATCTGCTCAATAGCAAAATGCAATAGCAAGTGAGCTAGAGTCACATATTAATCTTCAATCTTGGACTGTATGTAAGCTTCCAGAGAATATATCAAACCATTGATACCAAATGGACATTTAGAACCCAAAAAAGATGGTTCAAAGAAGACACGATTAGTAGCTAAGGTATTTCAGATTAAGAAGGAGAATCCTTTTGGCACTATATGTATGTTCATAGCACAACAGCTTCTTGGAGCCACTGGTGAAATATGTGTGTCTTGAGGCTCAAAAGGTCGATGCGAATCTACCAAGTAGAAGTGATCAGCACCCCTCCCCCCCCCCAAGCTTACTACATCACATACGAATCTGATTTTTCTAGAGATGAACTCTTCTCATAGATAACTAACAATCGAGAGAAATTCTCGGTACTGAATGTGAACTTGCCCTTAATTGTATTGACAACTCTGAGAGTGCTTGGTCCAAGTCCAAGTGCACTTGGATGAGAACTTGGACCACGTGTCAATTCGGCTTATAGGCCTTCGACAGATAGAATAACATGCTGTTTCCAGTGTGACCATTCTTGCAGCTCAGTAGATCCATCTGAAAATGAAAAAGTAACACGAGCCTGAATCCGAATAAATGCCTCAATATTTATTTGTCGTTGTTTATCTGAAAATATTTATACACAAACTCGAAATATTTACAAACGTCCATTTTATTGTCGCTAAAACCCTCTCTCTATAAGAAATATTTAAAACTTTTTACTTTAATTATATTTATTCCGCGAACTTTTACGCCCGGTCGTATCAATTGATTTATGGTGACATGGTCCAAATAAATTCGAAAATAAAAAGCCTCCCAGGGGCCGCGCCAAGCAAAATATTTATATTAGTTTAAATAGTTTGTGTTTTCGCGTTTATTGATTGTATTTACTTTCTTTTATCTTTTTTCGTTACTAATAAAATCCTTTTAACTTTCGGATCCGACCGATGATAGTTTGTGCCAATCCAGCAACAGGAAATTTATTATTTATTTAGGCCTGGTCTTAAAGCTTCCGGTTTTACTAATGTAGCTATTTTGAAAGGAATTTATATAAAAGAAAATGTACCTGATGCAGTTAAGGCGCACCACACTTGCCGGAGGCAAGAGAAAAAGGAAAAATGTGAGAAATTCACACACAAAGGCAACACAGGGAAAGACTATACATATAGGTATGCAAAAAATATATATACCTAACTCAAAACTCTTATAGATGTGCTTTTGTATAAAGCTTTAAATACAGTTTTAATCGTATTAATTTAATAAATTGATTTTGGCCCTCATGAAGCAAAGTTTTCCTCGACTGTCTGAAACACTCGAACTACTTATAACTTACAAGATTCCGAGGGGGCCGAACTTTCCTAAATAATGGCTCAATTTTTACTTGGAGCTTCCCGTCCTAATAGCATTAAGTACCTATTTTTGCGAAAATCGAAAACAGTTATTTTGCGCAAACAATAATTAGATTACTGATGGAATTTATTATCCGGCTCCAATAAAAACAGAAACTTAGGAACAGAATCGAGTGCTTTATAGTGTATCGTAATAAATTTGCGTCTAGCTAGACTCAAATTGTTTTCCCTCGCATGCTAACAAAGAAAGCCGAGAGACAATCCAATTGTGATGCAAATTTCGAAAATAAGGCCGTTCATACACATGTAACTTCGTATACAAAACAGAACCGGAATTTGGTTTAGAGAAGATTTCGACTTGTGATATTATCACTGTATGACTTTTTTGACTTTTGCCTCTAAATTACTTTTGGGCAGAAATTGAGGTTAGTTTCTCATACATAAATGTACATTTAGGGAAGTCAAAAGTCCATGCTGTCGTCCAAAACTATGATAAAAGTCGCGGGTTACTTTGATGTTTGGCAAAAGATGTTTTTGATGTTCTATAACATTGTCAATGAAATTTATATATCATTATAATCCATTTAAACAATGTTATGTTATACTGTATAGGTACATTCCATTTAATTTATGTTCTCCCAAACAGAATCCAATCCTGTCCGAAAAACGTGCATTATAATACATAAAAGACGCAAAGGCTTATATTCCTCCTATTTACATGTCTATACGCCCGTGGAGCAAGAAATTTATGTTCGGGGGTAGAAAATTCACCATAAATCTGTCTCCAAGATTAGAACGTTTCTTAGTGGGGAGAATTTAGGGCCCAGAGCTAAACTCTTATGTTCATTTTTAAAGACGGTTTCCGGTGGTTTTTGAATTTTTTTCTTTTTTTTTTTTTTCTTACGATGTGGTCTTAGAACGTGTGCATGGTAAGAGGGAAAATTTATTAAGGGTTTTGTTGGACTTTGGATATTTTTGATGTACGAAGTGGAAAAAATTGTACCTACAACGCCAAGCTCAAACAAGAGCTAGAGCTGGTAAAGAAAGAAAACCTAATGTAGTGGAGAGCCTACACAAAAAAAAAACGTCAAATTGGGTTACAAGCATGAAATTTGGCATAGTTGTCAGGAAGCTCATTTTAAGAGATCTGACCCGACTAGCCAGGCTCTACGACCCTCAAGAAAATGGCGGACGGGAATTTCCTCAATTTCAAAATTAATTCACTTGGGCATGATTATACATTTTATTACATAATTTGAGGTCAAGGAATAAAAAAAAAAAAATTCAAAATGATATGACCTTGAGTAACCTTGAAAATTACAGTTTATTTCGATTTTAAAATAATTTTAATATAACATGTTTGAAACCGCCAATAGAAGGGGGTTAAAAATCAAAAATGATTGCTTAGCATAACAAAATTAAAATTTCTTATCAAAGACAAAAAGTTTCTACTATAATAGATCAGCGCTGGCTGAAGCGGTACTACTAACGGCCATTTGCACCGCTATAAATTGAGGGATATTTAATCCAAGTGAAGCTTTGAATTTGACTTTTGTAGAAACAAAAGTCACATTCAAAGCTCCACTTAGGTTGAATATCCTTTAAGTGATAGTTAAGTGATAGCCGTGCAAATGGCCATTAGGTAAGTAAATGAAGCCATGACATTACCTTGTTTTTTACAGAAATGTTTAAAAGTATCATATGAAGGTTACAAAATCTTTTTTTTCAGAAAAATAAGGTACCGCCATGGCTCCGTGGCACCATGGCACTACCTCACCAGCCGCTGCTTTAACAGATACTGCAAACTATAGGGATCGTTGGTTTTGACATTTGCCATTGCAGTTAGTACATGCGGGTGTACAAGGTAGACCTGCTTTCTGACGAACATCTGTTGGTTTCACTTTGACTTTAACATCCACACTTCTCTAGTCTTTTGGAGCTCACCAAGTTTGTGGTAGCTGGCTCCCAGCGGTTGTTGGTTGCATTCCAACCCCATCCTCCAGGAGATGGAACAGGTTCACCGGGTGACAGCGATCGACCCCGACCCCATATTTGACCGGCTTGATACGCAGCTCTTCTGTAGTCTTCCATTAGACTGTCTTGTGACGGTGAACACATGGCTATTGGTCGTTGTCCACTACGAAACTGCACCTTTCTCAATTTATTAACTTTTTCAAGTTTGCTTTTTGCATCATATTCTGGTATAGTGAATTTCTCTAAAATTTTGAATATATTTTGTGCTATATCTGTGCTACTATCCATTAGAGATAAATGATGGATGGGCAGGGTTGCCTCTGGATAATATTTCCGTGTGCTTTCCATTCTCGGTTTTTTCTTTGGAATGCAAAAAAGGAAGTAGTTTCGCACTGCGTAAAAGCATAAAAGCCACGCAATGTTAAAGATTTTTCAGCTCCCAATAAATAATCTGCAATGTTATGAGCTGCAATATACCTTTGTGATTTGTTAACCCCATATACAAGCTACCATAATTCCTCAAGGGTCAAAGACTTAACATGAAGAAACATTCGTCCATCTGTTTCCTCCATGTCGGCAAAAGATAGTCCATCCAGACTGGTTTTGACATTATGTTAAACATTTGGTCCAAAATGCAGCTAAATCTGTTTCAGTACGATTCTTGGACCCAGATGTAATAATAGGAATATAATTTTTTTTATATACAGGGTGTCCCACGAGGTTTTTCCCAAATGATAATTTTGGAACGTATTCTCGTATGTTCCACTGTATAATTTTCTGTCATATCCTTTAACAAAGCCTTAACAAATATGGTATAGCCAATTTTGTAATTTAATTTTCTAATGAAAAATGGCATAATATACCATGAGTTACATTCAAAAATCAAAAGTTGACGTCACTTGACCGAAATTGAAGCAAAAGTGGTGAAATTGGATGACAATGATAGAAGCCGCACAAAAAGTTACCCAGATCCTCAAATCACCTGGGAGAAATGTCGTGGGACACCCTGTATTGAACTCCTTAGGCCTTGAGGAAATATGGTATCTATATAGGGCTAGTAAATCACAAAGATAAATTGCAGCTCATAACGTTGCAAATCATTTGGGAAAAATCGTAAGCACTGCGTTGCTTTTACGGGGTGCGACATTACTTCCTTTTTTGTATTGAAAGGAAAAAACAGAGCATAGAGCATGGAAAGCATGGGAAGATTATCCGAATGCAACCCTGGCCTTCCATTGTTTATCTTTAATATATAGTACCACAGATATACCTACCACAAAATATATTCAAAATTTTAAAGGAATTTACTTTTACACCATACGATGCAAAAAGCAAACTTGAAAAAGTTAATGAATTGAGAAAGGTGCAGTTTTGTAGGATAGAACGACCATTAACAAACAACCGCTGCGAGCCAGCTACCATAAATTTGGTGATCTTTAAGAGGATTAGAGAAGTGTGGCTGTAAAGGTCAATGTGAAACTAACCTAACAGATGTTCGTATAGGAAAGCTATAGTACATCCGCATATACTAACTGCAAGGACGAATGTCAAAATCTGAAAAATAGGTTTTATAACCTAACCTTCTTACGATACTTTGGAACATTTCTGTGAAAAATAAGGTAATGACATTGCTTCATGTACCTTACCACTACGCACCAGCCACCACTGATCTGTTGAAAAAGTTAATAAATTGAGAAAGGTGCAGTTTCGTAGTGGTGAACGACCAATATCCATGTGTCCACCGTTACAATGCAGTCTAATGGAAGACTGCAGAAGAGCTGCGTATCAAGCCGCTCAAATATAGGGTCCATCGCTGTCACTCGGTGAATCTGTTCCATCACCTAAAGGATGGGGTTTGAATTCAACCAACAACCGCTGGGAGCTAACTAGCACAAATTTGGTGAGCTCTAAGAGTACTAGAGAAGTGTGGATGTAAAAGTCAAAGTGAGACCAACAAATGTTCGTGTCAGAAAGCAGGTCTACCTTGTACACCCGCATGTACTAACTGCAATGACGAATGTCAAAACCAACGATCCCTATAGTTTGCAGTATCTGTTGAAGCAGCGGCTGGCGAGGTAGTGCCACGGTGCCACGGAGCCATGGCGATACCTTATTTTTCATGTGATACTTTGAAACATTTCTGTGAAAAATAAGGTAATGACATGGCTTCATGTTAGTACTACCGCATCAGCCAGAGCTGATCTATTATAAAAGAAACTTTTCGTCTTAGATAAGATCCCCCTTCTTCGCGGGTTCAAACATGTTATGTTAAAATTATTTCAAAATTGAATTAAACTGTAATTTTCAAGTTTACTGAAGGTCATATCGTTTTGAAAATATTTTTTTTGAATTCCTTGACCTCAAATTTTATAATAAAGTGTATAATCATGCCCAAGTGAATTAATTTTGAAATTGAGGAAATTCCCGTCCGCCATTTTGAAAAAAAAAATCGAAATTGGGAGTCTTGATGGTCTTAGAGCCTGGCTAGTCGGGTCAGATCTCTTAAAATGTGTTTCCTGACAATTATGCGAAATTTCATGCTTGTAACCCAATTTGGCGTTTTCTTCTAAAATTTCGTACGATGGAACTCCACTAATGCTAAAAGTCGCCGAAAGCGCCTTCCACTCGGCAGACAATATCAAGACCGCCGAAATTCGCCGACTTCCAAGTAAGTCGACCTACAAAACATGGAAATCGGCAACAACAGCGACAATAGTGCCGACTCCAGTGAATCAGACACCGAATCACAAGTCTCCACCCAGTCTCTCGCCGCCGTAAAAAATCTGCCAGCAGCGACGAAAACGAAAGCCAGCAACCACAGAAGAAAGTGCAAAAAACACTAGTGCCAGTGACCACCTCGGTCATAGTCTCCGCCAGAAAACCCTCAGGTGAGCCAGCAAAAACCCTGCCCACCGCCAACTCCACTGTTAAAAAAGGCTTCCAACTGAAACAACCGACGGCCGTCGAGATTCCGGCCCCCCAACCGCCAAGGGAAAAAGTCCCACCTATTGTACTTCGAAACAAGGAGAAGTACAACGACATTACTGCGCACTTCAAGCAGCAGAAAATCCAGTTTGGCCCTTCAACAGACATCAGTGAAGGGATCAAAATGCACCCCGCCACCGCCGATGATTACCACAAGATGCAAGCCTTTCTGGAGAAAAACAGTGAGTCCTTCCACTCATTCTCATTCCCAGAAGATAAAAAACTAAGGGTTGTGATTCGTGGCCCCTTCGAACACTGGTCAACCGACTTTGTCAAAGCCGAATTGGAGAGCCTAAACTTCCACCCGACGTCAGTTATCAGGTGGTACAACGCCAAGGGACTCCAGTGCCACTAGTGCTAGTAATCGTACCTATTGCCGAGAAGTCCATCTACCAAGTAAACTTCCTCAACAACATCAAAGTCAGAGTGGAATCCCAACGACAACAGGAGCGTTCCACACAATGCCACCGCTGCCAGCTCTACGATCACAGCCAATCCAACTGTCGAGCTCTGCCCAAGTGCGTAAAATGCGCTGGGGACCACGCCTCTGCCACCTGCATCAAGCCAAAAGAGACCGCCGCAACCTATTCCAACTGCGGTAGCGCCCACCCGGCCTCCTACCAGAACTGCCCCAAGCACCCCAAGCACGCTAAGAAACAAATATTCAAACCGGCGGCCTCGTCAACTTTTTTTTGGGACCAACAACCCAAAATGCGCCCTGAAGGTGCCCAAGTGCAACGTCAGCAAGCCCCGCCCCAACCATCACTGGAGGCAATAATGAAGCAAATGTTGTCCCTTCAGCAACAGCTGAACGCCATTATGAACCAGAGAAACCCAACACTGAATGGCTGAAAACCCACTAGCACCAGCGTTCCTCCGAATTGCAACATGGAACTGCAACTCAGTCAAGTCCAAGAAACTTGAACTACAAAGCTTCCTGGAAGAACAGCAGATTGATGTCCTCCTACTACAGAGACCTTGCTGAAACCTTCATCCCGCTTCTCACTTCAGAACTACACCATCATCAGACAGGACAGGGACGGCAGAGGGGGTGGAACCCTCATTGCAATCAAGAAGAACATCCCTCACTACGAAGTAGCAAACCCCGCCGACGGACTTTAAGGCACATTTGCTTCAATCCAAACACATGACCGCCGTCTTGTAGTAGGGTCCATCTATCTTCATGCCAACAACTACCTCACATATCACCAACTAGACGAACTTTTTCACGACCCGGTGCTACCAGTTTTAGTGGGCAGCGACTTTAACGCAAAAAACAAAGACTTGGGCGACTCCATCAACAACCAAAAAGGACTGGCTATCCAATACGGCGCAGACAGACTTAACTTGACATCTCAAGACCTGACGAACCTACCCGCCTGGGGAACGGCGCCCCAAGCACCCTGGACTTCTTCCTCATCAAAAACGTACACCCCGTGTCTCTTCCACGGGTTCTCCACGAGTTGACCTCCGACCACCTTCCTGTGATAATTGAATTCGGGGACATACACGACCGCCCCCGGTTCCGACGCAATGACTTCACCTTCACCAACTGGACTACCTTCAGTGACCACCTGACAAACCAACCAGCTCTTGAAGATATCCAGAACACACACGACCTAGAACAAGCGGTTGACTCACTCACCAGATCCATCTCCCATGTTCTGGAGATTGCAAAAACAACGGTTCATCTGAACAGACACCAACAGCAACTACCTCCCGATTTGATCGAGGAAATCCAAACCAGAAACCGTTTAAGAAGGATCGCTCTCCGAACAGGTGACCCTTACTTTCAACGGCGAGTCAACCAGCTAAACCAAAGGATCAAACACAAAGTGAACGAAGCATACAATACTCAATGGCAGGAAAAACTGGAATCCGTCCATCAGCTTGGGAAAGACCTGTTCCTGTTAGCAAAAAACCTGACCAAAGGCCCCCGCCAGCAAATGCCATGCATCAAGGTCAACAACACCACCATAAACGAACCAGCCCTCAAAGCTGAAGCATTTGCCGACAGCCTTCAGGAACAATTCACCAACAACCCGCCACTCTACACGAACAATACGTGTACCAGTCAAACCGCCTACTATACATGCAGCCGCAAATACACCATCCACCACCACGCATCACCAGCGAAAAAGTCAGACAAACAATAGCCGCACTGAACCGGAAAAAAGCCCCGGGCATTGACGACATCACCAACATGTCCCTCAAAAAACTGCCCCAAAACCGTATTGAAGACTTAGTGAAAATCATCCAAGCCACGTTCAACCTGTGCCACTTCCACTCCAGATGGAAGCTGGCTAACATAATCTTAATCAGAAAAAGCGGAGAGTCCGGCGAAAATCCGAAAAGCTACCGTCCAATAAGCTTCCTGCCAGCCTTGGGGAAAATCACCGAGAGAATTATCAAATGGGACCTTCAAGACTCGGCGCATCGCTTAAACGTGATTCCCAACGAACAGATGGATTTCAGATCCGGACATTCCACCGTCCACCAAGCCACCAGATTTACTTCAGTCACACCCCAGGTCCCCCCCCCCCCGAGACAATCCACACCCTACCAGAGAATTACACTCAGAGGTAGACACTTACCGCCTCACTCAGCATCCGACATGGCAGAATCATCACAATCACTATTCATATCATGACCTGGGATTCCAGAACATTTTCTAACATAAACATGGGAACATAAGGTAACTATACTTTTCCCACAAACAAAAACTTCAATTTAGCCAGGACAAAAAAAAAAAAAAAAAAAGGGAACGCGTCAGTCTGCTACCAGAATCAGACATGGAAGCACCTCTGAAGATGCTAGCCACGCGTGCTAGCGAGGAAGAAATTCTAACTTACAACGGCCATTAAGCCCGAATGAAAACCCCTTATCAGCTGAAGTACTGTCACTAACGTGTACTCAGAAAAGACGGGTGGTAGGACTACTAGCAGGACACTGCGATCTTAAAGCAGTTATGCAGAAAATAAGATTCTACAATGGCCCAACGAAATGTAGGCTGTGTGGTGAAGAATGAAGAAGTGCCGCCTTACTCATAATATACGACTGTGAAGCACTGGCTCGCAGAAGACTATTTGGAGCCTTAAACCAACCAACCAACATTGCGAGCAAGTGATTCTTTAAGCCAAAAAGTACCCTGATAATCGTACGACGATTACTATATTTCAATTTTCATAATCTACTTTTTATTGGCTTTAACTAAAAACTCAAACACTAACAAGAAATTTAAATTGTTCAATTACAACAAGAATTATTTATAAAAAAAAAAGTCTCTCACTTAACTGACAAAACAAATCGCCTAATGAAGTAATTCAAATCGAAGCAGGCAGGCCGCCCTCCGCGTCTTCAAAGTTGGCTCGGCTCTTTATATTTAATTTTAATTGCAAAACTCTCATTATTTCTTTTAATAAAGTTGACACAAATCCACGACCAGGCCGGCACCAGCCACCGTTTAATTAAAATTAAATTTGTTTTGCTTTAATTGCTATGCCATTCTTGACGCCACTCCTCCGGGACTTACCGAAGAAGGAGCCGTCATTGCGGCATATTTTAATTGTTATCCGAACCGAGAGCTTCGTATTCCAAAACACTACTCATAATTTTATCAGGAGGACAATAATACTTGGAAATGGAAATGTTGCATCTTCAAAATTGAGGTTGTGACTGGGTTGGAATTGTTAAATTAACGTCCCAATGTAGCTGGAAATTGGTTTGAGTTAATGTTTTCTAGAGTTTATTTGTTGTTTAACGATTATGGAAATTTTGAGCTTTAATAAGCAAGCAATTTACACAAACTGGTTACTATTGCCGCAACAATACGATACCAGCTAATTCTAAATTATTCCAAGATATATCAGGTACCTATAGTAAATCTTGAAGATCCTAAAATTAGGTTTATTGTTTTTTGAAAAATTGCTGGAGAATTTGTTAATCCGAATGGCATCCTCGAGTACTCGTAGTGTCCATCTGGGGTTATAAAAGCAGTTTTTGCCATGGAATCTTTCGCTATCGGTATTTGGTGATAACCACTGTCCATGTCTTGAGATATAAAATATTCGCAATTCTTCAATCGTTCAAGATGATCATTAGTTCGAGAGAGAGGGTAGCAATCTTTTAGCGTTTTCTGATTTAAAGCTCTATAATCAACGCACATTCTATTCGTGCCATCCTTTTTCTTGGCTAATAAAATGGGACTCGCGTTAGGAGAGTTGGACTCTTGTATTATACCCACTTTCAGCAGATCTTGGACAATTTCTCGTACCAAATCTCTCTCGCTCATTGAAAGGCGATAAGGTCGATAAGTCAGGCTTGGATCGCTCAGCTGAATACTTATCTCAACTCATTTCACAAAACCTAATTTTTCAGCAAAACAATGTCGATATTTATTAAGTAATACAAATAGGTAATACTTTTTATCAGTATCACTCACAATCAATATCTTCTAAAATAAATGGCCTATAATCATTTGCATTTATATGGGGTACTCTTACGTCATTTTCCTCGACAACGTCATTTGGCAAGCATACCTGGCTTCTGGCTATTACTTGCGAGTCCTTGAATGTCAGGTCAGAATCAGACATGTTGAAGATGGGTAACAATCTACTCTCTGTTATGAAACCACACAGTTGGGAATCGATTGGTATCATTCGATTCTGAAGATCCACAAAGAGTTCCCCTTGAAAAGTCACATGACCTATATGATTAGCGGGAATCGTAACCTGTTTATCGACGAACATCTTGATTTTACTGAGTGGAAGACTATCTTCTTCAGGTAACGGCAACAATTGGGATTTAAATAGTCGCATTTTTTCATTTTTCACGACTAATACTAAATCCAGGATATGGTTTGAAACAGTTTGTCCTATCATGACAGATACACCCTGTAAATTGTCAGAAACAATAAGAGCTGAAACAGTTACATTTATTAGATTGACTTCAATGTTCACTTGTACAGTTCCCAAAGCATATGCAGTACCGTCGGCATAGCCACTTATTCTTAGGCTGCAGGGCTGCCATGAAATGTTGCATTTTTCAGCAGGGGTTAAGTGTATAGTAAGGACCGCACACCCTGTATCAATAAGTCCGTCACAGGAAGCTCCATCCACTTTACAAGTAATTTGATAGCATTTTTCAAAGTCATGGTTTTCTGTTTGGAGAGTCAAAGCTGATTTTGAAGTAGATGATCGGTTTTTGTAGCAATTAGTTGCAGTATGGCCCAACTTCTTACATATAGTGCATTCAATCTTGGCTTTACGGCAGTCTCTAAAGTCCGTCGATTTTAATCTGATACTCCAAAAAAATAAGAGCTGGTGGCTCCCTACGTTAGAACGCCAATAGTCACCTGACGTCACACCTGTTTTGACCATATACTTCACCCCCTCGCTCCTCATATGGAAAGTGTCAGATTAAAATCGACAGACAATATATACATGCTCCCTTTGCCCACAATTATAGCATTTGAATTTGGCATGATCTTAGCTCCCGGCACTGACTGGTTCTCTGAGGGTAGGAATCATTCGATGTTGAACTTTTTGTCAAATTTGTTAAAATTATTAGAGTGTCGCACAAAAAGTTCCAGTAATCTTCGGCTCTGCATCAGATTCATAGAATGGTTCAATAATATGTCTATAGGCCAAAGATCTGGGAACATACATTCATCTTGCTTATTTTGAAGAAAAGTTACTTTGAAAGGATTTCTTTGTGTGCGCTATGTTTTTTCGAAAGAACATCGCTCCGCCTAGGGCCTTGCTCCTGAGGCGTTTTCAGTGTCAGCCAAATTTGACAGTAGAACATTGGTAGTGGTGTTTTAGTTTTTTGGCGCTATTTCAATACCTTCTGTTCCCATTTCTTGGGCAGTTTTTTCTCGGTGTTTGGTAGATTTCATAGTTCTGGCCAGATAAATTCGTGTTATGTTGTTATTGTTCTTTGTTGAGTATGTTCTTGATCTCGTCGTTATACATGCTTTCTGGCATCCACAATTTCTTACGCAAGAGAATTAATTTTTCTTGCATATTATCATTTTTAGCTTGTAATCGGATACCTTTTGATTTAATTTCGCAATTTCTGCATTTTTTTTTTTTGTTAGTTCCTTCACCAGTCGTTGGGTTTGGATAGTCAGCATTTGAGTTTAAAAACAAGTTTCATTTCATAGATAAAACATGGCGCAGTCTATTAAGGCTTAAAATTTAGAAAAAGCTTCTTTTCTAGTTAAAACATTGATATTTAAAGTTTGAAATAAAAGTGTGGTTAATTGTGGTGTGTCCCGGTAGTGTGAGCTGAAAAGTTCGATTATCGAACCGAAATTTTTTCAAGTGGAAGTACTTACGGACTTGTATGTTCCAGTTTTTATTGTAAAATCAAGAATTTTGCAAAATGGATGTCCGATTACCAACTGAATTGAAATTGGAGGGAAATTTATCCGAAAACTTTAGGAGATATAAGCAAAATTTTGAGATTTTTCTAGTTGCTTCTGGAAAAGATAAGAAACCAGGCAATGTGGGAATAGCTATTTTGCTGAATTGTATTGATGAGGATGCTGAAAGCATTTGAAGACTATGCAAATCCGAAAAAGAATTTAGTGTACGAAAGGTACAAATTTTTTAGTAGAAAACAGGAAGTCTCAGAAACTTTTGACCATTTTGTTATCGATCTAAAAAAACTGTCAACATCCTGTGAGTTTGAAGATCAAAGGGAGTCTCTTATTAGAGATAGAATAGTATTAGGAATCAGAGATAAGAAGATGCAGGAGAGGTTGTTACAGAAAGAAGATCTTAATTTAACAGTGGCGGAGAATGAGTGTACGGCAGCAGAAATTACTAAATCTCAACTGCAAGAGTTACAGAATGAACAAGAATTTGAAGTAAAGAGACAAGGTGCAAGTAAATCCTAAGGCAGGTTTCAGAAAAATGGAGAAAGCAGCTCAAATATGAAACCTGAAAATGTAAGCAAGTTTGACTGTTATCGCTGTGTTACAACTCATGGTTTCAGAAAATGCCCAGCTTTTGGGAAAAAATGCCTAAAATGTGGAACACTAAATCATTTTTCAAGATGCTGCAAGGTACGTAAAGTGAAAGAAGTACAAAGAGACGATGAAGAGACTGAAGAAATAGAGGACTTTACAATAGAAAGTATCGGAGTAAGTAATGTAGTAAATGTAGAAAGTTTGGGTGCTTGGCTTGAACTTATAAATGTAAATGGGTTTGACATTAAATTTAAAATAGATACAGGATCTGAGGTCAACATTTTGCCGATAAGTTTATATAAAAAGTATTTTGAAAAAGAGCAATTGAAAGTTGGTAATGTTATTTTACAAGCATTTGGTGGATCTAAAATTAGGTCTGTAGGAAATGTTGATTTAAAATGTATAGTTGGACAACAAAATAAACAAACATTAAATTTCATTGTTGTGGATATTGTAGTAGGCCCATTATTAGTTTTAAAGGGTTCAACAATTTTAGGGGTCTTAACAAATGTTACTGAAATAAGTAGTGATCAGACTTATGAGCTAGAAAAACAAAAATTTATCCAAGAAAATGAGTTTAATTTTAGAGGATTAGGAAAATTTCAGCAGAAATGTAAATTAATTTTGAAAAACCATTACAGTCCTTTAGTCAAATCATCTAGAAAAGTATTAGGGACAAATTTAAAAAATAAAAAAAATGAATTAGAAAAATTAGGAATCATAAGTAAAAATATGAAGCCAGGGGAGTGGGTCAATAATTTGGTAATTGTGGAAGAGGCAGATAAATC
This sequence comes from Ceutorhynchus assimilis, assembly GCA_917834065.1. Classification (NCBI taxonomy): domain Eukaryota; kingdom Metazoa; phylum Arthropoda; class Insecta; order Coleoptera; family Curculionidae; genus Ceutorhynchus; species Ceutorhynchus assimilis. The sequence continues at coordinate 5,645,540 of OU892289.1, read as the reverse complement.
TCTTAGATTATGTTTAAATCTACAAGATTTAATTCGGAGAGATTTTCATGCCATCCCCACTGTAGAGCAAATTTCAGCCAAGTTAGCTGGTAAAAAATATTTTAGTGTATTTGACCTTAAAGAGGGCTATTACCAAATTGAATTGGACGAAGCTTCAAAAAATTTAATTTTTAGCACTATTTTTGGGTGTTATAGATTTAACATGTTACCAATGGGGGTTGCTAACGCTCCAGAATTTTTTCAATATGCTGTTGAAGAAAATTTTGCAGATGTCCCAGGTTTGATAGTCTATTTTGACGATATTTTATTGGCCTCAGATGATGAAAAATCTCACGAGGAAGCACTTAAAATTTTAATGCAAAAAATTTAAATATTAAATTTAATCGGAATAAAGTTCAGTATAAATTGAATAGTGCCAAGTATTTAGGTCAATTTTTTTCTGATAAAGGAGTTATGCCCGATCCGGACAGAGTTAAAGCCATTCATGCTTTGGATGCGCCCACTTCAGTAAGGGAGTAGCAACGTATTTTGGGAATGTTTAATTACTTAGGTAAGTATATAAAAAATTTTGCAAAGATAACAACACCACTAAGGTGAACAGAGTTGGGACCTTTGTTGTAGTTCACTAGAGGGTTGTAAGGCCTCCAAGGTCCGTATCTCGTTCAGGAATAATTCCCTGAAGATCATTAGTTACCTTTAACCAAGATAACGAATACAAAGCTCTTGAGACGGACTTTGTGGATAATTATCACAAATGACTAATTTGCGTAATTAAATGAGTACCCAACTAATATTGTTCAATACTGGTTTTATTAATCAAATTGGTTCCTATTTCTATTGTACATTTCAACTTGAATCTTATTATATTAATCATAACTAATAACAATGAACTGTGTGTTGACCTTGTTTAGGCAGGTATCTAAAACATTAGCGCTACACTGTATCATTACGGAAATTAAGGTGACTGATGCCGTGAATGATGAATCGTGGTTTTTTAGTAAATTTGGGCAAGGTTTGTGATACTTTGATTACCTTGCCAAATTTATAACAAATTGTGGATTTTATAATATGTAGAAATTTCAGACTTAATTAAATTTTATGTTGAAATTTCGAAATGTGTAATTCAAATTTTATGTTGATTAAACAAAGGTCCTTATTAACAATGATGTAGATTTTTTATGGTTACCAGAACATGAAAAGGTTTTAGATACGATGAAAAATATTTTGAGTAAATTTCCAGTTCTTGCTAATTTTAATCCGAATATAAATGTTGTTATACAAACAGATGCAAGCCAAAATGGTGTTGGGTGTACTTTATTACAAGATAACCAACCAGTTAGTTATGCATCTCAAAGTTTAACAAATAGTGGGAAATCTTTTTCTCAAATCGTGGAAAAAGTTTACTCATTGCTGACTTATTATCGAGGTCTTTTATTAAGGAAAATGTGACAGATAAACCTGAATTGTTCGAAATTGTTCACTTGCTGGAAAGACATTTAAATATAACATATGCTAAAAAGTTAGAATTTCAGAACGCAACAATGAGTGATCCAGATTTAAGTCAAATAATAAAATTTGGAAAATTCTCATAATTATAAGAATGAAATTTCTTTTGAAAATAATTTGCTTTTTCTAAATGATAAGTTTATCGTACCCAAAACGCTCATTAAAGATATGATTAGGCTACTTCATGAAAATCATATGAGTGTAACAAAAACGCTTCTGAGGGCTAAGACATGTTTTTACTGGCCTAATATGATAAAGGACATAGAGTTTGCTTGGCAAATTTGTGAGAAATATCGGTGTAATAATATCAAAGAACCAATGATATCACATAAATTCCTAATAGATCATTCGAGAAAATAGCCACTGACATTTTTGAATTTAATAATAAATCATTTTTAGTAATAATGGATTACTTTTCCAGGTGGCTTGAATCTAAAACATCTGATTGTGTCAAAAAATTTCAAATTAGTTTTTTCTACACATGGAATCCCTAATGTGGTCATAGCAGATAATATGCCATTTAATTCTTCCAAATTCACAGTTTAGTGATTCAGAGAATTTTAAAATTGTAGCAAGCAGTCCGCATTATCCAAAGTCTAACGGCCTTGCCGAGAAAGCCCTTGGTATTGCAAAAAATATCCTGACGAAGTCTGATGACTATTTATACAGTTTATTGGAGTACCGTAACACACTAACACACCAGTTTTAGGAGTAGGTTTAAGTCAGGCTCAGATGCTTATGTTACGTGTTCTTAAATCTAAATTTCCTGTTTGTGATTCACAGTTAGAACCTGTACCCATAGACACTCCAAAGATATAAAAAATAAAATTGAAAAGAAAAGACTTATTGGTAAACAGTTTTATGATAGATCTGTATATTATAAACCTGATTTTTTGGAGGGGGAAAATATAGTATTAAGGAAAGACAATCACTGGGTTCCGGCTAAATTTGAAAAGGTTTTGACTCATCCCAAATTATATTTAGTAAGAGATGAGTACAATAGCCTATATAGGAGAAACAGTAGTGTAGTAAGGAAAACCACCTATTTAAAATATTATTTCTTCAAATCTTTACTTTTTTAAACAACGTTTACTGAATAAAAGTAAATGTTACAACCATGTATGCGCCCTCAAGTTTAGGATTGAACGAGCGCGCCACAGAAAACGAAGGTACCGAAACCGAAGAGGATACAAGAGAATACGCAACTAGACTACAGAACGAGCTGGACTGGTCCCTTAGAAAACGTGTCGCGAGTCTGTAATTATTCATTATTCAATTTTCCTTTGTATTTTGCATTAAATTTGTTATTAGTGTGTGTGTAAGAAGCGTTCACAGGTTAGTTGATTAATTATTATTTTGTTTGTGAGAGTTCAATTTATACAAGTATCAATTTGTGCATTGTTCATGTATTTAACAAAAATCGTTTCATGCTGTAAACAACACCGATAAAGAAGTAAATTAAATCCTGAGAAATTATGTGCTGTCTATTTGTGCTGAGATTTTGATTTTGTGTATTCAGAGCATGTATTAGGGTTGAATTTACTAACATTTTCCCACCCTGACGAGAGAATATCCTAACAAATTGAAATAATCAATCTAGAATTATTGGCTCAAAAACAACTATAGCTTTGAGTTTACGTAACCAGGGACCTCAGTACCTGCCACAGATGGGCTAACTAACCAAAAACTCTTCAGTATTGAATATAGGTAGTGTTGATTGAATGTAGTGTGTGAAATTGACATTTTAGCAAAAGAACAGGGGCGGTACATAATTTGAACTTTCATTGACTTAAATTATTGAATAAATAACTCACAATTATTATTAAAATGTCACAGTATGTTCTGATTTTTGAGGAATGTTAGATCGAGGGTTTCTCTGCCGTGCTCTTTCCCCTCGTTAATTCCAGGATGAGAACGGTACAATTTACTTTAATAATAAAGTAGACGTTTCACAAATTTTTCGTTTCTTCTGCATATCACAACCTCCCTTAAATTTCCCTAATATTTGCTATGTCGGGCGCTTGTCCAGTAAGTAAAATTGAGTAAGTTTCCACAACGTAGGTCCTATTTGTTTTTCATTTCGTTTTTCAGAATATTTGTTGTTTAAAAGGTAATAAAAATTCTCATCGTTCAATCTTACTGAACGAACCCGGGTTATACTACAGTAGTTTTCTTGAAAAGTCATTGAACAAGCCTTTAAAACATCTGATTTTAATAATTTGAGTGATGAATGTCATGGTGGTAATGTTACGCAAAAACCACCTCAAGATAATCTTGATAATAAACGTGTTAAGAAAGTGCCTGACAAGTTTAAAGATTTTTATTTGTATTAGATATAAGTTTTTTTAAAGGGAAGGTGTTATAATATTTAGATATTATAGGTGGCGCTGTTGGTCAATGTCTATTTTAGTTAAGGAGTCTGTGGCAACATTGTCAGTAGTTGGTAGCTGACATAGTTGACAGATGATTATTATTGGGATCGTTGTATTTACGTTTTGTAATCAATTTAATAAATTTATAATTTGAGTTTAAAAACAAGTTTCATTTCATAGATAAAACACTACTTGAAGAAGGTAGGCATTTATATTTTGTAATTGTTTACTAAACTCTGTGTTTTTTCCAGAGAACCCTAAAGTTTAAGGATACTGAACGTTATAGTATCAAAGTCATTAAAAATATAGACGACTGTATCGGTCTAATAAATTATTTCAATTTTTAGATTTCGTATAAATCCTTTATTCGGCCCTTATCGCACGAGAAATAAAACATACATATAATTCGAATCAAGTTTACGATTTTCGAATGTTTGATCGAAGAAAAATATAAAATTTTATATTCGGATAAATAAATATAAATTTTTATATTCCAATAAAGATGTTTTATTGGTATTCTGTCTTTTTTCGACTGATAAAAGCAATGTTTGATTAGCCTCAAAGTTTAATTCCATAAAGCCTTAAACAAACCTACACAGTCCAAAAAAAAAGGAGCATTTTTCTCCAAATGAAATGTGTTTATCCAGCAATCTTGGCCCTCCTTTTTGGTCCAACGGTCGGAATTAAATGGTTCATTTTATTTGTCCGACGCCCGACGTTGCTGTATCGGTTTTCTGTGTATTGCTATACCAAAGAGTTTTCGATTGTAAAGAAACGTTATATTAGGAAAATGTTCAAAGTACACAATGGTTTTTGACATGGAATTTTTCTTAGATTATAATGATTTCTTCAACAAATCTTCTTGGCCGTTTTGATCCATGTAGCAGATGACTTTTTTTACTTCCTAAAAATACCTGCTAGATGTAACAGCCAACCATCCTCCTATAAAGGCATAGGAACATTTCGAAAGATGTGGGGTGAAATTCACATAGCCTACTTTAGAGACTCCTCTTGGACCTCTTGGGATGTCATTTTAATCAAATTTATGTTGGAAGTTATCCAATCCAACCTACTAGTCTCAGCGAATCAAGGCGGTGCTACACCGAAGTCGAGTATAACCGAACTGCCGGAAATGCAGTCAACTGGTCCTATTGAAGCCTATGTGTCTAGTAGCCTGGTCCTGTCTGTATACTTCTTCCTTTGGTTAATACTTTGGGAGATTGGTAATAATAGTGAAAGACAATGAAATCCATGACTGATTTGATAGCTTCCTGCTTCAACCAATTTTGTGTACATTTGAAATTCGCAGTAAGAAAGTGAATAGAACTCAACGTTATTCCTTTCGAAAACTCTCAAAAATAAATATTTCAAGCCGAGATCTCGGGTTGCACTTACGTGTTGCGGATCGAGCAGCAGCGCCACCACCGCCCCCCAAATACCCACCCCTTCTATACAGTTGGGCTCTCCAAGTTTTGCAGTCGGCGTAATTTATTTGGGTAATCGGATTTCCAAACTTTTAAATTCGCCTAATGAAAAAGCCCTGCCCTCTCTCTCTCTGTGTGTTTGGATTTATTTTTGTATAAACACTAGATTCTATTATTGACAATAATAATTATTTCGATTTTGCATTATTAATAAAACGTTCCTCGTTCCAGATTTCGAACGGTTGGCACAGAGAGAATATTCTATGCGGGGGCCAGAATAAGATGTCTTAAATTATTCATGCCGACGGGCCGGAATAATTTTTGAAGAAGCGATTTTTTGTGTTCTTTTCATTTTTGTCTAATTGATGCTTGGGGGACAATTTAACGGATTACCAAATTCCGTATTTAATCGAATCGGAAATTTCGCGATTTAAATAAAATCGTGACGATTTTTGGTTGATTAAAGCACACTTGAAATTTCGGCGGACGCTCTCAGAATAATTAATTGTTGTGTAGTAAAGCTAGTGGCCAATAAGATCTATTGAATAGAGAATTATTTATGGAACTTACTCCATAATCCAAAACTTACAAATAAAATATACCAAAGGAGACTTTGGTTTGCTGACTTGTAAGTGAAAAAGGCAAAAACTAAAGTATATAAGTATTTCAAGCAGTTTAAAGCCATGGTAGAAGTCAGAAGCATGAAATTTTACGCAGTGATTGAGGTGGTGAGTTTTTTAATAATAAATTTGACAACTTTATCAGGACAGAAGGCATTGTTGATCAGAAGACAAATGCTTACACCCCTGAACAAAATGGTTTTTCAGAAAGACACAACCGTACACTGGTAGAAAATGCAAGATGTTCTACTTTTCGATCTGTTCTGTGTCTGTTCAAAAGGTTTTAGGTGGAGGCCATCAATACGTGTAATTATTTAAGAAATAGATGCATCGCCAGTGGCCTAAGTGGAAAAACACCTTTTGAGTTGTGGACTGGTAAGAAACCTGATGTTTCAGTCTTTGGAAGTACAGTCATGGCCCACGTTCCAAAACCGGAGCGCTTGAAATTTGACAGAAACTCTTCCAAACATATTTTAGTTAGTTTCTCAGATCATATCAAAGGTTATAGGATTTACAACCCAGAAACTGATGACGTGACAACATATAGAAATATCATCATACATGAAAACCAACAAGATAGATGTTAGCCATGAAGTGACAGAGAAGGAATCAGTTCGAGTGGAGGATACTTAACAAAACTTAAAGCAGTAAAGTGAAAAATCTTTGAATGAAAAAGAGAATAGCTCACCTGGTTCATCTGAGAGTCTATCTCCATACCATCTACCAGATTTGTCAAAGATAAATGTTGTCTATCCAGAAGTTGAGAGGAAATTTTAGAGGACAAGGCGAGAAAAGCAGTTCATTGACTACGTAACATATCTGAGTACTGACTGTCAAAATGCTTCGTCCAAATGTTGGACGTTTATGCCAGGATAGAAAAGGATAAAAAGTCCAATTTAAAACGATAACAAATCAGGAAAAGGAGCAGTTAAAACAAAAATTAAAACAAAATTGAAAAATAGGTACCTAATGAAACACTTCCTGAATATGTTTCAGACTAGAATTACAAAAATCAGGCATCAAATGCTGTTCCAAGAGGTTATTGCACATATAATCAACATATTACTGATCGGGAAGATATTATTACAAACATAAAACAAATCTTTATTCACAAGTCTCAGTCTAGCCTCTGGTACCTTAAACTTGATATGATTTAAAAATTATACAATAAAACAATATTTGTACTTAACGTTATTAATGATACAGTATATAAACAATTATGGCAACTCCAAAAAAATGTGTATAAAAATAGTATAAATAAAAAATTACGAAATTTCTAAGCTCAACTCAAATTACATAACAATTTGTTTTCCAACACAAGCGATAAGCGACCGGATGTCAGAGTTCGATGTCCCCAATTAATAGACTCTTGCAACAATCGGATTTAAAAAAAAAGTCAATAAAAAATTATAAAATTAGGACGCGTTTAACCGGAAATCACTATACTCATGTGATTTAATTGCGTCATAACTGATAAACTACAACACGGGTGTTTCCGCCGGATGTTGCATCATATCCTAAGTAAAAACTTACAAAGAAAAAAAAAAACAATTCTTGGAAAACAACAATGTCGTTTATCACTCGATAAACGAGGTCAAATAAGAGGATTGGTTCGAGAAATGCTAAATGACCGCCCACGTAACAGATTTTTGGTGGGAATTGAGTAACGCTCGCCATTTACCATCTAACTAATTAATAGAGTACTTGGGAGGATCTCTACACAATATTGCTTATATATTAACACCTATCAACATAGGTGGTAAGCATTATATTTTTCACTCTCTCTTGTGTGATTACTTTTGTTCATAATGAAAATTTAATAGAAGTACAAACCAATTATGATTTAATAATTTAGGTATTGACTTAGATATTATACCTAAATAATTTAGGTACAAATAAGGGTTGTTTGTCTGAAGTCCAGAGGAAATAAGAAATATAATTTTATGTAATCAACGAGATGAATAAACAATTATTGTTGAGAAGTTTTGTTATGGAAAAATACTAATATAGTTAAGATTAAAATTATAAATATGTCGAAGTATTTGGAGTTCATTGGGTTTAAGCTAATAAGCTATTCCATGCATGAATACCTAGCATATAATAGAATAATATACTCACAACATATAGGTACTTGAGGATTTCTGATATATCTCCTGTATACCTTCACCTTCCACGTTGTTACCCGTCAAACCAGATTGAAAAGTAAATAATAAAAGTTGAGGGAGTGAGACAGTGAATGGGTAGCTAAAACAAAAAAATAAAAAGAGAGGGTTGGTCGGTGGCTAAAATCTAGAAACGGGACTTCGTGTGAAGTGTTGCCGACTAGCTTCCAATGCGGAAAGGGGTGTGGATCAATTAAATACTTAAATATAGAGCGCCATCTGCTTTTCCCTGCAGTACACGAAGTCAACCGATATACCGAAAGCAAGAAACTTTTACAGACCTATAGCAGCACAACCTGAAATATAAAAGTAAACAAGAAGGAAAGACAGAAGTGAAACGCTTTTCTACAATCAGGTACGGGTTTTAATTAGAACCAGAACAAGAACAAAATAAATCGACTAGGAGTACCTAACCTTATGTTCAAAAATAATATTTACAATAAATTAACTCAACTTGAATCCCTAAATAAAGAAATAAAGAGTAATGTATAACACTTATAACAGCAATAATACCAGAAATGTAAATTATTGAACTTACTAAATGCAGTACCTTCGTAAATAGCCATTTAACCCCAGTGTACAAGTATTTTCCTTTATTCAGTGCAGCATGTATTTACGGGATATTCGAGAGATATAGATCATTAATTATTAAAGTTGAAGTAACAATACGTAACCTGAAGGGCAAATTTAATATTATGGAATGATATAGGTAATATAAATAAATAATTAAAATTGAAATAACAATACATAACCTGACAGGCAAGATTCATATAATATAGGTAATATAGATAATTAATTAAAATTGAAATAACAACACATAACCTGAAGGGCTTGTAGTAAAACTGCGTTGCTGTGGTGATTTATTTCAACAAGGGGTCGGTAAGGTTTGATAGGTTCCAGATATTGAGATAATACAACACACTTATCTTCCAGTGTTTCCGATGGCCTGGGACTGGATCAGGGTCGCAACAAGAAGCAACTGGCCCTGGGCACTGAAGTTCAGTAACTAGGAGTTACTAAAGCTTCCAATTGTCTAGAGGAGACTAAAGATAGGAGGTACGACTTGAAATATACAGTAAGCTTAACGGTTAACTCTCTACTCAAGTTAAGGACTAAAGCGTGACGAATAAATAAGGCCTGAAACAAATAGACGTTATGAGACTGGGCGTGGAGCGATAGGTAGGTATGTCCAACATTCGGAATTTAACCATATAATTAACAGAAAACTATGCTTTTACATAGGAAATAGAGACACACAGAGAAGACAAATAAGAAAAACCACGTACCAAAATACTGTGGCCTTTAGGAATAAACAATTGATCACGTTGCTCTTTGTCGGCTCATAAAGAAATCCGCGCAAGGCGCTTTGATGCTAAAATAACGGATTAGCCACCCTAGATCTATGAGCGAAAACTGAACAACTCAGAAATCGGCAAAATGTGCCTGAGGAATTTTTCCGAACACTTAATCGTGGAAAGTCCTCGACCTGAATAACCTCTGCTTGTCCCTTCAATGTCCTTTAAAAAGGTTCTGTCAAAACTCCAAGGTGAAAGGCTCTGGGGAAATTTGATGGTGGTTGGGGCATGGGACTTATCCAAATTAAGTTAGTACCGGTCATTGACCTTATTTGGAGCGCTGTCTATCTAATCAATCTACTCGGATCAGACAATCAGCTGTTCTAATGTAAATATTGTGATTTGATTTATCAATAAATTAATTGTCTATTTATTTTAACCCTACTAAAAGGAAATTAATTCCATTATTCAACCTCTAACTCGATGATTCTGGGAAGAATGAAAAGTTTTAAGAAAAGTGTGGCCACAACCATTGGAAAGAAAACAGTAGCCCGACGAAAGTATGCTGTCCGATGAAGCGAATACGCTTTATACTTCCTTTTATTTTGGCCCAGGAAAAATCATCCCGTAACAACGTTTAACCCTTGATTTCATATAGTTTTAATTTGATTTTGCCATATTTATCCGTACAAAATTACAATTTTCATTTATCCACTTTTTTTCAAGTTCAAGTTAATGATATGGCCAGCGACTGGTAATAAGCTTACATGGAAACTATATTGATGTACATTGTGATATTACCATTTTTATGGAGTTTCATGAATCTGATTGACGATTAACCTCTATCTTTTGATTTTATTTGAAATGTTTCACCAACAACTGATTTTATCTTTTTAAATTTGACTGATTTTCAACCTCACTGTGAATCTGATATCACCGTGGAAATATATACTTTTTCAATTTGAAAATTACTTGATTGTTTTACTGGTTTTACCTATGTCAAGATTTGATTGAGTTGCATGCCTTATTTGTTTATTTTTCAGAATTACCAATTAACCTAACTAATTTTTTTTTTGAGCAAACTGAGCATATTACGTGCCTCCTGTTAATTCGTTAACAAAAGGAGTTACACCATATTAGATCATCTAATCACAAATACATAATACCTACACAGGTTGTTCTATTAAAAAAAAACAAAGTTGCAGTCAATTGGTCTCAGACATATTAATCGTCTTTTGTTTTATTCAGAAACTTCAGGCAGGCTCAGACAAAATCATGAAACTTTTTCAACAAAACCTCTATTAGATACCATTTTAATTATAACCAGAAACCCCGTATACTATAATATGAGGGGTTTATTTCTTATGACCCTTGTATCGAAATAAAAAACATTATGAATCAAGGGTGAATAGGCAAAAAAAAATACCCTAAATATAGAATTTTTCATTTCCTGCAATCAAAATTTTTGTGTGTTATGACTTGAATAAATCAAGTGAGATTTATAAATTGTGTGTCATACTACAGGATAATAGGGGACGTGAAGGTTAGATATTCTAGGGTTAAGTAGAAATATTAGCACAAGGAAATAATCTCTTTTAATTTTGTTCTGATGATAATAACATTTGACGGGTTCATTGCTGATCGCTTCCTCAAACCCAAATATTTCCCGAAATCAGAATAAGTTACTCAAATAAGTCATCAACATGACCTTGATACTTCTTTTCTTCTCCTAAGTAATGTATACATACTAAAATTTTTTCAAGTAGGTAGGTACGTATTTTATTTGTTCCAATAGACAGTGGCGTCCTCTGAAAACATTTTAAGACAATACCGAGCTAAAAAACACTGTGCCTAGCTATAGGCACGATTATGAGCGATCTTTCATTCTGATAAAAGGTCACAACAAAATCAAGGAACTTTGTGCTTTACTATTGCTATTCACTAATTTGATCTATAGTTCCGTTTTTTTTGGTTCTCAACGGACCAACCAACATAACCTCATAAATCAAATCTTTTATGTAGAAAACACATGACACGGTTTCTGTTTATTATACCAACGACATTTACAAATTTCTCCCTAGCCAGTCGTAAAATCCAGAGCACGATCATTAAATATATGAAAAGTTCGCCCTTATCGTACGTACAGGTGGTTGGTACAAAAAGCGCGCATTTTTACGTGTTCACTTTAAAAATCACGCGAGTCGGTCGTGAAGCACGAAAGCTTGTTGAATACACACATTTCGACGTATTTTTTTTTCCTACCCCCGTCAAATAATAATAAACTAAAAGTCTCTTGGCGTCGTCTTTTCGCACCTACTTCACTTTCCCGAGGGATAAAATATTTTCCTGGAGCCGTAATTAAAAGTAAACAGGGCCCGAGTTTGATTTTTGGATCATTGTGGCGCAAATTACATTAATTTTCAGTGTAAGCAAACAACCTAAAGCCGCGCTCCGAGAAGCCATGTTTGTTCAGTGGGGCATTTTTGCGGCAATTTTTTTCCTGCCGATTTAAACGGTCGTCCCGTAAACTCCTTCGCCGGGTTTAATTGGCTGTCGGAAATTCAGCAGCGTCGCACGTGATCAGGATTGAAACTAATTCGATTTACATGGAAACTTGCTGTTTTGTCTTTTGATTCTACAGGAGCAATTGTGTTTAATTTTGATTAAAAGTTACAAAGTTGTCATTTAATTTGTTCTTTAAGAAGATATTTTAGCGAGAAACTTAAGATGGGTGCAGCAGTGATAATAATTTCCCTTGTCAATCTTGGATAAAACGATAATTGAGAAATCGAATGTATTGGATGTAACATTTACATGCTCATATCATTCAGGTGTCAGATCAATGAAATGACTAGTGATAGATTGATAGGTAACAGTACTAACAGTGTCGCTAGGGTACAGAAGGAACTACCTATCTCTACTAAGCTTAGATGTGCCAAGAGTGGAGTATCTTCATTTTATCTGACTACTTGTATTACTAGTAATACAAGTGAGTTCGAAAAATCGACCTCAAACATATAGACATTTATGACAAAACGTTTAGACATTTGGGAACACTGTATACTAAATTTCAACACTCAGAAAATAGTTGAAGATGCCTATGTAAATGTGGCAAACAACGTGTCTGATGAGAAAGGCATAGGTAATAGCAAATCTTTATGTTAAAGCATATTAGAAGTTGAAATTCAGGAAAGCTTCCGACTATAGTAGGTATATTGATTACTCAAAGAGAAAATTTCCTTTGCTGAGATGAATAATGTTATTATTAAGATTTTTGTAATGTTACAATACAATGATTGAAAGTTGACGTTTCCAGCGTCAATAAGTTTAATGGAACCAACTTTAGGCGATGGAAATTTCAGATGAAATGTGCCTTAAAGGCTCAAGGTATTTATGGGGTAATAGGTAATAGGTGGGACTCTTCCCAGGTCTAACAACTCCCAAACTGATGAGCTTACAACATGCTGCAAGAAAGATGCTCAAGCTATGTTTGTACTAACCACAGCCATGAACGTTGATTAAATAACATTGATAGAAAGCTGTGAAAATGCAAAAGATGTTATGTCTACGTTAGAGCCAATCTTTGAATTAAATTGAAGTCAAAGTCAAATGAGATGATACTTCACGAGCATTTTCACTCATATAAGATGGCTAATACAAATGATAGTATAACACATCTTGTCTCGAAGAAACATGCAGGTGACGACATATTGTCCGTCGTTTTTAATCTGACACTTTCCGTATGAAGAGCGAGGGGGTAAAGCATTTCGCAAAAACAAGTGTGAGGTCAGTTGACCATTGGCGTTCTAACATAGGGAGCCATCAGCTTACATTCCTTTGGAGTCTCAGATTTAAAACGAAGGACTGTAAGTAATGTGGCAATTATGAATAAAATATTGAGTACCTTGCTTAATAAGAATGGGAACGTAAAGCAAGCATATGGTGGGTATTAGATCTCACCAAACAAACAATTGATAATTTGAAGGCTTAACTTTTGGATGAAAAGAGTGTCCTCCAGAATTACGAGGAATCCGAACCCAACAAGCTTTTGCAGCAATGTTCATCAATAAGAAAAAACAAGAAAATTAGCCGCCGAGAGGTCCTCTATGTTATAATTGTAGAGAGAGAAGCCAGATCTCAAAATACTGCAAGGAAAAGAGATAGAGAAGCAAGATGAAAACTCCAGGAAATCCAAAAAATGCCATAAACTAGCAACGTTCAATGTTGAAGTTGAAGCAAACAGTGTTATGTTTGAGAATGAAACATGGATCATGGACAATGATGCCACTGCTCATGTGACACATAGGCTAGATTTCTTTCAAACGTTAAATTGTAACTTTAAGTCAAGAGTGACATTTGGAAATGACTAACACTTGTCGGTAAAAGGAAAAGGTACGACAAAAATACAAAAGCTGATTCATGATTTATGGTTCAACAATTATTAATGTATTATACATAGGTACCACAGTTTCGTAAGAATTTGTTTTCTAAACGTGTGCTTACAGATAGGAGAATGAAAGTTGTTAAATTTAAAAAAATATGTATATATTTTTGAAGGTTTGAACCTTGCAACAGCTGTGAAAGACTCGAGCAATACCTATAAAATGCTATTCAGAACCATGATCTGCACTGCAAACTTAACAGTTTCTGACAATTTGAAATTATGACATGAACGCTGTGCAACGTGCCCCACCGCAGATGGTTCGAAGCTAACGTACGGAGTCGGTCTGGGACTAACTGGACCAAACTTTAAACTCTCCTTAGCAATGGGTCAAATGCCCACAATATTTCAAACTGAGGTACTGGCCATGAACATCTGTGCCAAGAGTGTCTTGAAAGAGGCTTTTTAAGACAGCACATTTACATACTGTTCGACAGTCAAGCGGCTCTAAAGGCTCTAGAAACCATCAAGTGCAATTCGCAGCTAGTTTGGGAGGGTGAAAATATCCTTAAAGAACTGGCTGGCAGGAACAAATTAACCTTGATGTGGCTACCAGGGCATAGAGGGCAACGAGGAGGCAGACCCCTTTTCAAGGCACAGAGCTTTTTTGTGGACTAATGTAAAGTAACCGAAGAAATGAATAGATGGGAAAAAGACCTAATGTTAGTTCACTGGAGCACTCAGCAAAGGGATCTGAACAACTTCTTGACGTGAACAGAAGACACATTAGAGAGTCATTGGTCTGCTCACTGGGTCTTGCTTGGTAAAGTATCATTTGAAAACAATACGCAAATCAAACAACGACCAGTGCAGATTTTGCGAACAAGCAACATTTAATCTGTGAATGCCCTGTTTACTTCTACAAAAGCCTGAAATATGACTAACACCCCAAGAGGTAGGTACTTTACCATCCAGAAAGCTAGCCTCCTTTGGGAAATCTGGGACACCAAATAGCAGCAGATTCACGCACAAAATATATGGAAAGGTAACAGTGTTTGAGCAGCTGGAACAAGCTGTAACGACTCAAAATGCAATCAAAGAGATGTGCTGTTAGTATATTTATTGTATAGATATTCCATCATGTCATATAAGTTGTCAATGTGAGGTTTTACTCATTGCTTGCGAGTAATAAACGACGGTTTTGAGTACTATAAGAAGTCTTATTTCACGCCTCAACCCTAACACGACAGGAGAGGACGGAGAAACTCCGTTACCGTTGTCAATGAAAACTGGTAGGTACCAGGAATTTGAGAGTAAAATTTCGTATTGTGCGAGCCAGAACATCATTCCTCCGCCTTAAGATAGCGAATCAGCGATCTCAATTACGAACTGGGTTTCTTGAAAGTTTCATATTTGCTGTAGATTACAACTGGAATTGTTTTGACTCAGAACTCATACCTTGCTTCTAGTTGGTGTCCAAGATTTGTAAGTTTCCTGGAAGAAGCCTTTTTCTCAAGCATATAGCAGATATACCTACTGCTGTTTTCGTTGCTCAATATTCAACTAATGTCTAATGTCTCTTCTGTTCATGTCAAGCAATCGTTCAGAGCTTTTTGCTGAGATGCATTTTATTCTTTTGCTTAGACTTCAATAAACCAGCGCTTGGTTTCTTTTCCATCTTGTTCGGTTCTTCCATGAGGCAACTCTTCATTAGTTCACAGTTCACAGTTCACATTCCTAATGAATGAATCATTATTTGTTGATTTGGTTTTTCAATGTGAGATGTTATAATTGTTAGTGAGCTTTGCTCTATTTGACATCTTAATCTTACCCTTTGTGCCTGTGTGCCTTACCACTGCACCCCGGGCTCTGTAGTAGCGAGATCTATCGGTCGAGATTGGTATATTTTCTGGCTCGTTTGAAAGTAGGTACTCGTGTGTAAACTTGCTTGTTTTTCGGCTACACTATAAAATCCTATTTCCTGTTCAATTAATTTCAATAGCTCGTAAATATTTGGATTCCCATTCTCTTATTGAGTCTGTTGTGCCAGCCCTCTACTGTATTGGTGGTCCTATGTTTCTCCTTGTAGACTACCCATAACAAATCATCATCCAATCACTGATCAACAAAATAATCATTGAATTTTTTTAAGAGTGAGTCATTTGATTCATTCTCTATTATAATAGGCCATGCATCTTGTAATGTTGCTTCTGACAAATAAACAAGGGGTGCACACATTATGATTTCTGATACATTGATTATCTCTGTACATAGTTACCAGTCGACATTCTTGAAAGAGCCTGGTTAAACTGGAGGTTGCAACCTTTAATTGTTGTCTCTGGAAAAATCTCCTTAATGGCATTGATCGCTGCCTTTTCGTAGTCAATATGTATTTTCTCTGGGAAGAGTTGTGGCACACACTGGCGAATCATTTGGAAAAATGTTCGGAACGTACTTTGCTTTCTGTCTGAAAGCAAAGCATACACTGCAAGTACAACTATCGTTGATTGCTCAGTGCTTCCTAGATCCACGTGTATGGTGTATAATTTCTCAAACAATAGGATGCAATGGGCACCAACTTTTAAAAGTTCCATCTACAAAAAGTCGGTTTTATCTCTAAGAAGATTCCCTTGGATGTCAGCGAACACGATTATTCTTTCTTTTGTTTCATTGGCCCAATCTGGAATCTGTATTTCACTTCTACATTTTGGTAACCGTTGAATTCCTAGTTTCTTACGTCTTTGTCTGTACAATGTATCTGTAATCTGTAACAATATTGGTCGAGACTACCAGGCATAAACCATGCAAGATATACCCTGTCCAAAAGAGAGGAAAGTGGCAGACATACCTCTAGGCATGGAAAGAAAGAGCCTCAAAGCACTGGTAAATCTGTACATTGCACACTGCAAACTCCGTTATCACATGCACAGGATCGGAATAGCACAAAGTGCCGAGTGTCGCCTATGCATGGAAGAAGACAAAACTGCAGAACATGTCTTATGTCTGTGTCCAGCAATAGCCAGAATCAGGCATGCTGTTTTCGGGGAGTTAGCTGTTTGACCCGAATATATAAAACATGCTTCCGCCACACTTATCTCTACCTTCATAAGAAGGGCTGGACTGATGGGGGAAATATAAACTCGGAGTGAGCCACAATAGACCGCAGGTCGCAATGGACATGGGACCACTCTTAAGAAACCTAAACCTAAACCTAAAACCTTACCCTTTGTGAGACTTTCTGATGTAATTCAGTATACCGGACTGTAATTTTGCTAATTTTAAATTAAATACTCGATTTACTAGTCAGTATAAGCGTTTTAATTATCATTGGGAATTTCTGAGCTATTGTTAGCTGTTCCCGACAATCCTTCAATTAAAAACGAACCCTCAACCCCCAGAAAAACAAATGTGCCCTCTAGAAAAAAAAAGGAAATTCACAATAAAAACATTGTTATTCAATAAAATAATACGGTAGTGAAACTGGGACCCGAAAATGAAAAAATAAAAGCGAAGGGAAAATCGAGGCCGAAAGCAGCTTTGCGCGTTTTCCGCTCCGAGTGTTTTCCAATAAAAAAAAAAAGGGGGGGAGTCAGTAGTGGGACTTAATGAAAAAGTGCCCATCAGCAGACAAAAGGGAAGAAAAGAGGCGCGATTTGATTGAAACCGAAAGAAAATTCGCGCGTCGGACTCGTCGGAGCGATTGTTACGTTTGAGGTGGCGATTGAGAATTTATTTATTGGGTTTGTTTTGTTCCAACAGGGGGAAAAGGAAAAAATATGCGATGATTTAACAGACACTCAGCAATTCTTTGAACATATTGTGAGTCAACGTAGAATATTTATTTTCTTTCAAATTTAAGCATTAAGTTCCAATGTTACACTCAACCAATGACATCTTGTCACAGATAAATAGACTAATAAACACTGCATCTCATTCATAAACTGATATTTCTTGTGATAACAAAACCCACTGCCAGGGGTAGGGACCTGTTCGAGGGGGATCATGATGCTATAGATTATTAAATATATAATGTCCCATTTTAACATAGTTTAGTTGAATTTCCAACTTGTTTCTTGGTTACTAATAATAAATCCTTATTTTCCATGCATAAGTTATAATTTAAGTAAACAAACGTTGGTATACCCGCCACCGGCCACCGCCTATCGCCTATATTTGTGTGCTTTTCGTGCCTTTGGCGTCGGGGCGTAAAAGAAGAAACGTGCATCATGGGAATGCATCAGAGGTGTACATAAGATCCGCCTTCCGTCTGAACCCGTCGTTCACTGAAATAATGGAGAAATGCGTACGAGTGCAACTGGTTCATCTACCTATCTGCCTCCAACTTATATGATATACATTCAATAGGCGCATTGACATGCCAATCGATTGCAGCGCTTTTTTTTGAATTTTTCACACCTCCTGTTGTCTTTTGGTTCTATTCAAAGTGACCTTATGGCCAAATTATTGGCTGACTGATAAACGTGTTACCTAGCAGGTACTTTCTATGCACTAGAGAATAGAAAGTACATGCTAGGTAACAACCAGACACTTACCATAATTTGGCTCTTAGAAGAACCAGTAAGATTGGGACATGTTATCATTATTATTAATTCTGTTACTAAAATTAATACCACCCAATAACATTAAACATTTTAGCATCAAATAAAAACAGCCCCATATTTTTTTTCATATATACACCACACCATAAGCAAAATTACGATCCTGCCGCTGCTCCGGCAAGAGCTTTTTAATCGAACGATAAAATATCTTTTAGCAGTCACACAAAATGCTTAAGATCCCACCACGAAATTGTTGAGGCTGTAAATTCCGCTTTGACAGGTTTATTCGATTCTTAGGGCCCCATATAACCAATCGTATTTTTTTATTTTGGAAAATTATTACTTTTATTTATATTTATAGGGGGAAATTGAATTGATGCTGGAGCGATTTTGCGGGTCAGCGAAAGATTTGCAATTAGACTTCTGTGTCTAATTATTCGTATATGATTCATGAGGAATTTAATAAATCTTAGATGAAAGATGTTGGTGTTATTCCTGGCCCTTCTAGGACTAGAATTGTGAGTCTCTGTAGAGTTAAAATTTAAAGGACGAGGCTACAAAATTCTTCAGCCCACAAACATCAGTTTGGAAATTCGTAAAGTTTGAAAATGTCAATCTATTTGAATTAGAGAAGCATGAAAATCTCACAAAACTAAAGGCCTGAGACAGTAAAGGGTCAGGACTAAATTAGAGATTAGAGATTCCATAGACATATCACTGGAAAATTCTCAATATTCTACTTCTGCTTCAAAGAATCTACAAGTTAATCATTATGTGAATTAGGCTGTGAAATTAATTACTTAACTCTTATGTGAATCAGAAGTCTGCCTCCAACGCCTCACCAAATTGGTGGACGACCATGCAATTGAAGTAGCCTCTGACGACTGAAACCGGCAGACCGATTCTCCCTTTTTTTTGGCACAGGAAATTCCACAGTGTGGGACCCAAAATGGAGCCCTGTGGTACCCCGCATGTCATGGGTATCTTCTTAGATTCGCCGTCTGCTTCTATAAATATGTTCCTATTAGGTAGGTAATTTTGTAGTAGCTTAACCAGGTATGGGGGAGCATTTCTTCGTTTCACCACGCTTATGATTTCCGGCCAAGGTGCCGTTCCTGATGTCCAACGTAATCACGACGCCGATTCTCCTGTGTCTGTGTGGTCTTTTGTATATGCCGTCCTTGATTATTTCTAGTAATTTTTGTATCGCTGACGTTGTTGACCTGCTACGCCTGAAGCCGAATTGCCTGCCGAGCTTCTCCTTTAGGTTTAGTCCTTCCGCTAGCCTGGCGAGGATTATATGTTCCAGTAGCTTCCCGGGAGTGTCAAGCAGGCATGAGGGTCTATATTTCTGCTTTTCAGTATCTTCCTTTTTCGGCTTTTCGATGAGAACGAGCTTGGGCCTCTTCCACAGTTCCGGGATTTCTCCGCACTTTATTATGTTATCGAGTACTCCGCGGAAGAGTTCCGGGAATTTAGGTGCGGTTGTTTTGATAATGTCGGCTAGTATACCATCCAGTCCGGGAGCTTTTCGGGCTTTGAGTTTTGGGCTAGCATCGATTATTTCTTCCGTAGTGAGATCGGGGATGTCGTGTTGTATGGTGTTTCCTTGCGACCCATGTCGTCTCCGGGCGTGATGGGAAGAGCTCTTTTGCCGTCTGCATGGCAGTCTCCATTGTTAGTTCCCGGCTCGCTGACCTCATTTTGAGTCTTTTGGTGGCAATTTTGTAGCCGTCTCCTCAGCAATGTTCGCAGATTTCCTCGCATAGCAGCTTCCAGCAGTTTCTCTTGACAGTGCCGATGGCAATGGATAATTCCTTTTTTTTTGTTTTGTGTACTGCCCCTTAACTATCTCGTATTGGCCCGAGTTCTTTCTTCGGTGGCTCCTTGTCTATTTTCTTCTCGTCTCCACACGTCATGTCCTCCTCAAGTCCGCAATTTCCTGCAACCACCAGTAGGCAGGCCGCTTTTTGTTTTATGGTCTCCGGGGCACTGACACGTCGCATAGTTCTTAAAGGAGTTGGTCAAGTTGCTTCGAATCTCTTGGCAATGGTCTGCTCGCTGCTGTGTTGATTGCTGCCTCCAGTTTAGCTGGGTTAAGCTTTTTGAGGTTCCAGATTTTCGCCCCTGTGCTGGGTAGTTTGTTTCCTGCGCTGTGGTCGACTTCGAAGTAAATATACTTGTGGTCGCTCAGAGTTTCTTGTCCAAGGACCTTCCATTTCTTAGTTTTACGACCTATATTGCCTTTCGTCATTGTGAGATCGACTATAAAGCTGGTATCTCCTTTTTCGAAAGTTGCCGCTGCGTTTCTGTTCTGCAGGGTGAGGTCCAGAGAGGACATCCACTCAAGCAGTAGCGTGCCTCTGCTGTTCATTGCTGGCATTTCTCACTCTGTTGCGCTGCAGTTGAAATCACCCATTATTATGGCTTCCGGGCCAATTGCCTCGCCTAAAGAGTCTAAGGCGGCCTAAAGTCTTCCAGAGTGATGTTTGGGGAGTAGTAGCAGCTATATAAGGTGTAGTCCTTAAGTTTAATGTATGCAAAGCCACTTCCGGCCCCTGTTTTCGAATAGATGTTCAAATTTACTGCTCTTATAACTGCGTCTGCTGCTGCGTCGGTACACCATCCTTTACCTGCTATTTCGCTGCGGTTGGGCTCAGAGATAGCCAGGATGTCTATATCTAATTGGGTGGCGGTCGCGTGCAGTAGATCATGGGCCGCGTGGCAGTGGTTTAGGTTTACCTGGATCACCTTGACGCTTCTGGCTTGGGGTTTTGTTATGCTGTTGTCTTTCAGGTTGATAGTTTATCTTGTTCGTCCACCTCAGACACTTTCGTCCTTATTTGTGGCGTGGCGTGGCACTTCGCTGAACCCGTTTTGTGTCCTTCCACCTGGCATATGGGGCAGCTAGGCTCGGTTTCATTACACGGGTTGGTCGTGTGTACCTCTTTATCGCATTTGAAGCATTGTTTTTTTTCTGTCGGGGCCGTTGCATTTGTCGCACTGTGGTATGTTTATCCTTTTTTTCCATCCTGCCTCTTGACAGGCCTATGCGGATGTAGCTGTGTTTCAGTAGCTCCTCTGCCTTTTGCGCATCCAGTGACACAGTTATTGCCTGGGTGTTTTTGGCGTTTGGTCTCATGTTACCCAGTTTGAGTTCGTCTTCGCTAATGTTGCCAACGAGTCTACCTATTTCTTCTCTGACCTCTTCCTTCGTGGTGTGACATCCAGTCCCCTTATATGGATGGTTTCAACGTTTCTGTTGCCTGTACGGACTTTTATGTCTTCCGACGATTCTTCTATTGCGTTTTTTAGTGTTTGTAGGGACGTAGAATCTTTTTCTGTTGTTATAAGCATGTTTTCGTTTTCCTTAGCCTGTCGCTACTGCATCTTTCAATATGGTGCATTGCGATCCATTCGTCGTTCTTCGTCTCCTCTCTAAGCTCGATTAGTCTGTCCCACAGGACTCGTTCCTGGTTTCCTTGCATAAGGATTTTTTGACGGGTCAAAATTTCGTCACTCAGTTTCCACTTTGAGCTTTGCTCTAGAACAGCAAAGTCTTTATCTGTCTTGGTCAGCTCCGAAAATCTGTTCTTAAACATTTGTTGAATGCTGTTTTCCATTTTAGCATCTGACGGTTCCACGGAGACTACTTTGACCGTGGAGTCTTTTGAGTTAAGGGGGTTGCCAGTTGCAGCTCCGTGTTCGTATGAAGCTTCTCGTCCCACTTTTTCTCACTTATTTTTTTCCAATCCTCGTAGGAGTTTATTTCCTCTAGCGAGGTGCAAGTTTCCTCTCTCGTTTTGTTCCATGCATAGTAGGATCCGTACCTTAGGGATAGGGGTTGCTTTCCGGTTGTTGGTTCTTCCCTTTCTGTTATTTCTTTATGTTCTTCGGATTGGGACGCCGCTATCTTGTGTTTTTCCGGGCTTGTTTAAGCATTTGTCATTTGTCTCGATGGTCATCTTATCTATTTTCTCGAACCTGTTCTCCTCGAGCCAGTCTGATATTCTATTACTATTCATGTTTTTTATTTCTAGAATTAGTTCTTTGACCTCTTCTTGGTGTTCTGTTCCATGTATTTCTGCAGTTTTGCATCGATCTTTGTAATCATATCAATGGTTTCCTTGAGGGTGAAATAATCTGCACTTTCTTTCTTCTTATAGATTTTGTTGTCCCCGCGCAGTTATAGAGGTATGAAGCAATTTTCTCTTTTTTTTTTTCATCTGCAGAGTCTGTGTGCTGATTCTATGAATTCCTTCCTGCTCTCATCCCATTTGAGCTCTAGGGTAATTGAGGATCTACGTTCAGAGGGTGGCTTGACTTTTCTGAGGTCGGTTTCAATGCTCAACTTTCTTACGGATGCAAGTATTTTTGACGGTTGCGGTTCTACTTCGTCTCTCTGGTTTGTTCCAGTCATTTTTGTTGACATCTCAGCCTGGTTCCCTACCGACGATGCCGTGCAGTAGCTGGCTAATGGTCGTGGCTAGCCTGCACTATCACCAGCTTCGAAGATCAGAACTGGGCTTCCGAGTCCCTGCTCCGTAAACGTTTTCTTATTTTTGCTGTGGTCCATCATAGTTTAGTTTTGTTTTGTAGATATGGGGGGTGTAGTGTGGTGTGGAAGGGGAGGATTTGAGGTTGGCGGTGTGTGGAATATGGTCACCCCGGGTGTAGGCTGAGAGCCCAACTAGGGTGCCTCGGGTTTGCCAAGCCCGTGCCCGCAGTGCGGGTCCTTGAGGTTGAGCTGTCCTTAGCAGCGGTTGACCAGTCAAATGCACGGTCACTTGCTGTGCCCATCCACCAGCGGCAAGGTCTCACAGCTCCTTAGATGGGAGACCGATTCTCCCTACAGAATTACACAATCACCCGTCAAGACAGAGGAGGTGGGACCCTCATTGCAGTCAAAAAACACATTAGACACCACGAGGTCTCAAACTCAGCAACTGGATTCGAAGGCACCTCCAAGGCTCTGCGAACAAGGGGCCGGCAGTTACTAGTGGGCTCCATTTTCGCAGCTCCTCGGCGGAGATTTTAACGCCAAAAACACAGACTGTGATGTGACTCCTTTACCCCCAAAGGACTCGCTATACGAGAGGGCGCCGACAGACAAAAACCAGTTGGATTTCTTCATGCATAAAAATGTGCATCCATTATCCCAACCTCAAGTACTCCTTCAACTATCCTCCGATTACTTACCGGTAATACTCGAATTCGGAGATCCAGACGACCAGACGCCACCCAAATGCAACACATCCACCTTCACAAACTAGACAACATTTACAAACACACTGGGAAACCGCCATTGGAAACCTAACAAACTCACAAGAACTCGACCAAGCCGCAGACTCACTGTCCAACAATATCGTACAAGCCTTACAGGAGGCCAAATCAACGGTTCATATGAAGGGCAGACAACAACAAATACCACCCGACTTGTTAGCAGACATAAGGACAAGAAACCGGCTAAGAAGAACCGCCCTTCGGACAAATGACCCCTATCTCAAACAGCGGGTCAACCAAATGAATAGGGACATTAAAAGGAGAGCCACTGTCTCCTACAATACCTGATGGCAAGAAAAACTTGCGGAGACGTTGCAACTAGGCAAGGACCTTTTCACACTAGCCCGAAACTTAGCAAAAGGGCCTCGCCGCCTCATGCCTAGCCTAAAAGTCGGCAACATCATCATCAACGACCCGACACTCAAGGTAGAAGCCTTCGCCAACAGCCTCCAGGAGTAGTTTACTACCAACCCTCCTCTCCGGCAAGATCAGGACCAGACGTAGTCACTCTTACTAAGACAACCTCAAGACCACCAGCCCCCAGTCATCACCACCGAACAGATAAGGCAGATTATTGCCGCCTTGGAGCGCAAAAAAAAACCCTGGATTGGATGGTAACATGGCTCTGAGGAAACTTCCTCAAAAACAAGATGAAGATCTCACACGAATAATTCAAGCCATTTTTACTCTGGGCCACTTCCCAGACAGATGGAAAACGGCGAAAATTATCCTTATTAGAAAGAGCGGCGAACCTAGTAACAACAGCAAAAGCTACCGTCCCATCAGCCTGCTTCCTGCACTTGGGAAAGTCGCTGAAAGAGCCATCAAATGGGACCTCTAAGACACCGTTAACACACTAAATTTACTACCCAATGAAGAAAAGAGTTTCAGAAGCGGGCATTCGACAACAAACCAAGCCACACGATTGACCTCACTCATATTCCAAGGGGTCACCAGATATATGAAAACCGGACATCGCCAAAACCTTAGAGAAAATGTGGCACCATGGACTTTTGTTGAAGATGCTTCGACTGAACATGCCACAATACCAAGTTTGGCTTATACGCTCCTTCCGACAGAAAATTCAGGGTAACAATAAACAGCCACTCTTTGATTGTAACACGATCAACCACCAGACCAGTTCTAGTCGGAGTCCCTCAGGGCTCATCACTCAGCCGTCTTTTGTTTAATCTGTATATGGCGGACTTACCCACTTCACAGGAAACTATCCCTACTTTCTTACGCCGACGACACAGCAATAATTTCTACCACTAGGACCCGTCCCACAACAAGAGGTTGCCTTCAAAGACACCTCAAAAGTCTTGAAACTTGGATGGACTCTAAGTAAACCCAAAGAAGACTCAAGCCATTTGGTTCTCTAAGAAGAGGAAACATCCACCAAAAGAAAAACTAAAATGGAAAAACGCGGCCCTACCCTGGAAAACTAATATCAAGTACCTAGGCATCATTTACGACTGCAACTTAAACTTGAGACTCCAAGTCAAATATGCCAGAAAGAAGATCATCGGCCAGTTAATTCAGCTTTACCCTCTTCGTAAAATCAACACCTACAAACTGTACATCCGACCCATACTGACATATGGAACTCCTGCCTAGTACGCCAACCATTAGCAAGTCTGAAAAACCGAATACTTCGAAACCGCCTCCTGAACGCAGAAGGTACGTCAGAAACACAACCATTAGAAGAGACACCCAACTACAGGGCCTAAACGACCATATCCAAGACTTATGTACAAACCACTTTACAGAGGCTCAAACCCCCTAATTAGGGAATCTCACATCCCAGCCCCACCAGGGAACCAAATTTGAGGCAGCAATGACAACACATTTCTATCAGGACCTGGGAACCCAGAATATGCACTTTCATAAACATGGGAACATCAAATTTACAAAAAAAATTCCTAATACCCAAAGTTTCACCAATTAGACAGGACAAAAAAAAAAGAATTCTGCCGTATTAAAAAGCAATCAAGCAAAAAATTCAAATTTCTTCCATATATGAAGTTGAGCCGAAAATATCTATTTCCGATCACGTATATGTGCGTGTCCAAACGAAACCCTTTAAGATTCCAGGGTGAAAATTTGCCAAGACAGGAATCAGGGGGGGTTCTTAACGAACAGACGACCGGCCAAATCGGCCGTATCGATTCTCCTGCGTGTTCGCATATAATGTAATTTGGCACACGAATATTTTGTGTTTTGTTGCATACATGCCATCGACGTAACGGGAAATTGGATTTATGTAACAATTTCTTTTCAATAATAATTAAACCGCTTCAAGTATGAGCCCTTACAAAACCAGCCCCCTTAAACTGCTTATCGTTTATCTTGAAAATGTACCTACGTGCAAGTTCATGCGTGCAAAATTTGCCATCATACGCATGAAAATCGGATTAAATCACCTTGTAGAAGCTAATTTGTGCGTGTAAGTAAATAGGGACGGTAATTGTTTTAATTATCTTCAATAGCCTTATGAATTAGTAGCAAAATAAGATGCAAATTATGCACGAACGGAAACGTTTCCATAAATGTTATGTATTACAATTTTGAGTTAATGTAATTCAGTTTTGAGGCTATTTAATGTCCAACGATAGCAAAAATGCACATGTGAAACAAATTGCAGCAATAAGACACGATTTTCCGTATTATAAATACAACCATGTTCCTATATATTTAGAGACAATCACTGTTTTTAAAAAATGGCAAAATTATTTCCATTATTATTACTGGTGCCTTGTATGCTCTCTATTTCTCATGCTTACCAAATATTATCCGTGTATGATGATGATGATGCAAATTTAGATGATGATTCTTTGAAATCCACTATAGGAAAATTTCCTATAATTTATCCTGGTAAGCATAACTACCTACTTAATATTTATAGTATTGCAAATCAAACTTGGTCAAGGTACTTTTTGGTGTGGAAAAGGAAACATATCCGAAAACAATGATGAATTAGGAGTATTAAAAGAATTAGACTCTTGCTGTCGCACTCACGATAGATGTCCGGACGTTATTCATGCTGGTGACACAAAGCACGGATTACGTAATTCAGCAATACTGAAAACCAGGTAAGCTTTGAATTCATTAATTCTTATTTAATCTTAAACATTTTTGTATAGATTAACTTGTGATTGTGATCATGCCTTACACGAATGTCTAAAAAATGTCGATACCAAAGAATCCAGGTTTGTTGGTAGAATTTACTTTGACTTCCTACGTACCAAATGCTTCAAAGAAGACTATCCTTATACTTGCAAAAGATCATGGTAAAAGGAAACCAAGCTTAAAAAAAAAAAATGCTTCAAATTGTTTTTTTTTAGGCTGGGGCGATGTATCGAATTTGAATTTGATACAACAAAACCGAAGAAATATCAATGGTTTGACGTGGAATTTTGGAAACCAATTAAGTTTAATAGGAAATTGAAAATCAATATAAATTCTTTGGAACAATCACCAAAAACAAATATTAATATTACCTATAGTTAAATAACAAATATACTTAACTGAACATAATGAGATTCTTTAATTATGTACAAATTTACCTTTTTTTCATTGTTCTTAAACTAACCTGTAAATTTTGTAAATGGGCATAAAGTGCTAATATTTTGTGGAGGAAGACTCTGTATTTTATTTAGAATTAAATTTCAGCTCCTCTTTGAGAAATGTACTATACTCCTTCAATTTAAAAAACTTAAGCCGGAGCTAACAAATTGGGAAACTATCAATGAACGTATTATAACTGCCAATTTCAATTTAAAAGGGCAGAGTATCCATTGTTGGAAATGACGCATTGCAAACTGATAAATTCTATGAACTACTAGATGAAATATACCCCAGACGCACAAAACAAAAGGGTCGTTGGTATTTCAAGTGAAGAGGATGAAGTTTTTTCTGTTGTTATCTCCACTATGCACAGTAATCGTAGTCGTATGTGGAGTTCTGTAGAACAGTATGCTACCTACATAAGCGATGATGGTATAAGAAGCCGTAGAACTTCAATTTCACATCTTTTAGACTATTTTGGTAATGATCTTGTGGTTCTCAGTTCATCAGGAATCATTTGCTTCCGTAAAGAAATAGCAAACATTCTTAATTTTGAAAATTCTGAGGATGATGACTTCAACATGTTCAGAATTGCTTTCACAATTAAATCTGAGATTGAGACTGTTTCTGTTGGACACCCGAAGGATTACACTACACGCATCTACACCAAGGATACGATGAAAAAAAAGTTAACCTTCAATTTCTTCCCGCTCACCTACTACTTTCAACTTTTGACTAGTCTTTTTATATAAGTTCCTGCCCTGGAAACTGCCTAGGCCCCATAACCTCTTGTATCCTGCTCCTCAATAAAATTTAACAACCACTATTTTAAATAGCCTCTATATGGAACACAAGAACTAATGAATATGCTATAACATACCTCTTCGAAAGATATTTGAATGGAGGGCAGATCCCGGAAACCTGGAAAGAAGCATGGATCACATTAATACATAAAAAGATAACTGCAATAACAACAGACGCATAACGGTAACCAGCACAATGAGTCGAGTTTTTCAAAAACTGTTGAGAGCACTAGTTAAAACCGAATATGGTCCGCATGGACCTAAAGAACAGGCGGGTTTTAAAACGGGTCATTTCTGCATGGATCATATTTCCACAACAGAATAAGGAATAAATTCTTTCTTCGACTTGACCAAAGCCTAAGACAATTGACAATGTACCCATCACGAAATTATGGACTTATAGAGCAAACAACTCTAAATATAATCTTATATAAATAAAGGCCATGCAGCCAATGTATCAAACTTTCTCTCCTATATTGGATCATGAATTTAAACTTTAAATTTTGTGCAATCCTTTGAATTCTCAAATGTATAAAGGATTGGATTTGAAACTATCAAAAAATAACTCAGGTACTGATTTTTCTTATTTAAATTCTGTGCTGAATTTTGTGATACTCTAAGGTCTGATCACTAATTCATGAGGTAAATAATACCTATCATAAAATTATACCACAAACTGGCTATCGATTATTGATATTGAGCTGTGATATTGAGCGACAGCGTAAAAAACTGTTTCCAATATATCACCTCTAATTTGATTTATATTGACAATCAATATTGGCGCAGTCGAGTAGGATTAGACTTATTAAGCCCATAAATGAAAACTTTCCAAAATAAAATAAAACATTTTTCATGGGTCTCTGGCATAAAAAAAAAAACTATATACATATTCGTATATCGAATTAAATAGTCCCAGAGGGGCATATAGAATGCGCAATTTCGAAATAAATCGAACTGAATATATTCTAAATTATAAATAACGCAATTGATGTTTAATATTTTCGCGGCAACGTGCAATTTCCGATGTTTGATTTATCAAATATTAATGCGCCATTCAAAAAAAGCCCTCTGGAACCATAGGGCGTATAGCAATTTAATGCGCTCAGTTTTAAATAATTAATATTTTTTGTTCAGTGTTTATGTATTTTTGTTTATTGTTGTTAAATGAAGTATATTAAAATGAATGTATTCCTTTATCGAGTGATTATTACTAAGTGCTTTTGTCAGCAAATCTCAGATTTAGGTCCTGATGGTCAAACCTAAACATTCACCATTGACGATATGTCCAGTAACTGGTCTGAAGTCAGGCCATCATAGATTCGTAAAATCTCTCATTTCAACAATCCAAAAACCGATCTAAAAAATGTCTGTTTTTAGATACCGAACAACAAAATTCTGCCAACACTATCATAGCAAATAAAGCAAAGCAAAATAAAATTATAATTTTAAATGTCAATTCGCTTAGCTATCGTTGCGGCATCTCCGATGATAGATGACGCTACTCTAGAACAGAAGGAGGCTCACATGTACCATTTTCCGAGCTAACTGACGCATTTTTCTTCGGAAAAATTACCACCGTTCTGTCTGCGACAGAGCGATACAGAGATAATGGCCAAGTACGCATAAAAAGTTCCATACATAATGTACATGGGCGTGATTCTTGTTTCTTTTCCTTCCAGCGAGGATAATGGTTGTTTTTCTGTTATATTATTTTGTAATCAGTGAGTGGATGAAAAAAAAAAACCTATTACATAAATAGCTATCGTTTCCAAAGGAAAACAAAAATCCCGTTTCATCAATCAAAGCAGTTTTTGCACAAATTCCTCGTTTTCGCGCCTCTGTTTCGATAAAAACCCAGGTAAAGCCAGGACTTCTTATTGAAATTTCTCGGCTGCCGCCTTTTTTCCTTTTTCCCTACGTAAAAATAATCCTCTAATGAACAGAAAAAGAGATCCGGGCGCATCGACGGAATGCCAATGTACAAAAAACGAAGGAACGACGCTTTATAAAAATGAAACCAGTTTTAGAATTTTTCGCCGCCGCCTCGAGGGATTTGGCGCGCGAGAAAAACTCCGGGAGAAATTGAAGGCGAAACGGTTTTATTTCTTTCTGGTTTTTTGGTAGACATTGGACGACTATTTATCAGTTACCGGTATTTATTGTTGCATAAAACATGTACCCTTGGAAGATGGTTTGAGGGTGGCAACTGGAAATCTTAGAACCAGATTAAATGAATGCATAGTTTAAGAAAGTAGAGTAATGAAAATAGAAAGACGACATCGACTTTGTTTTTCTACAACACGATTGCTTTGACTCAACAAATGGCGGTAATCTTACCTTAAAACGAATTCCAAAGTTAATAAATTCTAAGAACCAGAGTGTTTGTGTAATTTGAAATCTCTCATGTTATAAGTGGCGCCCAACGTGGGGCCTAAAGTGTGAAATTGGCATAAAAAGACGTTGTTTCAACTGAACATTTTATAGACATTCAGTGTACGTGAAAATATAAAATTCAGTTTTTTTTTACCTGTGGATTTAAGAATCACTTCGAACAAACCAATGATATTACATTACATTTCACTATTGACTCCCGTTACTCCTCAGTATCAGTTCAAAAGAGAAGGAAGTAGGCGTCAATGTAACCATGCATTCTATTTCGTAAATTGTCAAATATCATTGGAACAAACATTTCAGGACACGTGTTTTGTACTGATTTTGGAAAAGTACCAGCTCAAGAAGGTAATTTTTCAACGTGTTCTTCGTTCTTCCCTTTTAATGCTAGTGAAAACTCTGACGTAAACGCTTTCATTGATGCTATAGAGACATTTAAAGACTGCTCGCATGTACCTATCTAATGCAAACTCGTTGAATTGTCAATGTTTCTCGATGATTTTGCTGTTACATGGTGGCTTAGGGTTAAAGACACTATCGCTTCTTGGAAAGAGGCTATTGATTTATTACGACATACTGTTGGTCCAAAATAAACCTACTTACGTAAATTATCGAGAATCATTTGCTAGTGAACTAAATTCTAAAACCCCTTCTGATGTCATTTCCAATCTCTTTTAGTCCAGTTACAGCCGGTACTGTTACTGAAAGTACGCAAATTGACATGATATACGGACTATTAAATAAACGCATTCGGGAAAAACTTCCTCGCGATAAAATTATGTCTTTTAACGAATTGCTCAAAGAGTGTAGGTTAGTCGAAGAGACATTAGCTGATCATTATGAAAGTAAAGTTCTTAATGACAAACCTGAGAAACATCTAAAGTGTTGATTCTGTTAGTAAACAGGTCACACTGAAGAGCAATGTCGAAAAAAACAGGCCGCTTCAGCATCAGCAAATCAATCTAGACCAACAACTGGCACGAATTTGAGTACTGTATCTCAAACTCCAATTTGTTCCAGAACTTCCAAACAAATAACATGTTATGGCTGTAATAGGCCAGGTTACATAAAATCTAACTGCCCTACTTGCTCTAAGGCAGTCGCCTCACTAGACTTTTGTGCATTGGATGATTGTAAACTGAACCTTTCTACACAGCCTCGTCCTGTACTGCTAATTTCTGTATTAGGTCTTCAGGGACATGGCCTTATAGACACAGCTGCTGAACAGAGTGTAACCAGCTCCTCTTTATGCAAGGCTTTATTAGGAAAGAATGTTAATTTTATTGAAAGTAGAACTAGGATTAAGTTGGCCGATGGAACTACAAAGGAATTAAATGTCAAGATTTTCCAGGTCAATGTACAGCTCAGGTATGGACAGGAGTATTCATACGACTTTCTTGGCTTCACCTTACGCTGACAGAACTTTGTTAGGCATATATTTTCTCCAGAGCGCTGACTAAGCTAGGCATATTGTCACAACCCCTATACGTTTCGTCTTGGGACGTCACAACAGGAGCGTGACCTGGGGGCATAGGTGGGGTTCTGGTAGAGAGAAACTCGCTTGGTATTGGTACAATAAGATATTTATTGAATATATAGAATATTAATACCCTAGAAATAGTACCATGACGTCTCTTCTACGAAAGGACGTACTACTTATAGGCCACTCTGTATTAGATACACTTTGTACACTTGGCGTGACTGAAGACTGAAGCTGGGTTTGAGACAGGTCCAGAAGGGCGTTTCCCAATAAAGGTAAATTGCACTGGACCCAGTCTGTTGCGTTCAATACTCCAAGAAAGGCGTTTCCCAATAAAGGTAGTTTGCACTGGGAGGAGACTTAGCTAGAGGGGCTTTTCCCAATTGAGATACTTTGCACTAGCCTTAGTCTGTCGGTAATGGCTTTCGGCGCGGTATTTATACTAAATTAATGCTGACTTATCGACACACTTTAGTAAAATTAATGTACGAAGTATTTACTTAAGTAGTTGACAATATGGGTCAGCAAAACTGGTATTTTGCTGATTATACAACTCACTGTACATTATTCCCATGTGACACCAGAGGCTTAATAACTGATAAGCCTTTTGGGATTATCGCGTTTGGTGTATTGAAGTTTAGTTCGTTGTTTAACCTTTTCAATACCACTCGATGTTTCAGCATTACCTTGTAGCATTTTCAATTTCTATGTCCAGATTTTGTTACCTTGCCTTCTACTAAAAGTTTTTTGGTTCAGGTTGGATTCAGTAACGCAGGGCTCGCTGTTATTGATTATAAAAAGGAAAGAGTACCATCGACTCTAGTTGGCAAATCCAATCAATAAATAATTTGAGGTAATAATAGTTGTTGTTTACTTGAGTCAATTAAAGGCGATTAACCAGTCGATTATATTGACAGATAAATAATGCATTTAACGTCATTTATTACCGATTGGTTGACAAATGATATTTGCTTCATTGGTTATCGGTCAACTATGACCGACCGGTTAATCGCCTTTAATCTATGTTTTTGATTTTGCATTTCCATCATACATCCGTCATTGAATAGCTGTCGCTGTCTAGGCGATTTCTTTTAGACCTGTTCTATTTTGTGATATAGGTTCTATAGGCAATTTTCCGCATTCACCGGTTATCTGGTGAGTCTTTTATTTGCAACCCACCTTTCAGTTCGTATTTTTGGGATGATACTTAACACGCCCTTTTCCTAATTTTCATCAATGTCAAAATTAGAAGTTTGACGTTGGAAGCCCCCTTTCCAAATCCAAGAGTAAGAATCTCCCCTTTTGATTTGAGACCTCATGCTGTGAGGTCGGTCTTGGCCTTAATTTTAGGCAAGACTTTTCGGAATTTTGTGCCAGGGAAACTCAAGTTAGACTAATTTCTTGTTGATCATTGTCTAGACTCTAGAGTTGTCCCTTGTTCATTTCGGATTCTGTTTGTTCATTTTGGATTTTGTTTCGGTAAGTTTTGAGATTTTTTTCAGGAATTATTAACCTACTACACGTGTTTCATTTCTTCAATAGGATCGTTCAGAGCAGCTTTTGGAAGTTTAAGGCTTCACTTTTGGCCTAGAGTATCCCTCAATTAGAGGTAAGATTAATTCTAATGTTTGGAGCTCGATCTGTTATTTATACGAACATCGTTATAGGGTTTTAGGCTGTATCTGACGGATTCTAGGCTGTATCTAGACAGTTCCTAAGCTGGATTCAGACTGGACCTATGCTGGATTTAGAATGCTCTTAGTAGGGGCTTTGGTAGCCTCTCTTCAGCAACCTTTTTGGTACCACTCTGAAAGAACAACGTTGAGTTCTACGTTGAACAGATAAAACGTGAGTAGGACTCCCATAGGACTCACTCACCATACCATAGTCTGGAACAAACTTAGAACTGCTTACTGCTTCTGTCTGGATCGACAATGAGACCAAACATGCAGATAACCACACTCCAGGAACTTCTGAGTTTTTACATACATTTGAAGATAACTAACACTTGTATACATGTAAGTTAGACTTTTTACTATTTAGGCAAATCTTATATAAATCACTTGACACTGAATTACGTTCAGTACGTGCCCCTTAAATAAAATTCTAGAATTTTACCCTCAGGTTGCCCTAACAATAATTTTTACCTTTCTGGTGTTAAATTTGCCTGCTGGTAGAGTGTAGCTCAAACTGTTAGTCACAATTAACTTGGTGGTGCCTAGAGATAAGATATATACAGTGAACCCATTAACCCATGGCCTCCGAATTGATGCTGACTAGCCATACGCAGTATAATTAGGCAATTGCCAAAAAAGTACGTTATAACCTAATACTCTTTCCTGGCACTCAACGCGTTACCAGCAACAC
This sequence comes from Ceutorhynchus assimilis, assembly GCA_917834065.1. NCBI lineage: Eukaryota > Metazoa > Arthropoda > Insecta > Coleoptera > Curculionidae > Ceutorhynchus > Ceutorhynchus assimilis. The sequence continues at coordinate 5,611,330 of OU892289.1, read as the reverse complement.
CACTCCTCCTTCGGACTCGTGGTGTTGCTGCGTAACGCGTTTCGTGACAGGTAAAAGTATTATCCGGTAATCCGGAAACCTCTTGTGGTATTACATTCGATAATCCTTCCGAAAAGTATTTTTTGATGTTTGAGATCAGATGAAGGCGCGATATTAAAGCCTATGAACACAAACTCATGTCGGATTTAATTGATGATTACCAAGATATTTTCGCTCTAAGGGGAGAGCCAACTCCTTTATGCTGAACATACCATTGATACTGGTACCATCGTCACCAAAAGTAACTGGGACAGCTTCACATAGCTCTTGTCCTATTATATGAATTTTATTGTCAAATATTTGTCAAACTATAAATCAAATGCATTGAAATGAATGACAGTAGAATTAGTCCAGGAGATTATTATGCATTATTTGTGTCCCAGATACTTTTGGTGACGATGGTACGCATGCACCAACATCGATTCCACCCTATCGTATGAGGAGAAGCTTAAACAAGAGTTGGACAAACTGCTTGTGAATGGTGTCATAGAAGAGTGCGAGTCAGCCTGATTTTCCCCAGTTGTACTGGTACCAAAAAACCAGCAACTATGCGTAGCTTACCGGGCTTTGGACCAAATAATAGCACCCCTGTGTTTTACCCATTATCACGGATGGATGACCTACTACTACTCACATGTCAATCCTGGATCTTCGATCAGGGACCAGGGTACCATCAAGTGAAAGTGCGCGAAATAGATCGTGATAATGATAATACATCGTTCGTTACTTCATTCGGAACTTTCCGTTATTTGGGTATGCCATTCGGGTTGCGGAACGCGCCTGCTATGGTTCAAAGACTGATCGATCGATTCCGTAGTGGACTTCCTGACATTCTCATATTGGCCTACCTGGACGATATTTTTGTGCTGTCAGAGACATTTAAAGATCATTTACTCGACCTGAAGTCTATTCAAGTTACGCGCGAATCGCGAGAAATGTACCTTTGCCAGCCAGCAATTTAGATACCTGGGACATACGATTACCAGTAGAGGTATTCAAGTTGATCCAGAGAAGACTGCGGCCATAGACAGGATGTTGCCTTCACAAAATGTCAAGCAGGTTCAGTCATTCGTACAAAGTTGCTCTTGGTACGGACGATTCATTGATAAGTTTGTTGATATTTCCAGGCTCTTAAGTAATCTTCTGAAGAAAACTTCGACATGGAAATTACTGACATGAGAATCTGAGGAAAAGCAACACTGAAAAATGCTTTAACAAGCGCACCAGTTTTTCAGCAAAATGATATCTCTAAACCCTATAAACTACACACTGATGTTTCCGCATACACTCTGGGTGCTGTTTTGTTGCAGGGGTAGGGGGCTGAAGAACACCCATTAGAGTACGCAAGTAGATTATTTACATCGGCTGAACGGAATTACTCAACAACAGATCGTGAAGCCTTAGCTGTTGTGTGGAGCCTGAGCGTGTTTCGAGGATACTTAGACCGTTCTTCAGTTATTGTTGCCACAGACCATCAACCCCTTAGATGGCTTTTCAGCTGAAAAACGCCTGCAGGATGCCTAGCGCGTTGAGCAAAATGTTCTGGCAGACATTCTTTCATGACCACCATGTGTGCATGCTAAAGATGCTGCATGTGAAATATGCTGCTTTTCCGTTGATATACCAAAGCGGACGACCTTGGTCGCAGTGCAACTGACACCTCCAACACACACATACATACATACATACAAAGCGGACGACAGTTGAAGTAAGAACTGAACAATGCAGAGATCCAGAACTAAAGAAAATTCTTGATAACTTTGAACAAGTGAATAGTGATGACTACGTACGATGGACGTCGAGAGGGTACTTTGTGAGCAGTGGCGTTCTGTATAAATATGTTGATGGAAAAAGTGAAGAAGCACAGTTTGTATCACCGACACATGAACGAAAGGTACAGGTAAATTTATCACCTTTTCCTATCAAATAACATTGAAAGATGATAAATTTTACCTGTACCTTTGGACTACAGATTGTGATTAGACAATATACATATGACGATTACATGACCATTTGCAATATTTTTTACCCAAACATATAAGTAGCTGAAGCCAAATAAGAGGGAGTTCACCGCCGGAGGCAGACATTTTTTCGGGTGACACGCCCAAAAACCTGTATTTTAAGTATTTTTTTTAGATCCTTGTTGCTTTTTTTATAACTCTGGGACTGGGGAACTTACCCCCTCTACCTCCCCCGTAGAACCGACATGACTACAAATCTCGTGTGATTAGAACGACTCGGTCTACGACCTCGTCATTCCAATCTTTCTCACTCGTTATTGTAATCATGTCCATAAACGCACTTGTTACCAAGTAACTTTTACTGGTATATGAGAGCGTTTATTCAAGATTATGTCAAAAACTGTCCAGAATGCCAGCGATACAAAGCATCCAACCAAACACCGGCTTACAATCAAAAATTTGAGGTTTTGGCAATTGATTTACCAGAAGATGCCAAAGGCCAGCAATGGCTCTTTATTATCGAAGATACTGCTACAAAATAGATAGAATTATTTCTACTGGTTAAAGCTACCGCAGAAGAGTGTTCAAAATCACTTATAAAGGAAGTCTTCTCACGATACCGATTTCCACGTGGAATAATATCAGATAATGGCGTACAAGTCGTCTTACGAATTATGCAGCAAGTTTGTCATTACTTGAATATCCGACAAAATTTGACTGCGCTTTTTCATCCTACAGCTGGTGGAAAGGAAAAACAGTGATCTAAAACCACAACTAGCTCTACTTGTTAGGGAGAATCACACAACATGGGCTGAAAAGTTACCAACCGTTCGCTATGCTGTGAATACTGCTAAGAGTCAAACCACTGGCTATACTGCCTCTAATCTCAACTTCACACGAGAATTGAGAAATCCTGATGAGATATCTATCGATGTTCGAATAATAACCAATACTGACAATTTTATACCGGTATTACCACCGCCACCTGGTTGTGACGGTTGGGTAAGGGAGGCTTTGTTTTAGCAGTGGTAAAGGCCTTTTTGTACTGCGGTAGCGTGCCACCAGGGATTTTGTTTCAAGTCCCATTGAAAATCTAGGTAACTTTGAACGTATATTTTTTAGTAATCTGATTAGATTGCCTCGTCCAGTGCGGGTTCTTGCTACCTGAGCTGTACGCAGTTAGTTGCAATGCTTAGCTCAGGATTTTCCGAAGGAAATAAAAGAATCAGTTTTTCTTAATAAACTCTAACAAAAGTTACATGAGAAATTAAAGATAAAGACTAGGTTATAATTCTTAGTGGGTAAAAGTCACGGGCGTCCTCGATAAGGGAATGACAAAACGGCCTTGTTATTCAGGGTAAGATACATGTTGGAAAATAGATTTGAGTTGTGAAGCTAACCCAATGGTTTTGTTCTTTATACAGGGAAGAAAATAAATAATAGATAGAAAACAACAATCATGATGAATAAATTAAAATACTTGAAATTGACACATTACCTAAGGTCTCGGAAAGAGAGCCAACTGAAAAACGTCAACACTAAACACCAGAACTTCGTTACAGAACTGAATGAATCTAGGAGATTCACAGGCTTATTTATATTGGTAGCTTGATGACGCTTTTGGGATTCTTATCGGTCGCAAAACATGCGGTTTGTTCATGGAACCCAGAGTCGAGAGTCGTATTTTAAGACACAATCAGGACACTGTTTCGGGATCCAACTGATAACCCTTGGCCCTTGACACCGTTTCGTGGGAAAGAACCAATTAATTGTATTACGAAGCGAAAAAAAAAAAGGATTTTTAGGCCGATAACTCCATACTCACAACAGATGTATACCACTCTTATTAATGCAAGATCCAATCACGAAAAAGCCCAAGACCATCACAAAAAATATTCTGATGCAACAAGATATGCTACGCCAACATTTGATATTACAGGAAGAATGCTGATAAAACTGCGTACTAAAAGCAGTCACGAGAAGCATACTACCTGCAAATTTGACCCCAAAATAGACCACATATGAAATTGCCAATGTTGATACCCCGAGCCTACTATTGGGTGTTTATCATTGTTGTAACTTGACAGTACTATGGAGAAAAAAATATGGGTTAATTGGTTCAGATCCGCAAGAGAGGTCGCCCAAGGCAAAAACCTGTAAATGGTTCTGGTCCCTCGACTTCCCCCGTCTTCGAAACCAGAGGGAGAGAATCTAACACACCCTTTATAACCAACATCGACCAGGAAAACTATTCCTCCTCGCGTCGCTCCTAGAAACAAAATAGTTTCTATATAGAGTGAAAAATAACAGTTAGCTGTCACCGGATCATTTTTGACTGCAGTGTTTTATATTTTGTGCTAATTTTCGATGTAAAACTAATTCCAAAGTTAATACATTCTAATAACGAGAGTGATTGTGTAATTTGAAACCGCTCATGTTATAAGTGGCGCCCAACGTGGGGCCGGAATTGTGAAATTGGCGTTGTTTCAACTGAACATTCTATAGACATTCAGTGTGCGTGAAAATATAAAATTCAGTTTTCTTTTACATCTCACACCACGGCAAAAAAAAAGACATAAATGCACTATTTGAGATAAACCAAATAAAAGAAAACAATAAATTCTATACCGAGATAGGTAGTATAATGTTGCTTCAAATTTCATATTATTATTTTGGGCAAGGGTCTTTAAAAAGTAACTTAAGACACAAAAGAAATTTTGTTTAATAACCCAATTTTATTATAAAAACTACTTCAATACAAAGTTCTAATCTGGAAAGCTTTTATCTTACATGGCGTGCATTCGCCAATAATTATGCCCAACTAACCCCGTATAGCACGAATTCCCGATGACATACGATAACTGTCCCTGTTACGTACAATGCAACCGTTTCGGTCGCATAATTTTGAATTATATCATCCACCCCCCTGGTCGCTTATCTCTCTCGGTATGTGATTGGGGGTTTAGGTTTCCATTGGCGTGCTATAATCGCATCAGCAACAAGCCAACGACCGAAATAAATCCTGAAAAATGTTTGTCCAAATTCAAACGGTCCATAAATATAAAGATTTTTGTCGTTCGCAGCTCGAGAGTTTTTTATTTTTATCGGAATCATTTTAAACAAGTTCGGTGCCGCCGGGAAAGTTATAATTTATAGACGAAGTTTTTTCGTATGGCAAGATTAGAGCCGGCGGCGATATTTTTCTGTAGGATTTATTTTAACTTTACGTACCAAACATTTAAACGAGTTTACAATTATTTCACAGTGTGTCGGATCCACGACCCCATTTTTATTAAAACTTTACCGGACAAACTTCCCGCGTCCCAACTCCATTTTAACGCAAGATGGGACACAAACCGCCAACTAATTAAATCCATTTTTGTTGTCGCAACTCGCACAAACGTGAAATGCCACGACATTTTTCTGGCGCAACATTTACTGCTGCCTATAAAAAAAAAAAAACCTTTTCCTGCTTTAGCATTCTAGAAGCGTTGTTTTTTTGTGCAGGAAGGTTAATGGGGTGGCCGCTTGTTATTTTCATATTTAACATGGGTTTTAAAATGTTTGCCATTAAATAAATGCTTTGCTTTCGGTTTTTATTTGCTAGGGAATTTGTGCAGGTAATTGTTTATTTAAAAAGACGTGTATTATGGTTTGCTGAGTTATGGAGAATTTAAGTAATGTCGGTTTGTGCGAGTGGTTTTAGAAAATGTATATTATTCATTTAATGCTGGTGAGCTATTTGAAATGAAACACAACACAATTTGATTTAATTAGACTTTTTGGAACAATTTGAAATTACCGAAGTGTACAAATGAAACAAGTAAATGCAACCATATAAAAATAAAAGTAAAATGCCAATCAAAATAGATAAAGCAGAAACAAAGAACGCAATAAGTACCAAACCATGATACACAATTAAATCAAATTAAATGCAAAATCACAAAATGAAATAACAATTATAACTTGAGACCAGTGACAGTTCTCGCAAATGATTCATAGGGCTTAAAAAAATGAGTGTTTCCCTCATTACACAGTGTGAGGGTACGAGGAATGAAAGAGTGACATGCATAGTTGATTCTAAAAATTGAAGATGAAAAGTTAGAGTTTTGCGGGTGTTACGTGATGGGACATCCAGAGCTATTTTAAAAATGTAAGATTTTATGTATCAGTTTGAGGTCTTTCTGCTTCCTTCTTGAGCTAGGGCTTGATAAGTTGAGTGCGTCGCAAAGTGGTGCATAATGAAACCCCTCATTGTTGAAAAAATTGTTATTGAGATATCTGCAAAATTTACGCTGCACACCTTCAAGGCGATGAATATGACAGACATATAGTGTGGAATCCAAGCAGATGCAGCATACTCAAGGTGTGTACGAACATAGAAGAAGTACCTACATATAACGTTTTGATGGAGTTGATAGTGGTACTTTTGATATCTTCTGTAAATAGTTTTTGTTATTAGTATTAATTATTATTACCTATGCGTATCTGTGAATGCCGTTTGGGTTAGTAATCGCTCCAGCTGTCTTTCACACGAATTTATAACTTTTCGCTTTACGAAAGTATTAGCATACCTGGATGATATCCTAATACAAGCTTCAAACGCAGAAGGCTGTCTTAAAGGACTAGAGGTTGTGCTAGACCTGATAAAAGTGTAATTGTTTGTATAGTACTATCCGTATAAAAAAATTTATATGTGACGAGAAGATGAGATATTCAAGATTTCAAGTGTCTACTTCGCTGCATGTATCTATTTTAATCATGATTAATCATGATATATAAGGTGCATCTAGATGTATTTCTAAATGATGCATGCATTTGATTGATAAATTAAATTGAATTTAATCGAATTTCACTGTCCAAATCACACATCTGAAACAAATTGTTACGATTCCATCTCAGTTTCGAATTAATTATAATATATCTTCAAAACAACAAGACAAAATTTCATAAATTTATATCAATAGTCATCGGGCCCTTCTCTAATGTTTGACTGCTTATACCAGTGTTGTTTACCCTGCTCCCCGTTTATTTCCTACAAGGCACAAGAGATGATCAATCATAGTTGTTTTGATGGGCCGACTTCGACTACTTTCAACCGTTTTTTTTTTTTGACGGATGATTTTCCGACGACATGTACGACAAAAAGTCGCCTAATGATCTTTGAAGAAGCAAGAGGATTTTTTAGTCCATTGTCCTCGGCGAACTCAAAAATTATTTCGGGCTGATTACCGGCAGCAGCAGCCGGGAGACAATCAACAGACAAAGGACATTTCAAAAAAGAAAACACTGTGCAACTGGCGAATTTCTATGTTAATTTAATTACGGGGACCCTTGTCACGTGCGACACTGAACGCTTGCCGTCCCGGCGTTGTCGCATCAGGACTAGGTAATAAAACCAGTGACGTAGGTGCAGTGGTTTTTTAGTAATAATTACACTTTCTTGTTATTTGTTGAATACTTTTGGGAACAATATATTTCGTAATGCACTAGTGAGAGCAGCTTCGAAGTTATCAATTTCTGTAGTTTCTCTTAGACTTATTCTGGACCTCTTATTATAAACCAATCCATTAAAAAATTTGTTCAGCATCTAACATGACAGCTTCAGTTATCTCATTTAAGTTAATTTTACTGGTGACATAATTTGCCTATTCTTTCTTCTGATAGATAAAAAAGATACCTATTTACCTGATACAATCTCATGTTTTACAAATTTATTACAATCTAAAGCTTTTGTAAATATATCTGCAACATTATTTCCTGTACATTGTACATAATCTATTTTTATCAATCCATCTTTGACTTTCTCATGAATAAAATGATCCTAAAATCTACCTATATTTTTTAATCTTTTGTTAAATTGTCCATTTCTAATAATACTGACTGCACTTTGATTATTGACATTTAAGAGAACAGTTACATTTTTCAGAAACATGCTTTCTGAAAAAACTACAGTACATTTTTTACGCTTTCAGCTGCTGGCGTAAATTCAATTTCCGTACTACTCAATGCTGTCACTGGTTGTTTTCTGGAACACCAACTTACTGGATCATTACAGTAGAATACTACAAAGCCTCTAGTGCCTTTTCTTGTCTATTTGCATTCTCCATTTGGAATCTTTTCTATTACACTTTGAGTGTAGGTATAATCTATTCACAATCCGAAGTCCAAAGGTAAAGGTAGATTTATCACCTTTCAGTTGGTAGTTGATACGGACTTTATTTTTATTACCTGCATGAGTTGGTAAACATTTTTATATGTCTTTGGGCGGTTATGCATGTATCATATTCTGACAGTGAATTTTGATGACAAACTGAAAAATAGCAGAGCAGGACTGAAGCATATTTTTACATTTTGTATGGGTAATATATGGTTAAAACCAAATCCAATAGACAGAACTAAAGGTAAGATTTAATGCATATTCCGTAAGCGATAACATGATATCATAAAAGTAAGATTTGTGTTGCAACGGTATTAAAAGTGTCTTATTCATATAAAAATGTTTTTCCGCAAACATCAAAAAATGACGACTTTTTCAACCTCAATTGTCAATGTTGAAGTTTGACTTCACAGACGTCATTTTTTTGGTTACTTTTTTGTCCGCGCGTTCCGTGAGCGTACAAAAAAGTACTTTTTTGTACGCTCACGGCCGGACAAAAAAGTGACGTCACAGAAAACAATATACTATTACCAACATATGCAGGTGATAAAAATATTATCCCTATCAACTACCAACTGAAAGGTGAAAAATCGGAAAGTTCGGACTTTGGATTGTGAATAGATTATAGCTCTCATCAGCCCTCTTGGTCTAACTTTATCCAGTCTTCTCGTTTTGTTATCTTTATTCCCAAAGAACTGTCAATATTTTCCAACTTCTCTACCTTGAAATTTTCCTCCAGTTTGTTCAATAGGTTATCTATGTCTTCTGTAATTTTTCTTCGACAATTAAACTATCGTCAACGTAAAGGGCTAAAAATAGATTCCCTATTTGATTTTTAGAAATGCACTGGTCCATACTCAGAGGTTCCATATTATTTTCATTTGAAATTCTTGTAAAGTACTCACTCGTTGGAGCTTGCTTATGCCCGTAGTGATTGTTTCTCGTTTTTCATAGCGAATATCCATATAAATAAATGTCTTCCGTAATTGTACCATGCCTTTTCCCAAGTTTAAATCTTCTTTATCACATTTTTCATATATTTAATCTATCTCATTTTTATGTTGTTCTTATTTCTCAGTTTGGTTTTCAAGCTGAATTTCATTATCTGTTTCTTGTTCTTGTCTTATTCTTCATTCTCTGGTATATTTTGCTCTTTTTCTTGATTTTCTGTTATTTCTTCTTTTGTCATTTTTCGGTTTTCTAAATATAACATCTCTTATTAGGATTTTCTGTTTCTTTTCATTCCATAAACGGTATCCTGTTGATGCAAAGCCGACATATTTTTCACATTGGCTATCTAGTTTCTTTAGGTATCCTAGATTTTTTGAGTATGCTTCAACTCCAAAAATTTGCATCCTTTTTAAATCCGGCTTGTCGCATATTTCAATAGGAGTTTATCTAGGTGTAGGGATTCTGTAAGACTTCTATTTAGTAAATAAGCAGCAACTCTGGACGCCTCTCCCAAAAATATTATGTCCATGTTTGAATCAAATAATAAAGATTTTACTTTCTCTATTAGGATTCTATTGAGTCTTTCAGCCTTTTGGTTAAGTTGGGATGTATATGGTATTGTCAAATCCATTACTATTCCTGTTTCTTTACAATCTCTGTAGATCTTCATTTACATATTCTTTGCCATTGTCATTTCTTAGCTTTGCCACTTTTGTATTTTTCTCTCTCTCCATTTGTTCAATGTGTTCTCCTACATAGGTACCTACTCTGTTGTCTCACTTTCATATTCTAGCAAATAAATCACCACATAATGGATATAGTCATCCAATATTGCTAACATATACTTTTTATTGTCCCATGTTTGTGGATCGATTGGTCCACATAAATCTGTATGTATGAGTTCTAAAGGTCTTTCTATTCTTTTTTTTTTTCACTATTGGAAGGAATTGTTTCTTTTCCTGTCAAACATACTTCACATGGTATTTCAAATAAATCACAGTCCTTTTTATCCATATCCATCCCTGTAACCAATTTATTATTCATCAATTTTTTTATGCTTTTTATGTTAATGTGGCTTACTATGCCAATTGATCACTTTTTGTTCTTTTGTTTATATGCACGTTTTTGCTTCAATTACCCAAAAACCTTCAGCTGTAATTTGGAAACCTTTTTTAGCAACACATTATGTCAGTTTGCTTTTCTATTCAATTGTCAAATAATTCAGAATCATTCACCATATGCAAGGTACTTCCGGAATCTATTACAAACATATTACTATTTGTATATTTCTCATATTTTTCATTTTCTGTCAAAAATTACACTTTTTTATTACAGTTTTAATTTTCATAGCTGTTCTTGTTTTCAAAGTATGGTTCGTCTTTTTGCATATTGAACATCTTCTTTCCTTTTGTTCAAATACCATGAGCATCCTCTTCGTTTAATCTCTGCGATGGTACGTTCTCCATAGATTCGTTCTGAGGTTTTTGCCTATTGAGACGCTTGAGGATAGTGGTGATGTCGTCCGGTAGTCCGTGTTATGTTGGATTTTTTTATTATGAATAGACATTGAAGCTTCACAAACTACTGAGGACGGTGTAAAAGAACTTAATGTAAAAACTATATTGTCAACTCATTAACGTACACAAGCCCACGCATTACATAAATTAATTAAATTTCCAAAGGAGGTCACCCCGGACTATTAAAAACAGACCGATTTTGCTTATGCCAGCAATAATTTCAATATAAATTCACGCACTGCGTCAATGCAAGGCAAGGTTGGTCTGGACTGCTTTATGCCTAATAAGGTACGAGCCTAAAGACCTGCTGGGTACGACTAGGTATAGTCGAGACTGTGAAACTTTTGGATGAAGGTCTCGTCTATAGCAGCCGTGTTACAGCGTCCCCAAGTTTAGACCTATGAGAGGGGGACCGTTCTTTTAGTGCATCTTGGGTTACATTAAAACATTAAACATTCTTACATTTAGAGTTGACAATCGAAAACATGGTCCACCAGGGACGAACATCTGCGGTGTTAGGATTTTGGTAAATCTCCTTGAACTATAAGGTGTAATTAAGGTTTAGTAATAAAACAAGTTAAATATTCGTGGTGGTATTCCTTCCCCCCATATCCTCTCTTTTCAGATAAACCCTTAGTGGACGCAGCCAAGCGAAGTAAAAGTGGTGGCACCGCTGACCACAACCAAACTAAGCGTGACAATATATTAACTAATAATATCCCCTGTCATCTCCAAGCAATACCTTAAAAACAGACGTAGGATCATGGTAGGGTTTATAAATCATACCAAGTCCTGATAGAACATCCCCCCATTTTATAATAAGAAAAAGTCATAGATAAGGGATACAAAATTATCTCGAACCTATATTATAGATAGGCAACTCAATACAAACATTTTGTTCCTGATTACAGTGCCCTCTTGCGTGTGTAGTCAGCAACTTGAGAGCGCGAGAAGCGCTCCTTTTTAAATTTATTATTTTTTTTTTTTTTGGATCCATTTATCATTTTATTTCCTACTGATAAACTATTATAAGCATATAATACCTTGGTTACGATAATCATAAACAGGGTCTTAATTTCCAAGAGAGTTAAGGATTTCATAACTCCCGCGCGGGAGTTAAGGATATCATAACTCCCAAGGGAGTTAAGGATTTCCATAACTCCCGCTTTCACCTTGAATAGGTGAAACTTTGACAAAAAATAGAAATTTTGATTTATGGTTTATTCAATTTTTTTATAAAAGTGGACAAAATACAGTAAATTCAGTAGGAAATAAAATTATCTATGTACCATGGGAATTATCAGGTGTTAATACCCACGGGCAATTGATGTCCCTCGAGTCGACAAAATTATTGTATTGTATTATTGGCTAATAGTACCTATTAGGGCCAGGAATAAACCTTAATTTCATCACTCGTCGATAATTTTGAACTAAACTTGCTGATAAGATTCGGTACTATCGGTTGCTTTTCAGCTCCTCCGAAACTACCGACGTGGTCTTTTATATCGTTCTTTGACGTTTTCTCTGATAGATACCGTCAAAAATATAGCGTATATTTGTACGCAACAACTGTCTATCCAATTCCCAGCTACGATAATTACCAAAGCAGTTGTTGTTATGTTAATGCAAAGTTCATTCGGTAATATTTATCTAATGGTAACTCCGAAACGGTTCGAACGTGACCGGAATCGCGGAGCTCATTAGCCAGTCAGCGATGGCAAAAGGGATGAAATTATTTAGCTTTGAGGGGATGGGGTTTTAGAGCAGGTGTTTTAAAATTTGCGATAAATGCGTTTTAACTTAAACATTGCCCCCTCTGTTTAACGAAGATCATCCGGAAAACAAATTTCCCCGGCAGCGGGATTACATTAACAAATTTTAAAGTCTCAAAGGCAAATATTTTGTTGTCTGAGAGCTGATGGGAGGCATTTTCTGTTCCCCTCTTCGCTTTGCTGACTTGCCGGAAACTTAATATTGCCAAATTAATAACGGGAATGTGCGAGTAATATGCTTCGAAACGTAAATGTATGTAGGTTAACTAGGAAATCTGATTAATTAACTTTTCTTTTGATTTATGCGAACGCTTTTATGGAAAATATCGTGCAAACGTCAGGGTTAAAAATCAATTAGCGGCCTTGTCAGCACGCGAAATAAAGACACCCGCCTAGAAAATCTATCTGTTTCCTCTTCGAGAAATTAATAATCCATCTTTGACTTTTGATAGACAGTTTCCTTTCCTGACAACGCCCCGAATATTAAATATTGTCCGATTCATTAATTAATATTTGATACAATAATGGAAATTTTAATTCTTTTTGGTTAAATCCAATTCCGACCCTCCTCCTACCTGTTGGTTTTGTTTCTTTTTTTTAAGAGGATTTATTTACAGCCCTGCGGCTTAATAAGACAGCCGAAACCCGGTGGGCGAGCAACAGGAGCGTTTCCAAGGAATTAGAGATTAAAATAAATTGGGGCGATTTTTCTCCCTACCTTTTTAATGCCACAATAACCGAAGGGGTGGATTAGGGGAATATATACATTTGTTCGCTGAAATGACCGGAAAGGGCAAACATAATTGTGCGTCATATTTTGGAAATCACGTATGTTTACATCATTAGCGATGGGTTAATAATTATTTTGTTTGATTATAGAGAAATGTCGCATTGATGATCAAAATAACGTTAATAATGTTAAATAATATGTAATACCTAATATTGGTTCAGATGATGATAAACATATTTCTTTTGTTAACCATTTGTTGATTTGCTTCACTGAAGAAACATATTATTCGTACATGAGGTGTATCCTTCATAAAATGAAAAACGGATCGAATGGAGCCCTTTTTTCATTGTTGTATTTTAAGCATTCCTGATTTCGAAGAAAGAGTTGGCCAAATAACAGGGGATTTGTCTACTAAAATGATGGTATGCATCTACTACACGGTTTAAATTTTGTCCTCAATATTTGGAAGGAACGTCACTCGAGGAGTTTTGAGTAAGATCTTGAGGAACTTTGTTGAAGACGTCATTATTTATGTGGGAATCTCTGATCAGGAATTCCTGAAAAATTGTTCCTTCCACCAGAAGTTGGATTTTTGAATAACTGAGTCTTATCTAAAGGTTGCTTTTGTGGTGCTGATAAACGCTGTTGAATGTTTCATTTTGGTTGACTTTGTTGTCCATAACTCGATCGTCTTTTAGCATTATTCTTGTTCTTCGTTGTACTTCAGACTTTGTTAGAAAGATTTTTACAGGTAATGACCAACGTGAATACAGGGACACTTCGGTCCCTGTTTGGGAATCGGCCCACTGAGCAGTGGACCCAGGCTTCCCGTGCCAATCCTTGACGCGTTTCGTCCTTGTTAGGACTCATCAGAAGGACATAGGCTGAAGCTCCCTGTCCAAGCAAAATTGAACTTCGTTGACCAGTCAGAAACAACTACTCCGAGGGCAAATACCCCTACCGGCGTTGAACTACACTGATTGGTCTGAGCTTTCGTTGGCAATAGAAATTGTTAGAAAGATTTTTACAGGTAATGACTGGTCAACGAAGTTCAATTTTGCTTGGACAGGGAGCTTCAGCCTATGTCCTTCTGATGAGTCCTAACAAGGATGAAACGCGTCAAGGATTGGCACGGGAAGCCTGGATCACGTTGGTCATTACCTGTAAAAATCTTTCTAACAATTTCTATTGCCAACGAAAGCTCAGACCAATCAGTGTAGTTCAACGCCGGTAGGGGTATTTGCCCTCGGAGTAGTTGTTTCTGACTGGTCAACGCAGTTCACTTCAGACTTTGTTTGAAGATGTTTGTTTTTTACTTGCCAGTGATAAGATGCTTCAATTGGTGAAGTTGAATCTGGATTACTGACTTCTTATTTATCTGGAACAATTTCTGAAGAAATACCTATCTCTTAAATTATTTAATAAATGGCCCTTAGTGCCCGCGATATGTTGGAATTTGGACATTTTTGAGTAGAATCAATAAATGAGGTAGTCGTTAAAGAACCATTCCAATTTTTACTTGCCTTAAATACTATAAAAGAATCTTACCAGTGGTGTCGAATCTTGATTATTCGCTTTTTCTCCATTTGATACATTTTCTAAAGAAAATTTTCCGCTATATCAGTTAAATAATGAATCTGAGTGTTTAGATTGTCAAAATTTGTACTTTTTTCAACTCATCAATCAAATCTTCCCAATCTTCACTTGGCTGCTTCAACTGCTGTGAAAGAATTTTGTGAGTGATAAGATTCTTCAATTAATAGAGTTGAATTTGGATTTATTGCTTCTTTTCCATTCGAGGTATTTTCTAAAAGAATATCCCCAAAATCTACTTATCAATAATTGCTCTCAGTGCTTCAAATATTACATTTTGGACTATTGAAAATTATATTATATAAATAAAATAATATTGAAAATAAAATCGTCGCATGAGCCAGTTGAAGAATCTTTCCATTCTGTACTTGTAGTTGCCCTTGACTACTGGTGAAAGAATCATGCCAGTAATTAGATTTATCTATCGGTTGAAGTGAATCTGGATTTCTCGCTTCTGAAGGAATTATTATCAGTGTATGGGATGTCAAGTTTTGGACTATTTACAATCTTTAGTTAAACAAGTTATGAAAAATCTTACTTGTGATTGCTTCAAGTGCAATTAAAGAATCTTGCCAATAATAAGGTTATTAGATGGCGTTCAGTGCCAGGATCTTTCCAGTGTTTACTTGTGGTTGCTCCATTCAGTAGAAAAATGGTGTCAGTGATCAGAATCTTCAGTTGTTGAAGTTCAATCTGAACTTTTTTATTTATTTAGTAGAAGAATCTTGCAGCTAAAAACATATTGCAAAAGTTTCTTTTTCTTGGTGGGAAAAGATTCTTAACTTGATTTTCCTGGAATAATTACATATTATAGATACAAATTCGGTTCTATGTGAGTTGAAAAAATCAAAAACAAATGTAGGAAACATAGTGTAGGGATTTGTAGGCACTATGAAATCTTCTTATTGCCTGTGTTGATAATTGGGATCCCTCAATAGATTTTAAATTGGAATAATAGCAAAAATAATATATCTTAAACTGAAAATGATATAGGTACCTAAACTTAAATATCATTCATTTTGTTATACATTAGGCTGCACAATTAATTTCACCCTCAAATACCTATAAATTTTCCTTTAATTAAACATTTTGTCAAATTATGTGCTGTATTTTCATTTGATTGAACATATCTAGGTGTTTTTCCATTGATCAAAAACTTGATTCCAGGTTCAAGTGCTTCGGCTCCCGGCGCTCCGGTGCCTTGTTTAATTCTTGACCCATCAGTATACGATTTTATGGCGTTCTGATGCCTGCACTATAAGAATGGATGTGGTATTTCCTTTCAATTCTTCTCGGCGTCTTATCTCTACCGTTGAGCATTCTCAAAATTAAATGTTTTGATCATATTATCTCTGGGGACGCGGAGCGGAATAAGATTGGTTAGAGATGCCAAGAGACTTCCAAGCCAACCTCCCTTCCTCCTGATTCCAATAGTTATTACTCGCCTCCATCATGTTGTGAACAAGTGCAAAACTTGCGATTGTCTCGGAGGACTACTATGTAGAACAAGTTTTCAATGCGCCCGTAATACACGTGCACGCCAGGCGCTGTAGTTTGTCGAGAGCTGCTTTTATATTCTGCTTCACAACTTCTTCGAAGCTATCGATCTATAGGTTTGGTCTTACTATTATGGTGTACTTACATCTATCTCAAGATCCCTGGTTTTGCCTGCAAGATTTTGGCACACCATGAAATCCCTTGTAGCATTGGTTACAACTCCTCCAAAAGCGCCCAGATGTCTTTCTGCAGGTCTAAAATGAGTGTCTGCTAACAGGAGACTTCCCACGAATGTGGAAAAGCGCTCGCCTACTCTTGATTGAGAAGCCAAAAAAAAAAAAAAACTAATACACTATGCCTAATAGATATTGCAAGTAAATTCTCAGAAAACCTAAAGAGAAACAGGCTCCAATACGAAGCAGGGAAAATCTTCTATAGACGCACTGAGAAGAGTACAACTAATATAGGAGGACATTAAGAGAAGAGACTTTTGCGTGATGGTAATCTTGGATATACGGAATGTGCAATGGCGGTTCAAGACTTTGTAAATCTCTGCGAAAGGTGTCGTCAACAAATACTTAAGAGCAATAGTAAACTCGCACCTGCTGGAACGATAAATAATATAACAAAAATAAGGTGCGGGGGTTCCCTGGGGACTCTGGGAACAACACCATGGAATCTCTTCTACAACCAGATCCTACGCCTTAACACCGAAAGCGGGGTAGATCTTATAGCATACGCATATGACTTAGCTATAGTCGTGAGAGGAAAGACCAGAGAAGAACTTGAGGACAAGGCCCAGTATGCAGTTACAAGGGTGGTCTCCAAGCTGGACAAAATAAATGGACATATCTATATATCTCGGGGTATACCTAGATAAGAACTTAAAAATTACAGCATACATCGTAAGAATTGCTGAAAAAGCTAATAACATCATACATTTTTAATGATAATAATGACAAAAATATGTGGCCACAAGAGTACCTATAGCAAAAGAAAAGTCCTGAGCAGCGCGGTGACCTCTGCAATCCTATATGGATGGACCTTATATGGAAGGGAGTACTGAAATATGAAAAATACCTATAGGAATCCTAGAAAGGGTTAACAGGCGACTGGCAATAGAGATCACCTCTGCATATAGAACAGTATTATCAACAAGTGCAGTACTGGCAGCTGCCGGCCTACCACCGATCGACCTGGCTGTGGAACAGAGACAAGAAATTCATAGGAAAGAAAGACAATTAGTGAAAAGCGGAACAAGAGAGACAGTGTTGAAACTCTAACTCAGGGGTTGTAGGTTCATTGCCAGTTTCATTAGCATTTTGCCAGAAATAAAACACTATTTATAAACAATGTATAAATTAAATTTTAAGTTTATAGATGATCCAATAATGACAATTATCAAACAAGTAACAAAATAATTATTAAATTAATGAAACAATTAGTGAACAGTATTGTTCATTCATCTAAATTAAAAATATTAGAAAATATTTCGAATTATAACCTTTTGAATCTATATTTTGGTTTTTACATATCCTTTCGAATTTTGGCACTTATCTTATGTCCACCAGAGAAGTTGTTGGTTGCTGGATCCTTATGAGCTCTTCACCTCGGTACCAATTTGTAGACTGCCTCTTATTTTGTGTTCCAAGCTGTCCTGGTTATATGTATGGTCAACGTTACTTATAAACAGTTGACACCAGATTCTTGACTTTGCCACTGGTAGATACAAATTGCTCAGTAATTGATCTTCTGACTCGGAGGACTTCAATGATTCTATAAAGGATCCAGTCGTGGGACAATCGTCTGACACTTGCCTAGTCAGCACGATTTCTTCAGCCAAGTTTTGGGATGTTACATGAGATAAAGATTTTGATATTAGACCAGATATAAAGATTCAGGTTATATGAAAGGAAAAAAAATACTACTATATACTAATAATAATTATTAATAAAGTTATGTACTTTACAAAATTACCTTCATCAACAGAAAAGGTATCTATCTACAATTACTCAAATTTATTCTGTCAGTTCCAAAAATTACAACAATGTAGAATTAATATTGGGTATAATTATATACCATTGCTATATAAGATGAAATTTATTCTTCAAATTACGTTTGAGATTTTAGATAAAGATAAGATAAAATATGTCTGAACAACAACTCAGGAGATAAATAAAACCTCAAGTTCAACTTGATATGTCTTAAATCTGTTAATTTATTATCAACATTTGAGTAGGTTAGATAATTCTCAAGGTAAGTTATAGATAGATATATAATAAAGATAATTGTGGTAATAATAAATATTACCAAAGATAACAATCAGAAAAGGTAAGTACCCATGGCTTTTCGAGTGTTCAGGCAGCAACAAGGAAATTAGGAGTTAAAATCAAGATAATTACACCCACGACATTTCAATATTTTTTACTTTGAAATTTATAAGTTATATACATCAACATGAAACCAATCGCCATAAGAAAGAAAACTTTAGTAAATTCCCGAATAAATTCAATTAAGCTTCTGAAATAGAAGAATTAGGAATTATACTAAATTTCTCGCAAAATTGAAATGACATGATGGCAACTGATTCAAATGACAGACAAAAAATAAGGTGAAAAGAAATGTGGTGCTTTCTTTAGAAATTCAAGTAAAAATACTTTAGGAAATTCAATATATAATTAATGCATCAAAAGATTAAATTAGAACGTACTTTTATTTGACTTTCCCATTATTCACTTACGTGAAAGCCCCACACGATGCTCAAAAAGGAAATGCCAGGAAACCTGATTATCTAGAAAATGGATAAATAGTTCTCAAAAATAACTACCTGATAATAAAGAAGGAACCCTGCTTTATTGAATTAAATCAAAAAATTATGAACACCTTGAAATGCCGGATGGATGTTTAAAGATACAAAAATTTTCCTTTCAGCTCGAACCATTGACAGCAATTCAAAAATTTGAGTTCATTATTAACTGCATCTCTTACTATTCGCCGCGAAAAAAAAATAGAAAATAGTTCAAGTTCTCAAATATATTGATAAAAGTAGATAGCGGAAGAACCCTGCAATTTTGCAGTACCTATCGATAATATCATTGATGACAATGATAATATAAACAAATGCCTTGGTTGATTCGCATCGTCGGCAATAGATTTTCAGATACTCTAATCATCATCGTGTCAAGATCAATAACTCCTTGAAAAATATATAGTTTAAATTTTCAATAATAGGTACATTCTAAATAATGTAACAATTGAATTGTTACAGTATTGAATGCCTGGCAAACAAGATGGATGAACTATGAAGGCTGGGTAAAATGTTTCATCGGTGATATAAACCCTGTATAGAAAGAAAGTAAGGAGAAATACACTACTCAGGCCATGACAGGACACGGAATCTTTGGAACCTATCTTAATAACATCGGAAGATAGGAAACTGATAACTGCTGGTTCTGTGAGAAGCAGAACTCACCAGAACATGCTATTTTCAAATGCTACAGATTTGAAAGCATTATATTGGAGGCGACTACACATATAGGAATGTTCAAGCTATTTTCTGTGTGTTGAAATTTAATATACAGTGTTTCTAAATGACTAAACATAGAACAGATTCAAGACCCATACCACACCTGTTTTGTGATAAATGTCTGTATGCTTGAGGTGGATTTATAATATTTTCTACCTTACTATTTTTTGAGACATTAATACATAGTATGAATAGTATGATGAGACTCGAAATTGATTTGGGTAAAAATATTTGTTTTGAAAGTTATCCTGTAATAAAAACACTATCGATGATGACAGTTTTCAACCAGCCTAAAATCGCTGTAAATATTTATTAAAAGGAAAATCGGAATAAAAAGCGATTTCATTGAAACGTCTAATAGAAGTCCATCAATTTCCTATTTGCTTTTCCATCGTTGCATAATATTTATGCTGACATAAGCACTAAATATCTAAAATCCGTGGTATGTGTGTGCTTATTGTCTATTTGTCTATGTTTATCCGTCTATGTGCCAGATTTCTGCTGCGACGTCAAACCCGCAGGATGTTCGAAGGAACAAACAGGAACGACGGGCTGCTAGACGGAACGTCTCTAACAATGCTATCGTTCCTCTCGATTCGCTGATTCTCGAATCAGATGTAATTTTCTTGTTTGGTTTCGGTGTTTATGTCTCTTCGGGATGTTCGAAACAGGGGACGCTTTTTCTTTCAGGCCAATCTATTTTTAGAATCAAATAGAAAAATGTCTTCGGAAATTAAAAATCGAAATAAGGAAATCGCGCAATCGAACCGCCCTCACTTGGCTCTCTGGAAAGATAGGTCGTAATTTAATCCAGTGACAGGTCATCTGACTAATGGCTGCGTCGATAATGGGTCGGATGGTCGATAACCGTCGAAAAAGGTTCGCTTGATTTATGGTCGATCGGACGTGGATTTGGCAGTTCGAGAGATAGACTAGGAAATGGGACCAGTAAGGGGAACAACAGTTGTTTATTACTATGGCGTTCCCTTTTGTGTCTGATAATCGAAAAATTTTGAGATAGATGAAATAGAACATTAATTTGCAACAAAATACAACATCGGGAAATCGTTTCGTTAACTGGGAGTATTTGCAATCAGTAACTTGGTAAGTTGGAAATAGGATTTGAAACCCAGTCAGTTCTGCTTAATGTTATTACTGCCAATGAATTAAAAACTTTCTCAAATAAGCATATACTTTTCTAAAGATTTCCTAAATCTTTGGATATGAGATGTCCATTTATCCAAATTGGAACATTTAATCTTATATTTTTATCATACTGTACATCTTAGAATTAATTAATTATAAGCAACCTACTTTTATTATTGCAAATGACGATAATCGATGTGTGCAAAATCAGCATTTATTGTATATAAATGGTGATCAATTTAATTATTGTATTCAGATTCAAACTTATTGTTGTTTCTCTTACTTAAATTGTGCCCAAGTCACCATTGACCTAGCAACGCTAGTAGAGTCGTAAGACTGCGCTCTAACAATTACTTTTGCTTTAGCCTTATTGTGCTCTGTCTGGTTACATTAGGTCCTTTTTTAAACTTGTAGCTAGTGCTTTGTCTGGTTACAGATTTTAATTTAACCCTTAAAGCAAGTGCTTTGTCAGGCTGGGTTTTCTTTTCCAACTTACGACAAGTGCTTTAGTCTGGTTGTAAGTTACCTATCTTTCGCCCTAGTGCAAGTGCCGCAACTTTAAGTCCTGTCTGGTACTGAGGTCCTTCTGCTCTTATATCCTAAACCATCAGGATCAAGCAGAAGATACCATCCAGGGAACTACAGTCTCCTGGAGCGTACATGGTCCTTCGAGCAAAAAGTTACAACGGTCAAGAATCAGCAGCCTGCAATAGCAGGCAACCAGAGTCCTAGAGGTCCCACTAGTAGCGATCCAGAGGTCCAACCAAACCAAGCAGCCATAAACCAGAGTCCTCTAGAGGGCCCACCAGTAGCGATCCACAGGTCCATCAACCAGAGTCCCAGAGGTCCCACCAACAGCGATTTCAGAGGTCCAACCAAACCAAACAGCCATCAACCAGAGTCCTAAAGGTCCCACCAGTAGCGATTCACAGGTCCATCAACCAGCTTCCTAGAGGTCCCACCAACGGCGGGCTCAGAGGTCCAACCAAACCAAGCAGCCATCAACCAGAGTCCTAGAGGTCCCATCAGTAGCGATCCACAGGTCCAACCAATCACAGTCCGAGAGGTCACACCAACAGCGGTCTCAGAAGTCCAACCAGGCCCAACAGCGGTCAACCACATTTCTAGAGGTCCCACCAATAGCGGTTCCAGAGGTCCAACTAAGCCTATTGCAAGATCAACAGAACAATGATGGAAGAAATGAACTTACGTGCTGCTCAGCAAGAAGAACTAGGCAAAAAGATCATGCTGCTTTACACCAACTGTAAAAAAGATGGCCAATCAAGAAAAACTGAACAGTATGTAGAACAAAAACTTGGAGTACTAGAAGAACTATGGGATGCAATTCAAGAAAATGATCATGAACTAAACAAGTTCAATGAACCAAACCACGCCTACTTTACTAAAAAAATACCTTCAACAAGTAAAAGAGAGGTATGAGACTTGCAAGAAGTACCTTGAAACGATCAATGATGAATTACAAAATAGTCCACAACTCTTACTTTTGAAGAAACAAAATCTTAAGTGTGAGGAATTGGATAGAACAATCGACCAAATCAACAAAGATCTAACTGAATCAAAATCAAGAATAAGGTATGAATTACAACAGAAAAAGCTGGTAAAATAATGGGAAGCTATTCAAGAATTGCACGAAGAGATAATAATTCATGAAAAATCATTCACCAGTGCCTACTTCAGAGATGATAAGTTTCATGAGTATCAGATGAAGTATGAAGACACGTTGGAAAAATTATCATCGGAAACAATCGAGGCACAAGCTTCATGTCAGCCGCAATTACCACAGACCCACCCAATCAATCTGGCCTGTGAGACATCTCGCATCACCACAAATAACCATTCCAACATTTCACGGAGGCTACGAAAATTGGGGCTCTTTCCATGATGTTTTTTTGCGAGTAGTCCACGACAACATACATTTTTCCAAGGCAGAGAAGATACAACTACTCAAAACATATGTTCGAGGAGAAGCTGCAAGACTCATTCAGCATCTGAAAACCACTGAAAACAACTACGAGACAGCATGGGACTTGCTTCAGAATAGATATAAAAACAAACGACTATTAGCCTCGAAACTGATAGACAAGTTATTAGACCTCCCAAACCTTTCCACCGGAAACGTTGAAAAATTAAAGCTCTTGCATGACATCACCAAAGAATGTACTCGTGGGCTAGAAAATATAGGAGTAAACACACAGTCATGGGGTCCAATCATCATCAGAATAATCAGTCGGAAATGGGATTCCGAAACCAACAAGATGTATGAACAAACAATAACGGAACCACACAAAATTCAAGACTACCAACAATTCATGGAATTTCTTGAAAGAAGATTTCAATCTCTGTAAGCAACAATCCCAAGCAGAAGAAACAACTCAGCTTGCCAATATTGCGAGAAAGATCATGCGATATATCACTGCCAAGCCTTTAGAAGATTGTCGGTAGAAGAAAAAAATCGTTTTATTCAGAAAATAAACCTTTGCGTGAACTGTCTGAACCACGAAAAACATATTAGATGTCGCAGCAGTGTAACTTGCAATGTCTGCAGGAAGCATCATCATACAATCCTACATAATGAAAACAATCAACGAAAATTCAACAACTCAGGACATCAGACATCAAGAAGAACCTTAAATCAAAATTAAAATAGCCAAACACGCAACAACTTTAGGAGAAATGATCAAAGACAAAATACCTCAAACTATCACGTAAAAGACCACGAAGAGAATGTCCTGCTTGCCACAGCATTGGTAGAAGTAGCAACAGCTAGCACCACCCAGTATTTACGTGTCCTCATTGAACAAGGATCACAATCTGCGTTTATAACAGAAGACGCAGCCCAGCTTCTTAATCTCCCACGTCAGAAAATCAGGGCAGAAATTTCGGGCATAGGAGATGGTAGCCCAGTTTGCTCCTCGGCAGTAGATCTCCTCATCAAGCCACACTTTCCGAGCAACTTGAAGTGAAAATTTAGTACCCCCAAAATTAACCCTCCACGATATCAATTAGAAGTCGACAACTCATACACGAATGAAATCCTAGCAGATCCAACCTATATGAAACCAGGTCCAATTAATGCTATAGTTGGAGCGAGAGAATATACGCATATTATTCTAAATGGCATTCAAAAAACAAGAGAAGGACTTCTGAAGCAAAATACGGAACAGGATGGATGGTATCTGGAGGAGTATCGTCAAACCACCTTCCACTTCAAGTGACCAGCATGATTTCCCGACACGTAGAAGATAGCCAACTCACAAAATTTTGGGAACTAGAAGAGTTGCCAGAAACAAATAAATATATATATCAGAAGATGACGAAATCGGCGAAAAATTTTACGATGAGACTACCCATCGAGATGAAAAAGGAAGATTTATAGTCAGAATTCCTTTCAAACAGGGCACGCAAGTTTTAGGACAAACAAAACCTAGAGCAGGTGCCCATTTAAGAAGCCTGGAAAACCGGTTTTTGAGAGAACCTTGCCTTAAAGAACAATGGATGAATATTTGAAATTAGGGCACATGAAAAAAGTATCATTTCAAAATCTTCACGAAGGCAGATACTACATACCACACCAAGCAGTATTTAAAATGGACAGTACAACCACAAAACTACGAGTTGTTTTTGATGCTTCCAGTAAATCAACATCCAATGTTAGCGTAAATGATCTGATGCTTACTGGTCCAAGACTCCAACAGAACCTATCTGAAATCCTGTTAAGATGGAGGCAGCATAAAGTAGTTTTTACAGCCGATATAGAAAAAATGTATCGACAGATAAAAATCCACCGAGAAGATCAACCTTACCAGAGAATTTTATGGCGATCTGACAGCGGACACCGAATGATTGAATACGAGCTAACCACTGTCACATATGAAACAGCATCTGCCCCATACCTAGCCATTAAGACCTTACAAACATTGGCAAAATCTGAAGAAACGAAGTATCCTATTGCAAGCAAAATCACCTTACGAGATTTTTACGTAGATGATGTCCTGTCAGGAGCCAATGACTTAGAATCGGCAATAGAAATTCAACAACAGTTACTCAAGATGATGCAATCTGCTGATTTTAATCTCAGAAAATGGACCAGTAACAATCCAGCCCTGCTTCAAGCCCTTCCCAAATCGCAACAAAACCAAACCGTCCAAGAGTTATCCGAAGATGACATCCAAAAATCACTTGGTGTATTTTGGTCGCCTTATGATGACAACTTCATGTTCAAAGTTACCACATCAGCAGAGAATCTAATAACAAAAAGACACATCCTATCAGAGATATCAGAAATTTTCGATCCTTCAGGATGGTTATCACCTATAGTCATTAAATCAAAAGTACTTATGGCTACAAAGATTAGGATGGGATGGGAAAATAGAAGGTGAACTAGCAGACAGATGGATAACCTTTAGAAAGGACATGAATAAAGTCGAAGATATCAGAATTCCAAGATGGATGCAATTTAGCCAAGAAAACCTAATTCAACTCCACGGATTCTGTGACGCCTCTGAAAAGGCCTATGGCGCTGTGATCTACAGCCGAACAATCACGCCTGAAGAGAACATAGTTGTCACACTTCTCTGGGCAAAATCAAAAGTAGCCCCAGTGAAACTAAGAACAATGTTACCGAGACTTGAATTCTGTGCAGCACACTTAATAGCGAAAACGATAAATCAAACTATTTCGACACTAGAGATAGAAAATATAGAAACTTTCGCATGGAGTGACTTCATGATAACATTAGGCTGGATAAAAGGCCAGCCCAATCGATGGAAAACATTTGTTGCTGATCGCGTGAGTGATATAAATAGACACGTAGACAGCAGTCACTGGAACCACGTAAGAACATCCGAAAATCCAGCAGACGTTATATCTAGATCAATTAGCAAACAATCTCCTGTGGTGAAAGGGACCAGCATGGCTTCATAATCATGAATCACTACCATTAGCTAAAGAAATATCCGAAACGGACCAAGAAGCTAAGAAAACCATAAAATGTTTCCAGGTTGAAACACAAATCACAGAAAACATAATCGAACGATTCTCCGACTTAACCAGAATGATAAGAATATTAAGCTACTGTTGAAGAGTTTTCCACAGGTCCAACGAACCAATATTATCTGTCGAAGAAACAAGAAAAACGCTTCAAGAAGTTATCAAAGTGATCTAAAACTGCGAATTTCCATCTGGGATATCGTCCATTAACACAAAGAAAACCGTGAAGAAATCAAGCAAAATATGCAACCTAAGCCCATTTATTGACGGGGAACAAATCCTACGAGTTGGAGGAAGATTAGAGAATTCAGAGTTACCATACAGTCAGAAACATCCTATAATACGAACAAGTCAAAATCATTTGAGCAAACTAATAATAATAGACGCACATCACACCTCAGAAGAAAATACTGGATTATCAATGGGAAGAGAAGTGTAAGAAGCATCTTGAGTAAATGTATTACATGCATCAGGTATAAAGCAAAAACCCAGAGCAGCAAATGGGCTAATTACCTGCCACGAGGGTCACACCATTCCCACCGTTCATTAACAGTGGAGTAGACTATGCCGGCCCTATCAAAATCGGAGCTACTAAAGGAAGAGGTCACAAGTCATATAAAGGCTATATCTCAGTTTTTGTATGTCTTTCCACCAAGGCAATACACCTAGAAGTAGTAAGCGATATGACGACTGATTCGTTCTTAGTAACCTTCCGGAGATTTACTGCGAGAAGAGGTCATTGCGAAAATATTTACAGTAACAATGGAACAAATTTTGTTGGGGCAGCACATTATTTTGAAGAAGAAGTTCTCAAATTAACTCAACACCAATCCTTGCAAAATACAATGGTCAACCTTGGCACTAACTGGCACTTCATCCCACCGGCGGCACCTCATTTTGGTGGACTGTGGGAAGCTGGATGAAATATCACCTCAAACGAGTAATTTGAGAAACAACCCTCACGTATGAAGAACTTACAACTTTGATACACCAAATCGAAGCAAGCCTCAATTCTAGGCCGTTATGGCCACTCTCTGACGAAGTAGACGACTATTTCGTCCTAACTCCTGGTCATTTTTTAATTGGAAGGGGAATATTATCTCCAATTGACCCAATAGCAAGTAATATAAATTCCAGTTTGTCAGAGAAATGGAGACTTACCCAAAAAATGAAAAAGACTTCTGGAAAGTTTGGAGTACAGAATATTTAGGAAGATTGCAACAAAAATATAAATGGCAAAATCAGGAAACCAACCTTAAGAAAGGAACCATGGTAATTATAAAAGAAAATACAATAAATCCCAGCCAATGGCCCTTAGCACGCATAACAGATGTTCATCCTGGAAGAGATGGCGTAGTAAGAGTAGTCACACTCAAGAAAGCAGACAGAGCTACATTGAAACGACCGATACATACATTGATCCCTTCCATTAGAAGAATTGGGAAAAGAAACACTGACCATTCCCATTCAGGTTACAGCAAATATGGCCATAACCTCAAGCAGTCACAATATCAAAAGAGAATGCACTGTGAAGCAGCATGTGAAAACCAAGAAATCAAAAGTATCTTATTTTCAACTATTTATGTTATGGTTCAGTTTGATGCTTCTCCCAAAATGTCAAAGCAGCTATGTTATAAAATATCCCGAAGGAGGTATTTACATCGAACATTTTGGAACGGCACCAATAAATAGAGGAACATTTAGAATCGATGTCACTTATAACAGAACAAAATCAAGGAAGACATCCAGAATGTAACTAGCGTCGTAACCAATTTTGAGATGCTGTGTAACAAGACAAGACAACTATCGGAAAAAACGCACTGTGAAATATTGGACCATCATCTAAAAGAGCAACAACAACATTTTAGCTGGATATTTAAGACCCTGCAAGAGATACAACTTCGTCCAAAAAGAGGTTTATTGGGAAAATTTATGACGTCCGTTTTTGGCGTCAACGATGAGGTCTACGAGGATATAAATAATATTAACAAAAATCAAGAAATGTTGATAAAAGCTTCCAATCACCAGACACAATTCATGATCTCCGCACTATCAACATTCAATACTAAAATAAAAAAATAAATAACCAACTTCGCAGATTCCAAACAAGGCTTAATCAAGGATTAGAAGCAATTCAATCTATGAACAAATGGTTTTCAAGTATAGACATTAACAGCCTAAACATTCATGTCATAAGCACTTATCAAATAGCAACTAACTACATTGCAGAAATAAGTTCATACTAACTGCGAGAATATGATAAATATCCAGTTTAACAGGGGAACAATCTACGACATCATATCTCCAACGTATCTTCATACTCTGATAACGGATATCAACAGAAAATTACCGAACAACTTGAAAGCATTATCTATGCCTGTGATAAAAATGTCCTTATGTCAGAATAGCAGCCACTTCCAGGTTTTTGGCTATTTTTCCATAATAGAAATATCACAGTTTGATGTTATAAAAGCAACCCCAATTCCAGTACGAATATCCAACAACTCTTCCTGGACATTAGATATATCGAACGATTATAGCGCGATCGATTATAACTCTCAGCTTTACTTTCAACTCCATAAAGAAGACTTCGAACGATGCTTGAAATTAAAACATCACATGTTTCTCTGTTCTCCAGATGTTATAAGAAACATTAATAACGACGGCAACTGTACTATTGATGAAATATGCCATAAGCCTGAAGCCAAAAAATGCAAAACTTTCACAAATTCAGTGCAGGCTACGATATGGAAACAAATGGCCACACCAAATACATGGTTATTTATTACGAATGGATCAGCCAATATAGCGACTAGGCGTATTGCACTACTACCCAAATAATTAGGAATCACACAATTTGACTAATAATTTTAGGCTTATTATAATACGCCTGCCGCTCACTAGTCTTATTGTTAAAATGAACCTGCAAGCGATTATTTTCCAATCCGACTAGATAAAATTCGTCGTATTATAATACGACTGACAGTGTGTCAGTCAAATAATAATAATAATAATTATTGTTGAAAAATTAAGAACTCTTGATATTGCAATTGAAGTTCCTAAAGTAAGTAGATAGAGGAGTGGACCAATGGACCCCAAAAATATATTAGGAACTGTAGTGAGTAGTGAGTAGTGAGTAGTGAGTAATATGAATGAGGTTTATGAAATTGGTACCATACACGGCTTGTTGAATCGATGGTTTTTAAGAGAAGAAATCACTGACTGCCAAAGTAAGTGTCATAACAATAAATGTTTATGTTTTAAAGCTCATATGAAATGTAATAGCAAATGCCATGAAAGGGGATCATCTCTAATAAATAATTCAAATCTACAATTTGTATTTTATATAGTTTAAACTCTTCAAAATTTATGTTAAAGTACTGGGTGTTCACAGTTACATGTTGCGCTGAAGGCTAGCTTTCCTATTAGTTATGCTACAAAGATGAAATTTGGAAAAAATACTTAAACCTTGGTAATTTTAATGTCTATTTAGCATAAAGAATAAAAAAGTTAGTGTTCAGCACAATATATCGGCCAAAAGGCGCATTGAAAGTTTTATTCAATACAATTCGCCTAGTGCGCCATTAGTCGTATTATAATACGACGGATTTCATCTAGTCGGATTCTAACGCAGGTTCATTTTGATAATAAGACTAACACGCATCAGGCGTATTATAATGCGACTGAAATTACTAGTCTTATTGTGAAATTCTTAAGTATTTGGGTAGTATTACAAAATGCCTAGTCGTATTGAAAAAGCCTGGGCGTATTATAATAAGACTGATTTTACATTAAGCCTGCGACATATACACTATCATATGCACTTTAGGGGTTAAAAATTAAAAGGGTACTTTTGATCCCTCTAAAGTACATAAAATAGTGTATACATCTCAGGACTAAAGTGTTTTTTATTCCCTCAACTTTGGAGTACCCTTTTATTCCCCGTTCCATTTACTCCACGGGAAATGAAGTAAAAAGTTAATCCCTTGGGAAATAAAGTGAAATTTAATCCTGGGGACTAAAAGGGTAGGTACTTTTAATGCATAAATAATGTAAAGAAGAAAACTACCAGACTCCCAAATTAATCATATATTTTTATTCAAAATGACTGAAAATACATTTTTCTTCCAAAATTCTTCAGCTGATTTAATAATTACTTTAATAAACCTAATGTTTAAGTCTAATTCAAAAATTGTCACTTCATTAGCCTCTCCAAATTTGGGACTTGCAGTCACAGAGACACAAAACAGTCCTTTTTGTCTGTTACACAATAACATTTGAAGTTGGCACATGTATTTCGTCATTATATTTCCATTTTCCTTGATGTAGTTTTTCACAGTATCTTTTTTGCTAGGACATTAAATCTGGCGATGCTCCTAACAGAGGATATTCTGCTGTCTCTTTTCAACTGCACATTAATGCACATAGCCAATAGCATTGTCACCATAACTGGCTCTCGCTGACCTAAAAATATATGAAACTATAAAACTGTAACCCTGCTACTAAAAATGTAATATAATAATGGGCCAAAGCTAAACCAACACAATAATTATGCCAATATTTCACTACCCACCTTTAGGTTTTGACCTCGGTTTTGACTCCTCTTATTTCTGCACTTAAATAATCCGTATTTTTGCCAAAAAACTCTTGCAACATTACATAATTTAGTTCAGGTAAATTTTCGCTGGAGGCTTTAATAAATCCACTATCCATCTTCTCACATAAACCGACCAAATAAACGGGTGAAATAAGTATTTATTTTTTATTTTATAAATCAACCAGACTAGACAGGCGAATCAAAATAAACAAAATAACTGACATAACCTCTAAAAGAAGACAGGAGATGGGCCAGTGGCATTGCAGCCAACTAGACAACTAGGAAATTTTGTCAGTGATGCAAACTTAAATTTAGAAATACAGTGCGCAAGCGCGCCTTGTGACGTCATTACGAATAATAGTAAAATTTCAAATTGAAATATCTCCTTTAATATTATTCTAAAAAATGCGGGAAAAAAACCAAGAATAGATTTTGATGTGCCTAATTCAATGAAAAAATTAAAAAAAATCATGAAACGACCCTATTCAGACAACATTAAAAATTGTCTCATTCATTGAATCGGAACGGCCCATTGAAAATGTTATTTTAGCGGCTTTTTGATTCAACTGCTTCCTCGAAAAAAACACGCGTTCTCTTGATGGCTTTTTTTAAATGTTTTTTTTAGTACTTCCACTGTTGTTTTAGTTAAAATAAACCCGGGATTGTGTCAAACGACTCCAGCATGTGTTTAAAAACTAGCGTTGCATAATATTAAATGTTCCGCCTTATTCATATATTAAGGCATTCAAAAATGTAAAAAGGAACTATTATTTCCTTTTTACATATATTCATATACAGTCGAATATATAGGGCTTTGTCGTGTTGCTTTATTTTTCCCCTTGTGGGGAAAGATATAACCTGCATAAAGAACGTTATTAAATTTCCCGCTTCCCATGGTCTTTGGAATAAGTAGGTATATTTGAACGATAAATTCGAAAGATCACACACACACAGTTTCCTGTAAAAATGAAAATTTTACACTCAACGCCGATCCGAAAATCGGTTATAAATATTTTGTCACAATAATATGCGGACCACACAAGTTTTATAGTATTTGGGCGTCGACAACTTTTACTGCTGGGGTGACAATTTATGATATTTCTATGTGCGGTCTTTCTACTGGCTTTAAATAAATATTGAGGTTTTAGGATCATATTTTATAAGCTGCCACTTCCGGAATTCTGTTTCTTGGCGCTAATTATCCGAGTCGGTCTACGTCAAAAATATTTTACGCATACACTTGCCAGATACAATGTTTGGTTGATGGCAGATAGGAGAATAAGGTTTTTACTAATTAATGGAGAAATGTTTTAAAGAACAACATTGAAAAAACTTGAGAGATATATACCTCAATAAAATGCTTTAAACGAAGAAGGAGGGAGAAATCAAAAATGTACTTTATCAATTGATGAAATTAATCACTAGCAATTTTTTTTCGCAGCAGGTAGTTGAAGCAGGCACAAGTAAAAATTGAATGATGATTCTACTCGAAAAAGTAAAAATTTCAATATTAACAGGTGTCAGGGTTGATACTGACAAGTTGTTATTAGTCATCTCTGACAAACCTACAGTTTATTTCTTCCCAAGATAGATTTTGACATTGTTAACTTTTGATTGGCCACTTATTGGTCGCAAAATGCAATTTGCACGACATGCATTGTAAAACTGATGTCAACCTGCAGGGACACCTCATTTTGCGACCAATCAGAGCCAAGTGATATTTTTCATGTTTCAAAGTTTACAATGTCAAAATCCATCTTGGGGAAAAATACACCATAGTTAGTTTGTGAATTGCTAAAATATTATTAAAAGCATTCTGGGAAAAAAAGTTTCAAATATATATGGATGCAACATGCAACAGGAATGAGTTCAAATCCAAAAGTTACTCAAGAGAGAAAAATTTCCGTTTTACTACATAATATTGGTAGCGACGTAGTGGATATTTTGGAAACTTTAACACTTTCTGAGATAGATATAAAAGATTGGCAGGCGGTACTCAATATCCTACAAAAACATTTTGATCAAATGACACAGTGAGTAGACACATTTTCAACACAAGAAATCAACTAGAATAAGAGCCAGTGAATGTTTTTATAACAGAGATGAAAA
The DNA here is from genome assembly GCA_917834065.1 of Ceutorhynchus assimilis. Classification (NCBI taxonomy): domain Eukaryota; kingdom Metazoa; phylum Arthropoda; class Insecta; order Coleoptera; family Curculionidae; genus Ceutorhynchus; species Ceutorhynchus assimilis. The sequence goes on along the minus strand of OU892289.1, from coordinate 5,578,722 downwards.
AAAAAAAAAAGCAAAAATTGCATTATTAGAAATAGAATAGTTTGTGGTATTAGGGGCCCAGAGTATGAGATAGACTGCTACCATAGCCGAAACTAGACTTACACATTGTGAATGTACACATGTGGGGCAGAAGAATTGGCAGAAAATCACAGTAGAAAGCTATCAGAAGAAGCAAGTAGTGTTTACGCTATAAAGAAAAAAGATGCCATTGGAGATAGAGAAAAGCATGTAATTACTTTGCGCACACTATGCGGATTTTTTTTTTTCCCGCACACTTTTTTTTCTGGTACCCGCATAATAAAATCCGGAGGCCCCCTATTTGGGGGGGGGGCAGAGCCCTGCGAGAGTCTCCTATTTGGGGGGGCGGAGCCCCGCGGGAGCCCCCTTTTTGGGGGGCCAGTCCCGCGGGGGGGCCTTTTTAGGGGGCTAAACCCCGCGAAAGCCCTATATTTTGGGGGCCCTGCCCCGTAGGGCCCCCTTTTTTAGGGGGCAAAACCCCGCGGAGAGGGGAGCAAAAAAATGTTTTGGCCGATTTAGATATACCTAGTTAGTTGTTTTTGATGCCTATTAATATTTAAAATTTAAAAGAAAAAAATATAGTTATTTCACTCGTAGAAAAAAATTATGCTCCTAACACGTGCGCAAAGTAGTTTTTCCGCACTTAAAGCTTATCCGAACTCCGCTTCGCGTCGTTCATCTAACTGTTTCCGCGTGCAGGAAAACATTACTTTGCGCACTGATTAGGAAAACTACTATAATAGAGCTTGTGGAAAATGTGATAGGTACCTACTGTGCATAAGTTTGGAAATTAATTTCGAGAAAATGTGCTTTAGTATTAATCAAGTTAACAGTTTTCAAAGCTTTCCTAATCGCTTTTCTTTCAACTCGTAAGCCAGGTAATCGCAATGCTCATGCTGTAAAGCAATCTAAAGAAGATGAATCTGATTTGTTTATTGGATTAGTAAGCGTGCACAGTGGAAAACAAGTAAGATCAGTAAAGGAAAGCAGCTGGTATCAAGAAGTGCTTATTAATGATCAAGTTGTGAATTGTAAGATTAACACAGAAGCTAGAACAAACATTTCCAATAAAACCATAGCTACTAAGCTTGGAGCAGCAATGAAATTTCCAAGTGTTGATTACCAGATTATGATGTATCCTTTATCGACAGGCTTCATAGTGAAATTTCAGTTCTATGTAAAGTAAACAATACAAAAGGTACGACATTCCAAATAGTTGAACTAGATGCACCCTGTATGATTGGATCAAGGTTTTCAGAATAATTATATGGTCTAATAAAGAGAATTAATGTGAATAATTTGGCAATAGATATAATCAATGAGGACAAGGAATGAAGAAGTATTTGGAAAAATCGAAGGAATAAAAGATATAAAGTTATAAAATAAAATTAAAATCAGATATTGTACTAGTGGCACCATGAAAAATACCAATTGGAAATTCACAAAAAGAGTTGAAAAAAATGGGCATTATTAGAAAAGTGACGGAACTGGAACCAACAGAATGGGTAAGTTCAATGGTCATTGTTAAAATATCTTACAACTCAATACGCATCTGTTTGGACCATCAAAACCTTAATAAAGCATAAGAGAACGATACTAATTGCCTACATTTAAAGAGCTTGTTTCAAAAATGGGAAAACGTACAATTTTTTCTATTTTGGATGTGAATAAAGGATTTCATCAAATAAAGCTTCATCATGATTCACAACTGTTAATGCAGGCAAATTGGGAAGATGGTGTTATAAAAGAATGCCTTTTGGTCTTTGCTCGGCTACCGAAGTTTTTCAACAAATTCTTTCAGATATTTTTGGAGACTTACCTAGTGTACAGGTGTACATAGCTGATATTTTGATCTACGCAAACAATGAAAACGATCACTTAAAAAGACTGAGTGCCGTATTTGAAAGGGCTTAAAGTGCAAACATCAAATTTAACCAGAGTAAATGGTGTCAAAGAAGTGAAATATTTGGAACATGTATTGACTGCAAAAGGTCTTAGAGCAGATGATGAAAAAATTCAAGCGATACTGGACTTAGAATTGCCAAAAAATGAAAAAGAGCTACAGACAATCCTAGGTATGATAACTTACATTAGTGAATATCTACCGAATGTTTCTCAATTAGGTAACTAATGAATCTCCATTGCGTTTACACTGGCTACGGTTAAGATTGCAACCCTATGACATTCTTGCTTTAGATGCGCTATCTAGATCTTCTAAAGACTACTAAGCAGAACTGTGTAGTATGTTGCGAAGCCAAACAGTCAAGGTTGCCTTTTTCTCAAGAAAGTCATAGAGCATCTTCTATTTTAAAACTTGTGAATGCTGATTTATGCAGGTCCATGGAGGTGTCATCTATAGAGAGTTCTGAATATTTTGTTATTTTGGAAGATGATTTCTTATGTATGGCAATAATATATTTTTTGGAAAGTAAAAACCAGACACTTGATTACTTGCAATTTTGGAATGTTCTTGAAGAAATATGGAAAAGTTCATCAAAAAACAAACTCCTACACCCCTGAAAAGAATGGTTCATCAAAAAAGCATAATAGATCTGTAGTAGAAAAAGTCAAATGTCTTTTTTTTGATGTTGGTGTTGTGTTGAGAAAAGGTTTTGGACCAAGGCTGCCAACACAGCCGTCTATTTAAAAATCTGATACTAGCTGCAGGACTTTCCAAAACTCCTTTTGAGATGTGGACAGGTAACAAAACTGATGTGAATCGCGTATGAATATTTGGTAGTAATATTATGGTCCACTTTCCTAACGCTAAACGAATAAAATGGGACGGTAAAGGTCAAAATATGTTTCTTGTTGGGTATTCAGATAACATTGCAGAATATCGAGTTAATAATCCTCAAACGAATAAAGTTTTAACAAGTCGAGACGAGACGTTGTTATAATGGAAAATATAAAACCAGAAGAAAAGGAAATGGTAGAAATTATAATACCAAAAGAAAAAGAAGCAGATATGTAGAGTGTAACAGAAAACACAGAGGAATACCAAGATGTAGAAAATGATCAGGCAGGATACGAGTGATTTTAATCCAGAAAATAAGATTATTGAAGAAAATCAAAACGATTACCCAAGCCAAATGGAAAATTTAATTGAAGTTTATATGTGTACTTAAAATATAAACTTACAGGATAGCCCAACGACTGTTGAGGCTTTGTCGTTATCAGACCATAGCCAGCATTCGCAGCAGACGATTTCGGAAGAATTGAACGCTTTCAAAGAAAACGAAGTGCCTTGCCAGTGGGTTTTTAAAACCAAAAGAGCGCGATAGTTGGTGGGCATACAACTCTTGGAATTTTATTGTCACACTCACTTGCTTCATTCAATTCAATTCGATTTAGATATAACACATTTCCTAAATGGTCGTTTAAATGAAGATGTTTATATGATGAAACCGGACATCAATTCAAGGTAAAAATAAAGTTTTGAAGTTAAAAAGAGCCATTTATGGATTGCGTCAATCCTTACGGGCATGGTATGAGAGGGTTGATAATAAGGTCTCACTTAATTTATCATATTATTATAAGAAATCAGGTTATGAACCATGTTTGTTTATTATAGTTAAAAACAAATTGATAGCAATAGTACCGTTGACGATTTTTTTGTTTTCAGTAATGATTTCAAAGAAACAGATTGTTTAAAAAGAGAACTAGGTGTTAAGTTTCAGATTAAGGACTTTAGATCAAGCAAAACAATGTTTAGGTATGCATATTAGTTATATACAACAGGCAGGAGGGGTATTATTGAACTGAATCAAACATAGTACATAAATCAGTTATTACAAAAGTTTGATTTAAGTATTAGAAAGTCAAACTAGTATTACTCCAATGTAGGGGAATTTAAAGTTAACTAAAGCCAGTGAGCTAGAGATTATATATCATATTTTCCATACCAAAAACTGATAGGTAGCCTCATGTATTTGTGTGTGTTAACTATATAGACCAAAGGTGTCGTATTTTCGAATATTCTCGCATACGAATTATACTGTCAGTCAAATTTCGTGTACGAAATATAGGTACTATTCTGTAATGTCAATTATGATTTATATTTCTGAATTAAGATTTAAGAATTAAACTAAATTGAGAATTGAACTAAACTAAAAATTTAAATGTTAAATCTCCATAATTTGATGCTGTCGTTTATACCTCAAATTAAAAAAATTAATGAAATTAAATTAAATTAAATTAAAAGTTGTCTAACTTTCAACTAAAAATTGAGAATTAAGGAGATCGTTCTAGTCCGTTGAATCCGGAAGCCATGATCCATAAAATCTGCTAAATGCACGTTAAATGTCAATAGGTTTGATAGGTTTATTGTCAGCTGGTTTTTGTTTTTTTCTATATTCCTTTCTGTGATTCGTAAAGAGCTAGGTAATTTCGGAAAATCCTTAATTATAAACTGCATTTCTAAAGTTTAGTTTAATTTAATTTCCAATTTATTTCTTAGTTTAGTTCAATTCTTAAAGTTGTATTAACCAGTCCATCATGTGTGGTCAGTTTTGTTGTACGTATAGTAGAAACTTGGACCTTGAAAGCTCAAATGATCAAAAAACCTGAGGCATTTGAGATGTTAAACGCATCCTGAAAATACCATGGACTGACAGAAACGCCATCGATGAAGGATGAAGTACTAAGAATCATTGGTCATGGTCATAAAAGAAAGCTGTTGCCAGTCATTAAAACAAGAGAAACATTCTACTGGGACAAATCTTCCGCAATAAAAAATGCCAAAAATCATAATGCAGGGTAGAGTGGAGCGGAAGAAAGGTATCGGCAGGAAAAAAAAATCTCCGTGACGTAAGGGTATCGACAAATCTCAGCGTTAAAAAACTGTTCCATATTTTAAGAGACAGATACGCATCCAGAAACGTGTTCGCCAACCTTCAATAAGAAGACGGCATGAAAAGAAGCAGAAACAATGGAGAAGGACAAGAATCACTTTCATTACAAAGAAAGACAAAAAGGATTATGTGACAGACCCCAAATCCTTCAGACCAATAAGCCTTCACATCGCTCCTTTTTTTCTAAAAACGATGGAATAGGCACTATATCAGTGATCCACTAGCTTGGAAAGGTGGTCTTTGCGCTTACAGAGTAGGCAAATCTGTTCCAAGTAACGAGCATGATACAAGAAACTCGAAACAAGGAAGAATTCTTATCTCCTATGCATCCTATGGTCCTATGGTCATTCGGAACGACAAATAATATCGATAAATATAGGCACTGAGTCTATCGAGGTGAGCACACCAGCGGGACTCTGTGCAATGTGAAGTTCTATCAGTTGACAAGATTCCACATGGTTGGCACTCAAGAATATTGACAAAAAGCGATTTATTTTAAAATTTCATTTCTACATCACGAGATGTGTCGCATACTACTGACACATGGTGCATTAAGTATAGTGAAGTTCCATGAATGAAACAGTAACAAATTGTTAAACATTTTCTGTTATTTAAACAGTTTTTGTGACAACTGGAAAATCAATTACTAGCTTTGTAATGGGTGAAAAATTGAATTAATTAAAAATAAAAAACTTAGTTATGGTTAAAATGTTTATAATGACATTCAAAAAAATCCGTGCATAAAATAACGACATATCAACTTGTTTCTTGCTTGGACCCCTGCTTGAATAACATTACCAATGGTACCTGAATGCGTTATCCCTCCGGATATGAGGTCCTGGAACTAACAATTCACCATTCAGTCTTCCTTTCGAGCAAATATTATGTAAAATAGCACATACCATGAGAAAGTTCCCAACTTTTTCTAGGGCATACCTTAACACAATAGTAGTATATAATGCAATGATCATCTAATTATAGACATTAATACACGAACTTGTAGGATACGAAACGAGCCGCAGGCGAGTTTCGTATATAGCATACATAAGTATTTATTTGAAGAATAGTAAACTTCTTAACTTTTCAATTTAGAAAATTAAGATAGTCTCGCGCATAAATGATCGCGAGTTCTTTGTTAATCCAATTTTTCAGTTCATTATGAAATTATAATCAAATCAAATCAAATCAAAGGAAAAATAGCTTTATTGTCCAAAGAATACATAATATTCCTCATGCATCGACAAACCTGGGACAAGAAAATTAAATATAAAGAATAAATTCAGTAGGTACATATAGAGAACAATTATTCAGAGAAGAAGATAAGTAGTTAAAATATAAATATAAACTAAGGTGATAATGTAAACACATTAAAATTTGAAAAAAAAAAAATAATAATTTAAGGACATAATTACTAGGAACTTGAAAATCACTACAATAGTCAAATAAAGAACAAAACATAGAAATACAATAAAACACATAAACAGAATGTGAAACACAAGATACAAGAGGCAACACAATTTGAATCAAGTACATCGTAAAACAAGAGTAACATTATCAATTTTTTGTAAAAAATACCTATAAATAAAACACAATACACAGTAATATGCTAGTATACAATGTATAGGGCGGGCCTCAATTGAATCTATGAGTAATATACCATATACCTACTCATCTACGGTATAAAATGCCAATGGTAATGAGAGATTCGTAACTCTTCTCCTGAACAATAAATAGTTGTTCAGCCTTCTAACCTCCTTGACCAGAGATATGATGTCTTTACATTTTTTGCATGCTCGGTCGTATGAATAAAGCGTAGCAAATGCTTTTACTCTACCTTTGTCTCTTTTTGCTGTAAAGCTGAATATGTTTATTCCAAAAGACTCGAGCAAAAGCATTTGCTTCTATTTTATTCATATGAAGAGGTGACTCAAGAAAAAAAATGCAAGCCAGGCTCAGAATTCCCTCGGTCACAAAATAAGAGTTGCATGACTGCCTAGGGATAAGTCCACAAAGATGCTTCAATGCTCTCTTCGAAATAACGAAGAACTGTAGAAGAAAGTATGCCGCACAAGATTTCCAAAAACAGATGTCATATCTTAAGTGGCTCTCCACAACAGAGAAATATTGGCTTCTGGCATAATGATCCTATCTAAATGGGATTTGACAGCCCGATCAGCATAACACCCCGATGAAAGCCTACCGCACAAGGCTGTTATATGACAAACAAATCGTAACCTGGAATCCACAAATTGACCCAAAAATTTCGCTGAAGAGACAGTCTCGATCACCTCGCTGCAAACCGACCGACAGTAGACTGCTCACCCTGAAACTACAACCAGAAAGATAGGACCTTAACCATTGCAAGATTTTGCCTCTAAAGATAGATAGGTATTAAGTTTCATCAACAAATCCTCGTGATCAATCGGCCATCGCTATGTCGCAGAAGACTGCCGACGCTGCTTCTTTTAAACTAAGATATGGTGCTTAGTGTTTCCCATAACATATTGAACATAGATTAATTTTCAACTAAGTTTAACGTGCTCCGTACTCTATCGATTGGTGAAGTCAGTCAAAAAACATTATTCCTCAATTCACAAATGATGCTGCTTTGGTTTGGAACAAAACACAAGAGTAATTGTTACATTGTTACTACTGTAGTGTGTATATGTATAAGGATATTTTCATTGAAAACAATCCATATTTCGAAATCCTCCACTATATCTGGACTTGTACTGCTATTATTATATAGAATCGTTATATCTCGCGGCTATAATACCATCAAATAAATCAGCTACTAAATAGCGTTTTCGAAAAGCCTCCGCCCAAAGAAACCGATAAATAAGATTCGGCACTTTTGGGGCGGACACAGTAGCATATACGTTCGAAATAGCGCTCGGGGACACCATCTCTGATCTATAGCTGGATTAGGTTATCTTTGTGCCGGGCTATATTGGAATTTCGAGGGTAATTGGCACTCGAAAGCAATAATCCAGATTATTTTGCTGCTCCTCTTTTTCTTGAAACTAGATTACTAATCATTCCGAGTAAAACTGAATCGTTTCCAGTATGAGTACTTGAAGTCATACATTTATTCCTACTCTGATAAATTAAAGCGATAAGGCCGGGTAAATTTCATTAAATCTCTTTTAAAGCGCTGTTAAGGTAGATTTTTACTCGTAATTTAATTAAAGAGGGTGACGGAAAAAAATTACGCTTAATTGCTTACCGCACACCTTTCTTTTGACTGAAAGTTGTTTTTCCTTAACGGAAAACTTTTGTCAACAAATTAATGTAATCGGAAACGAGGTTCAATAAAATTTTGTTACGAAATTCAGTGAAACTGTTTACAAAGTAATAATCGCTAGCACATGTTTGGGTACTTAACTGGTTCTTTTATTACGGTTTAAGGAGCTATATACTTTTGAATAGAGCATTGTTTGATCCATTGAAAAAAATACAATTCATTCATTTCGAAACATTTTAATGTTTCACTTATCTTTGTGAATAGATGGCCCTGCCTGGAATGCATAATGAATTAGATACGGCTGCTACTATACATGCACGTCCGCTTTATCCTTAACTGGACGATAACCATCTGACGTCCAGTGGTAAGTTAAGAGTAACGACAAATTTTCCAGATTTAAATAAATAGATAGGTATATATTTTATGCTATTAAAGGGCGAAGATGGATTTTATTGGTAAAGTTCTATTCTGGATTTGATACTGAGTTCTTCCATATGTAATTAATTCCTTTCTGCAGATTTTGGGTGATATATTCTTACTAAGGTCTACCTACTACGAACAGGAATTTAGCAATTTTTCAATTCAAGCTGCAGATAATAAGTATCTAATGTCAAATCTTAACAGTTCAAACTGTTGGTGTAAAAATACTTTTAGAAAAACTTCAAGTGATATTGTAAGAAACTTAAATATTGAATAAATACCCAATGCAATGCACAGCAGGACAATGCGTTTAAATATACCAAGACGATTTTAATTAACTCATTCATTCAGAAAGCACAACATAAATCAATGATAACAACGGGCTTGCTCGAGACCTGTGGACGATAGACTAGCACTGTCATTCCTCGTCACTTCTAAAGCTACATCTATAACAATTCTCTCCTTCTCAAAGGTTTAGCTTTAAGTGGGTTTTACAACTCTACTATACCGAGACACTTTTGTTGGAGTTACACGTTTAGGAATCACTTTTGGAACTTCTTCAGGATTTACTGTTGCTTGTGAGAGACTTGTAGAACTGCAACACTTGATGATCTAGTAATATGAAGTAGCTGTGATGTGATGGTACTAGTTGGGGAAAAACATTGGTTTGAGGAACATGAGCCTGTGCACTATAATTAACAATATTAAGCAGGTATAACACTAATATCACTAACATCATTATTGTTGAATCACTCAAGCCTAAATCAGATCGCAATGAATCTGCATGAACAATTTCAATGAGCAAGTCAACTTGTACCACATATGTACAAAAACAATTCCAATTTTGTCTTTCTGCCAAAGCTTGGTTTGTTTATTTTTTACATAAACTGATTCATTGAGTTTATACAATCTATTTACTCTAGGAGTATCATCAGAACTACCTTTAGCATGTCTACTATGATCAGAAGGTTCAAGCAAGTCGAATCTGGTTCTTAATTTTAATTTCAGGATGCATTCAGCCAGTGAAATAACATAATTTGTGGTTAGTGTATTTCGATAAGAGAACAAGAAACTTGATACTAAAATTTGTTGCTCTGTGATATTTTCTCCTGAGAATAACGCTTTTCTTGGACCTTTTTTACCTATTTGAACTTTCTGCAAAACTATTTCTGGGTGGATGCCATGGAGGAGTTTGCTTGACAAGAAGGAACAAATTCGACTGAATTATAGGGTGGACCATTATCATATACCAATTCTACAGGCAGACCAAATGTAGAAAAAAAAATCACTCTCAGCTGTGATATAGTTTCCGAAGCTCTAATTCATTAGTTTCACTTCAAACCATTTCGATTTTAGTCACTGACAAGTAAAAATGTATAATTGAATTTCTTAGAAAAATCTATGAGATGTCTTTGGCCAAGATAAAAAGAGCCATGTTTGGCCACCAGCAAAGGGTTGGAAATCTGAGCACACCCTGGAGTATTGGTGTTCTGGCGCCCCAGAGTAGTGCGAGACTCCTACCCCCTACCCACTAAAACCCCTCCCCTACTGCTCTACCGCTCCCCTTGGAACCAGTTGCGGATTACTTCGGAGGAGAAGATGTAGTGTACTGCTCGTACTCAATGCTCTAATGACTCCTGCAGAGCCCGGCAAAGAGAATCTTCAAGCTGTTGGATTTTGAAAACCAAGGACGGCTTAGAAGTCATTGTAAATAGGCTTGATATGTATAGCTTATAAGAAGGGTAATTCACCCTGGAAATTCTATTCTGAGAGTATGTGTAGTTTCAGAGGAATTTGAAAAAATTATCTGGTAAGCGGCAAAGAGAATCTTCAGGCTGCTGGATTTTCAAAGCCAAGGACGGTTTATAAGTCATTATAACTAGGCTTGATTTGTTGCTTATAGGAAGGGTAATTCACCCTGAACATTTTATTCTGTCAATATGTGTAGTTTCTGAGGAATTTGAAAAAATTACCTGGCAAGCGGCAAAGAGAATCTCAAGGTTGTTGGATTTTCAAAGCCAAGGTCGGCTTGTAAGCAGGGACACTTTATCCGTTAGGACAATTAGGTCATGTCCGACGGGCCACTGGAGAATGAAGGCCAACTGCTTGCTTTTAATTTATATTATAAAATATAAAAGCCCACTATACTTAAAACATCAACTTGTTTAATAGTAGGACTAGCATATATTTCAATACTTTTTAATTCTTATAATTCACACTGCACAAGCACATTTGGTTTGGCCAGAGTGCATTGCCTGACGTCACGATCCTCTGGAATCGCTCAGCTCGCTCCATCGAGCATCAATCCGGAACATGCCCTAGAGACACCGAGCTGCGCTGAAGAGCTGGGCTGAAGAGCAGCGCTGAATCGCCGTCGCGTCATTAGCGCAGCACGGGCACGTGGCAACGGCCAACGGCTACAGCAGGAACCTGTTAGTGTTTGCGCTGCTTCTTTGAGCTTCTTCTGGAGCATCCAGGGACTTGAGCAGTGTCTTAAGGGTCCAGTGTACCACGAAGTCGTGCTTTGTTGTTGTTGAGCTTGTAGGACATGCACAGGCAACGTGGTACGAAATTTTCTCAAAGTTGCAACCCTTTATGCATCTTTTTCTCGTTAATGGATTTGATCCTTGGAGGACATTAGTTTAGAATGGACATTTGGCTACTATTTGACCAGTAAGTTATGTCAATTCTAAATGTTCAAGGCTTCCTTAAGGTCTGAGGAGCGACTATAAATTCGACCCTTAGTCCCCACCATCCATAATATGTGGTGATTGGTAGGCTGGGAGTTCAATGCCATCATTTTCTTTTAGGACGTTCCGACCATATAGCAAGTTTTGTGACCATTCTTGTTCCATCATTTTGTAGTTCCTTTCTTTGATTTTACCGAATAGTACTTGGCAACATTTTTTGTCTTCATATACTGCCCAGGTTAGTAGTTTGAAATCGTCTGAATGATTTTATTAAACCCTATAAAAAAGAACAATCACTCATGAAAGGCCATACCAAATAATGGCTACGAGCCAGAGAAAGGTTAAAGCGTCACTGCTTGTAAGTCATTGTAACTAGGCTTGATATATAGTGTTTTCCGGTGTTAGGATAGTTCCGATAGAAGCGCAGCAATTTTCGCTTTGTTCCGTCCACCACTTGCATGAGTACAAGGTGTGCTTCGCGATGTCGCGCTCTCCACAGTAGGAGCACTTCACTTATCATCGGGTGTTTAACCGATTTTAAGATTGATGTAATCTTTGTAGACCAGCTTAGGAACAGGGTCACGTAATAGTTTGTTTCTCCGTAGTCTCTGTCTATGCAAGCCTCTATGTTCGGGATTAGTTTGGCCGTTCAGCTGCCCTTTTTTGCTAGGCTCCCACCTTCTCTGCCATTTTGCCCTCAAGCTTGCTCGGACTGCTGTCCTGGGGGTTCGCCTTTGCAACCTGTACTGCCTCCTCCACCAGGAGATCTATAGGTGGTAGCTACGCGCGATTATCAGCAAAACGTCTGTAGAAACAGTTCGAATTTCAGCCTGTCTTTGCACTATCTCGTGTATAACACGATTGCTATCAATCGCCATTGAGGAGCCCTATACTGAGCCCACGTATAGTAATATGGATCTCTCCACTGAGCACATGAATATCCTCTTGCTGGTCCTTTGCCAGTTGAACATAAACCTACTCAATGCCATTATCGCGTTTTTTGGAGGTGGGTCCGAAACTTCAGATTGAAATCTACCCATACTCCTAGTAGTTTATTTCTGTTCTGGGAGTAATCTCCATGTCCTTTGTATAGGGTAGTCTGAGGAACCTGTCGCTTAGAGTAGACAATGACTGCCTCTGTTTTCTCTTTTACTAGGAGCAAGTGTTTGCTGGTCATCCATTTTTGAATCTGCGTCATTGCCGTTGTTATTTTGGTCTTAATCCCCTTCAAGTCTTTGCCCAAAGCGATCACCGCGACATCAACATCGTGGCCCTTTAAAGTGACTTCTGCAGGAAAATGAACGTTCAGTAAAAGATGTTCTACATCGTGGGACAGAGAGTAACTTCCACTGTCATGTGGGAGTTTCTACTTTTCCCTTCTGTCTTTATAGAAATTTCCCTGGTTGTTAGGTAGCTCTGAATGACTTTAATCAAATATGGGGCTGTGCCTTTCCTTTGAATTTCGTCTACTATCTCCTTCCATGAGGCTAAGCTGAATGCATTCTTGATGTCAAGTGTAACAATGATCTCTACCTTCATGTGTTTGTGGCTTCTTTTGTATATATACCTCTCTTGAGGATTTCCAGTACGCTTTGCACGGCTGTTATGGTTGAGCTGCCCCGTCTGAAGCCGAACTGTCTAGCCGAGAGGTTTAAATCCTTGTAGAGCCTAAAGAAGATGATATGCACCAAAAGCGTGCTTGCAGTGTCTAGGAGGCACAGGGGTCTGTTTTTTGGTGTCGCTTGGTGTTGTGAAAATGATTTATATTCAACAGTATATCATTGGCCGCCGCCATTTTTGCAAACATAATTTAATGTCTTTTTTTTTTTTTTAAGATAAAAGTCAAAATGACATTATGTTGGCAATACAATGTAAAATTGTCAATGCTTTCAAATTTTTTATGTAGAAAAGGCTTGTGTTGCCAACAAAGTTACTAAATTTTTGACTTGGGGAATTATCTTTAAAAAAAAACGGACTTATTTAAAATTTTCAACACAATTGTGTGAAGTGAGTTCGGAATGATACAAAGTGTCAACACTTTTGACACTTTCGACACTGTGGCGTTCGTTAATTAGCAGGAGTAAGTTTGGAGTACACTTTATTTGAGTTTAGAAATAACTCGGTGCCCGAATTGTGTAAAAATGGTGGGACACCGTTTACTCGGTAGAAAATAGAAAGTTCTCGTGCGTCATTTTGGTCTTGGGCGGGATTGGAACCCGCGTCCTCAGCATTGTCGGTGATACGCTCTAACCAACTGCTGAGAACGCGAGTTCGAATCCCGCCCAAGACCAACATTTTTAATCCTCCAATTTTCCTTAACTTTCTCTTCATTTTCACATCTTACTGACGAGAAGTTCATCGGATTTGCTTCTTTTAATCAAAAGTGAATGAAAAAAATTGGAAAGGCTATGAATGCAAGAAGTCCGGAAAATCTCCTGGAGATGATGGCAAGCTGTCTGATAAATGCTCGTGTTATTCATCATCTCAGGATAAAAAACAGCTTGGATCCATCACAATACAATTATCTTTACAAGAGAAGCGACCCATAAGACATTCACTTATCGACCCATAAGTCTATATTGTCAGATTCACAAGCTCTTCAGGCGGATTTATTTCTCCACAACAGATCCAGAGGATTTCTGCAAGGTGAGGTAATCTCTCCAAAACTTTTCAACATCTAACAGGAAGCGAATGTTCGAGAAATTGGAGTCTAAGGACATGAACATCAATGAGGAATCTTCATAGATTCACTGTCGACATTTTTTTTGGTTACTGACGGTGCCGATTATGCTAACGAGATGATGATATCAGAAGAAACGTGACATTTGGGACTTAATAACGAAATTCAGTTTATGACAGATCTTGTAGGTACCAACTCTTCCTATCTTGATAGGAAAGAAATTGAACAAAGTGCATCAAGGTGAAGACTCTAGTAGGCAGTATTCAAGGAGTTCAACCATACTTTTAGATCAAATATTTCAATTTGGAAGAGAACATAATATTTGGTTCAATATTTACTGCCTGTAATGATGCATATGAATGATGAAGCCTTCAAACACATGGGAACGCTGCTTTCCTATTTCAAGAATAAGGAGCCTGAGCTTCATTAATTTTCCCTTGGTGTTTTTTTTTTTCGGAGGAATTATTAGAAGTTGCTGTTCTTGGAGACGTAAATGGAGCGGAAACTAAGTTTGACATAGCGTTACGGTAAGGCATCCGCTAACTCTAGTCAGGTAGCGGGCTCCGCTAACACTAATACCGTAAGAATTGTCACACTTGCCAAATAACATTACGGTATTTGAAATTTGGACAGCACGAGAATTCTCTAATGATGGTATATTCGGTGTTAGACCACCGATTACACCTTCATTACGTGATACAACCCTGCACTACACGAACACCGCACTAAAATCCCATTAACGAACAAGAAGTCCGGATAATGCTTTCTGAAGGTATCATTGAAAAGAGTAATTCGCCTTGAAGAGCTCAAGCTTTAGTCACTTCCAGTACAAATCATAAGAGACGAATGGTAATCAACTATGCCCAGAATATAAACAAATTCACTGAATTAGACGCATATCCACTTCCAAAAAGAAGACATTATTTCAAAAGTGTCAAGGTACCAAGTTTTCAGCACTATAGATCTAAAGAGTGCATATCACCAAATTCCAATTCTCGAACATTAAAAACCTTATACAGCGTTTGAGGCATGCGGCGAACTATATCAATTCACGAGAATTCCTTTTGGTGTTACCAATGGAGTTGCTAGTTTTCAAAGAGTTGTTGACAGTATAATCAAGAGAGAAAATCTTCAATTCAAGGCACATATGCCTATCTTGATGATATCACAGTAGGTAAGATGAAATTGAAAATCAACAAATCAAACCTGATCCCTTCCTTTTTCCAATTTTGGCCATGCATCTTTAGCTTTCGTAGCAGTCTTCAAGTGAGAATAATTCAACTTCTCCACAGACAAGATTATTTTCGAAAGAACGACTTTCCACAGGTCATAGGAAGGAACAGGTATTCTAATTAATAAATCTTTTAAGAAATATAGCAAAAAGAGGCTAACCATCTATAAAGTTACATTTTTGTGGTGAGTCTTTTTCACATTGCTGTGTTCTAAACTGAAAGTCCTGTTGCTATATCTATTATGTGGGGTGCATGCACTATCCGAAAAAGAAATAAAACCTAGCTCCGTCCATATCCCACCCCGCAGTTCCTTATCGAGGAAATAAAGCGCTGGTTTTAGAGGCTCCTAAATGTGCCATAAACATTATCTCGGGCTCTGTGTAGATGATATGTAAGGAACTAAACTTGCTTTATCCCTTTTATACGGGCCACTTTCAGCGCTTAATGAAACCGTTACCCCGTTGACGTTCGAATTCCCAAATGAATACTTTTTCGTAACAAAAAAAACATCAAAATAGGGAAAAAACCTTAGTTTATTTTGTGTGGAATTGCAATCCCGACTTCTTTATAGAGAGAAACTCAATTTTTCATCGATAATACCAACCCTCGGAAAATATTTTTCTCACAGCGATCGCGCACCTGGTATTATTAGCAATCAAGCCCGGTAATTGCTTCCAAACCCTCGGAAAATCTCTTTTAAATGCACTGTCCATTTTCCGCTATTGGAAACTTATATATAAAAGTTCGTCTATAGCATCCCAGAGGGAAATCGATTCTTTTAATTTCAAACGTGGAATTTTTTAGGAAAATGTTTTCTTTTTTGAATTTTTTCTTTGTTACAGAAGTAAATGGTTAATAGTAGGTACCTAATTTGTTGCTACAAGATGTTTCTCTCTTAAACAACTTTAAACAAATCAAAATAAATTTTCCACCAGTTGTGTCTATTTCTAGCCAGCACCACTAAAACAGTTTACTTAACGTTTCACTAATCACCATCCATCCAATCCCGATTGTTGTCTTAACTAATCCCGCCTTGAAGCACTTAAATTAAGGCGTCCGGGTACCACCTCCGTTTGGTGGGGAAGCGTTCCCGAATTCCCAGTACGATTCCCGAGGGATTTCAGTAGTGATTGACAGACGTCGGCAGCTTACACAAACCGAAAATAAAGTGCGTGATGTTTTAACAATGTTTCCTGCACCGTTATTGGATTCTGGTTGCTATTGTCTAGATCATTTTAGTGATTGTTTGCAAACTGCACAAAGCAACGCTTTTATAGCACAAAGTTTTTTCAACCCTTACCTGTTTTTTCCCTTGCCTCTTAAACTATCGCAACCCAGGCCTGAAAAACCTCCTTATTCTTACATAGCCCTCATAGCCATGGCGATATCATCAAGTCCAAAACAACGCCTCACCCTATCAGGAATTTATAGGTGAGTCTTTGTTTCAATTCAATCATTTGGATGTGAAACTATAGCGAATGATTGTTTTAGGTTTATTATGGACAACTTTCCATATTATCGTGAAAACAAACAGGGTTGGCAAAATTCGATAAGGCACAATTTGAGTTTGAACGATTGTTTCGTGAAGGTGGCTAGGGATAAGGTGCACGGCGCCGGTGAAGGTGGAAAGGGTTCGTACTGGATGCTGGATCCCAAGGCGGCCAATATGTTCGAGAAGGGCAATTATAGGCGGAGGAAAACTAGGCGACAGCGGTTGGGAGAAGGCGAGTGTTCAATTTTCCAGGTAAGAATTTTTCTCTCAGAGTGATTATTAATGTATCATTACTTTTCTGGGAAAGTGAATTTGCCCATCGTAGCTCATTTATTAAGCAACTCAATAACTTTCTGGAATTGATATTACTATCTTAAGATAAAAATCCGGAATGATATTGTACAAGACTACAAAAAGTGTTGATCTTTGAGAACTAACTATAGTTTTCTTATTGATAACTTTGCGAAATGCTCTTACAGGTTGTTGTACGTAGAAGTTTTTTCTATTGAAGTGTGGCATAGGTTTCTGGCTTCTTCGTTTATTATTTTATCAGCTGTAGTGTATATAAGGGTTGATGAAAAGATGCTTGACAAAAGCTTAAATGACAAGAATTATTCCCAAGAAATCTTTGGGCATGTCTAAGAATAGCTTTGAAGTTTAATTTTTCATTACAATTTATTATGAAGGTGTCCGAGATATTCAATGCTAGATTCGAGAAAGTCAAGTTAAGATTAGAATTGCATGTTTATAACTTTTGAAAATAAACTTTGACATTCTTTGATTGATTTATGACCCATTAATATTAATGTCATGGATATTATAAGTGGGTTAACATTTATATGATCTATGATTTAATGATATTAAATTATTATAGTTCTGTTGATATATAAGGAAATACTACTGAAAGGAACCTGGTATGTAGATTATTGAAGAAATTAATCAAAAAATTCACTCCACATTCTTTAACGCCATTTTATCTCAACAACTATAAGTCCAAATGAGCTGAAATTTTCAGGGCTTGTAAACTTCTACCTAAGGGATAAGATAACTTTTCTTGTTTTTGCCCCAGATTGCTACGATATGTTCCAATATTCTTCTTCTGACGAAGAAGAGTTTGAAAAAACCGCGAATGCGGCCAAAGAAGGTTATTTTTTCTTCCAGTTTCTCATCCACAAACATAAATTGATAGCCTGTTCTAATGCGGATCTAAATAGAATTTTCTCTAATCAGAATCAGGGTGATCCCAAGTGATAAAAAAAATTGTCGTGTTAAAAGGGTTTTTCTACTTATTTAAAACTTATTTTTCTTTCAGTTTGATTATTAGGATTGAGCATTATTCAAATAAAACATAGAAATTCCAAGGTTTTATGATGAGTGTCTTCTACAAAATCCATAAGTAGAATGTGTAGAAACTATAGATCAATATTAAACCTGAAATAATTCCTTCTGTGTTGTTTTTCTACAATCTTCGTTAGTCTCTATACAGTCTTCCTTCACAATCTCAAAAAAAGTCTTTGAAGCATTTAGAATCTCTAAAGAATTTAGTCTCGTGTGGTAGCTATCCTCAGAGTCTTTAGATTTCCCATTCTACAATCTTCAAAAGTCTTTAAAGCTTCTTAGAAGTCTTCAGTGTGCAATCGTTGCAATTAAGTATTTTTATCGTTCTTTGAATTTCTCTCCGATATTCAGAAAAATAATTTGAAAAGCACCAGAATCTAAAAATACTTTGAGGTTTTTGTCTCAATTCTTGAGTCGATGTTTTCTAGATTCCCCCAGTCTAGAGAGTCCTAGAATCTTCAAATTCCTCATTCTAGAATCTGAAAAATTTGCCTTTTTTTTTCTTCAGAAACTTGAAAGTCCTCTGTTTTGTATTTCCTGAATTTTCGAAGTCTTTAAACTTTGCAAAATGTTTAGTCTTGATACAGTGCTTCCTTTACAATGTTAAAAAAAGTCTTTGGAACATTTAGAGTTTATCTGTTGGCATGCTAAAGCCTTAATCAGGCCAATGATGTATCCTGTTCTGTTATTTTAACGGCTAGGCTCAACATCTATTTCTGTCTCTATTTTGATGTATAGAATAAATAGGGACATAGTGACAGATAACTTAACGTTTCTGTTAAAATAACTGAAAATGATACATCATAGACCTGAATAGCTGCTTGGCTGTCTGAGAAAATCGTGATATCCTTATGCATATCCCTTTCTCAGATTTTTCCGCAGGCATATCTCTATTGAGTGTTTTTCGGCTTGGAATATGGAGGTGTGGTTCCCCAGTGGGGAATACCATTTTGATCTTGGGGATAGGCCATACTCCGGCACCGATTCCACTGTCGGTTTTGGAACCATCAGTGTACCATACTAACTGTCCATTCTGGACTAGTGAGTTTTCTGTTTTGTTTTCTCAGTTAATCTGGGTTTGAAACAGTTTGTGAGTATTTATTCTCGGGGTCATGATGTCACTTCTCATCTCAAATAGTGAGTTTGTAACAATGTTTGATATCCTGATATGTTCGGATGTTCTTCTCGGATTCCAGTTCTGGCAACAATTAAGTCTGTGAGCCCCCATTCTTTCCTCAGCTTTGATAATGATATCAAGTGGTGGGAGGTTTAGTATGGTTTCCATAACAGCAGCTATGGAGTGCTTCTCATTGTACCATTGTACCCATTATGCAGAGACAAGCCATCAGTCTTTGAAGTTTGGATAGCTCCAGTTGCTTTGCTCTGTTCAACTTTTGGCCACCACACCGTAGGTTATTCTGGGTCTTACTACTAGTTGGGGTAGTTTGGATTAGTTCCACTGCTCTATTGGTGGCAATAAGCGCCATTTTTCGTTTGTTGGTGCCGTACCTATCCAATATGCGCGTTCCAGGTTAGTTTTGCATCCAGTATAATTTCTAGGTATTTGATTTTCACGCACGAATTGTATTTGCTTTCCGAAGAAAGTGGGGAAGACTAGATTGTTCAGTTTTATTTTTTTCTAGAAGGGGATTATAGGATTGACACTCAGGTTTGTCCCTTTTATACTCAGTCTTCCACGATTCTAAGCGCTCTTTGCATTTTCGCAGAAGTAATTTGTAAATTTTTCCCCATGACTACAGTTACTACCTAGGTACATTATCTGAGTAACCCTTTCGTTGGTTAGGTATTTGTAAACAAACAACTATTTTGAATTTCTAAGTATTTTCGAAGTTTAAGTTGATAACGTTAGTAAATGGTAACCGGTGTGTACTCCTTAGAGGCAGTATTTCACTTAAATATATCAAAAAGTGAAAAGTAGTAGCGGATTGCTAAAATTTTACAGGATAACAAGTTGAAGTTAGAATTCACATAATGTCCAATTTTATTTGTACGGCCTCCACACTGGATTTGGGAACAGATGAGAAGCTTACAGTTGCTTGTGACAGCTTCAAAAGCCGCACACACCTTGCAGAAAAATGTTCAGGGCTCTCATCCAGAATCCAGAGCTGTCATCCTACAGAAGCGCACACTTATGCATTCTGCCCTATATGTCGTGAAACATTCAGAAGTGTGCCCATTATGGTCAGGAAAATGACCGTAATGGAGGAGATTACATCCCTCAAACTGAAAGTGAAGGCTCTAGAAAAACAAAAGTTGGATAATGCAGAGGCCATGCACTACGAAGTTTCTCAGAGTTTCTAGAACACAGAACCTTATGGTTTACAATGCGGCAGAATCCAACGCTCGCCAGCTAAATGAACGCATCTCACATGATAAATTCATTGTCTCGGAATTATTTGTTAAGTTGAGGGTACAACAGGATCTCCAATCCCATCAAAAAAGTGGTGCGTGTGGGCAGGAGTGGAAATAATACAAAATCAAGACCCGTTAAGGTCACAGTAAGATCAGCAATTAAATCTGCAAGCAAACTACAAGGTACAAGGCTCAGGATCTCCACTGATCAAACTCCAACACAATAAGAGGCTTATAAAAATATCAAAACAACTCTTGACGCCAGAAAGGTAGCTGGTGAGGAAAACCTGTTGATAAAGTATCGCAATGGTATGCCGACCATTGAAACCAAGCAGCAAAAAAACACAACATCACCCCATTGACCCTTTACTTTCAAAACGCAGGTGGCTCCGGACTAAATTGACTGAGCTCTTGAGAAAAGAAGTATGCTGTGCTTATGTAATTGTCATAGTGGAAAGTAATTTGTGTGGAGATTCAACAAATAATGAAATAAAATGCGATGGATACAGCCTGTACTGAAGTGATAGAAGTTCTATGACAAGTAAAAAAATCAGTGGAGGTGGTGTGTTGATATTCGTCAGCAGCAAAGTGCAATCACAACCTATTAAAATTGCGGAAAACAGAATAGAGCAACTGTTTTTATTATGTCAAATAAATAACAGAAAATTTATAGTAGGTGGAGTATACATACCTCCACAATCTCCTCGTGACACATATATCAGGCATTGTTCATCAGTAGAGAATATGTCTACATTACTCGAATACCTACAAATTTTAACTTGGTATGGGAGACTACAACTTGTCCAATACCTAGTGGTTTAATGATGAGCTAGGGGTAATGGTTCGGAGTCCAGTGGCCAATGGGTGACTCAGCTATGGAAGTGGCACAATCTTTTGGGTATGTCAAGTTGTTCCAGCATAATTCCATACTAAATGATCGTGGAGTATTCTTAGATTAATTTTTTTCTAATATGTTAAAGTCTTGGATGTAAGGAGGGCCTGTGATTCCCTGCTGGAATCTAGTCTGCATCATATAAGTTATGAATGCACTATATCTGTTTCATGTGACCACAAAGCCAATAGTCTTACGTAGGTACAATGAATTTTACTATGATTTTCGAAATGGAAACTACAAGGACTTGAACAACTATCTAGCTTTTATCGATTGGATGATATTGCTGGGTAATAGTAACCTAAATGAAATCACAAATGTTTTCCATGAAATATTTACCCCTATTGAGAATTTCCAAATTTTTTGATATAATGTAGTCTAGTAGGTACTTACCTCTTATGTTGACGTCGCTGCTACCCCACACAGTGTGGTGTGCGCTTGCATCCATCCCTACTATCATCTGCAGGTTTAATTGCGTGCAGAGTTCGTTGAATTGTGATGGTTGGATAGAGTCATATTATTATGGTAGGAAGGTTGAAACGAGGAAGGCTTCAAACCTTACACCAGCCAACCTGCCTTCCATGGATATGGAAAGCACCCACAAACTAAAAATACTTTGAGGTTTTTGATATTGAATCTATTTTTTTTAGAGTCCTCCAGTCTAATGAGTCCTAGAGTCTTCAGATTCCTTATTTTAGAATCTGACAAATTAGCCTTTCTAATCTTCAGAAGCTTCAAAGTCTTTTGTGTTGAATTTTTACATGCTTGAGTTTTTACACTTTTTAAAATCTTCGGTCTTTATACAGTCCTTCCTCTACAATCTCAAAAAAAGTCTTTGAAGCATTTAGAATCTTTAAAGTGTTTAGTCTCATTTGCGGTGGCAGTCCTCAAAGTCTTTAGATTCTTTATTCTACAATCTTCAAAAGTGACTCTTTGAAGCTTCTTAGAAGCCTCCAGTATGCAGTCGTTTCAATCTTCAGAGTTCGTATCATTCTTTAAAGTCCTCCAGAAATAAGTCTGTTTTTTAACAGTTGTAAGCTGATACTCACAAATAGGCGGTTCTGATTTTTCGGCTTTCCATTTGATATGTTTGATCATCGAGATGAATTCGAATCCTGGGGCCCAATTCTCCAGTTACGACTAAAAATCTCGCAATCGACAAATCACGCATCTGAATGTCGAAAGCGAATCCTAAACTCTATTCTCAGTCGGTATGCGAATTTAAATGACGCATTCGACAATTGTCGAATGTTTAAACATGGCAACATCTAAATTTTATAGTATTGGCATGTTTTTGACAGCTGTAAAGTGTCAGAATTTTTGATCATTCAAGTAAAAGTGGAGTTTTTGGTGAAAAATTATAAGTTCTAGGTCCTATTTCGTGCGATTACGATTACGAATTGTAGTAAAGAAGTGGAAAAAAGAAGAATATACGAAGTTCTTTAAAAAGTGAACATGTTTACCTTGGCTTCAATAGAAATTGAAGAAGCCCTAGTACTATCCCTTATCGGATAGTACTAGGACTACACTAACTCAATTATGTCCTGGGGTCCGGACGATTTACGGCAGTGGAGTTTTTAAATTAAATAACACCTTAAAAAATTTAATTTATTGTGAGTTTCCGATTGCTCGCTTCGCTCGCCAAATCTCAAAGAGAAGATCCTGGGAAACGTAAATCCATCAAAAACGCGAAAAGTGCTCATAGAATCTCCTAGAAAATCTATTATTTTCTACTTAACTCACAAGATTTTCAACAGCCGCTAAAAACTCGATTTCTTCGTAATCAGAGCCCGGATTCCGAACCCACGATTAAAATAGTATCGTCCATATAAAATAGATAGACGATACTATCAAATCGTGGGTTCGGAATCCGGGCCCAGTCATTTTTATGAC
Organism: Ceutorhynchus assimilis; assembly: GCA_917834065.1. Classification (NCBI taxonomy): domain Eukaryota; kingdom Metazoa; phylum Arthropoda; class Insecta; order Coleoptera; family Curculionidae; genus Ceutorhynchus; species Ceutorhynchus assimilis. Next base: position 5,555,597 of record OU892289.1, on the reverse strand, counting down.
AAAAATAAATAAAATTGACATTTCGTGATTTCATCCCGCGTGCTCTTACCCACTCGTAATTATGTCGATCAAAAAAAGGCGACGGTGACATTCGAGAATTGGATTATGCCAAAAGGTATCGAGATATGCGATTCTCGTACGTGACATTAGGAAATCGTAATTCGAGAATTGGGCCCCTGACGATACATTTTTTTGATATCCACAGTGAATGCTACTTTGTGTTTTCTCCATCTGCTAAATTATGCTGTATTCTGGGACCAGAGTGCATGATTTCGTTAAGGCTGGTTCCAGATGATGTTTTGCTAGATGCATCAAGAACAACCCGAAGTCGTGTAGTTGTGCTTGATTCTTTCACAACGGGTTGAGGAGGTAGGCATATAATAATCCCCTTTGTTAACTTGCCAGCTTGGAATCTTTACCATGTGTCCGAGCTCCAAGTATTCTGTAATGAACTTTGAGTATTGCTCTTTAGGATTCTGATCTTGTAGGAATTTCTTTTCTAGATTCAGTAGTCTCGCGACAGTCTTTGGCTTTGACTGCCTCAAGTAACTGGTCGAGTTTTTAAATGGAATCCCAACTGTCATCATTCCTTATTGCTGTTTGGTCATAGAATTCTTTACAGATTTGAACAACTTCTGTATACTTGTTAGCTTGTGTAACTTCTTCCAATTCCCAATTGTTTATCTTCTGCTTGAGTTGCCAGGCTAAAGACTTATATTGATGGTCTTTTGGTCTGAACTGGACCTGACACTATCCATCCCAGTTCCGTGTTTTGCTTAAGAAGACCCTCTACAGTTTTCTGAATGTCATTAAGCATAATGGCCGCATATTCTTTAGCGCCAAGTATGGCGTCTATGGGACCGGCCTTCATGAAGGTTGGATCATTTTTCCAAGATTATATTCCACTAATTTGGACTTCTTCTGCAGGTCTTGTTTGAGTTAACTTGGTCAGTACCATCATGTTAACTAGCATAGTTACTCGTGGTTTTAGGTGGATATCTGCAGCCCAGATATTTCTACAGAAATTCTACTTTGTGGAAAACCTAATCTCTGTGTAGCTTCTTCTGTGATGAACGATACTTGTGACCCTTGATCGATTAATACTCATAACTGCTATATCATACATGGTGTGGTCACTTCTACTATGGCAGTTGCTGGTAATACATTGTCATTTGTACCATTAGTGTGCACAAAACATCCCCCCTTAGAAAGGTAAGTGCCGTGTTGAGAACCTGTCTATAAGTTTTCAGCGCCTCTAGTGACTGGGGGGGTAAGCTTTTGTAATTCTGGATTTATTGGCGAATGCAAAACGCAATTAGGGTTCGTTCGGTATCTTATTCGTTCTGGTGGATCGTTTGATTCTAGCGATTCAACACCACCACTTTAAAGTTTCTACCATTTTTTGGCATAAAATAATTGTGCCAAAAAGAAGAAACTCATAAAATCGGTAGTGTTGAAGCGCCTTCAAGGTGTAAATTGACTAAGAATTAAGATGACAAATTTAGATATTTATTAAAGTTTGAAACAGAAAATATTAAAGAATATGGAATTAATTACAATTATTGCGAAACAGTTTTTTTTCATGTAAGTATACATACATAGGTAGGTAATGCTAGTTAAGTTAAAGATAATAAGGACAGTTACAAGAAGTAATGACGTACATTTAACAATAGCTTGATGAAAAACTTAAATCGTAAATAAAATGACAAAAGAGGTCCTTTTCTCACAATCCAGAATCGTTGTTAACCTAACAAGTGAGGAAAGTGTTTCTGCACGTGATGGAAGTTGCACGAATGACAACAAAAAGCAGAGTTCGGACAAGCCTTTAAGTCCAGAAAATACACTTTCCGCATGTGTTAGGTAGAAAGTTTATGTAGTTATACATAATATAAAGCTCATTCAAGAAAATGATTTCGCCTGGATGATAGAATAAATATTTTTGATAATAGTCTATACCCTTTACCACTAGCTTTAAGCAAAGACAACGCCAACAACTTCTCGTCCAATGTAAATCGTCTAGCTTTAGGCTTTTGGTTTTGAGTACGGACTTGGCTTAAAATAAAGCTGTATATCAATGGATTGACGTGGTCTACGAGCCTTTGAAATTTGGTTTATGATGCAAGTTATTCAGCAGCAGAAACTTTGGATTTAAATGACGACAACCTTCTACTGATTCTTCTTAACTTATTGCTGGCTTCTATAACTTTGGAATAAAGATATTTTTCCCTTGGGATAGGAATTTTTTGCCTAGTGACGTTAATGTTCTTTAAAATTTGGCATCGTCTCTCATGACCTGCAAAAAAAAAATAGATCAAGATTGGAGACGAGCTTTTCGCACATTTAGCTTGTAATTTTTCTAGCATTCGACTGCAAGTTTTAGTAATTAGTAGTCTTTTTTAGTAGTAGTCCTACTTGAGTTAGGATGTTTTAAAATTCACCTACTCCCAACTGGGTGGTTATTCATTAAGCAATAACACTTAGGTACCTACCAATAAAAGTTTTAAGAGACAAAGTTGGTTGGTGACTTTTTCATGTTTGCAGATGTGATGGTTCCACTTGGTGTAGCAATGTCTGCCCGAATTGCAGAAGTTTCAGTAGATAAAAATTGACGACATGAAGGGCCTGGTTGATCTAGAACAGAAATTTCGTTACCAATGATTCTACCAAAAAAGTTTGGATACATGCATTGTAGAATATGGTGTACCTGTATGTAACCAGGAATATTTTAATTATTGTGTCTCCTGATAAAGAAATAAACATTAAAAAAAAAGAAATGAATAATATTAGCTTTGTTCCAACACTGCAGAAAACCGTACAATGTACCGTCACGATTCTGCGCAGAAACTAAAATTGTTATACTGAGTGGTTTCGAAACCGTTCATGGGACGATTTTTTGACGTGTTGGAACAGAGTTATTATGTTTACCTACCTATGTCAATCATAGTCGCGAAACTAATTTCTGAAGGCGTCTTAGGACTCTTCGACGAGTTTCAACTGAGTCGATCTCCACTTTTTGCCATTATGGTGATTGTGGTTTATCAATTAACGACTCCTCGCTGTTTTTGATAATTGGGGCTAAAATTAAAATTAATTTTAATGTTTCTAACCTATGCTCCTTTAAACCCGAATTCTAACACGTTGTCGTTAATCAGAACTATGGGGAGGAGTAAGTGAAAATGTAAGTACGTCTTTCTCACATATATCTAGTATTAACTTACCTTCAGGGAGATACAGCAAAAGCGCAGCATTCCATGTGAGTCCTCGTCTGGCTTTTGGATCGCCAACAATAAATTCTCGAGGAAAATGTCTTGTTCACAATCTATAATTATTATAAGCCTTCTCGACACTTAGGCTATGTAGTAAAGGATTGCGAACTTTTTCTAGCCATTGTTTCATTTTTTCGGCATCTTTTGGAAACCGGAAATAGCTGCTGTATTTGTCGCCGCACCCCGGAACACAGCATTTCTGATGCTTTTCAATTAACAAACTGGGAGAAGACATTTTGAGATAATAATTATTGATAATTGATAGGTAATTGATAATTCTAAATGTTGGGAGAAGTTCAAAATTTAAATTTTGACCACTGGAAATGACAAAATAAACTTCAAATCTTGGCGCACGGTCCGGCAGGAAAAAGAAAACTTTAATAGGTTGATTGAAGCGCCTCTAGTGATTGGAGGGGAAAGCTGAAACGACTAGACTGACGTCTCTCATAAGACTTACATTTCTAAGGGGGGATGTTTTGTGTTAGTGTGGTTCGATGACGTTTTGAAACGAGAAGTCTTGAATTCTGATAACGACCCAGTAGTAAGCTCCATGCTGTCTCGTAATTGGCTTTTGACGTTGACAGATGTTGAATTACTCTACTGTCTTCACCTCGTACATGCGTCTTCAAGAATTGCATCTGATTGTTTGATTTTCATGTATCACGTGCTTGAATATGTCAAGAAATACGAGCCAATTGAGTGGAACTGTTACTGCTGGAACCATTACATGTTGTCTGGTAACATCCTCAATGGGTTTAACTTGAATTAGCCATTGTACTATTAAAACTAGCCTAAAGATTGATTAAAGAAGTTTCTGAAATATTTCGTTCGCCAAACTTTAGCGGGTGTCTTCTACAGAGTCTAGAGGACGAGTAGTATTTAAAAGTATTTTTGCCTGAAACTTAGTGTCTGTTACGTTACAGTTTACAAGTAGGCGAAAAGTAGACTGCGTACAAACTGTAGACTTTCGGTGTGTAGCAGTATTAAACTGGGAATTTCAAGTTTATTTTGGTTGCTGAAGGCTCGCGGGTGTCTATATAATATTAGTAGAGTGTGTAGAAGTATAAGATTTCATGTGGCATCCATAAAACCTGGAAAATCGATTATCATTTGTCTGAACATTGGACAAAATGTGAGTATTCCAAGAATTCTGTTGTAACTTCTGGATCAAATAAGGGCATGCGTCAGTTTTTTCTACAGAGTTTGTAGGAGTTCTATGTATAAAACTGAACAAATTTTAGTCATTTTTTCAGTCGTAGACCTGAAAATTCCCGTAAAAAATTAAATACTTTTGAAAATAGATTTTTTTTTTTTGAATAGGAGTCTAGATAAAGTCTAGGAAGGGTAAGATCCTATGTAACAGCCATGAAACTTGGAAACTCGATCATACATTCTTCTTAGATATCATTGTTCAACAAAAATATAGTTTCCTGATTTATTGTATTGTATTGTGAAGTATTGAACTTTATAAATTTTGTGTTCTTGGAAGCTTACTGTAGTTTCTGAGCTAATTTCTGACAAATTTCTCAACTTCAGTGATTGACTTATGCTAAGATGCATTTTCAAAATTTTAGAAGAGGTTGTGGACAAAGGAACTAGATCTACGATATTGGAAAATTCTGATTACCCTTCTTTAGCCAGAGCTTCTATTCCTGTACAATCAATGGAACTTTGATTATTCATTATCAACAACAGATTCTTTAATCTTTACAAATTGGTGAGACGTTGATAAATTGATGTTATTTTCCACTTCTGGGTGATCATCAAAATCCTCTCAAGCAAAAGCAAATTCATTGGACATGTTACAGTGGTTCTTTTACAACAAAATTTCAATAAAACCTAGAAAACTCCAGATTTGCCTAATTAAAAAAAAAAAGAGCCCTCGCCACTAACACAAACAACAAAAATTTCCTGCTGCTGTAGCAAAAATGAAGTTTAGAGCGCGCGCCCCCGTAAATTCGGTAAAATGCACTTTACTGCACTCTCAACGCGATGCCCGAAAAGTTGTGTTGAATTTATTTTAACAGCAGTTTCTGTTCTGCGAACGAAACTTTTTTGCGTTTTATGCAAAATGCACGCAAAGCGAGGATTGATTTTTTTTTAGTTTTAAAATTTACTCAATTTATCTTATTTTTTTGTTTCAGAAAGAGGCTCTTTCTTTGGTAATAAGAAGCGATGAAATGGACAGTCAAACGTCTGTGAAAAGATTGAAAAATTCCAGCCTGTTTACAATAGAAAATTTAATTAAAAGTGATATAGAGCCTAAGACGAAAATCAAAGAAGAATTTAGAGACGATAAGGATACTGTTAATTGAAAATATTATTTATTGCAGTTTATTATTTTATCATGCCAAAGAAATGTATTTAAATTTAATCGGTCCAACTACATACTGAAGAATATATGTTTAAATATGCGTAATAATATACTTAGTCATTTAATTATAAGGATACTTTGTACATAAATACGTTTTATTTGCTTCTAAGTGATTTGTTGTAAATAATATTAGGAAAGGTTTCAGGACAATAATAAAGATGTGTTCTGAACGTTGGGTTGTTTTATTTGACTGTAGCTTTGTCAGTAATTGCTGTCCCAGTTACTACATGATGCTACACTTTTATATCACAGACTACAACTGCAGAGAGAAAAGTAGGTAATTCTTTTCTCTTCTCACCCAGAAAACTTTTACTTTGGTCTACAACTTACTTTTTACACTTTTGTTTTTTGATCACATGCAACACCAAGGAATAATACATTCCAGGATTCTCGTCGGCCGAAAATCGGTCTGATGCCTGTATTGCCTATAGAGGATTTAAGGGCTATTTCCATCCCCAAGGATGACCCTCCAAACTCAAAATACGTAGAACTTCTTTTCCTTTTTCGTCTTTTTCTTCTTCATTGGGGTTTTTTGGCTTTTGCTCCTAAGCAGAGTAATTTAACAAGTGCATTTGAATGTTTCCAAAAAGCTAAGTCATATGTTTCAAGGAAATCGCTGTCATAGAAAAATCGATTTAATAATTTTTAATGATTCTAAATATTTCAAATTTTAACATCATTCCAGGCCATTCAGTAAAATCGTTCAAAGGAAAAAGAAGTAAAAAGATCAGATTGAACAACTGGAGAATCTTATCACTGGCACCGTTCTTCTATAGTAATTGAAGTCACCACTGGTAAAAATTGGAACAAATTCACGTCATGTTTCAAAGGAAGAGAAAGCCAGATTATCTTATCTTATTAGTGGTGAAACTCTTCAATTATACTCTAAACAACCCAGTTGAAGATTCTTTCACAACCAGGTCATGTGATGATTCTGTACTCTAAATAGTCGAGGTTTATTATATTCCGGACACTGAGGATGATGTAGAACCCAGATAGCATAGAGGCGTCTTGAAGACGTCCCTAAGATGTCCACAAACGACATTCAAGGCGTCTTTTAGAAGTCTGCTCACGTCTTCAAGGCGTCTTAATCTCAAAGACGTCATATGTTACAAAACCCAACGTCTGCCTAAAGACGTCTTCAGGATTAATATTTCATTATTAATTATTATCACTCATTCAATAAGTGTCAATTTTTGTGTATTCCAAACGCTAGGCTCTTAAATTATTAATTTCTTTTAAACGAAAACATACACAAAAAAACCCTGCAATATCAGCTGCTTAAAATTGATGCTTATTGCTGGAATTGACGCATGCGCATTAGATTGGAAAACAAAATTCTCTCTCGACAAAGATGGCATACTTTCATTTAATATTGTTTGCTTGATCAGCTCGAAACAACCCGCGATATATCTACGTTAGTATAGGTAATAGGTATGGGAAGGACGCATCTTCCTTTTTGATAGCCTAATCGCCGTTATCATCAATAGTTCTAGGTTAGGTGATTCGTGCGTGAATCCCCGTGGAAGCCAAATTTATGTATTATTGAATGTTGGTGTTAGTAGGTAGGTATAATGACTGATGATTTTTTTTTCATTCCTTCCATTATATAAAAAAATAGGGAATCCAAAAAATAAATTAGCACCGGGCCCACCAGTGTCTTAATCCGCCTCTGTTGAGAAAGCGTTTAAAATTGTTAATAGAGATATATTGTTAAAAAAAAGTTGGAAAATGTGAAAGTTGATAGTACTGTTCTCAGTTTGTTTAGGTCTTATCTTTGTAATAGAGTTCAATGTGTTATATTCAAGAATAGTGTTTCTGATGGAATGAATGTAAATTATGGTGTATCTCAGGGAACTGTTCTAGGTCCATTGCTCTTTTTACTATATATAAATGATATAGGTAGGTGTTGAGTGAAAGTGAAATTGTTTTGTTTGCGGATGACACAATGCTGTACGTTGTTGGCAGAGATGCCATTTACAACAGATTATGAATGTGGAATTTAATACAATTTTTAAATGGATCAGTGATAATAATATTTGCATCAACGTTGAGAAATCTAAGTTTTGTATGTTTGGTAGAAGAACAAGAATAAGGGATATTGATGTAGATAACATTAACATCAGCATGAATAAATGAAGCTTTGGCACACGAAAACCAAATCAAGTACTTGGGGGTAATTTTGGATTAGAATTTAAATTTCCAGGCTCATGCTGACTATGTTATGAAAAAAATTTCTAAAAGGGTTGGTTTTCTTTCAGGGGTGGGAAATAGTTTGTCGAATGGCACTAGGATGTCATTGCACGACTTCATTTACATAGTTTGGATCCACACTTTTGTATGCATTGCCTGCTTTCAAGGTGGAGCAGATTCAAAAAATATAGAACAGGGCTATGAGGGTGATTCTGAAATGCAATCGATATATTCCTACCACTCCTATTAGGGTTATGCATGATTTTTGAATGTGTTGTTTGTTAGACAGAAAATTATTTTTAATGTGTATGTATTTGTATTTAAGATTAAGAGAGGTTTATAACCAAATTATATCTGTGAAAGAGTAACTGTTTTTAGAAATGTACATGAATATAGTACTAGGAATTGTGGTGATTGTCTTCTGACGCAAAGATGCAATACTGGGGCAATTGTTGAATTCTTTACTTTTGTAAAGGCTTGCTGAATCAAATTCTGTAGGAAATTTTTGTAGATATCTTAAAGGCGTCCCTAAGATGTCCACAAATGACATTCAAGTTGTCTTGGTTACGTCTTCAAGGCGTCTTAAAGACATCTTGAAGATGTCATATGTTACAAAACCCAATGAACTAAACAAACACTCTGGAATGGGCGCACTGCTTTATGCTAGTGTGCCAAATTTTGTATGTAACCCAACAATACGGTGGGATTATTGTCTCACTCGCACTCATTGCGATTAATGTAAAAGAAAGAAGACATTCTTCATCTTCCTTACCTCAATGATCCAAACACTTCAAACAACTGTTCTCAATAGCCGCCATAGTGCAGAGAGAGATGCAAATCCCTCTTGTTTGTTGTCCTTCCTGGCACAAGCCCATACGTAGAAACAATTATGTAGCCACCGTTCCAGTGTGTTTGTTTAGTTCATTGACAAAACCCAACGTCCTACAGACATCTGCCTAAATACGTCTTTAAAACTAAGACATCTCCAACGAGATGTCTTCAATACGTCTTTATAAATCTCTTTCGATACATAAATCATTATTCACATTTAGGCCTGGTTTGACCAAATAGTCGTCTTCAGCATGTGAATTTACATCTTATGAACATCTTCGAAACAACGTCTTTTAGATGTAGGTATTTTTCAGACGTTCAGATATAATGCAGACCTAAAAAAGACTTCTTCAAGACTTTGTGTGCTGTCTGGGGAGATATTTTTTTTTTAAGGAAAAAGAAGCGAGACATCTAAAGTTACCTTCACCATAAATAAATCTTATCACTTGCAAGATTGGTTGACAGTCAAAGCATTTACACGTGCAGATTGAAAATATTTTTCAACTGAATATTCCAGAATTTAACATTCTGGGCGCTAATGGTAATGGCAATTTATTATACAATTTGAGAGAGATTCCTTTAGAAAATAATGCTTCGAATAAAGCAGTTACGATGAGTTATCCCTGATCTTCCATTGCGGCAGTTTGTATCATATTCTCCCTAGATGAAGTTATCTTTATATATTATATCAACTAATTTGAGATATTTTTAATAAACTTCCGATTAATTCTTACAAATTGGTGACCCTGACAAGGAAATTCCGAGAGGTAAAGAACGCAGGGATACAGTCAAAGATCGAGAAGTGCCGAAAACATTTGCCATTTGCATTGTGATGTGCTATGGTATTGACTTGAAGATCAAAACATCAGATTATTTCTGCTGCACCGCCTGAAATTGCTAGATGTCTGAGAGTTATTTTGGTAAATAATACTCATATAAAGATCTTGAGAATGAAATAGGTAATCAAGAGAACGACTCTATCAGTCTATCTGACTCCGAGCGCTTGCGACATCTTATGCATTCGAAGTTTGAGGGATGCTCATTCAGATACACTCACTTCCGACAATATTTTTGAATCTTTTGATCAGCAATTATCCATTATGTCTGCAAATGGAATTATTGAATCATCGGGATTCAATGAAAAAATTAATAAACTATCAAACGAATTAGCTGAGTTGAAGAAACTTGTTGAATAATCCACAAGATAACCCAAAAGGTCGCAATTCAACAGTCAACAATATTTCATTTTTGGTTGATACTGGGAAGTGAAGTAAGTGTTTTACCACCCAAAACCATAAATGAAAATCATGTTTTCATTTATTCTGTTACAAATGGATCTAAAATTTCAATTTACGGTGATAAACGTTTACAACTTAAGTTTGATACAGACGATGAAAGTTCATCATAGTAATTATCAGATCCTTGGAGCAGACTTATTGAGACATTTTGATTTATTAATTGATATGTGATTCTGCTAGAGGCAGACTCAGGAAGAAATCAGACGTGAAGTCAATGAAATATTCAATGATCTTGACTGAAATTCCCACTGATTTCCGACACGTTTTATTTGGATACCCAGAGTTTATGAGGCCGGACCACAACCTCAAAATTTAAGCATAAAATTGTACATTTCATTAAAACAAGTGGTCCTCCTGTATTTTCAAAACCTCGCAGATTTTCACCGGAGAAACTTGAAATTGTTAGAAAAGAATTCAGTCGACTTCCAGCTCTAGGAATTATCAGACCATCATCAAGCAACTGGTCTTCTCCAATCACATATTATGGTTCCTAAATCAAACGGAAGTTCGAGACCCTATAGGGCACTGAATAACATTACTAAGCCTGATAGATATGGTGTTCCTCATATTTATGATTCCAGTTTCCAGCTAGATTTTGTACGAGCATATTATCAAATTCCAATCCGGGAGACATTCCAGAGGCAGTTAATTGTACTCCATTTTGATTGTTTGAATATATAACTATGCCATATTTGGACTAAGAAATGCTGCTCGTACATTCCAACGGTTCATGAATGAATTGACTCGTAACCTTCCGTTTTGCTTCATATATTTGGATGACCTGTTTTATTGCCAGTGAAACAGTTGAGCAACACAAAGAAGATGTCCGTTTGTTTCTGGAACAACTTATATGAATTTTCTACCTCATCAGAGATTGAATTCTTGGGTAACTAGGATCACCTCAGCAGGAATTCATCCTCTAGAGAAGAAAATTGAAGCTATTAAAACTTTCGCTCGCCCGATGATTATTCGCTCATTGCGGAAACTTCTTGGGTCAATTAATTTTAGCAATCGTTTTATTTTAAAATGTACGAAAATTTTTCAACCATTATTGAATTCGCTATTGGCGGCATCTAAGTAGAAAGCAGATGAGAATAGAATTATTGAGTGGTCAGAAGATTTATATATGAAGGTACCTAGTTAATTTGTTTGAGGATATCAAGTTTGCCATTTGACCAGTCATAAATTCAATTTGCTTGGAGCTTGGAGGGAGCTTCAGCCTATATCCTGATGAGTCCTAACAAGGACGAAACGCGTCAAGGATTGTCACGGGAATGCGGGATCCACTACTCAGTGGATCGATTCCCAAACGATTTCACGTTGGTCATTACCTGAAAAAACTTTCTAACAATTTTCATTGCCAACGAAAACTCAGACCAATCAGTGTAGTTCAACGCCGGTAGGGGTATTTGCCCTCGGAGTAGTTGTTTCTGACTGGTCAAAGAAGTTCAATTTGCTTGGACAGGGAGCTTCAGCCTATATCCTTCTGATGAGTCCTAACAAGGACGAAACGCGTCAAGGACTGGCACGGGAATGCGGGGTCCACTACTCAGTGGGTCGATTTCCAAACAGGGACTCTTAGGTCCCTGATTTCACGTTGGTCATTACCTGAAAAAACTTTCTAACAACAGCTTTTATGACTGTCAAACTAGATGAAATAACAACGACGAAGAAAGTTCAAATGGAAAGAGGAGTCAGACAGGGAGATACTATTTCCCCAAAGACGTCTTTAAGACGTTGGATTGGAAAGAGAAAGGTATTAGAGTGGACGGTAAAATGCTCAACCATTTGCGCTTCGCGAATGATGTTGTTATCGTTGCCCAATCATCGGAGGAACTCCAAAGAATGCTCGAACAACTCCATCACGCATCTGCAAAGGTAGGTTTCCGAATGAATTTGTCCAAGACTAAAATCCTAAGCGAAAACGAAGAACTGATTATGGTCAATCAGCAAGGAATCGAGAACGTCAAAGAGTATGCATATATTTGGGTCATGCCATAAGACTCGGTAAAGATAACCAAACAACTGAAATTTCGCGAAGGATTAAACTTGGATGGGCAGCTTTTGGTAGACTGAACTATATATTCAAGAGTAAAGTTCCCAACAACCTAAAAAGAGACGTTTTCGATAAATGCTCGTATTACCGGTAATGACGTACGGCTTGCAGACTATGACGGTGACCGCACGAAGTGCTAACAGACTACGGGTTACTCAGAGAGTATTGGAAAAAGCCATCAGTATTCGCGACCACATTAGGAATGGGACATTCGTCGACAAACGAAGGTGACTGACATCATCCAGTTCTAAATGGTCTTGGGCAGGACACTTGGCCAGGCAATCAGAAGAGAGATGGGCGAAAAGACTACTATGCTGGAGACCACGCCTAACAAAACGTTCAGTGGGTCGACCTCTCAAAAGGTGGACCGATGACATACGAACCATAGCTGGTAAAAATTAGATAAAGAGAGCACAAAGCCGAAACGATTGGAAAGCATTGAATAAAGCCTTCATCTTGCAGTGGATGGATAACGGCTGAAGAAGACATTTGGAAAATGCTTTTAACGAAGAAGAAATCCGTATCCGTATTCACCTCCATCGAATGAAGAATCTTCTACTCACTGGCAAATTTCTTCCATAATGATTAGAGCACAGGCAAAGATTAGAATGGTTTTTCTGCGATTGGCTCAGTTGAAAATTTCCATATATTTGAATGATTATCTACCTACTAAGTAAAATGAATATTTGGATTCTATGATTCCTAATTCAAGATAAGGCCAGTTATGTTAAGAAGAACAGTTGCACTAGAAATTTCAATTATTAACAGACCAAACAAAATGTGGAAAATAAATTCTAATTTTAATTCTAAATGGTCCTTTGCATTTTCCCAACGAGAAAAAAAATTAATAAAAACCAATCAATTACATTTCGAGTCGCAGATCAAAAGGCACCCAGAATGCGAGATAAAAACTTTCAGGAAAACGTATTTTCCCCGGTTTGATTTTCAAGTAAACCTATTTATTTTTATTTAAATCAACTTTGGCGTTTCGGGGCCTAGCGCGATCGTTAAATTTATTTGAAAAATATATATTCTTTGTGGTGGGTTCTGCTTTACGAAAATAAATCGTTGGCCGATTTCATTGCTCTCGTCCGACGATTAAAAGACTATCGAGCCTTTGATTTTCCGCGTAAATAGATTGAGAGCGTAAACTTTCCAGTAATTATTAATGTCATTTGAAAAGGTCACTTTTCAACATTTTCTAAAAGGGTTTATTTGTTCTGATTTATTAAATAATTCGTGTTACTGTTATCATTGATATGTAACTGATACTTTCTGGGTCTCCAAAAACCTGGTGGAGTAAAACCAATAATCATGGCTCATTTTTAAAAAACAATTCCCTCAAACGACCATTATATAAAATCCCCCATCCAACAATAGTTCCTTTTGATTAAAGCCGCAGTTAACAAACCGTTGGATTTGATGTTTTAACGTGGCTAACAGCAGAAGGACAAACAAACACTTTCGAGTTTCTGGAACGTCACTATTTAGTTATTTGTCAGGTTTTTATTGCGCCTGGAAAGCCGCACCAGCGGCGACACACAAACAACAAGATTGGCTCGCTGGGTGGTCTTCTTACTACCATCCAACGGAAGATTTTCCTGGAAATTTGTCGACGAGAGAAAACAAAAAATATAACACTGTAACAGATGTGTTTTGTGTGAAGTGTGTATGGATCATATGGGGTTTAGTTTTTGATTTATTTGAAATAGTTTAGTAGTAGATAGTATAGGTACGCAAAACTTTTTGAGAAAAAAAAAAAAAAAGAAATTTTCATTTATGGTAAATACAAAAATACAAACTGCCGCAATGGAATATCAAATAAATCAGCTTTATTTGAAGTTTTGGTAGAGAAAAAATATCCAGTCTATGAGGTGTTCGCTCATGATTAGGCAACTGGCCAATTATTTGTTAAACTACACATTGAGTTAATTTCTTGAGGCATTATCGTTATTCTAAGATCCCATTATTATAAGGATTGGTCATTGGCTTCTTTTTTGCCCATTTCAATCTTCTTTGTATAATTTTTAAAAGTCCAAGTTTATCTTGATCTACTGTAGGTAAGTAGAGATGAGATTTTGACCTAAAGTTCAATGTTTTCCTGATCCTTTCAATTCCATATAAATGTTCTGTAATAATTTTTATCTTTGGTGGAAATGATTCATGATTGAACGTATTTTGTACAAGTTAATAAGAACTTTCTTAAATCTACAATCCAGAGACATCTCCACATCATCCACAAATGAACAATCCTCCAATCAGTATGTTCCATGTTATTCTTTGAAATTGTTACACTGCGACCTGCATTGTGGCTATTATATCCCCCTTCTGGGTGCTTCAATAGATATAGGGATTCTCACTCGAAGTACCTCATCCAGCTTTAAAACTTTTATGAAAGCAAGTAGGCTGGATGCGGTTGTATGGAAGTTGTTCACAGATGCTGATCCATTTGGTCCGCACTTCCTTATAGGTGTGTCAAAGAAAGGCACTGGTCCTGAAAGCGAAGTTTGTGCTCCCAATTTCGCCAATTGGTCCGCTTTCACATTGTTTAACTTGTCCAAGCATTTCCAAACCATTATGGCTGAGCTCAACGCTCTAGTGGCTACTTGACTGTCTGAGAATATGACAACCCCTGTCTTTTTGTTGTTTCTGTCAAGTTTGAACTCAGCATCTACTTATAGTGTTTATTTCCGCCTGAAATATGTCTCCGTGTTTTCCCATTGCTTCGGAGAATTTGATTTCAGGCCCAAGTACTCCGGCTCCATTCCCTTGATCAGTTCTTGATCCTTCCGTATACCATTTTATGCGGCGTTCTGCTGCTTTGTAAGAATGAATGTGGTGTTTCCTTTCCATTCTTCTCTGTTTCTCATCACTACTGTAAAGCGTTTCACGAAATTATATGTTTTGATCATATCATCCCAATCATCCCTGGGAAGCTCGAGGAGTGGCATAACTTCTTTGCACAAGATGATCGATTTATATAGTAGGGTTGGTCTAATTATCATGGCGTACATCCATCTCAATTGTTTCCATCCCCAAGTTTTGACTGCAAGGTTTCGGCACACCACAAGAGCCATTGTAGCCTAGGTTACAACTCCTCGAATGTGTTTTCTCCATCTTAGTTTGCATTCCAGCGTTATGCCAAGATATCTCACTTCCGTCACCGGTGTGATAGTAGTTTCGTGTATTCGGATGTCCTGGCACTACACGGTGATTTTCGATGGGTTTATCTCCAGTCTCACTGTTCGGCACAATTCCTTCGTTGCTTTGCACGTATTATCCGTTCACAATCCGACGTCCACATGTAGGTACAGGTAAAATCACGTTTCAATGCTATTTGATAGGGAAAGGTGATAAATTTACCTGCACCTGTGGACATCGGATTGTGAATAGGATAATACAGTCTGTATGAGTTCACACTGTGTGTCCTCGAACTTTTCTCTTGCTATGATGACGATGTCATCGGCATACCCAAGGCAGTGCAAGCCCAGGTTTTCAGTATTCCTGGTAGTTCATCCACGACTAAGCTCCACATCAGGAGTTAGCCTACTCCGCCCTGGAAGGTGCCTTGAGTGGTGCTCACCTCAATAGACTCAGTGCCTACTGAAGTCTGCTGTCCTATAATAGCAAGCATCTTACATCATCGAGATATTATGTCGTTGACTCGTAGTAGAACGCGACTTTCTCTCGTCTAAAGTTTCTTGTATCATGCTAGTTAGTTGGTACAGGAGCTCTTAGTAGACCTGACCTGCCTGCTCTGTGAGCACATTCACAGAGCAGGCTGTGAACATGCTGACTTGCGTTTAAAGGCCACCTTTCCAAGGTAGTGGATCTGATAGTTACTGCCATTTTCTATTGCCTTTAGAAGAAAAGATGTGAGGCTTATTGGTCTGAAACATTTGGGGTCTGTCCCATCCTTCTTACCTGCCTTAGGCATGAAAGAGACTCTTGCCTTTTTCCATATTTTAAGTAGGTATATATATTCTATATCGTCATACGGCTTTTGGTTATATCTACGAGGTGTGGCATTGGTCTCTATTTTTCTCTTTGTAGGAGTGCTGGAAAGATCTCGTCCACTCCCGGCGATTCGAGAGGTTCGAATGTATTTAATATGCCCGTTCAAGCCTCTTATTATAGTAAGTACTATTTTTGCTGTTTTCCAGGTCTCCCTAGTGGGCCGGCGATCTTGAAGTGATCTTCATCATCAGTTATTAATGGGTTTAGTGCCAGATTATTCTGTCAATCTCGACAAATATTGCCTTATGGTCAAATAATATACTACTGCAACATATGACACTAATTATATTCCAGATTGGTAGACATTATCCAGAGAACCGTTGCCCCTAGTTGCGAGTAGAAATTGACTCATCAATCATCTCAATACCCCGCTTAATCATCTTCGAAAAATCAACACTCTGTTGTTCTAGTAGTCTCCATCCGGAAGACGATAGATGGTGCAAATCTGAACGTCAGCGTACATTAGAACCTGAAACTTGAAATCAAGTTCAATAGACAAGCAACTCTTTCATTGGTCCTTCTTGGTTTTTAACTTTTCAGACTATACTAAAATCTGGTATATTTTTATTGGTCAACTTGATCTTTCCAATGTTGTTGAGAAACATTTCTAGTGTTTTAGGATGAGGCAGCGTAGGCTTTACAAAATCTATATGAAGTTACCAGTTGAATAGTCAACAAAAATATTCTATCAATCTACAGTAGTGCCTCCGTACAAATATGAAAATCAGATACCCGCATTGTTAGTGAAGCATTTTCTTAAGGAACATCTCCTGAATAACCTTCCAGTGCCTGACGGAAAGTTACAATTTGGACATTATTCAGTAGAATCATCAAATGACCGAGGTGCTCGTGCGAGGTGTGAAAGAATCTTTTCATTCTTCAGTTGTCGTTCATTCACAACACTAAAGAAATATCTTACCAGTTGATTAGATTTTTGAATTGATAAAGTTGAATTATTTCTTCTTGAAAACAACCTATAAGTACCAGATTCAAAAAAAGGCCAATATAAGGCGGACATGGAAAAGTCCCAATGACAGAACCCATTATAAAATGGATTTCTTCATTACCAATAAACTATAGGTAGGTATATATTTAAAGATATCACAATTCTAAACAGATTTACAACATCGAGCGACCACAAATTAGTTAGAGCTGATCATTTGATCAAAAAGAAAACTGAAGCGTGGATACCTGATACCTCCAACAAACGAGGCAGTATTTCGACAATATATTGACAATAATAATAGATACAATTAAACAAGCACAAAACAGCTTCTGTCGAAGAACAGAAAATTAGCCAAGAAACTAAAATAAAAATGGAAGAACGAAGACAAAAAATAAGTGACCTAAACGCGGAACCACACGAGCTAAGAACATGCGATAGGGAAATATCAAATGCCATGAGAAGAAAACCATAAATGGCAAAAGAGAAATATTCCAACTCAAAAACTGGTAGTTACGGTAATATAGTAACGGACAGTGTTGCCAGATCTCACGATTATTCGTACGATTGCACGATTTTGGTCAGAATTTCACGATCTCACGAATGACGTACCTACCTAGCAATTCTCACGAATTCTCTGTGTATAGTAAATCAAATCACTAATCAAATATAATGTACCTAATCGAGAATAATCGAAATAAAAATCTACCATACAATATTTAGTTATGTTACGCCACTCCTGGTACATGCGCGCCTGAATACTTAGGCCTGCTTCTCATGAGCGTAAACTTGACATAACTGGCGGAAATACTGAATTCGTGAATTTTGGCGCAACATTCACATGGAATGGAGAATCAACGCCGCCGCGTATGTCAAAATTATGTATTTTTTTTCTTATTTTGAAATATTTCTTAAACGAAACGGTTGCAATCTTAACCTCTGAAAACGCTGAATTTTTACGCGAAAAGTTGAACTTTGCTCGACTTTTGGCGTATCTGCGGCAGAGTGTAAGCATATCCAATATGGCGGGACTTTGACCAATCAGAGTTCTGCATTCAGGTACGCTACTGTCACGCTATGAATGTCAAATTACGCTCATGAGAAGCCACCCTTAATGTAATATACAGTCTATTTTTTCCCAAAATAGATTTTGACAATGACAACTTTGAAACATAAACAATGCCGCTCATTGGTCGCAAGATGCCTTGTACCTGCATTCGTCGAAGGTATCGTTTTCCAGCCATGTAAAAGGATACCTCACCTACAAGGAGACAGCATTTTGCAACTAATCAGAGCCACGCGGTATTGTTTATGTTTCAAAGTTGACGTCAAAATCTATCTTGGGAAAAAATGGAGTGTAGAAATGCTTATTGAGCTGAAAGTGGGCTCAGTAGACCTGGCCCCCCCCCAGTTGATAATTTTTATTCAAAACGCTAGCCCTCGTTCTCCAGAGCTAGCGCAACCTAGCGCAACTTTTTCGAAAGCTAGCGCAGCTACAGGTCAAAAGATATGTGGCTTTATATTCGGGGGGGGGCTAGGGTGACGCCAACCCCCTCCCAGTTATTCGATCTTCTCAAAAATGCTGGCGCACATTCGTAACACCTAGCGCAGCCTAGCGCAAGTTGTGTCATAGCTAGCGCAGCTATCGTAGCTGTCATACAGGGTGGACAAAAAAAATAATGAGCCCCTTGTCACTTGTAGGGGCTCATGATTTTTTTGTCCACCCTGTATGCCAGCTACGATAGCTGCGCTAGCTATGACACAACTTGCGCTAGGCTGCGCTAGGTGTCACGAATTTGCGCTAGCCTTTTGAATAGGATTTAACAACTAGGGGGGGCTAGCGTCGATCTAGCCCCCCCCCGAATAGATACCTGTATACGTTTTGAAGGGGTAATGCGGTTGTTCGAATTTTACCTGCGCTAGCTTTAAGGAATATTCATATATATTTTTGAAAACTTAAAAATCACTTGTAGGGGCTCATGATTTTTTTGTCCACCCTGTATGACAGCTACGATAGCTGCGCTAGCTATGACACAACTTGCGCTAGGCTGCGCTAGGTGTTACGAATGTGCGCCAGCATTTTTGAGGAGATCGAATAACTGGGGGGGGCTAGCGTCACCCTAGCCCCCCCCCCCCCCCCGAATATAAAGCCACATATCTTTTGACCTGTAGCTGCGCTAGCTTCCGAAAAAGTTGCGCTAGGTTGCGCTAGCTCTGGAGAACGAGGGCTAGCGTTTTGGATAAAAATTATCAACTGGGGGGGGCCAGGTCGACTGAGCCCTGAAAGTGTTTGCTAAGATGATTTGCCATGATCTCTTGATTTGAGATGATGATGATGGAGATGATCATTTGTGAAGTTGTTTAGCAGCCTATATGCTAAAAGAATATCTTCTTCTAAATCATTTAGAATAGTCTCTTCAGTGGATGGAATATAAGAATTTGGACTAATCTGCTTCAACTGCTGAAGAAGATCTGGCCAGTGGTGAAGATGAATCTTGACTGCTTAGGTAATTGCTCCTTTATTTGAAACATTTTCTAAAAAATAACTCACTACAATGCTCTAATTGGTTAAGTTAAATCTAGATTATTCGCTCATCGCCGTCCTCATTTGAAGCATTTTCTATATCATCAAAAGATAGGCTTTTAATCTTAGAATTTGTGATTAGATTAATCTTGATTGAGCTAAATCTTCTCCTTCCTTTGAAGAAATTGCTAAAGGAATCACCTATAGACTTTATTTCATCAGAGTTCATAATTTTGACATAATTTGCCTTCCTTTCCATTGATAAATTTTGTACTTTTTAGAGTAGAATCATCAAATGTGGTAGTTGTAGAAAAATTCCAGGTTGCTTCAATTCAATTACAATTGCCAGCAATAATATTCTCCAAATTTTGAAGTTGGCTTGTTCTTCCTTCCTTCCTTCATACCTTAGCAACGTTGGAATACCTAGCTAACTCTTTCTTTTTTGTCCCTACCAATGTTCAATGCTCAAAGGATCAAAGAAGTTTTGGCTGATTTACCTACGTAATAAAAACTCTTCTGGAGACGACGACTTATCTTCGAGAATATTTCTGCGTTTACCTCACAACGGTCTTTTTGCCCTTGCTCTGGCAATTAACGATTCTTTTTCAAGAGTTGTGCTCCCGGATTGTCTTAAACAACTTGATAGCCTCGTATATATGATCAATTAAGGCTGGAAATGTAAACAATTCATCGATATTCCTCAGCGGCTTTTTTAGTGGTGGGTCTCCTATTTCTAACTTGCTATCTTATGAGACAGTCCTTTTGGATGCTTTGAAGAGCGGGTTTCAGGTAGGCGCAGTATATACACAAACTTCTTTAAGGTATTTGACAGTATTTCATTTATAAACTGATTAACGGAAACATAGACTGTCCCAATCTTAGTAAAATTTTTCTGGAAGTAACATGTTGACCGTTTAGAAGTAGGGTTTTCTCTGTAACTGTGCATGGAACTAATTATGGGGGTCATTCTTCGCTCGCCCGTGGTTTTGCTACATACTACATTCTCACCCTACAATTGATCCTTCTGGAAACTTTTTTGATAGATACTGTAATACTATTTTACGGCCCAAATTGTGATATTGTAGTTGTTTCTTTATTTGGATCGCAATTTGAATCAACTTATATCTTCTAAGCTCTGTCTGCCTGAATCTTATCTTGACTTAATGGATCAAATGTAGAAGAGCCTTTTCTGTGCTATCATTATCATTTTTGCATTTTTGGTTTATTGTTGCAACAGTTCAGTTGTTGTAGGATATCCTACAGTTGTTTCAAGTTTGTGAGAGTATAAAACCAAAAATATATAAATAAAAATAGAACACCAGTCAAATATTTATTATATTTACAATATACACACACACATTAAACCACTCCCGATAACAAAATACTATAAAGCTTATAATATAATACATAGAATACATTGCTAATAAAGGAATTATTATTTTTATCACAGATGTTTAAGCCATCGGGTTTCTTTTCATCAATGCAATGTCGGCTTCCATCATTTCATGCACAAGTTCCAAAAACGTCACTTTCGGTGCCCACCCAAACTTTTCTTTGGCTTTAGTTGGATCACTCAAGAGCAAATTCTAATTTAAATTCAAAAGAAAAAAGTATTTAGTATTTTAGGCTAGAAAACAAAGCATTCTAGCATTGAGTCTTGACTAGTAACACATTTGAATCAATAACAAATTCCTGGATTACTCTAATTACTCACCACATCTGTGGGCCTGTAATACTTGGAGTCAACTCTAACTCTAATTTCCCCGCTATCCTTTTCCTTGCCAACTTCATGGACTCCTTCGCCTTCCCAAACAATTTCCTTGCCGACATGCTTGAAAGCTTCCTCTACAAATTCCTTAACACTGTGAGTTTCTCCAGTACCAATGACGAAATCGTCAGGCTTATCTTGTTGAAGCATCAACCACATTGCCTAGAAAATATAATAATGGATGTGTGTTATATCTGGAACATTTTCCAGAGAACTTCCCTCATATATGAAGTAAAATCTAAGAGAATGCAAAAAGCGTGAAAAGACGACACGGTTTAAGGTACACGGAGCATTTTCCCTTGCAAAATCTGCAAGTAATAAAGAACGCGTCGAGACAAGCGCAGCCTTTACGAAATTTACTTTATTTCTTCCTTATATTATATTTACCGTCATATACTGTATAATATAATGTTGGGAAAGACATATTTTTCAAGAGTTAGAGGTATATAATGAATATCTCTAGCACTTTAAGTTTGTTTTAATCCCTCAGGGCCACTTTTTTCTTTAGAATAAAACCCATCAGATGCTACTTTAGAGGACAATCAAAAATTCGTTTGCAACCGCTCAAAGTTAAATTTAGGCTAGTGCGAATTTCATGACTGTGCCAGGGGGTGCCTATCAATGATTTCCTCTCTATGAGCTTGCCTCTAAAGTTCGATTTGATATAGGGAAAAAAAATGAAAAGTTTCAAGTGAGCAAGATTGACGGATTATGGATAAAATTCTGTTAATATTATATAAGTTTGAGCTCGTTGACATTTCACAGTCGCAAGAAAGTCTTATTTCCTCTCGCATGGAATCACTTATTACCCTAGCAAAAAAAAAACTAGTAAGTAATAAAACTTGCATATAGTTTCCCTTTGGGGAATTTTATGAAGGAGATTCTACGAGAATTTCTCTCAGTTTTAAGGAAAGTGTGCGGATTTTTTCCAATTTTGTGGTCTTTTTGGTAGATTTTGAGACACTGTTATAATTAATTCAATGAACTCTAATGAATGATGAAAAATTACCTCTCTAAAATGATCAGAAGTCAATGTTTCAATTCAATTTTCTGCCATGGTAGAGCCAGAAACGAAATTTCCATTCAAATTTAGGATCTATGGTTATAAGAATGTGATTTCATGGAGAGCTGTTTTAACCTTAACAATCAAATTACCACCTACCTCAACGTAATCTTTGGCATGTCCCCAATCCCTCTTAGCAGTCAAATTACCCAAAACTAAGCACTCGCTCAGTCCCAAATGGATTTTGGCAACTTCCCTCGTCACTTTTCTCGTAACGAAAGTTTCACCTCTCCTAGGACTCTCATGGTTGAACAAAATACCATTACAAGCAAACATATTGTAAGCATCCCGATAGTTGATCACAATCCAATAAGCATACAGCTTGGCACAAGCATAAGGCGATCTAGGATTGAACGGGGTCTCTTCGTTTTGCGGAATCGCTTTGACGTCACCGTACAACTCGCTGGTGGATGCTTGATAGAATTTGCAAGTTTGGTCCAGACCGCAAGTTCTGATGGCGTCCAGCAGTCTCAAAGTACCAACAGCGTCGACTTCAGCAGTGTACTCGCTTAAATCGAACGATACTTTTACGTGGCTTTGAGCGGCCAAGTTGTAGATTTCCGTCGGTTTTACTTTGCTGATGATTTTCACTAGGCAACTAGAGTCTATCATGTCGCCGTAGTGCAAAAACAGTTTGCCACCTGAAAGAATGGTTGGACACTCAGTAAAAGAAACTCGACTGATATTAATTTCACTTAAACTATCTCAAATTTCTCTTAAATTGCCTCAGAAGAGTATTTTGATAACCGAACGCTACTTCTCTTCTCAAAACTGAAGACTGCAGCCAGCTGAAATTAATCCACATAGAAGTCGTGTTAACCTCTGTCTAAGAGCCTCTGTATCAGAGCTGTGTAGAAACTTTACATTACTTTAAAGGTAGTACAACTTTTAGACAGGCCTGTATAGGTATAGTATTTTTAATACCTATTTGAAAGTACCAATTAATAAAAAATATACACGTTCATAGTGTTCATACAAAGTCTCCTACTTTATTTATTGATTTGTGATAGGTTGGTAAAATCTGTTTTTTTTTTTTAAGATAATTCCCCAAGTCACAAATTCAGTAACTATGTTGGCAACACAAGCCTTTTCTACATAAAAAATTTGAAAGCATTGACAATTTTACATTATATTGCCAACATAATGTCATTTTGACTTTTATCTTTAAAAAAAAAAACAGATTTTAATTTTTTGTTTCATCCGATTCATGATTGATAAACAACGATGGAGTTGTTCCAAATGGGTATTAAAAATACTGTGACGATTCGCCAGGCTGTCAAGAATCTCTCGGTATTCCCTATTGAGCATTCTAGAATCTAGCGAATCATTCTATTTAATTCGGGAAAATAAGATTATCGTGTGTATTCTAGATTTTGCAGGAATAGATTTAGGGATATATAAAGGCGGCTATTGCTTTGTAGTAGTTAGTTAAAGTTTGACTGTGATACGATTTAAATAGTGATTATTGCGAGTTGTAAGAGTTTAATTGTTGAGTTAGTTATTAAAGTAATTAGTGTCAGAGTGTATTGTTAAATGGAATAAATTATTGCTGTGTTAATTGGACTTTGATTTTTTGAATAAACGAAACGAACAACGAACACAAGATTTCTGTCAGGCAACCCAAAGCCGTGACATTGGTGTCAGAAGTGGGATATAAAGGACTGCAGAGTGAAATCCAATTGCGGAAGTGCTGGGACAGTTAGTGCAGTGCAAACAGTGACAATCACAAAAAGAGACTTAACTGATGGTGTGAATTACCCGGAAGTGACTCTATACCCGATTTTGACTATAATAGTGAATCTTCAAGTGAGTTCTAGAAAATTCTATTTGGAAACTAAGAGAGATATCGAATTTGTGACTTCGCCGACGTATTCGGAACATCAATCGTCATTCAGAAGAGGTTTTTCGAGGAGTTTCGGGAAAATTCTAGAACATTCTATTTGGAAACCAAGGGAGATATCGAAATTGTGACTTCACCGACGTGTTTGCTGTATCAATCGACATCTAGAAAACTAGATCAATTTGAAAATAATATGATTTTTTTAAAAACCTAAGAACCCTTTTAAATAGTGACCTTTGTGAGCATAAGGATCAGCATGCAGATGATCTATCCTAGTCGTGTTGAAACTACTGGCCCTCCTTATGATTCCGTGCACCTCGTAGCCTTTGTCCAACAAAAATTCTGCCAAATAAGATCCATCCTGAAAAAAATAAAGGGATTAATGAATTGATAAATTGGACAAAAATAATTGTTATGTTAAATCTTGAAATACCTAAAGGAATTAACTGATAAAATGATAAAAATGTTCACAAATATTTATTGTTTTTTGCAATTGATGGGCAAAAAATTTAAATGAAAAACTCAAGGTTTATTATGTTGGCGATTAAATTTGTAGACGTGTAAGCAAAATAGGGAGTTTGTTTGAATTTCAAATTTCCCGCTTTCTTGAAAGGGTAGAACTTTAAAAATTTAAAGCCAATCTACTTTGCTTTGACAGCCTATTGTTGTTGTTTTCATGTTTTGACTGTGACATTTTAACCCAACTTTTTAATTAATTAATTAATTGTTAAATACAGTCGAAACTAAAAAAAGTATACGTGTTAATACAGGAACACTAGAAGAAACATTTTAATAAAAATCGATTTCTTACTTGTCCATTGATCCCAGTAAGCAAAGCCACTTTTTTACCTTCACCGCAAGCCATTTTCACGTAAAACTTGATTAATTTTAATTGTAAATGTTCACTATTTAACTAGAAATTAACTGTGATAAGATTGATAAGCTTTTCAAGTGATGTTTTTGTTGTTAAATTGCCAAGTGGACCGAGAAGCCGGCCCTTTAAATAATCATAACAAATGACGTGTTGTCAATAGAAATGGAAATCTTTAGTTAGTTTAACAAGTAAAGCATAGATGGCGCCATGTGATAAAATTTGAAAAATAGGCAAGTTTTATTGAAAAATAGGCTTTTTGAGGCTGGAGCTATTATAATTTAGCTTCAAAATGCCTCAAATTAGAGTTTAAATTAAAATCGGGCCTATTTTTTTGAGGTTTTAATTAATATAAGTTTTTGTACAAGTAGCTTATTGTACAGAATCATAGAGGGCGCCAGTTGAAAATCAGCTGATGTGATGTGTGATGATTGCATTGATTTATAATTTCCAAAATAAACAAGAGTAATTTTTAATTTTTAAATCAAATAATGGTGAAAATGAAGTGTATATTAGTGTCCCTTGTGGTGTTTTTGAGTGTTTCAGTTGTCCAAGTACGTATGTCATTAGATAATTCTTAGAGAAACTTCATTTCGGTTCTAAATTGATTTCTCCAAAACAAATTCTCCAATTTGTATGTGGCAACCCTCACAGATATTTCATTGTCTGAATTGACGTGAAAAAGAGTAAAAGTAAATGTATACCCGAGGGTGTACCATATCCTCGACCATATCATACCAGATCCTCCTTAGCTAAGAAATAAAAAAGTCTTATTGTTACCAGTTACCTCCAACGGTAGGTACTGAGGAGTAATCATCAGTGTACAAGCCTCATGTAATCCCATGTATTCTTATGTATTCTCATGTGTTCATATGTATTCCTTTGTATTCACATCGAGGGGTGTTTCTGCAGTAGGTGTACAAATATCATACAATCATGTATATACAGTCCATATATTCTCATGCAGTCATAATATAGTCGCTTGCAATCGTTATAAACTCTGTGCAGTATGAGGCGCGAAAAATTGAAAGCAGTTGCTGCAAGTGAAGCCTGCAATCTTGTTAGAAATTGCTCAAAAGTCAATGCAGTTAACTATCATCTTTGAGCAATCAATGCAGCCAAATACAGTAGGGTGTACAAAATTTAGTGGGTGAAACACCCCTCGATTGACATAATATTCTTATGTATTCTCATGTATTTTTATGTATTTTCATGGGACATGATATTGGATGTAGTTAATAAATAAGCAGTCTTTAAATTTAATATTATGAATTATATGTATAAAATATGAAAATAATAGTTTGTACACTTATTCTAACTGAGAGTTGTTGCATTTCAAATATCCCTAGCATTTCCCTGTAAGTAACCAACAATGGAAAAGATGGATAAACATTGAACTTTGTTCATATGTATTTCTATGTATTCTTATGTATTCCTTTGTATTCTCAAAATACTCAATTGAAGTGCACTGCGAGGTATCACGAATCTATATCAAACCACTTAATATGCAGATATTTATTTACAATATACAGATCATCTGATGGAGATCTTGATATTTACTTCAAAACACTTCCTCAAGTTTTAAGCAAGATCAACCTTTCCACTCATACAATCATTACCGGTGACTTTGATGTTCATTTTGTGGCTGCAAATAGCAAAAAGGTCAAATATCTGAATTTATTTTTCAACTCATTTATTTATTTATTTATTGATAACTCTGCAAACACCCTGGGTAATTACAAGCAAAGTCACTACAAACGCATATCTTAGAGAGAAAAAGGATCCAGAAGAATTACATCCACAAACTCTAGGATGAGCGCAATAACTTTTTCAAGGAGCGTTCCTTGACATTAATAATGTTCAAATCACGCCTCCTTAATATTTCGTTACCAATAGCTAAAATTTTACTAATTGGGGATAATGTGTTTATAACAATAAATAAATCTCTATGTAAAATCCTTAATTGTACCTTAGCTACTCTAAAATATATATAGTTGATAAGATCACAGTTATTATACTTGAATGAATGAACATCACAGCCTGTATATTTCTTCTCTCAACTAAAGTAGAAAACTCGAAAGTTTCAAGCAACAACCTTATTAAACCATATGGGTATGCATTATTTTTCCTCACATACAAAAATCTACGGAAACGTTTTTGTACTTTTTCAATATGATCTATATCGAGATCTATATGAATTGATGTTGTTGTAGGTAACCATATATTTTATTCATATTCCAAATGTGGCCTCACATAAGTATTATAGAGCCTGACAATGGTTGAGATCTGAAAATTCTTGCTATTGCATATCACAAAGCCAAGAGCCTTATAGGCTTTGGCAGCAATGGTATAATAATGATTATTAAATTTTAAGTTTAAGCTCTGATGAAATGTAACTCCCAAGTCTATAATCTCTGATTTTCTGTTTAAAGCGATCCCACTTACGAAATAATCATCTCTAAAGTAATCAATTTTTTTTGTATAAGTGACCACCGCACACTTGTTGATGTTAAGGCTCATTTTGTTTACCCCAAGCCAATCTACAACAGAGTCAAGATCAGATTGCAGCTTAATACAATCTGTGCCATCAACTATCGTTCTAAACAATTTAAAATCGTCCGCATATAGTAGGCCAATGGACCATGAAAATAAATGTTAGTGGCCTTACTAGCAAGTTCTGGTTACCCTTATAAATATAAGAGGGTATACCTTCTGCTCCAGTTGATTTTTTTGGTTTTAATTTTGTTATACTTGTTGAAATGTCAGCTTCTGTTATTTCTGAAAAATTAAAAACAACATTCTATTTTTCCAGTTCAATGTTTTGAGAGATATTATACACTGATGCAAAATGCTGCGCAAAGGCATCCACTATACTCTTTGGATCACTGAACCTGACCACCCCGTTTGTCATTTCAACCAGCACCCCACCAGTACTCGATTTACTGTGAATATAAGACCAAAAAGAGCTGAGATTCTGAGATCCGTCTGTATACATTGCTCAGCAGATCTTAGATGTTCCAAAAGCTCAGTTTTTGTTTGAGACTTAACTGTCTGCCTCAGTAACATGTATCTGTCCTGTTCTGCTCTGTTGGCTTTTCCCCTATTAATTTTGCCATGTAACCTATTCTTTAATCTGTTTTTACGTACCAGGTCAATAGAGAACCACATGGGATATTTAACATCGCTTCTGGAATCCATGGTTTGATACTTAGGTACTGAGGCATCTAATAGCCTATAATAGTATATTATATAATAAGTGTGGTAAC
The DNA here is from genome assembly GCA_917834065.1 of Ceutorhynchus assimilis. NCBI lineage: Eukaryota > Metazoa > Arthropoda > Insecta > Coleoptera > Curculionidae > Ceutorhynchus > Ceutorhynchus assimilis. The sequence goes on along the minus strand of OU892289.1, from coordinate 5,527,287 downwards.
TAGGTTATTACCGCACGCAAAATAGTGTAATATACCTTAGTTACCGCACGCTTGTAGATAAAGAATCTTATAAAATACTCCACAGCTCGTTTCAGAGTTCTGAGACTGCCATAGCTCTGACCAGTCACAGCTACAGAGTAACTGATACAAAAGAATATAATTTCCCTTAGAAAAATCATACACATATTTCTTGGGCCAATGCTGGTCAGCCTGAGCTTCCTCAAATGATATGTTTATCAAAAGAGCTAGGTGGTACGGGTCTTCTATGACAAGGGGACCAAGGGGACTGCCAGATCCACCGACACTTAAAAGCACACTAGAATTAGAGACGATTGGATCCAACGTTCTATTGTAACATACCGCAATAACATGGTCACCTGCAGGTGCCCAGAATGATTATGACGTGTCTGATACAACATGACAAAGATATAAAAATTACTTTAACCTTTTGAGAAATAAAGATTTATTCTATTGAACGTTTAAAGTGAATATCTAATAAATAAAACATGGTGTCAGTATTGTGGAAAAGGTGGTAAGAAAATACAAGTTTTGGAAGAAAGTTTGAGCTAGAATGAAAGCTTCTGTAGAAAAAGGTTGGAAAAAAAAATTACACCACCCAATATAGCAGCCATTTTTAAAGCACCAAAGAGCATAGCTTTTGACCAGCATGTAGTTCAAAGTTTTGAGAAATTTTTGAGTTCTTTTAAAATTTATATGAAAGCAGCTGGATTTGATAAAAAAGATGATTAAACAAGAATCGCAATGTTCCTCAACCTAGCAGGGGAGGAAGCTCAGGATGTATTTAATACATTTAAATTAAGTGATGTTGAAAGTAAGAATTATGGAACTGTAATAAAAACATTTGAAACGTACTGCAAGCCCTTAAGAAACGAAACATATGATAGGTTCAATTTTTTCACCAGAAATCAACAAGAAGGTGAGGAGTTCGATCACTTTTTAACCGAAATTAAAATATTGGCTAAAAACTGCAAATTTGGCGACCTGCATGACTCACTGATAAGGGACAAGCTAATAAGTGGAATATTGGACATCGCATTGCAGGAGAGGTTATTGAGAACAGAAAACTTAACACTTGAGTTAGCAGAGGCTCAGTGTAGGATGTCAGAAGCAAGTAAACACCAAATGAAAGGCTTAAGAAATACTGAACAAGTAGACAGTATGAGGTTTAACAAAGTTAATGGTAGTTCTACACAAGAAAAGGAATATATGTAATTGCTTTAAATGCAATACAAAACATATGGACCAAAAAGTTGCAAAGTGTATGGTAAGACATGCTTAAAATGTGGCAAAATGCATCATTTTGCTGTTGGTTGTAAAATCAACGACAGCAAGTTAGGTAAGAACTTTAGTGATATGAATTTTACAAAGAAAAAGCGTAAATATGTATATGAGGTTGAAAGTAGTAGCGAAAGTAGTTCTGAGAAAAGTGCAACTTCATCTGGTCCATATACAGGGTGTTCCACGGTGGATGGCGTATTAGACGTTTATGGAGAACTAAAAAGCGGATTATTTTGAAAATCACTACAAACATTGCAATTTCTAATGGTAAGAAGTGTTATTTGGAATTCTGTACGGGCTCCAACAGGAATGCTCTGTGGCAACGCCTTAAAAGACTTGACATTGTCGGAAACACAAAAAACTCAACATCACTACCAGAAGCATTAAATCAGCCAAACGAAATAAATGAGTTTTTCCTTAACTACTCTGGTGTAAGTTCTAGGGTGGGCCCAGAGCTTATAAACTTTTATCAGCAGAGCAAAAAAATGCAATTTTAGGGAAATGTTTGCTTTTCAAACAGTTACTACAGAGGAAGTCGAGAAACAATTGTATAACATAAAATCCTTAGCATTTGGGTCCGACTTGGTAAACTACCAAATGATTATTTTGTGCTGTCCAAAGATCTTACCATGCATAACTAATATAATAAATTCCTGCATTTTGGATAGCATATTTCCATCTTCGTGGAAAGTAGCAAAAGTAAAGCCATTGCCAAAGAAAGCCTCACTAGAAGAATACAATGATTTACGACCAGTAAGTATTTTACCTTCCCTATCAAAAATATTAGAAAAAATAATGGATTTGCAAATACGAGAGCACTTGGACAAATACAAAATTCTTCCCGAACATCAATCAGGTTTTAGGCCTGGTTATAGCTGTGTAACGGCGCTTACAAATATAACTGATGACATTTTTGCTGAGAACGATGACGGAAAAACGACAACCTTGATTTTACTCGATTATTCCAAGGCCTTCGACACAGTTCACCATAACCTACTTTTAGCTATACTTCACTTTATAGGGTTCACTACACATGCAATTGCATTCGTAAAAAAATATTTAGAAAACAGATATCAGTTTGTTGTAACATCTTCCGGCTATTCACATAAAAGTGAAATTAAAAGTGGTGTACCACAGGGTGCAATCGTTTCGCCTATACTATTCTCCATATACACTTGCAACCTCTCTAGCTGCCTAAAAAACTGCAAATCTGATCAGTATGCAGATGACTACCAAATTCGCTATTCTTTCCACCCTCAGGACTGGATTCAAGCGAAGTGTATTATAGAAAAGGATCTCGAAGGGTTAATCGGACATTCTGAAAAACATAATTTGAAAATAAATCCTAAAAAATCAATAACTCTCTTATTTGGAAAAAAAAGTCAGAAATTAAAAAAAGTATTAACTTAACGATAAACGGTAGCCAAATTCCTACATCGGAATGTGCTACAAATCTGGGCCTATTGTTGGACACAGAATTGAGGTTTCGACAACACGTCAGTCTAAACATAAGAAGAGCATATTTATCTTTAAAGCTTCTATACCCTCACAGACACTCATTAACCATCAAACAAAAAACCTATCAGATACCTTGGTACTCAGCTATTTTAATTATGGAGATGTAATATATGGACCGTGCCTAGACCAAAATGAACAGCTACGAATACAGAAGGTACAGAAATCCTGTTTTATTTTATAATATAGGTTTATTCAGGAACGTTTAATATTACAATTATTATATTAATTGACAACAACAATCATATATCTATCAAACTGACATAACTGGTTTAACTGGTAAGTGTCTATTAATATAGGTAATTATTATGTTAATATTACCTATATTAACAAATCCTGCCTCAGGTTTATCTACGGAATCAGAAAGTTTCAACCGGTCTCACACAAACTTAAAGATACAAGATGACTAGACATGAAAAAACGGAGAGAACTACATTCTCTTGTCTTTTTTCATAAAATAATAAAAACTCAAACACCACCATATCTGGCAAAGAGAATCCAATGCAGAACTGACATTCACAACCTAAACCTCAGATATAGAGGGTTGATAGCACCACCACGGCATAAAACGGCAATGTTTGAACGGAGCTTTACTTACAACGTATATCGCCTGTATAATGGTATTCCCACCGCTCTAATAGATCTTAACCCAAAGAATTTTGAAACGCGAATTAAGCTGTACTTTTTTGAACAATATTTAATATAAACTGTCCAATTCCGTACTTAACACTTTCTGAGCAGAGGTCTGATATATTTATTATATATTATTTATTTTTCTCTTTTTCTCATATTGCTTGCAGAGGATTTTGAATTGTTACCTACGGAGTCAACAGGTTTTCAATACTGTTAAGATCACCACTACTAGATTTTTGTCCTAGTTAAAAACAAAAAAAAAAAAAATCTCTGCTCTGTGGTTGTGGCGGACGTTGGTTCGGATAGTAAGGAAGACTTTCGGGTCTGGACTCGATCAATTTTCAAATTGTTTTCCAGGTCCGTTTTGCAATTATTGTAACTAGTATGAAATATATACTATGTATATAATATATTAAATATTTGTTAAAAAAAAAAATATTTATATTGCAAATAAACGTTATTATTATTATTATTATTATTATAAAATTATCCAAAATAATTTGTTGCTGAATACCTATGGTGACAATAAAATAAAAGCTATTGGCTATGTTATCTTGAGATGTTTAAAAATAAGAAACAGAACATAAAAGTTGTAGTGTGACAGTATGCCTATTTTAGGATTAAATACTTGCACTTAGTTAGAATTATTAAAAAGAGTAGATTCTGTTAAAGTTCTGGATGAGAAACAAAATTTTTTGACTAAGAATGCCAAAGTATTTGAGGGCACAGGCAAAATTCCCTATTAATATAAGATTGTTTTAGCATCCAATGCACAACCTGTAAGTAGCGCCTGTAGAAGAGTGCCAGAGGCAATACTATCGAGGCTGAAGGCTTCGCTAGATGACTTGGAAAGTAGAAAAATGATTTCTAAAATGGATGAACCTACCGAATGGGTCAATAACATAGTTATCGTGGAGAAGCCTTCGGGTGCGTTACGTATTTGCCTTGTTCCAGTTCATTTGAATAAGTATGTATGTTTTGATCAATATCCGATACCAACAGTTGAGGAATTGACATTAAAGTTAAAAGACAACAGTTTTAGACCTAAAGGAAGGATTTTATCATGTTCCCCTTGATGCTGCAAGTAGAAAATTATGTACATTCATAACACCTTTTGGCAAATATTCTTTCAATCGACTCCCATTTGGGCTAAATGTGCGTCCTGAAGTTTTTCAAAAAATAAATGACAAAATATTTGGAGATTTGCCTATCGGGATATATTTTGATGATTTTATAATAGGGGGAATAAATGAGGAAGAACATGATAGGATTCTTGCGGAGATGATTGAACGGGCAGATAAGTATGGAGTAAAATTCAATAAATCCAAAGTGCAATACAAAGTTTCACAGGTTTGCTATATAGGTCAGGTTTTCTCAGTAGATGGTGTACGACCTGATCCTGAGTATGTAAAGGCTGTTCTAGCACTAGAAGAACCTAAAAACAAGAAAACTGTTGAGGATACTAGGTATGGTTAACTATCTTTCTAAATATTTGCCTAGATTGTCTGAGTTGCTGTCTCCATTAAGAAATCTGATAAAAGATGATGCTGAGTGGACATGGACTAAAGATCATGCTTTTGTTTTTTCCAAAGTTAAAACTATAATAACTGAAATTCCTAATTTGAAAATATTTGATCCGAAATTGCCAGTAGAAATTCAGACAGATGCCAGTCAAAATGGTATTGGGGGGTGTCTTTTACAAGAAGGTAGACCTGTGGCATTTTGTTCACGTAGTCTGACTGAAACCGAACGTAAGTGGGCTCAAATAGAAAAAGGGTATTTGGCTATCTCTTTCAGTTTGCAAAAATTTCACCACTTCATTTATGGTCGTAAGATATTAGTATAAAAAGTGATCATAAACCTTTGGTTTCTATTAATAAAAAAGATATTTGTAAAATTAGTTCTCGCTTACAAAGGTTAAAGTTGAAAATGTTAAAATATAAATTTAAAGTCGAGTATCTGCCTGGCAAATATATGTATATTGCCGATCTCTTGTCCAGGTCATATTTGAAGCATGCTGTGAAAGATCACGTTGAGATGAAAGAAGTAATACGCTCTATAGATGTTAACCAAACCTACCAATCTCTCCACAAAAACTCCATGAGTTAAAAACTGCCACAACTAAAGATTCCGTGTTATTAACTCAAATTATTGAATACTGTATCTTGGGCTGGCCATCAAATAAGAAATCTATTTTCAATCCAGAAACTAAATCTCTTTACAAAACTAGACAAGATTTACACACAAACAATGGTTTACTTTACCACAATTTCAAGTTAGTTGTTCCCAAGACATTAAGTTGACAAAGTTACATGTGGGACATTTTGGTATTGAAAAATCTAAAGCAAGAGCCAGAAAAATATTCTATTGGCCCGGTCTCTCAACAGACGTGGAAAATTTTGTATCTAAATGCAAAATGTGTTTAGAAATAATGTCAAAGAGCCATTAATTCAGCATGAGAGGCCACAAGTTCCTTTTCAAAAGGTTGCAGCAGATATTTTGACATAATATGCCGGTAAAGACTATCTCGTTGTGATTGATTACTTTAGTAACTGGTTAGAGTTCTTTTGGAAAATAAAACAGCTGGGGAAATTATTATACATCTTAAGAAAAGCCAAGTGTAACCGTAGAAAATACGAGTGTACCGTTAAACAATAGTAGATTATACCACGAGTCAATAATGATAGCTATTATTCCCGCGGATTATTACGAACTGAGCCGCGTTAGCGGCGAGGGAGTAACATTCCGAGGGAATAATAGCCATTATTGCGAGTAGTATACTCTACTTTATTTACGACAAATTAATTTATTTGAGATTTTTAATGAACAAATTTCATCCGTCTCATAATTTTCAAAACAAATCCACAAGCACTACACGTTTGACACTGACACTTTTGTGGAATAATGACCATTAATCCCGTTACTCGTCATTAATCCCTGGAGGAATAACATATGTCATTATACTGCCAAAATCACAAATATAATACGCACATTATACATTAGTCGTAAATAAAAATATTGTAGTCTCGGCTAGTGACAATAATAATGTACCTACCTGATTGTGACAATAACCCAAATATGACTAACGACAATTATATTACTCGTTCCAGCAGAAATGTTAAACTGCTCAATAGGTTTAGAGATTAGGTTACATTTTTCTCGATTTTGAGCAACACTGTGAAACCTTCATAACTTTTTTGTTTATGAAAATAATTGATTTCCGTAAAGACTTTCTAGAAGCACTTTTTTAAGAAGAATTCAGTGACGTTCTCAGTTTTTTCTAATTGACTTGGATTTCAAGATATTGACCAAAATCCGATTTTGTTCAATAGAATACCCTATATATGAATAGCTTATTGGAAAGCTCTGCTTTTGCCGATTTCAATGATAAAAGTTCGATAGGTTCATCCCTAACAGTTTTCGAGAAAAAAAATTATTTCTGTTTTTGTCATAACAAACAATGCGTTAGAAAGAGACCTTTCTCGTTTTCCCTACAGATATAATGTCCTTTTCCAACACATTGTGTCTTATGACAAAAATCGAAATTATTTTTTTCTCGGAAACCGTTGGAGATTAACCTATCGAATTTTATATAATTGAAATCAGCAAAAGCAGAGCTTTTCAATGAGCTATTAATATATAGGATGTCCTATTGAAAAAAATCGGATTTTGGTCAATATCTCGGAATCGGAGCCAAATAGAAAAAAGCTGAGAACGTCACTGAGTTCCACTTAAAAAAGTGCTTCCAGAAAGTCTTTACAGAAATGAATTATTTTCATAAATAAAAAAGTTATGAAGGTTTCACAGTATTGCTCAAAATAGAGAATCGCCCTCTAGCGGCTAAATCAAAATGCAATTTGCACCAATCAAAATTTCATGGAATTTGAGCCTCAGAGTGGGGGGTTCATTTTTTTCTATCTCTAGAAATAAAGGGTGTTTCCATAAGAAATTGTCCAAATTGGCCCACCCTGTACAACATGACAAAGATATAAAAATTACGTTACCCTTTTGAGAAATAAAGATTAATTCTATCGAACGTTTAAAGTGAATATCTTTTAAATAAAACATCTATCACGGTTATCAACAAATGAGTTTGGCAAATTAAAATCACCCAATATCAATACTTTGCTATCATTCAAAAATAGTATTTCCTCAAATATATTAAAATAGTTCTCACAACTTTCAACATTCATATTGGGTGGAAAGTATACTACAGACACATACACACACTCCTTTCTAAGTTTAAGTTTTAACTAATACAATATCTATATCACAGTTATTACAGCCAATGTCAACAACTCCAGAGGAAATGTCTTTTTTAATGGCAAGGAGATCCCCTCCCCCTCTGGTTTTATTGAAAATCCTGCACCCGCCACTGCTTATTTTTTACCCATAAAGTTCACTGTTTATTTTTAGATCAGAATTACTCTTGAATGTCTTTCATCTAAATCAAAATAAACTTTTTCCAGGCACAATTTGACGACAAAAGATGCAAATGCATTTGTCCAAGCTTATCATCAGTCACCAACAAAACAGAAAAAACCCACACAGAAAGGCTGATGCAAACAACCAACGATCCACCAAACAAATGGTAAGTCTCTTTTTTTTTACAAAAAAAAATAACACTAACATTTTTTTTCAAGTAACTGCGAGGTTGTAATGTTACCCAGAGTTGCGGACAAACTAAACGTAAGCGAAATGCGCGAATTTTGTCCGAGATGCGAGTGCAAATACGAAAATCGCAAGACCACAATAATCCGATACGTCGTTATCATTGTAATTTGGATTATATCGATTCTGGTAGTTTACATGCTCTTTTTAATCCTACTGGATCCTTTATTGAATAAAAGAGTTAAGGGCAACTATCAGGAACATACAAATGAGGAAGTAAGAATTTCTCTAATTCAGTTTTTGAGGATTATTCTTGTGTATTTTATTCATTTTACTACTCATTTATTATTTAGTGTAAAGCTGCAATTTCTTAGGAAGATGCTCAGCCTGGTCCGATGTCTCACAACATGAGTGCCAGAGGCAACGTATTGAATAGAGTGAGCAATCAGCAAGATAAGTGGAAGAGGCAAGTGAAGGAACAAAGACGCAACATCTACGATAGGCATACAATGCTAAATTGAATTTCTATTTATAGTAGTAGCAGGTTTTAAGGCATTATTTCTGTAAATATATTTAGTTCAAGTCTTCAAACAACCTTATAATTATTATAAAACATTCATTAAATTATTTGAGGAGATTACAATAAAATACTACTAATAATATTATTAATTTGATTTGCAGGATGCCTCATATTCTCAGTTGAAATTAATCTCTTTTTTAATAGTCAGCTTTGTCGTTTTTTTGTAAACAAAAATAAAATCGTCATTTACAAGGTTCAGATTGCATGATGACTTCAGAAATTGAACTCAACAAAAACCACCTGGATATGCTGACCAATCTGGAAAGTAAATGCTGACGTTTATGTTTTCTCATATTTCTTAAATAACCTTTAAGTACTTCTTTTTTTCCTGTCCTGAGAATTGGTACCTGAAATCAATCTTATAAGCGATGATGAAATTTGGGTGAAATATCAAAATAGGGGTAATTTCTACACTTTCTAAAAAGAAATGAATAATGAAAAAATCTTCATTAGTAAGTAGATCTTCTTTCTCACATCAAAGTAGAATAAAATGGAAATTCAGTGGTTGCTCATGTTCATAAAATTGTTGAATGAAATCAAACATAAAAGATGGAGATAATTTTCAATATCTTTTGCAATCAACAATGAAGAATTCACTTATTTGGTCTGCTACAGCTGAAAACTGCCGCAATGTGGTTGAAAGTTCTATTTATTCAGAAAATAAGATCAGAGAAACTATGGGTGAGAAATGTGACTAACGCTTAACAGCTATGGGAATTTTATCAAATTAAATTAGTGATCCATTCAAAATAGTAAATCATATAAACAATTTCTTCTCACATGCACGCTTTGCTGTTGACTCCAGCAAAGAAGTTTTTTGGTTCTAGAACTGTCAACTCAGTATACCTTGCAGTGACAGACAGAAGTCCTCAAAAAAATACAGTAGACTAGGAGTATTAAAGTGCTAAAAGATGATGCAAATCCTATCAGTGATCTATCGCATATAATCAATCTTTGTTTTACAAAAGGAGTTTTTCCGGAGGCTTTAAAGAATGCACATATGAATAAAGCAATACACAAAAAAGAAAATATATGGAAGATGAGAACAATTATAAACCAATATTATATCGCTCCTTCCCAAATTATAGAGAAAATAATCTGCAGTCAACTTATGTCATTTCTTTCATAGCAAATATGTTATTGAAATGGTTTTTTAAAAGGAAAATTAAGCAATGTAATGTGCTGCTCACTAAACAACAAAAATCTTACTATGGCCATGTGTATGGATTTATCAAAAGCCTTTGATAGTGTAAACCATAAGACATTGTCTGCCAAATTGGAAAATTATGATATTAGAGGTAATGCATTGGAACTGATGAAGTCTTATCTACAAGATAGAATGCAACAAGTAGTTGAATATGAACTGCATGGAAGAATTATTGCTTTGGAGAAGATAAAAATACTAAAGGGAGTTTCTCAGGGATCAGTTCTTGGGCCCCTCTTGTATGTCCTGTATATACACCAATAATTTTATAGATAGTGTGTGTGTCTGGCACCAAAGTAATTTTTATTGAAGAAAATGAAGATGATGAGAAGCGTTCCCATTACCTGTGACAGATATTTTTCATCACACGATCTATGGTTAAATGTATCTAAGACCAAATGTCTTGTATTTGGTAATAGAATACGAACTTACATTTTCTTACAAAAATACTTAAATGGCAAGTGCTAAGGACATTCCATTTCTTGGTCTTACAATAGACCTAAGACTGGATTGACGGGCACACATATGGAGAATATTGCTAAAAGTATATCTTCGGTACTGTTATTCTTTGAGACATTTGAGAGTCGTATCAAACACCATCAGCACATATAAATAAGCTTTTATTTCCAACAGGAACAAGTCCCAATTACAGAAAAACTGAGTTTTCTGTACATATTACAGTCATGACGTCTTAATAATAGAGAGAAAAATTAACTGTTCAGTATAGCAACGATAATTTTTGATAATCGGTCCTGGTTAATGTAGTGTTCTGAATGCACTTCTGGTGATTGACTGGTATTGTTAAATCAGTCATCATATGTCAGAGTTAGTCATTAGTCATGAAATTGAGTTATGCATTATTTAGTTATTTCGAGTCAATAAATGATTTGAATTTAATGATACAAATGTGTATCATTTAGAAGTCTAATACACAACATAATTGGCGACGAGAATCGATCTGAAACCACGCCGATAGTGAAGTACAAAGCCCTGGCTGGTGGGCATATTATTAAAAAGTCAAGTCATTGAAGTCTGTTGTCAAAAAAAGTCCGCAAGGTAAGAGTCCAAAAAGCTTAATCATGGCTTTAATTGGTAGTATTGAGTCTTTTAATCCGAAAGAAAACGAAATTACTTCATATTTAGAAAGATTGGAGCAGTTATTTAAGTGTAATAGTATTTCTACCGAAGAAAAGAAAGTTCCATTGCTAATTACCTTAATGGGGGGTGAGGCTTATGGTATTTTAAAAGATTTGTTAGCCCCAGTGTTGCCCAGTACAAAAACGTATGATGAATTAACCAATGAATTAAGGAAGCACTATAGTCCAAAGAGATTGGTTATAGCAGAAAGGTATCGGTTCCATACTGCTTTCCAAGAACCACACGAAGATATTACAGCTTTTACGGCAAGGTTGAAAAAACTAGCCAAGTTCTGTGATTTTGGAACCTTTCTTAGTGATTCATTAAGAGATAGATTAGTTTGTGGATTGAAGTCAGAGAGTATCAAGCGTTGTTTGCTTACAAAAGATGCTTTGTCGTTCGAAAAAGCCTTTTCCACAGCTGTTGGTATGGAATTGGCTGAAGGACAGACAAAAGTCATAGGTTCGTCTGATGGTCAAGTCCTTGGTCAAGTCAATAAAGTCGGAGAAAGACCATTCTATAAAAGAAATTCAGGTCCAAGTCAGTCAAGAAGTCAACATGGAACTTATCCAAAGTCGAGTCATGGAAATAGTTACAAATCAAACAATTATAACAAACAAGGGAGTTGTAAAAGATGTTGTCGTACTCATGTTAATAACTCAAAGTGTCCAGCCGTATCTTGGAAGTGTTTTGCCTGTGGTCAAATTGGGCATACTGGAAAGTCTCCAATGTGTAAAAACAGAGTCCATGATTTACAGGAAGAAGAACCAGAAAAGGCAGACTCAGACTCAGAGGACGATTTTGAGTTAGGTCTTCTAGATGAAGATGATGGTGAGTTTGTTCTGAAGTCTTTAAAAACCAAATTTAGTGACAGTCTCAGGGTAAGATTATCTTTAGATTTCAATACTATAGATATGGAAGTTGATTCTGGAGCAGTCCGTTCTGTAATGCACGAGAGTGATTGTAAGAAATTGTTTTCTTATCTTGCTTTGAATCCTGTAGACTTTAAATTACGAGTATTAACTGGTCAAAAAGTATCCATTTTAGGTCAGATTGATGTACATGTCGAGTACATAGACAAAATGTATGTTTTACCTTTAGTAATACTCAAGTCTGAATCAAGGTTCATTCCATTATTAGGTCGAAATTGGTTAGGTGTTTTAAATAGAAATTGGAAAGTTAGTCTTTTAGATAATAGTATAGTCATCAAGCAAATTTCAGAAACTGATAGTATCAGTAAAGTAAGTGAACAGTCAGAGTCAAGTAAAGTTAGAGCTATTGCTCAAATAAAAAATCAGTTCTCAAATTTGTTTGTTGATGAATCCAATTCTTTCATTAAAAATTTCAAAGCCGAATTTAAGTTGAAGGATGGTGTTAATCCTATTTTTCATAGGGCATATGAGATGCCATATGCATTAAAACCAAGAGTTGAGGAAGAACTTTCACGAATGGTCAAATCTGGTGTCTTGTTTAAGGTTAGTCATAGTAATTGGGCGAGTCCTATAGTTGTTGTTCCAAAGAAAAACACAAATGAAATAAGAATTTGTGTAGACTTTAAAAAGACTTTAAACAAAGCTATTGATAGTGACCATTGTGTCCTTCCTTTACCCAATGATATTTTTGCAAGTCTTGGTGGTAGTAGTTGTTTCACTGTTTTGGATTTAAAGGGTGCCTATCAACAACTTTCCATCAGTGAAGCATCTAAAGAGTTGTTTACTATCAACACACATATGGGTCTATTTAGATTCAATCGTATGACATATGGAGTAAGCTCAGCTCCAGGTATTTTTCAGTGTACAATGGATGCCATTCTGGCAGGTTTGCCTAAAACTAAATGCTATATAGACGATATTTTAATTCATGGTAGTTCTCTTCAAGAATGCCATAAAAATGTGATTAGAGTATTAGAAAGATTAACTAAATTCAATGTTAAGATAAATAAAAGCAAGTGCAAGTTTTATGAGAAATCCGTAGATTTTCTGGGTCACAAGATAGATTTTTTAGGAATACATCCAACTGAGGAGAAAATTGAATGCATTAAAAATGCTCCTTCTCCGGAAAATATATCACAATTAAAATCATATTTGGGTCTTATCAACTATTATGGCAAATTTATATATATGCTTTCAGAAAAACTGAAACCTCTTTATGATCTCTGTAAAGGGGATTGTAACTTTCTGTGGAGCCAAGAGTGTGAAAAAGCCTTTCAACATAGCAAAAATTTAATTACATCCGAAGATGTTCTGACACACTTTGATCCCACAAAGCCTATATATGTGACGTGTGATGCAAGTGGTTATGGCGTAGGTGCAGTGTTGAGTCACCAAATCAATGAAAATGATAAACCTGTTTTATTTGCATCAAGTACATTATCTCGGGCAGAACAAAAATATTCAAATTTAGAAAGAGAAGGTTTGGCTATCATTTTTGCATTAAAAAAATTCCATAAGTATATTTTTGGTCGTAAATTTATTCTAGTGACAGATCATCAACCTCTGCAGTTCATTTTTGGTCGAAATAGAAATATACCTGTTACTGCTGCTGCGCGAATAATGCGCTGGGCTATTAGTTTGTCTGCTTATGATTATATTATTCAATATAAAAAGGGTAGTCAAATTTCGAATGCTGATGGATTGTCCCGTCTTCCGATAGAAAGTGAAACTGGTATCTCTGATTCTCTATTTTCATTTAGTTTGTGTTATGATGCCCCAATGGATTCCACTGATATTGCATTAGCTACACAGAAAGATATAATTTTATCTAAAGTTATCGATTTGACACTTCGAGGATGGCCTCATGCGGTGAATGTTGACAAACTTAAGCCTTATTTTAAAAGAAAACTAGAATTGTCAGTTGAAAATAATTGCTTATTGCTGGGAAGCAAGCTTGTCATTCCTCAGTCCCTACAAAGTGAAATAATGAAATTATTTCATGAGCAACATTTGGGTGTAGTAAGAACAAAAATGCTGATGAGATCTTATTGTTGGTGGCCTGGAATGAATGATTGCATTGAAAAATTTATTGGATCCTGTACAATATGTCAAGAAACTCAAAATTTTTCCAACAGTAGTGTTTTACTTCCCTGGCCAAATGCCCCTAATGCTTTTCATAGAGTAAACATAGATTTTTTCCATAAAATTAATTACACTTTTTTAATTCTTGTTGATAATAAGTCAAAATGGATTGAGGTAAAGTTGATGAATGAGGGTACGAATGCTAAAGAAACAATAATAAAATTAAAACAGATATTTTCAGTATTTGGATTACCAGTGGAACTAGTATCGGATAATGGTCCACCATTTAATTCAACTGAATTTAATTTGTTCTGTCAAGCTAATGGAATCAAGCCAATAAAGACACCTCCGTATCATCCTCAAAGCAACGGTATTGCTGAAAGGGCAGTTCAAACTGTGAAAAGTGGGTTGGAAAAATCACTTTTTTTCGAAAAGGAGAGGGTAATTAGTAAACAGACAGTTTTAAATCGTTTGGAAAACTTTCTATTTACATATAGAAATACTCCCTCTACAAGTACAGGAGTTTCTCCAGCTGAAGCAGTATTTAAAATGCGTCCAAGAACCAGATTTGACCTTCTAAAACCATCATTTAACAAAAAGTCGAAACTTAATAATTCTGATATATCAAAATTGAGATTGTATTCTTTAAATGAAAGTGTGTATGTAAAAAACAAATTAACGAAGCTGTGGCAGAAAGGAAAAATTATAAAAGTGATAAGTCACTGTACTTATTTGGTACAAATTGACAACAATATAAAATTAGTACATGCAAATGATTTGCGCCTAAATCATTACGATGAAAGACCTCTTTTAATGCCTAATAGTGATTTATCAGTTCAAACAAATAATGACAATCATAGTGCTATCCCTACTAGTAGTGTTGGTGTTAGTGCTTCCCCGATTAAGACTCCTATTATGGACAATCTAAGTCCTAGATTTATTAATGTGTCGTTACCCATGAATGACAATGGTAGAAGTGATGTGCCTGTTTTGAACAAAACATTGGATCCTCCGACTCCTTCTAATACTATTACTCGATCTGGTAGAGTTATAAAGAAACCAGTTAAATTAAATTTGTAAAGTAAATTGCTTTTAAGAAGGAGGAGAGAATGTAGTGTTCTGAATGCACTTCTGGTGATTGACTGGTATTGTTAAATCAGTCATCATATGTCAGAGTTAGTCATTAGTCATGAAATTGAGTTATGCATTATTTAGTTATTTCGAGTCAATAAATGATTTGAATTTAATGATACAAATGTGTATCATTTAGAAGTCTAATACACAACAGTTAATATCGCACTCACTTGAAATACCATTTAATACAGAACACACAAAATATAGCGGGCATTGCATTAAGAGGTTTGACCTGGCCCTACCCAAGTGAAACGTTAAGTCATACCTCCCCGCCAGACGTGGAACCCGAAACTGAATCCCAGCCAATAGCGAGGGACAGTCAATTACATTACATTGCATTTTCATTCTAACTGAAAGCGATTGTGTATTGAATCGTTGTAAATACTAGCAATGTTCAATGCCTCTCCATCTAATCTAAATGTAACATACTTTAAAAATTTTCTTTGAACATTTTCAATTGTGTTAACGTGGCACTCTTAAATAGGGTTCCAGATCACTGCACCATATTCAAGCTTGGACCTAACAAAAGTGAAGTACCTACAAGAGTTTAAAAGTAAATTCATTTGAGAAGTACTTACTATTTCTAATGATAAACCTAAGCGTTTTAACGGCAGCAGTACTTACATATTCAATGTAATGTGAGATACAAAAGTAAAGCGGCTGTCAAAAACTACTCAAATCTCTAATTTCATTGATTTCCCTTCAATAACATATAGATACAAAACTGGCTGCTTAATTCTGCAATACAATAACAATGTTGCATTTTTCAATATTCAAGTATAACATATTTTTGTTGCACCAAATGTGTAAATTATTTAGATGCTGCCATTATGGCATACCATGCTTTTGTACAGTCTAGGATAAGATATGGTCTAATTTTTTGGGGAAATTCTACAGAAACAGGAAGAATTTTTTTAGTACAAAAAAGATGCATTAGATGTTTTCATTAAAAATAGAATTTTAACTTTTGTATGTAAGTATATAGGAATCTACCTATATTAGAGTAAGCATTTTATATTTGTGTACAGAAACAATAAAGATCTTAAGCATAGTCACCAATATCAAACTAGACATAAGGTGGATAAGTGTATTTAATTTTAACTTTGTACAGAAAAATGGACAGTTTTTTATTGTAAAAATATTCAATAGTTTTCCAGAGAATGTGCGTATAATGAATGAAGAACATGTAAAAAATGTATCAACTAAATATTTAAAAAAGAAGGCCTTTTATTCTATGAGGATTTTGGCAGGGAAAATCTTTTATAACTAAATGGGAACATACTTATAATTAGAATGGTTAGTATTCGTTCAGGGGTTCTAGTCCTAGTAAGATTCTCTGAAAATTTCAGATGCCAATTTATTAGAAATAGGATTTTTCATACTTAGTTTTTAGCAAAACTCTTGAAATTTCAAATGTTTCTATGTTGAGATTTTGACGTTAAATGTTTATTTGGACCGCACAAACTCCATATACCTATATAGATTTGAGAAATCTTTGAAAAATAGAGCAAAAAAAAAGAAAATAGAAACTTTAAGCCAATATCTTTGCAAAGTCCAAGAGAGCAGCAGAAAAATTGAAAAATGATAAAATTGCCTTTTTTATTTTTAGTGGGATTGTCAAGGGATTTTAAGGTGTCCATAGTAGGTGTACCTACAAGTTTTGAAATTTTACTTCAACAGTACCCTACACAAGACCTGAATAGGACTATACAGTACCTACTGTCTTCAACAGGACTATACAGTACTTTAACAGGATTATACAGTACTACAACAGAACTTTAATACAGGGCCTTACAGCCTACAGGACTGGTGTTATGCAAAGGAAAATGATATTTCTGCTTGGTTCTCTCTGGATCGTCCTGGATCAACCAAATCAGTTTTACTGAGGTATTTTTGAATTAGGTATATTTCATTAACTCAGAATCCATGATATTTCTTATTATTACCAACCCTAGTTTCATTTGAACTATATGCGAATATCATTTTTATTTGTTCCTTATTTGAGCAGAACCTACACAGGGTGTCCAAGATTCGATGGTTTTTGGGGGGTTTCGTCGGGTATTTCCGAGGGTATTTCTAAAGGAGTTGGGAAAGATCTGATTCCCACTTGCGAGCCTCGATTTTCAAGAGAAATTGACTAGTGAAAACCGCATCTCGATATGTCGAGTCGTTTTAATGCTACGAGGGATTTTTGAAAAGTTTGGAGTTTGGCAGGAGATCTATAACTTTTTGTAGCTTAAAAACGAATTGAGATATCGAGATATGGGTTTCACCAGTCAACTTCTCTTGAAAATCGAGACTCCAGAAATACCCGAAACCCTCCAAAACTATCTAATCTTGGACACCCTGTACATGTAATGACCCGCGAAAATAGACTCGTAATTTACAATGTCTTTATTGTAAAAATTGAATGTAATCAAATAATTAAAAACGGTATTTTAAATCAGTATTGATAAATTAAAAATGAAACAAATTAGCGTTGACCACAAATTAAATTAAAATATTTTTATACGTTAAAATTTTATTATTTAGTCACCAAGCGTGATGTCATCTCCTAAATCAAATCAATGAACTTATTAAAAGCGAGGCCAAAGTACTTAAATAGGTGATTTATAGTCACACGTGTGTCGGTATTCTTTGAGTTATATGTCCAATTCTTACAACCAAATCTGTTGACCCCAATAAACCATCAGTAAATTGTGACATATAATTTTTTTTTTTTTTTTTTTTTTTTTACGGATATGCGCATTCGCAAGGAAATGTCCTATCACGCTCGAGAAGCGGCAAGTGCGCGGAAATGTCGGTGTATGTTGGTCTTGAAACGGTTCAGGTTGTAACCTGCAGGGAAAACCGTCGCAGGGAGTTTATTCCACAGCGATGCTGTTCTCCAGAGATATGAATTCTGATATAATGAGGTTCTTGGTGCCTCTAGTTTGACAGTAAATTCATGGTTACCGTCTGTTTGACGGGTTCGCCTGGTAGGTGCTACTCTCGGTGGAATCATACGTGCCAACTCTTCAGAGCATTTTCCGTGATAGTACCTGTAGAAGAGAGATAAATCGCCCACAGATCTGCGATGTTCGAGACCATCCAAGTTACGAGTAAGTGCGGGGTCATTGATCAACTTGATAGCTCGTTTTTGCACGGTATTCAAAAGCATTAAGTTATGTTTGGGTGCTGCACTCCATATATGTGAGCAGTACTCCATAGTTGGTCGAATCTGGGCTTTGTAGAGTGTCAGCAATTGGCTTGGTGTGTACAGATGTCTTGTACGAAATAGCACCCCCAGCTTTTGGGAGGCCCTTTTAGCAATATCTGCCACGTGACTGTGCCAAGACATGTTGGTCTCTGCAGTAACCCCCAAGATGTTCAACTGACTCTGTAATGTGACAGCACTTCCAGATAGCATGATGTTTGGCTCACCGGTGGTGTTCTTTTTTGAAAACAGAGCTGCTTGGGTTTTCTGTGCGTTGAACTGTACAAGGTTTTTGTTACCCCAGTCCTCTATTATCTCCAGGTCGTTATTTATCTGCGATATTTGAGTTAGTCTAAGATGATGGAATTCACGTGCGGAAAGACCTGTGGGTGGTATGAGTGAGGAGACTACATTGCCATCGTCTGCAAAGTAATAAAGTGGATTTACTGTTTTATCTATGAGGTCATTTATGTAAATCAGGAAAAGAGTTGGCGAAAGGATTGCTCCCTGTGGCACACCAGCATTTATTTGGTAAGAGTTGGAGTTCTGGCCATCCAGTGCAACATAAATGGATCTGTCCTTTAGGTAACTTTCAAACCAAGTGCAAAGTTTCGGCGATAATCCCATTGCTTTGAGCTTGTTGAGCAGATTTTCATGCCAAACTTTGTCGAATGCTTTAGATATATCTAAGGCAATTGTTCTTGTTTCACCCCGCAACTCAATCGCTTTTTGCCATAAGTGAGTGACGTATGTAAGTAAATCGCCAGTTGATCTATATTTTCGAAATCCGTATTGCTTATCGTTGATAATTTTGTACTTTTCCAAGTACTTGGTTAGGTGATTGTTCAGAACTCTTTCCATTACTTTTGATATCACCGGAAGTAGGGCAATTGGTCTATAGTTTAACGGATCTGTCTTTTTTCCTTTCTTAGGAATGGGTTGTACTGCGGCAGACTTCCATGATGATGGATATACTCCTTGCCTGTAAGACAAATTGAATAATTTTGCGAAAGTTGGGGTGAGTTCGTTGGCGCAATTTTTGAGTACTATTGCGGGAATGCCATCCGGACCCATTGCTTTGTTTGTATCCAGCTTTTTTAGGGATTTTCGTATTTCTCTGTGACAAAAGGGTACCTCTGGCATACTATGGGAAACCCTTTCAATGAACGGTGGAGTTTTTCCGTTTGGCACTGTGAGGTTGGAGTTGGAGGAAAACATTTGGGCAAGCATATTGGCTTTTTCCTCTGATGTTGTGGCTAAGTGATTATTTTTATCTGTAAGTGGTGGTATGGATGACTTGGTGAAGTTAGATCCAACAGCTTTTGCAAGAGACCAAAAAGACCTAGAACTACTTGGACAATTCAGCAACCTGTTTTTTATTCTTTGATTGTATGTTTCTTTAGCGGAATCAATAGTAATTTTGCAACTATTTCTGGCTTCTATAAATTCTGTGTGGTTTTGAGCGGTTTGTTGTCGTTTCCAAAGGTTATATGCTCTGTGTTTTTTCTGTACAGCCGTTTCACACTGGCTGTTGAACCAAGGTTTTGCATTAGCTCTACGTTTAGTTGTATGTGGGATATTATTCGATTTTGAAGAAATAAAAGAGAAAGGTTATATTGAATGATGAAATTAGAATTTTTGGGGGAACGAAACATATAAATACAGCGGTTTTAGAAGTGGAGGAGCAGTTATCAGTTAAGTGGAGTTGAGTTTAAGTTCAGTCCAGTTGTTATTCTTCAGTCTGTAGTCCAGTTTGAGTTAAAGTCTACAGTACCTAATGAGTCAGTCCAGTTAAAATTCGCGAAAATCTTCTTTTATTTTTGCTTCGGGGAGAACGCGTCTGGTTGAACTTTGTAAAAGTACAGAGAATTGTGAAAGAAAGAACATTTAAAGTCTGTTGAGTCCCTTATAGACTTTGCTCTTATTCTGTGAAGAATATTTTTTAATTTTTTTTATATTCCAAATTCCAAATAACTGCATAGTTTCTCGGGTGACTAAGCACTTGAGGAATGTATATTTTTTTTTTGTATTCTGCATCTTTCTTGCTTGGCCGCTACCCGTTCTCTCGCATTTGGGTGCTTTTCAAGAAGGGTCACTTCGAATTTTTGTTTCGTTGCGTACAGTCGGTTAGCTGTTACAGCTAACCGACTGTATATACAGTATATCAGAACCAATTTTCTTATTTAAGAAAAAATATATAAAAAACCTTTGTTTTTTAGTTTATAATAATTTTTCTATATTTAGTCATTAAACGAAGATAAAACATTTTTCTTGTTTTCTTGTATTAATGAACCAGCAATCTTAAATAGTTAATTTAATATCTAACAATCGGGATAGTGGAAAAGCCCACGAGAACCCGAACAAAGTCATTCAACATTATGTGCGAGCTCTAAGTAATCAAAAGAATTAGGTAAATAAGATTAGTTTAGTGTTTTATGGACAAAATGTAAGTACATACTCTATAGTGACAAGGTTTATTTTTGACTTTATAAATGATAACGACCTAACCTGAAATTACAAAATTGAAAATGGATGGACAATGGATTCTCACAGATTTTAAACTATTTCTTCATTCAATGCATGGAAATTCGTTTGAAAATTTAGAAATAATGTTAATAACATAAGGTATTCACCCCCAACACATAGGTAGTTTTTAAATTTGAACAAAATTGAGACGCCAACTGGAAATATCGCACAGATTAATGTTCAATATACAAAAGTTCCTATATAAAAAGCAATAATAACTACATCAGAATCCAATTAATAAATTAGAAAATCAAAAAATTTACAAAATAACCGCAATATTTTTATGAGAACAATGTAGACAAGAACGTTGTTGCAACAAGATGGCGGCAAATACACGAACGAATCAAAAATTTGTCCCTCAATTGTCGCCACTGTCTTGTATAGAGGCACTGTAATAAAAGCTACAGTGACTTTATACAAGACAGTGGCGACAATAAGAACCTTGATGGGGCCCACCCGCCATGTTTTGTCAAAACAAAATTGCATAAATGTTAAATTCTCAAAAATATAAAAAACAGAAATATTCCCGACACCTTGAGAATTTATAGGAAATATTAGAAATTTATGAAATTTATTAGAATATTCGGAGATATGGAAAAATTTCGGACATTTAAGATATATTTCGGATAGGTATATTTAAGAAATATTCGGGGAATTTGAAAAATTCTAATTTATAAATTCTTGTATAAAATTTGGGGATCCGGAATGTAGATAGTGATAATGGGGGATAATACCTAAATAGATAATTTTAAACTCTTATTTATTTGTTTATAGGCTATGCTATAGTAGGTAGGTATTTTTCTATTCGCCTCATTAATATAAACAAAATAAAATACAGAGATTCATTTCAAAATAACAAAATACTAAAAAATTTTCCCAAAGTCTATCCTCAAAAATAGTGTTACCCCTATAAACCTAGCAGTCCCAAGGTGGAAAGAAACTTCGGGAACTATATAATAATTATAGGTGCTAATTAGGCCTCTTATAATTAAAAATTAGGTGCTCCTTTAGTTTTTTAGAAAATCAAAAAAAAAACTAAGGTTTATGAAAGCTAGTAGTCCCCTATAGTAAAAAATATTTTTCCAAAATTTTCTTTTGTATCAGAATTAGGTGCTTTTAGGTGCTCCTAAATAGTCGCAGAAAAAATAGAATTGACTAATTTGAGGAATAATTATTAACTGAGTTACAGATTTTTTTAAAAATTACTAGGGGACTGCTGGCTTTCATAAATTTAGCAATCCTTAGTTTTTTTTGATTTTCTCAAAAACTAGAGGAGCATCTAATTTTTAATTAGAGGCCCTAATTAGCACCTAAAAAGCACCTAATTATTATATAGATCCCGAAGTTTTTTTCCATTCTGACACACCAACATGTAAACGTAAAGCCAGCAGTCCCCTAAATAATTAAAAAAAAAAAAATCTGTAACTCAGTTAATAATTAATCAATTCTATTTTTTCTTTGACTATTTAGGAGCGCCTAAAAAGCACCTAATTCTGATACAAAAGAAAATTTTGAAAAAATATTTTTTACTATAGGGGACTACTAGCTTTCATAAACCTAACAATCCCTTAGTTTCTTTTTATTTTCTCGAAAACTAGAGGAGCACCTAATTTTTAATTAGAGGCCTTAATTAGCACCTAAAAAGCACCTAATTATTATATAGATCCCGAAGTTTTTTTCCACCTTGAAACTGCTAGGTTTATAGACCTATAATATTGGAGTTATATTTGGACGGATTGCTTTTGTCTGTTATTTGAGAGAAGTAGGTTGCCTGATAACTTTATGACGTGATCTAAGGTGCCTCAACATAATGCAAATCTCCTAAAGGCACCCCAGATGCGTCATCAAATTTCCCATTACCAGGCAGGGGTGCCAGATCTCACGATTTATCGTGAGATCTCATGATTTTGTATCGAATCTAACGATCTCACGATATGTCCCAAGAATTTCACGATATTTTAAACTTTTGGCGGGTTTTGGTCAAATATAAAGAGTTTTTAATTGCAAATTTATTCCAGTAGATAAAGAATTCTGTTGACAGAAATATGAGAATAAATTATGTATAATTTAGAATAAAAATCAGTAATTCTTTGGCACGACGTTGGTACACAACACTGCAACCTGCAACGGAAGATGGCACTATTGTAGCGCGAGGCAAAGTGGTCGGTATTTTTTAGCAGCCGCGGGGAATCACCAGGAATTCGTATTTATTCGATATCGTGTTTTTTATTATTTATTTATGTTTAAATTATAATTATAAGAAACTGCTGATATTTTCGAATTTATCTCGTGCAATTAGTAAAAAAAAAAAAATTCTACGAGCGTACGGAAAAGTTACTTTTCCGCACGATTTTTCGTTTCGGAATTTGTACCTACTTTTCCGCACCGTCATTCGTGTAACTGCCATCTCGTGCGAAAAAGTACCATTTTCCGCACTTGTTAGGTAAATTACTAGAACATATTTTTTTTATAAACAAATTGCGCGTCAGAAGTGAAAATATAATGCCACTAGATGTCGCCACAAACGTTTTACAAGGCGAATTCCTTTCAAATTGATGCGTTTCAGTTGTCTTACGATTTTTGGCGACCAATCTTACGAATTCCTAGTAAAACAATCTGGCACCACAGTTACCAGGCAACCTGTTAACTTTAGGAATCTTGCCCCTTACTAGGCCTAAAAGTCCGCAAGATGACAAGTGAAGTGACAATTCATTTGTCAAAATTCAAAAAACTAGGCGCGAAATGAGAATTTATAAAATGTTCATTTCATTTTCCCTTAAATATTTCGGAAATATTTTGTGAAAAGTGAAATATTTCAGGGAAAATAAAATATTTCATAATTTCTCTTAAATTTCATAAATTCTCAAAATTCTCCTTCAAATTTAGCAAAAGGAAATATTTCCGAAACTTTCCGAAATATTTCCTCTATATTCTCGGACATTTATTTCACTAACAAGCATACTGTAATAAATGCACCTGCAAGGTGAAGTTTTGTTTGAGTGACGTTTGAATGTATTTCAGGGACCTAGGGACCCCTTTTGTGAAAATAGCCCCGGGCCCCAAAAGACCTTAATCCGACCCTGGACCCCTCCACAATTTTATAGGTAGCAGCTAAAGGAAATAAACACCCATCCATCAATATAACTCTCGCCATTTACCATCTAACTAATTAAATAGAGTACTTGAGGCGTTTTGCTACAGTATGAAGCGTATTGTGTAAGCAAAGAGTGTGTTGCTAAGCTCAAACCTCGTTATTCTACGATAAACTATTGCTGAGATATACCGCTTCAAAGTGTGTGTGACGTCACGAGAGCTTCGTCCAGCCGCGCTCGGCATTGTTAATTTGATTGGCACGCGTCAGTGGTTTTTGTTTAGATTCTTGCAGGTGACACAGAAAAAACATATGTAAATTCAATTTACTTCACTATCTCGTGAGTCGCTCGAGCTCTCGTGACGTCATAGGGTGAGATGCGGTACCTTCATAGAGCCATATCTTCGGTATAATTTGTCATAGAGGAGTGTGGTTTTCACTGTTGTTCTTAAAAAAAAAAATCTCTTTTTTTTGAGATGAAGTTGTTTTTTTGGCGCACACCACCTTTAAGGTAATTAAAGAGTGCGTTCGAAATCACCCTGGGCGTCACAACGAGTGCATACCAGCCATGAATAATTCATAGCTGGTGTGCACTCGGTGTGACGCCCAGGGTGATTTCGAACGCACCCAAACATAGCAACTGGGGTGCGTTCAAAGACGGCAATGCTAATGCCAAAACCTACTTTTCCCCCTCCACCGGTAATGCCGAACTACGTAAATAGGTTGAAGCCGGGGCTGCGTTCAGGAATGGCTACAGCCAAGCCAAAATTGGCATTTTGCGTTCGAGTTCGGCTCCAACCTACGTGGTTCGGCATTACAAGTGGAGGGGGAGGGTGTGAAACG
Source organism: Ceutorhynchus assimilis (assembly GCA_917834065.1). Taxonomy (NCBI): domain Eukaryota; kingdom Metazoa; phylum Arthropoda; class Insecta; order Coleoptera; family Curculionidae; genus Ceutorhynchus; species Ceutorhynchus assimilis. The sequence goes on along the minus strand of OU892289.1, from coordinate 5,502,504 downwards.
CTTTAGTGCAACAAAAATTAACAAATTTTCTATAAAAATTAGTTGATATATCTTTTATACAGTTGGTTTTGTATCAATTTAAGTGCGGATATTTACGTTTTTTGCCGTAGTAAGCGAATATTCACATTCACAATTACTTACACATAACCAGTAGATATTAAACCAGTAGATATTACAACCAGTAGATATTTAACGAACTGTAACTCAAACTAACCAAAAGTATGCAAACTAACCCAAACTAACCCGTCCACGTAATGCGTGCGAGTCCTTGTATGTTGATATTGAATTAAAAGGTAATTTTTGGGCTCTCGGGAACGGGCTATAAGGCGTTTTCTGATCAAGCTCATTTTTGGTACACATATATAGGACGTCAAAAGAAATTTTCCCTAAAAAAAATTGACCTTGACTGGGACCTTGATCCTGACCTTGACCATCAAATTCACGTAAATGGCAGTTAACGTGCTGAAAACTTGTATAGTGTTGAAAGGCATCTCAAGTAACCTATATACCGAGTTTTAGCCTTCAAGGTCATACACATTCAGAAATACGGCAACTCCGCATTTTCAGTTTGGGCTCTCGGGAACAGGGTAGAAGGCGTAGTCCGATTGAGTTCATTTTTGGTATACATATTGAGGCCGTAAAAGGTAACAGTTCAGTAAAGGTCCTTTAAAAAAATATATCATGCTTCTTCATTAAAGATAGTTTAGTTTGATCCCAAAATATTGTTTTATGATCGAAAATGTTGGCGCAAATAACTATAAATTGGATTTCATAAGTATTAAAGGAATCCTCTTCTCGACCTTTGACACAGATCAATATATAATATCTATTCTTATCAGCTTAATATCACAATCGCTCTGTTTAGCAGATAAAAATTTAATAAACGTAAAAAGCATCATGTGGTAGATATTCGAATGAAGAGAAGAGGTAAGTGTTCAAACCATTTTTTGAAAACAACATTATTGAGTAATAATAAAGCGTATAATATCTACTGAACTTTTGAAATTGGTACACTTTAACCGACAATAACTGTGCTATATCGAAACTGATCAAAAATATGCAAACTAACCCGAACTTACCCGTCTTTTTACTGCGTGCCCCGTAAACCTATCTAATCGAGAATTACAAAATAATGCAAAACAACCCAACTTAACCCATTCTTGAAATGCATCCTTGAACATTTTTATTTTATCGAGCTTGTGGCGCTTGGTTGTCGTTGTTAATCAGTACATTTTGTATCCAGTTTTAGATAAGTAATTAATATTCAATATCATGATGTTTCCTATTAAAAGTGTCCAAATTGGCCCACCCTGTACATAATTTCAGCACGATAAATAGATATTTACGTGAATTTCACTGGTCAAGGTCACGGTCAAGTTCACGGCCAACTGCCAAGGTCAATTTTTTTTTGGGGAAATTTCTTTCAGCGGCCTTTATATGTATACCAAAAATGAACTCGATTGGAGAGGCTGTGACTACGCCTTCTAGCCCAAACGGAGAATGCGGGGTTGCCGTATCTCTGAATATGTATGACCTTGAAGGCTAAAACTCGGCGTGTGGGTTATTTATGATGCTCTTCGGCGCTATACATAATTTCAGCACGATAAATTGATATTTATGTGAATTTCACTGGTCAAGGTCACGGTCAAGGTCGCGGCTAAGGTCAATTTTTTCTTGGAAAAATTTCTTTCAGCGGCCTTTATATGTATACCAAAAATGAACTCAATCGGAGTATGCGTTCTACCCTGCTCCCGAGAGCCCTAATCATACCAATTTAAAAAACAAAGCCCGCTTCGCGCGCTGTGTTCTCAATCAGTACACTTCAGAGCTGGGCAAAGCCCTCAGTAAAAGGGCTTGAAGCACTAAGCCCTAAGCCCTCTATCAAAGTGCTTCAATTTCAAGCACAAATTCCTTTTTATTTTCAAAGTGCTTCACAAGCACAAAGCCCTCAAAGTGCTTTGGGCTTGACAAGCACAAAGCCCCCAAAGTGATTTGAAAAGTGCTTGAAGCACATCAAAAGTGCTTGGGGTGCCTTGAAAAGGGCTTCAAGCTCTTTAAATGTGCTTCAAGCTCTTTAAATGTGCTTGAAGCTCTTTAAATGTGCCTAAAGCACTTTGAATTTCTAATAAAATTCTCAAAGTGGCATAAGCTACCGCGTACAGTCATCACACAGAATTGGTATAGTAGAAACGAACTTTACATTTCACAGAGTAGCAGTAGTATGTTTTTTTTTGAGATGTAGTTCTGGGGTACTTGGGGTAGGTACTACATGGTAATTCAATTTTAAAGTTTTCTAAGTGTTCAATGGGAAAAAGTGGAAAAAATCCAGTGATAAAGTTAAATAGGTTATAGTTTTTCAAAGTCAATTGGAACAAGGTGAGCATATATTATAACCGGTGACTGACTAGTGGCAGTGCATTTCTTATGGAAATTTTCAGTGACCAGTCAGCCACCAGTTGGCACCTTGTTCCAATTGAATTTGGAAAAACTATACCAATATAAATTAATTATTTATTTGAATAATAAGTTCATTCCCAAAACATGATTGAAAATTATCAAGTGGGGGATAGGTTGAGTGATGTTCAATTCAAATTCCTTTCAAAGTGCTTCAAGCCCTTGTAAAGTGCTTCAAGCCCTTTTAAAGTGCTTCAAGCCTTTCAAAGTGCTTCAAGCTCCCAAAAGTGCTTCAAGCCCTCTTAAAGTGCTTCAAGCCCTTTCAAAGGGCTTCAAGCTCCCAAAAGTGCTTCAAGCCCTCTAAAAGTAATTGAAGCTCATTGAAAGGGCTTGAATTACTTTTTTCAATTACAAATTACCAAGCACTTTTCTAAAGTAATTGACTTTGCAAGCCCTAATTACAAATTTATAAAAGGGCTTGAAGCACAGGGCTTTCAAGCCCTCAAAGTGCTTCAAGCACTTTCGCAAGCACAAAGCACTCAAGCCCTGCCCAGCTCTGGTACACTTATAACCAGTAGATACGAACTGTAACCAAAACTAACCAAAAATATGCAAACTAACCCAAGCTAACCCGTCCACGTAATGCGTACTAGTCAGAGACGCTTTAACCTTTCTCTGGCCCGTAGGTCAATTATTTGGTATGGCCTTTCATGAGTGATTGTTTTTTTTATGGGGTTAAATAAAATCATTCAGACGATGAAAGTTTCGCCTTTCGCCTCCATCGACCTATTTCTAGAGTAGTTTTTAATTCTTTTCAAAACGCTGAAAAAACGCTTTGCGCTGGCATTGGATGCCGGTAGAGTAAGGTAGAGTCTCAGAGCAATATCAATATTGAGAAATGTTGAATCTATTTTTTTATCTCGAATCATTTCTTTCCGTAAAGTTGTAAATCACACGATCACACTTGACACCATAAATAGATCCACGAACAAAAAACAAACGGCTTAGCGCAAACACTAACAGGCTCCTGCTGTAGTCGTTACCAGTTGCACGTGCCCGTACTGCGCGAATGACGCGACGGCGAGTCAGCGCATCTCGGTGTGTTCCGGATTGATGCTCGATGGAGCGAGCGGAGCGATTCCAGAGCATCGCGGCGTCAGGCAGTGCACTCTGGTCGAACCAAATGTGCTTGTGCAGTGTGAATTAAAGAGTATTGATATGTGTATGATATATGTGCTAGTCCTGCTACTAAACAAGTCGATGTTTTTAATATAGTGGGCTTTTATATTTTATATTATAAAAATTAAACGCCAGCAGTTGGCCTTCCATCCTCTAGTGGCCCGTAGGACATGACCCAATTGTCCTAACGGATAAAGTGTCCCTGGTACTAGTCCTATGCAAACTAACCCAGACTAACACACCTTTAAATTGAACCACTTTAATTTATAGATTTTTCTTGAAAAGTAATATAATCCGCATATTTTTATTGAAATCGGTCCAAAAAGGCTAACTTCAACATTGGGAATGCATCTTATAAGAAACTACGTGTTGCACTAAAGCGTTTTACCACCGAGTACAGTCACTGTACCACCGAGGGGGAAAAGTAGGTTTTGGCTTTAGCATTGCCGTCCTTGAACGCACCCCTGGCTTTACTGTCAAAGTCAAAAAATGTAAACAAATCAATATTGATATTAGAAAAACACGGAACCAATTTACCAAACCAAATCGATTTTAGGCCCCAAAAATGGCACAAATAGGCGAGCCCCTGACTTTAGCCAAAGGTAAATTCAATACACCACTTAATAAATTCCAATTAAAAACACATTTTTTGCCTCCTCAGACATCAAAAGGTCAATAGAACTGTTGGAGAAACTGCAAAAGAGCGGCGAAGTCCCAGCTACCAAACTAATAGCCCTACAAAAAGTGCTGCAAAGCGACTTTCTGCACGCCGTACGCGAAGTATACGAGCACGTCTACGAAACTGTAGACGTGCAAGGCTCCCAGGATGTCAGGGCTTCAGCTACGGCCAAAGCTACAGTAGCTGCTTTTGCTGCTAGCGAAGGCCACGCTCATCCTCGTGTCGTCGAACTACCGAAAACCGAAGAAGGCTTGGGTTTCAACGTTATGGGAGGCAAAGAGCAAAATTCTCCGATTTATATTTCCAGAATAATTCCAGGAGGAGTTGCAGACAGACATGGAGGCTTAAAAAGGGGCGATCAGTTGTTGAGTGTCAATGGGGTGTCGGTGGAAGGTGAAAACCATGAGAAAGCTGTGGAACTACTCAAACAAGCCCATGGGTCAGTTAAATTGGTGGTAAGGTACACCCCAAAGGTTCTGGAAGAGATGGAGTTGAGATTTGATAAGCAAAGGGCTAGAAGAAGACAGCAATTTAATTAGGAGAGAAAATAAGTCCTGTTTGCTGCTTGTTTAATTGAGAATTCATCTAGCAAGGGTGTCACATCAGTTTTTTTTTAAAATTATTGATTGGCTTTGTTTTAATAGGTTTGAAACAATTATTGTATTATTAGAAAGTAGAAACATAATTTAGATGGCTGGTGTAAAGTTAGGGAAATTTGCCCAACTAAGTACCAGTCAAAATCTAAGAATAATTAAATTTAATGTAATTGTTAATTCCATACTATGTTTAATTATTTGTGTAAGAACTAAATTAAGCTGGGTATACCAAATGTATGGAATTAAATTGACAACTTTCCAGTAACTCGCTTTTCAAAAATGATTTTCTCCCAAAACTACATACAGAAGATTAATGAAGCTAAATTTTCAACTTGTAAAACATTTATTTCATTTTCTCAGTTCTCATTGCTCTTAAGTTTGGATTTCTCAATAATTACATACCTAATACTACCGGAAATAATGGGACACTGTCAAGTCTTCGTACACAGGCAGAGGCTGCCAGTTAATATACATCTTTCCCTGCACCATCATTTTGTTGAAAAGTGTTCCTGAACACTCTGCATAAATTGTCAGCATTCTTCTTGCTTCTGATGTATGTGGTTTTTAACCCTTCAGTACTGCGTATCCACTTATTTTGATTCCTAATTTTTTCTTTATAATAATAATTCATAATAATGTCATAATTTATTCTTCATAACTTAATAGATAAAATAGACTCTAATCAGAGAGCATGTAGTAATTCTTTGCAAGAAGAAAAACTTCTCAATTGAAGTGTGAAAGGAAATATTGCAGGTATTCTTTTGATCTGAACAAACTGATGGAAGTCACTTGAGGTTTGATTCAAACAATTGTCTTCGGTTTTACAATGATTTCAACTGTTTTTTTTTTTGATATCATTATGCCTCAAACCTTATGAAATCACAATCAGTTTGTTCAGATCGAAAGAATACCTGAATTAACACAAAAAATAGTTCAACATTTGTTTATTCAAACAACAATTGAAATGTCTACAAATCAAACTTCCTCCTGCTAGTCTCCATTTTATGCCTTCTACCATCCTTAATCCACTCGTACTGTCCGTATTTGCTATTGAAAGTACCTTTTTGAATTGACCTCAATTTCAAAGTGAATCTGGGCCCCAATTCCTTCAACCTGGCCCTTTTTCCATCTGCATCAAACCCATACCTAAAAAACAATACATCAAAACACTATTGTTAATAAAATATCCCATTCACTGACCTGTAATGCCTGAAAAACACAAAATCTCTCTGATTGTGAAAAGTAACCGCCCTTTGACCGACAAATTCAGGCTCGTAATGGAAAAGAGCCCCCAGCATTCGGCCTACAGTCAACCCCAAACGAGTGGTAAAGTTGTTTAAAACAACTTCAGGCCTGTGAGCTGAGATGTCTTTGTGATTCTTTTTCAATTCTGGTGTAATACGGACGTTGCTCAGTTTGAAATGAGCAGTGGGGCCGTTTGGTAAGTGGATTACTAGTAAGCCGTCAGGTTCGTGACGATTTTCATTGATAACTGTGAAAAATATGCAGAATGAAATATTTAGTAGGAAAACAAGATTGAAAAAGGTAAAAAAACTGAAAATGGGTAAAGAAAGTTTGTTTGTTTGAGTCATTTTAATCATGTCAATTCACCTAAAACATCTGTATACTCCTTTTCAATAGCGCTTTTAACAATTTTTTTCACTCCTGACCGATTTCTGTATAGGGAAATGGAATTAGGAATGATTCTTGTTAGTTCCCTGCCAAATATTCTGGTTTTCTAGAAAAAAATACTTCAATTTTAAAGTAATTAGCTTGATTAATTATTACTCACTCTCATAGGATTGTCAGCATAAGTTATAAGCACTTTAGGCTCATAAGACTGCTTATAATAATCACTGAATTCGTCCTTGTCCAAATCGTCACGGATTAATTCGTTTTCATCATCTTCTAAATTAGTTACAGTGGTTTCCTCTTTAATTCTAAGACTGTCGATAGTATGAGGGGTCTTTTTGGGTGCTCCTTCTCTTTGTTTCTGTTTTTTCGCTTCTTTTTTAGCCTAAATAAGACATCATATTTTACGTTTTAACGATTTATATTAAAACTTTTCACCTACGTGCATGCAATAAAGTCAGGGTTGGCAAACAAGTTTCTCTACTCTTTGGTTTTTGGATGGATATTTCCATATAGATTATCATAAATATCAACAGAAAAATCCTACCAGAATATTGTACAGGGTGTTTCAAATTCGAGCCACATCATTGGGATCTCGGAAACGGTGAGAGATACAGGATTGGTTAAATTGGGGCAAAGTTGCGTATTTTGGTGCTTAGGATAGAAGTTAATAACGAAAACTTGTATGTAGTTTGTCTATATCCATCCCCAAGCTGTAGTGAGAAGGATTTTTTGGATTTTTTTGAAGAATGGTGTCATGATTGATTCTGTATGTGATAATAACCTCAATAATAACATACCAACTGTAATACTGGGGGATTTTAATATTGACATATTGCAGCCGGATAATACATATACACAGCGTCTCATTATTATCTCACATGATACCTATAGGATTTCAACAACAAATTGAGTAAATTACAAGGCCAAATAGAGATGGTGGTACATGCATTGATTTGCTGTTTACAAATTATCTGGATCTGATTCCCGAAGTAAAACATGCCCCCAGAGTGAGTGATCATTATTATACAGGGTGTCCTTAGATAAACTGATACATTTTGCAGGTGAACATCTCGAAAACGAGAAAAGATAACGGGATGCGGTTTGTGCTGGAAGAACAAGGATTTTTTAAAGTTTTTTTTCATGTTATTAACGAATCCTGAAATTTGGTTTTACAGACATTCGATTTTTTGAAATAATGACATACTGCCTTATTCTTGATGAAACACCCGGTATATTTTATCATCGTCAAAAAGCGTGACTTTTCTTCTTTACAAAACTGTATAACTTTTTTCAATTATATTTAAATTACATCTCAAAAATTGCACTTTGTTAAAAAGGGAACCTCGAAGGGAACCATCAATTCAATTGGCCAAAAAAAAAAAAAGAAATACTTCAAATAATTAGAGGGACTTTAAACTTTCATTATTTATTGAGTTATGTCTTTCTACCAAACAGAACAAACCGCGAATGGATATCAGGCTCAGAAATGGAATTATTAATTTTTTCTTATTTAAATGCAAAAAAATCTTGAAATATTTCTATCAAACCACCTTTGGAAGCTTCTGAAAAATACTTAAAGCAATCAAAGCGACTTCAAACTTTCAGGATTTATTGCGTAATGTCTTTTTATCAAACAAAACAAACCGCTAATGGATATCAAGCTCAGAAATGGAATTATGATTTTTTTCTCATTTAAATGCAAAAAATCTTTAAATATTTCTATCAAACTACTTTTGGAAGCTTCTGAAAAATACTTCAAGCAATCAAAGGGACTTAAAACTTCCAGGATTTATTGAGTAGTGTCTTTTTATCAAACAGAATAAACCGCGAATGGATATCAAGCTCAGAAATGGAATTATGAATTTTTTCTCATTTAAATACAAAAAATATTTAAATATTTCTATCAAACCACCTTTGGAAGCATGCATGTAATTTAAAGATGTACATACAGTTTGTTGAAGAGTGTACCATCGACTGGCTAAAAAAAAATGATAATAATTAATTATTTGTGTTTTATTTGCACTTATTTGTGTTTAATAAAAGTATTTAACACAAATTAATTCTCAATTTTTTTGTTGGTTAGTCGATGGTATTCCCTTCGACAAAGTGCAATTTTCACGATGCAAGTTCAAGATAATTGAAAAAAAAATTATACATTTTTGTAAAGCAGAAAAATCAGGCTTTCTGACGATGACAAAATATACAGGGGTTTTCATTAAAAATAAGGCAGACATTTTATTTCAAAAAATCGCATGTCTGTAGAACCAAATTTCAACAAATTTTAGGATTCAGCAATAATGTGAAAAAAAACTTTAAAAAATCCTTATTCTCCCAGAACAAACCGCATCCCGTTATTTTTTCCCGTTTTGGAAATATTTACCTGCAAAATATGTCAGTTTATCTAAGGACACCCTGTATATGTGTCAATGCTACAATTTTGCAATAACAAAACAAGATACCACATTTTGTTTTAACAAGAGCGAAAAATAAAAATTATGGTTTAATTAGAGAGAACCTAAAATTGGTTAATTGGCACTTTAATATAAATAATTTAGATGACAAGTGTAAGTTCTTCGTGGCAACAGTTCATCGGGCCATGAATAATGGAGCGTAAAATTTTCCCACGATATAAACCATGGTGGAATGAAAATGTCAAAAAAGCAACACAACAAAAGAGATAAAAGTTATAAAGTTTACAAATTGCTTAAAAGTGAAGTTGAACACAGATCATATAAAGACAAGCGAAATCAAGTAGTTAAAACTATCAAAGAAGAGGAAATAAAATACAATGAGCTCAAGGTGGATGGATGTAAACGGGATCCTAGGGCAATGTGGAATGTATTGAGAAAAATTTTACTATATGCAAACATTGAAAAAGTAGAGATGGAAGGAGAAATAATAACGGATAAAAACAGTTTGCCCGAAAGACTAAACATATTTTATGTGGACAGCATAGATTTTAACCGATAACTTTTTTCAAGCATTCGGTTTGTCTCCTTTATTTTTAATTTTGTTATTTTTAGATTGTTTGTAGTTTTTGAATTGAATTGTTTGTTGTTTCTTGAATTGTTATTATTTTAATTGACACTACAGAATCATTATAGCTTTTGTGATTTTATATATTATATAAGTTGCACGATAGCATGGTAATACCTGGTAATATAATGTGATAATACTAGGGAAATACCTGGGACATGTGGAAATATTTTGTTAATACATGGAAATAGTTGGTTATTAGGTACATAGAAATATCTATTAATACATGGAAATATCTCAGTTAGTACTGTTAGTCGGTGTACAAATTTTGTTAGGTGAAAAACCCCTCGAAAAATTCTAAATTGCTCTAAAACATGTTAAAATGCTTTAAAATATTCTAACTTGGTGTTAGCACATTCTGAAGCTTTTCAAAATACTTTCCAAATTTTTTAATTGGTACCCTAATGATTTTGAAGCGCTTTAATGTTCTAGAAGTTATCAGAGATACCCCAAATATTTTTAAGCGCTTTTTGATACTTCTAATTGAAATTCTAAATGAGTTCAGAAGTGTTTTGGAGTGTTCTAATATGTTCATGGAAGTTTTAAGTTAGTTCTAAATTGTTATGTGAGGATTTTCAAAATAATCTTAAGGTTTTCAGTTCTAGATTGTTTCCAGAAGATCCATATGATTTGTAAAGTGTTCTAGAGTGTTCCAAAAGTTTTCTAAAATGTTGCTGAGAGTTCAGAAGTGTTCTGGTCTACTCTAAAATGTTCTGTAACATTTCACAATGTTTTTAAAGATTCCAATTTGTCTCAAACAAATGCAGGAGGATTAAAAATTGAATTGAAAGTCTTCTGGAGCTTATCAATATTCCAAATTACTCTAGAGCGTCTTAAAATGCTTGAAAATGTTCTAGCTTGCATTTTGAAGCTTTTCGAAAAGCTTTCCAGAGTTTTCAATTGGTTCCCTAAGAATTTTTTCGCGCTGGAATGTTGTAGAAGTTATCAGAAATTTCCCAAATTTTATTAAGCGCTCTTGTATACTTCTGTAGTTATCTGTTCAAAAACGTTAGGTTTTAATATTTTAACACATAAAAATAAATACATATAGGTACATCAAAAACACAAATAATATTCACCAAAAACATCAAAAATTCAATTCTCTATCCACTATCATACAATTAGCCGGATTTTTGCCAACCCTAGGTAAAGTGCACTTTACCGCACCGCACTTATTTGCAAGTGGAAAGTAATATTTTAACTCACACTACTTATATGGTGAAGTTACTTTACCCCATAGTGTGCTGTAAAGTATCACTTTCCTCATTTGTTACGTGAACAACCATTACCTTTTTCTGTTCCCTTTTGGCTTTTTGAAACTGCTGAGACCTGACGTGCTTGTTTTTGATGTTGGAAAATCTGGCTTCGGAGGGAAACAATATCGAACCGCTCGTTGAAGGTTTAATGTCCGTTTCAATTTTGACTTCTACATCTTCGAAGCTCGTTTCAGCTACTTCTTTGAAGCTTGTTTCAGCTTCAGAGTCACTCATTTTTTAATTTCCTTTTTTTGAAAAATTGGAAACAGAAACAGGAAAACAAAACACGTTTGAAAAGTGGGGTTATGATTATAACATGACATCAGATTGACATTTTTAAAATTTTATAGGGAATTCGGAGTTACTCTATTATTTTTTATCCTTGTTCTTCTCATCAAGAGAAAAAAAGATAAAAGATAATCGAAGCACTCTTCAAGACTTGTCTTGTACCAACGTTGCCAAGTTAACTCAATCCTTGATTAATATATTTGATGCAATTATTGTTAATTTGTTAATAAATTATTAATTAATAATAAACTCATTTCATTTGGCTTAGATTTTTAACTAATACCGATTTATTAATAATAAATTAGTATTACAAATTGGTAAATAAATCTATTGACGGACAGATGTCGCCACTGACACTTTAAAAAGAAAAGAAAACATGGCGAGGTTATATTTATTTTGTAGCTGTTAAATTCCAAATTTATGTTGTTTTTTTTCGTTGTCGCGACCCCGAAAAATCGCTCAAAACCGAAAATCCGTGCTTCCAGTGCTTGACGCGTCGATAAACGTAAAAATCCCGGCCCGAAACCCTTCAGGTAAACCCTACAAGGAACTTTTTGTGCAAAGGAATTCCAAATATTTGTAAAACTTGCAAGTGAATTGGTTTTTTTTTTGCTGCTTTTTGCTTTGGTAAGTGAGTATGGGTTTGATTGAACATAAAAAAGTTATAAGGAATTCAATGGTATAACAGGAAAAAATCTTACAAGTGAAATAAACTCTAATTTATCAAATTAACATAGTTTTGAACTATTACATTTTAGCCAACTTGCTATACATTTAATTAGAGAAATTTCTCTTATTTATACCGTCTAGAGGCCATAAATTAAACCAGTAAACCAGTCTAAAGTAATTAGGTATTTATTATCAGTTGAGGTTTTTCCTTTTTGCCTATTATATATGATATATTTTATTCTTGCCATACCTATTACCTATTGTATTAATCAAAATCTTTAGTTGAATGTTAAAGGAAGTTTAACAAAACATGATCAAATCAATTCTTTTAGGCCTGGTTTATTCACCTTCTGATAAACTGTCAGATAAAAACACAATCTATAATCCTATTGGTCATCCAGTTATCTGGCAACCAATGGGAATATGTTGTTGTGTAAATTGTCCTCACAGTTGTCAGTAAGTTTATCTGGAGATGAATAAACCAAAACATAGTTTGCTATTCTATTTATTTAATTGAAATAAGTAGGTAGCTCTTGTATGTGCCATTCTCAGTACCATTGCAATGAAAAAGAAGTAGGTATAATAAAAATCTCCAAAATCCCCTGGTCTATGATGTCTATCTGTGTTTTAATATGATGACATTGCTTGAACCCAATATATTTTTTTCATATTTCCCAACCCAAGCAATGACATATTAACATAGACATCATAGACCAGGAGATTTTGTAGATTTTTGTCATACTACTTTTTTTATCAAAATGGCACCAACAGACTGGAAGTATAGTTTGTTTCAAAAAGGTTTGTACAGGGTGTTTGTTTATAACTGGAACACTCAGTAACTTTTTTATTATTGAGAAAAATGGGCATGTTTAAATTGGTAAATTACAACGATCTTAATTGCTACAACAATATTTTTTTGTCGCCATAGGTATACAGGGTGCGCCAAAAAAGCCATTTTTTTCAAATGAAATGCACTGTATATTTTTGCATTTTTGAAATTTTTAGAAAATTAGCTTCACAAACATGTCAAACACTATTTGGATAACAAAAATATACAGGACGTTCCATTTAGAAAAAATACCAACATGCTGGTACTGTCAACGCTGAAAAAAGTTTCAATTTGATAGCAAAATCCCCATTAACAAAATAATCCTCCATTAATTGAATAATTCATTTATTACAAAAAATGTGATAAATGAAGAATCGCTCGACCGATTTTGTGCAAACTTCACATAAACCATTTAATAAATAGTTCGAACAAAGTCCAAAACATTTGGTTTGCCTGTTCTTGAGTTATAAAATTACAACGGAAAGTGGCATTAATTTTTATATATATAGATAAGAGAGTTACTGAGTGTACAGGGTGTCCGAATTTGGATGGTTTTGATAGGAAACGTCAATTTCTGAGCGAGATACAAAATAATTCTTGAAATTTTGATTGGTGCAAACCGCATTTTGATATCTTCAACCGTTTGGCCGCTAGAGGGCGATTCTCGATTTTGAGCAATACTGTGAAATCTTCATAACTTTTTTGTTTATAAAAATAACTGATTTCCGTAAAAACTTCCTAAAGGCACTTTTTCAAGCAGAATTCAGTGACGTCGTTTTCAGTTTTCTTCTATTGGGCCTCCATTTCAAGATATTGACCAAAATCCGATTTTTTTCAATGGGACACCCTATATATTAATAGCCTCGTTAATAGCTCTCTTAAAAGCTTTGCTTTTACTGATTTCAATGATATAAATTTTGATAGGTTTATCTTTAACAGTTTTCGAAAAAAAAAGATTTTTTCGTTTTTTTTCCATAAGAGACAATGTGTTAAAACAGGTCTTTATATTGTCAACTAGCTGCTTAGGAAAGGAGGACCCGGTATTCAACCTTATTAATTTAATTGCCGATTCGGTCGGATGTTTATTGCAATTCAGCAATAAATTGATATAAATTGCGCTGCAAGCTGCAGCAAAGGCAGACTTAAACCAGTGCAAGTACCTGTCGTTGGAAAAGCCCCTCTGGAATTAAGTCTCCCCAGTGCAAGTACCTCTCGTTGGGAACGCCCCTCTGGGTATCTTCAGCCTTATCGTTGTTCAGTGCAATTACCTCTCGTTGGGAACGCCCCTCTGGACAAGGCATAAGGGTGACAATAAACTAACCTACAGTCCCCCAAGCAGCATTGACGTGTGGCTTGTGTTGTGTAGGGTTAGCGTACATGTAAGGTTATATTTGGGAAAATATATATCTATATTTTTATATAACCTGAGCGAGTTTCTCTCCATCAACCCCCAAAGCTACAAACCCCCCATGTCACTCCCATAAAGCGGGCAGTTGTGACAATATTTGTAAGGAAAATGAGAAAGGTCTCTTTCTAACTCATTGTTTCTTATGACAAAAACCAAAATAATTTTTTTTCTGGAAAACTGTTAGAGATAAACCCATCGAAATTAGTATCATTGAAATCAGCAGCTTTCTAAAGAGCTATTAATATATAGGGTGTCCCATTGAAAAAAATCGGATTTTGGTCAATATTTTGAAACCGAGGCCCAATAGAAAAAAACTGAAAACGTCATTGAATTCTGCTTGAAAAAGTGCCTTTAGGAAGTTTTCACGGAAATCAGTTATTTTTATAAACAAAGAAGTTATGAAGATTTCACAGTATTGCTCAAAATCGAGAATCGCCCTCTAGCGGCTAAACGGTTGAAGATATTGAAATGCGGTTTGCACCAATCAAAATTTCAAGAAATTTGAGTCTCGGAGTGGGGGGTTTATTTTGTTGTATCTTGCTCAGAAATTGACGTTTCCTATTAAAACCATCCAAATTCAGACAAACACACCTACGTCATCCCTCATCGATGGCGTCATAACTCGCATAAAAGAGTTTGTCGTAGATTAACTCATATACTTATATCGAAATTCAATAGGGTTCAAATTTTGTATCAAAGTTAGTTAGGCAATATTCAAAAAAGGAAGGTTTATTATTCTTTAGATAAACTTGGTGATTCAAAAGTTTTTGAATGCATTGTGTATAACAGATTGCAAGCATTTTTTCAAAAAAACAGCATTATAACACCCTATCAGCATGGATTTCAACAGGAAAAATCCACTGAAACTGCCTCATTCGAACATAAAACAATCTTACTCAACTAGCTCAAAAACCGCAAAAACACTACTGTTAAAATTTACTGATTTTCTAACAAATATTTTTTAACGTCAATTTTGAAATTACATACTTAAACTAAGTGGCTCAAACACATTCGGCAAAAAAATATATTGTTTTACAGCATTATAAACCATAGATCTCTGGAACAAAGCAGTATGATGCCGTGGAGTGGTTAATATAAACCTTTGACGAATATTCAAATTATGTACTGTAGTTCTAGGAACAAATTTATTTTTCAATATTTCCGATGTGTAAGGGAGGTTGAGAAGCTTATGAGTAAAGTTATTAAGGTGCAAAATTCTTCGGTTCTCCATGTTTAACCAACCTAATTCTTTAATTTTGTGAGAAATATGATCCCGCCTACTCAAATTAAAAATTAGGCGACAGCAAGAATTTTGGATTCTCTGAATACGCTTTTTGCTATTAGAATCAAGAAATCTATCATAAATAAAGTCACAGTAATTAAAATTAGATAAAACCAGTAATTCACATAACTCTTTTCTTAATTTTTCATTAAGAAAATATCTGGCATTATACAGTAATTTTAGTTTGTAAAAAGACGTTTGAATTAAATTATTAGTGTGCACCCTAAATCTCAGTTCTGAGTCTAATGTTAAACCCAAGTTTCTTGCACTTTTGACAATCTCTAAAAGTACATTATCAATTTGTAAATTGAGATTCATTTGTAGTTCCTGAAGTTTCCTCTGACAACCGAACAACATTACACTTGTTTTTGAAGTGTTAAGATTAAGGTTATGTTCAAGGGATAAGTTTTTCATTCTCGACAGCTCAGAATCAGAGTTGTCAGAAAAAAGTATCTTAGTTACTTTAGAGTATCTTAGTTATTTTAGAGTATCTTAGTTACTTTATAGTATCTAAAGCCGCGTCCACATTAGTAAAAATTTACGTTGTACATGGCATTCGGCACAAATTTCTTTCTATCAGACAGATATGCACTCAAAGATAGGCTATTATGATCAAAAGAGTATGCCTGAAGCTTCCGCAGGAGCAAGGGCGTCCATAGAACATTTTTCAGGGAGGGGGGGCAAAAACCTAACCTATTTTTATTTTTTAAACTAGCCAATGACCTGCTGCGTTGCCAGCGTGAAAATACATTATGAAATAATATAATACTTTTTCTCAAATTTTTTGTTGATTTTTGATTTTTTTTTTTTGATCGCTTGCCAGTGAGTTCAGTGACGCATTTTAAGCACTCCAGAGCTGCTCTAGAGCGCCTCGGAATGTTCATAGGCGTTCCAGTGTATCACACTTTCGCGTAACTGAAGTTTTTTTTTTTCGGGATAAAAAATAGCCTATATCACTGCCCTCTATAGCCGAATTCGATTGACCGGATTAGATCGATCTGGTTCAATTTAAGTGAACCACACTGTGTTCGATTGTGGTTGGATCAGTGCACCCTCATCAACAAAAAAATGATCTAGATCAGAAGAAGTTCACTTAAATTGAACCCAAATCGATCTAATCTAGGTCAATCGAATTCGGCTTATATAGAGATACGTGGTATTAAATTCAAGATTGGTCCAGCCGTTCTCGAATTCAAAAAATAATAAAGTTACGTTCGAGGTTACGTTGGTCGAATGCGCAAGCCTAAATAAATGAAATGTGGCAACGTTGTTTCATGTTGTCAAAAAAAAGTTGGGTTATGTTGTTATGTAATGTGAATGAGTTTGTTTATAATTAAATTAATAATTAATTCAAAATTAATTTCTTTTCCGTGATGCGTAACCTATCCACAAACCTTCCTTGGGATAGCCATAACAACCTACCAAAGTTTCATCGTAATCGGATAAGTAGTGTAGGAGCGCATGAGACACAAACAAACAAACATTGATTTTTATATATAGATAAGACCATTTATTGCCATAGCAACGCAAAGATTAACATTTGACATATACCTAGTTAATGGGTCGTTCGATAACATATCAAAATATTTGAGAAAATTGAGATTTTTCTTTATTATTTATGTGCTATAAGCTATAAAAAAATTCACGAAAAAAACGCCTGAAGAAAAAACTATCGTGTTCTATTCCGAGTGTAAGCAACTTTTAGTATCACTTTTGCCATTCTGTTTTTTTATTCTTCTGGTATAGTAATGGTAGCATCATGAAACAATAATAATCGCCAAGCTTAGGGGGGGGGGGGGACTGCCCTATTTGTCCCCCCCTATGGACGCCCCTGCGCAGGAGAATGTCATTGGAGACACAGTCGAAGGCGTTACTTAGGTCGCAAAAAAAAAGATGCAGTGTACTCCATCTCATCAAATGACTACAATACATAGGAGACCAGGGCTGGGACTCTGTAACGAATAGAGCCATTTTCTGTATCTCTATTAACGTCCCCTCTCTATTGATTTCGAGAAGAGAAAACAAGACAGCAAGTGCCATAGCGATAGGGATAACGATCTCTATCCGTTACAGAGTTCCAGCTCAGGTCAACCATGCTCAGAGTGGTATTTCTGTCCTTCCTGAAACCAAACTGACAATCTGTAAAGAGCCTACCATGTTCAAAAAAGTCTGTTATTTGTTTAGCCATGCACTTTTCAAAAATTTCTGTCAATGCAGGCAATATAGAAATTGGCCTGTAATTTTCAGGTAGAAGACCACATGCACCTAGTTGGATTAGCAGAGAAATTATTAAGATGGTCATTCAAATTTTTCTTAGCCTCTTGAATGGCATTTCTATACAAAGTCCCATATCTCTTAAATTTCTGTGAGAATACCGGATTATTGAACTGCCTGCTCAGACTGCCACGTAAGTTAAGATGCTCACGCATTGCCCTCAAGTTATCAATGAACCAGCTGATGGTCCTATTCTGGTCCAATTTTATCAACTAAGTTTTCTTAGGGTATGACCTCAGATAGGCCCTCTCGAAAACATTCATAACCATAGTACACTTTCCCTCAGCATTCATCTCACAAAATCCCATGCCTCTGCAGTCATACACTCATGGAACACAAACATTCCTGACATTGTAATTGGTCTACATACTTTTCTTCCCAGTCCAAAGCTTCTTAGTGGGGTGGCCACATTAATTTCAATCTGTTGACCCAGATGATCAGAAATGTCCATATCAACTACAGAAGCAGAAAAAAAATTGTCTGAGAAGTTCACAAAGTATAAATATAAATAATTGAATACATTTTTCAAATTGAACAAGTAAACAGGCACATTGACTCAATCTAATTAATTTCCTAATCAAATTAGAAACAATCTCTGATAAAATCCACTAAACTGACAAGAATTAATTAATTAAAATTTGTCTTCGCATGTCTTAAGCTGTGCCCCCTATTTTAATTTTTCAAGGCCCTCCGTGTATTCTATTCCGACCGGGCAAATTTGAAACCATCGCATGACTTCCGTTCATACAAAAAAATCAAGTAAATTCCAAATAATGTACTTTTATGAATCTGAAATCAACGAGGTGATTAGTGGATTTGTGCTTTGGCTCACTGAATAATGCAGTAATGGGGTGCAAAAAAAAAAAAACTCTGTCTGTCATCAAAAGCTTCAATTATTTCCCGGAAAATTATACTATTGTTGCGTGCGGAAACACACATAAACCGCTGTATTTTTTTGGCAATTGATCGTAGTTCGTGTCACATTATTCACTTTTATCGGTCTGGATGTGGTCACCGAGCCAGACGAGCCTCGTGTTTATCCTTGAAGAGGCCGACTCAACCGGGATTCCGTTGCCGGATGGGCGGTCCCCCTTCCCCAAGAGACTGCAGTTAACACGCGATCCGTGTCTGGACGGTGTCCAAACAATTATAACTTTATTGTGGTCGAAAATTTTTCGAAGGTCGCCTAATAATTTTTTGGCCGTATAGTAACACAGGAATAATGAATGTCAATTATTTAATGCCGCAATGCATCAATTTTCTGGAAATGTTCAAAAAGGAGGAGTCAAGATTATGCTCGTAACCGACCGATTATCTTATTAAAATATGTTATCATACAGATCTGGAAATCAAAACATCGTGGCAAATAGATTTTCAAGAATATCTTCTGCGATTACACCTTCTTCTAGTGACAAAACATATAATCTACCATAATTCTTTCTGATGAAGGGGGGTGATTTTCTATGTTCGGTTTCGGTATCTACGGGATCTCTCGACAGGGCGGCAGCCACTCGGTTTAGAACTCCTTTTCGGGATTGTTGAAGGTACATACTCCATCTCTCTAATCTTCCGGACGGGATCTTGATCGAGTGAAGCCATCGTAGTGATTGGTGATCAGTGACTACGGTGAAACGATATCCTTCTTAGTACTGCCTAAGTTTTTCTATGCTCCATACAATAGCTAGACTCCCACTGGCCCGTTCTGGATCAAGGCTGTACCTAGCCTATTTCAGAGGCGTCTGTTTGCAGTACAAACGGCCTGGTGAAATCTGGACATGCCAGATCTGGGGTTTCGGTCAAGCAAGTCTTCAACTGTTGGAAGGCGGTTTGGTGCTCCTCGGTCCACATCCATCGTTACTCCCTTTTTAAGAAGGCGGTTTAGTGGCGCAGCTATCTTTGAAAAATTCTAAAAGAACCGGCGGTACCACGAGGCAACACCCAAAAAGCGTCTTAGGCTTCGTAAATTGATTGGCGGTGGAAGCTGATGGATAGCTGCAACTTTTTCGGGATCGGTACGGATGCCCTCGGAAGTGACCCAAGTGTCCTAGATATCAGAGAGATTTTCGGCCGAACTGACATTTTTCAGGGTTCAATCTTAGATTTGCCCCTCGGAGACGGTTGAACACTTCTTGTAAATTGATCAGATGCTCTTCAAAAGTTTCTCCCAATACAATGGAGGAAATAGCTAAGGCAGTGGACAAAGAGCTAAGCAGCCTAAATAACGATGGGATTACTACCCGCCTGAAAAAATCAAAGAAGTCAAAGAGAGCAATCTCCCTGTCATTTATAGCTGACGGACTGAACTGGTGCTGCGGGGTGGCCATACAACAAAAACTAGACTCCAGTCATGGACACGGATTCCTTAAGATCAAGACTAGACTCAACGTACTTGATCTTGAAGAATAACATAGATCTGGCAAGAAAGGTAGCAACAGTTACCAGAACCATGAAAAGACAAAGTATCATAGATTCTTGCAAACACCACCACATACTAATGGCAGTTATAACTCTCCAAATACTTGAGGAAGATTTGAAACACCTGAACACCGAGCTCGAAAACAGGGGACACGAACTCGTAATCCAAACGCAGGAAATTTCTAAGTACTATGAGCTCCCAATTTGTGACTGCAGTTTCACAAACAACAAACTAGTAATTCATATAAAAGTTCCTACAAACGAGAAGAACCGTCAATGGCAACTATTTGAATGACAGACGTACCCTTTTTCATGGCAGGGCCAGACATGTATCATCGAACACAACACACTCTATGTAGCGGTAGCTGGAGGTACTGACTACCATGAGAGCAAAACCACAAGACAGATAACAGGTACGGGTCTTCATCTATGTAACCCGTATGAAAATAAGCTATGCCACCTGCCAAGGTTTTCAGGCGACACACTCCAGGGCCCTTCGTGTGCCACAAAACTATTTCAAGGCACTACAGTGGAAGACCTGACCACCCACTGCCCCATGAGGTATCACAAATCGACTCTCCTGGTTACCACGGAAATCGAAGACGACCAATTTATTATAACCCACCCAGGGGGATATAAAAGTAGATTGCCCAAGGAAGTCCACAATCCTAGAGAAAAACAGTACAGCACAACCAGGGGCAATCAAAGTCCTCATGCCATACCAGTGTAACCTAAAAATAAATGATAAAATCCAAAGAGATTCCCTTGCTAGGAAGTAGATACACAGCTATACATTACTCACGTGATCCCTGCAGCTTGGACAAACCTAAAATTATATTGTATCATCATAATATACATGAATGTATAAACCATAACTGGTCGCTGACGATCCCACATCGAAACCTAACATCGAATAAAGCACAACTAGAAAATATTGAGATAAAACTAAGATATGGACAAGCAGCTGCCAGAACTTACCATTGGACGACAGAAAGTCACAGTATAATGGCGATATGGAACACAGTTTTAACAGTAATATTGATATACGCTTTATGGAGAAGACCACAACCATTAATCCCTGCACTCTTCAACCCTGGGAGAGGCCAAGAAGACCAACGCCAACACCCTTCAGAACACGATGTAATATTCTACACTACATGCTGTCTGTTGTACTATCCCTCATGTACCTATTGGGAAAAGGGTTTATGTACCTAAAAAATAAAGCTAAAAAAGAAAGTCTGCAGACAAGCAATAAACGGATATAGATTGCGCCGCGAGTCGCAGACTTGAACCAGTGCAATTACTTTTCATTAGGAAAGCTCCTCTGGAATTAAGTCTCCACAGTGCAAGTACCTCTCGTTGGGAAAGCCCCTCTGGGTATTTTCAGCCTTATCGTTGTCCAGCGTCAGTACCTCTCGTTGGGAAAGCTCCTCTGGACAAGGCATAAGGGTGACGATAACTAACCAACAGTCCCCCAAGCAGCGTTGACGTGTGGCTTCCTATAAGGACCCCAGTATTGTAAGGGTCATGCATCCTATAGGACTAGCGTATATGTAAGGGCATATTTGGGAAAATATATATCCATACTTTTATACAACTTGAGCGAGTTGCTCTCCATCGACCCCCAAAGCTACAAACCTCCCATGTCGCCCCCGTAAAGGCCGGGACACATCTATCATGCATTCTTCCGATCCGACTCCGATCATACAATCAAGGTCTTTATTCTTGGAACAGGGGAGCAGCGTTCTCAAGATAACGCCTGGGAACACTGCTTCCTGTTCCAAGAATTAGGACCCTGATTGTATGATCGGAGTCGGATCGGAAGAATGTATGATAGATGTGTCCCGGACTTAAGGCGGGCAGTTGTAACAATATTGTGGATAAATTTTCCAAATTTCCATTTGCCTTTGCTTTTCCCAAGGCTTTTCCTGACATGTTTTTCTATTTTTGAAACACCATCGTACCTGCATAGTGATAGAGGGACATCATTTATGTCTGGAGAACTGAAAACATTCTTAACACGACATGGGATTGCAACTAGTCGCACTACTCCATATAATCCGCAAGGAAAGGGGAAGTGTCAACGTTATAATGGTGGTATTACATATGGAAAATCATTCAGTTAGCTCTAAAATCAAGAAACATGGATATAAGACATTGGCAGCAGGTACTTTTAAACTCTTTACTAAAGTCAACAAATGGTTTTTTAATTCCAACCTGGTTCAGTTTTCCTGAAGAAGCATGTAAGACAAAGCAAATATGAAAATTCTTCATCAATGTCCTTCTCAATATTTGCTTTTTCTTCCTAGGCATCTCAGAAATCAGGGCAAATCCTGAAACTGCTAAAAATTCTGATCCATGTCTTGAAACAAAGTACTACCAACTGGAAAAAGAGTCAAGATTTTCCACACACAGCTTCATCAGTAGATATCGCATATACCTAAGAACTGTAAAAGCTTTTAAGGGATTTTTAAATATTTATTTCCTCTTCATGTCCTGTACAAATTCCCAAAATCCTCTGAGCATTTTGTGGCGAAATCATGAAGTAATAAATCTAGTGACTTTCCAATTTCCTCAGTATTTGATTTGTTGAAAACCAGCCTCCAATAACATTTCACCGGCCATACCTGAGTTATTCGCAATCAGAGTTCAAGATGGCCTACAACATCTATATATAATTACTTCTAAAGGCAGATGTTTGAAAATCGTAATTTAAAAAACAATTATCGAAGTTGTTAATGCGTGAAACCGAAGGAAAATCAATTGAACATTTCGCTTGTGTAGACATCTATAATAATGGTAATAAAAATAATCCTTAATTACTCCGGCTTCTTGTACAAAAAAAGTGCCCCCATCTATGTACCTACACCTTAAAGGTAGACATACACGAGAGAATAACCCCTGGTGTTTGCCTTTTTGGCCTTATCGCACGCAAGATCGTTTTCGGAGTTATAGCTTTTGACGCATACATTAAACTCTTTAGGAAATTACCATGGTTGTTGTTTTTTTTCTTGTACATATTATATTTTATAATATTTTATTTCTTCAAATAAGTAGCAAATATAATATATAGACATTATAGGTCAATGCCATAATACTTATAACGTATTAATTTATTTCAGGCTTCAAAAAACTATGTGGCACAGAGGACTGCCGGCGCATGAGGAAAGG
This sequence comes from Ceutorhynchus assimilis, assembly GCA_917834065.1. Classification (NCBI taxonomy): domain Eukaryota; kingdom Metazoa; phylum Arthropoda; class Insecta; order Coleoptera; family Curculionidae; genus Ceutorhynchus; species Ceutorhynchus assimilis. The sequence goes on along the minus strand of OU892289.1, from coordinate 5,479,393 downwards.
GTAAGTACTTACATAAATCCGATTTATTATTGTTTTTTAAATTGAAAGAGTGGCCGAGCCCTTTTAAATGGCGATAAAGTGGTACCGCGATGTTGTGTTGCGGTTTCGTTTTCGTATGGGCGGTTGCTGTATGAGTCACCGGACGCACGGAGATGGCGCCCGTCGACTTCCTACAAGTACTACAAGTACTATGTTCTCGCGAGAGGACTGCGGGCTCGATGAATGAAATGCCCCGAGAAATTGTGGCTCGCGTTTTTGTAATGATTATAGTAATGTTTTTGTTGGTATTTGAGGTGAAGGAATATTGAAAGGTGTAGGACTTTGGTACCAATTGAAAATGTAAATTAACTTCAAACTTGAGAGATGAGCCTTTTGGAATCCTGATTATTCCGACGATTATTGCTATGGAATCTTAATTGATGTATTTGTGTTCCATTTCAATCATTAAATTAAAAGAGAGATATCTGCCAGTTGACTGGCGAGATCAGAGTTTGATATAATGAGTCTTAAATCATTGTAACGGGTTTTCTTACCGAAATAACAAACTGACTATAATTTGCCCAGCAATGCTTAGCATGGTCCTTAGTGTTGACTTTTGGTACAGTTTAAAGAGGTCGTCACTAACTTACATATATGAAACTGATTTGAACATTCTAAATAGCCAATCTCGACACTATTCATCAAGAAATCTGTAAATAATTGCGAAAATCTGTGAAATAAACTAAACCCGATATTGACAGAGAAAGATTCAATGGAAGAAGGCGCATTCACAAGATTTTACCATTTCTATAACAATAAAACGTAAAGAAGTTTTGAAACGTCTAAGTACTGCTATGAAATGTTTAATGTTTGTGATTTATTTTCATAAAGATGTTTTCTCAAAGTCTCCTGTATATTGTACTATCTGGCAATGAAATCACCCATCACTACATCATCATATAGGTAACATGTGCAAAAGAAGCTCGAAAATTCACATTCGCCCTCTATATTTAAGCCTCGCATATCTGTGCTATATCTCGTTAAACCATCAACACCAGCCACCTTTAAAGTAGGTATCTCTCTAATAGTACACACACATGCCAGAAATCTTGAGGCGCGTGTAACCCAATATTTTTATTTGAAAACCATTTTATCATTGTTACACTTTCGGGATATAATATGTGCTTATGGTGCCGCTGCTGCTCTACCTCCGGAAGCCCCTTAAGGACAGGTGTGCGCTTTTTTTTTCGGGGTTTTTACAAAAGAGCTTCTTTATTTTCGTACTCGCATTTGCTTGGTTTTAGAGTTAGGTTTGTCGTAATCTTTCCAAAACTTTTCTTAATTTTGCCAAGTGGTCTTCGAACGTTTGGGAGAATATTCTTATGTCTTTCAAATAAATCAATACTTCCTCCCATTTAATGTCCCAAAAAACGTGGTCAGCTAATTCTTGGAATGTTGCGGGAGCATTACATAGTCCGAATGAGAACATTAAATTCGTAGGTTCTATGACATTGTACTATCAATGCTACGGTTACCTGCCACAGTATCCAAAAAACATATCAAGAGTTCTGAAATAGGATGCATTTCCGAGATATGACAGAATATCGTCGATTTGAGGGTATGATGTTTTCTTTGTCATGGCATCAACTTTTCGGTAGTCGACACAAAAACGGATTTTCCCATCTTTTTTCTTTACTAGGACCACCGGAATAGCCCACAGTGAATGACATGGCCTTATTGGGTTGTTGTTTAGCATTTCTTTTATTTGCTCGTCGATTATTTGCCTTTCTTTCTAGGATGATCTGTAAAGACGGCTTCTCATTGGACTTGCTTTCCCTAATTCTACTTTATGTTTGGTCAGATGTGCTTTATTGATTTGGCAAAAGCGTCATTATACTTCAGTATTCCTTTTTCTAGTGCCAATTTAATTTAGCCGTTTGTGATGTTGTCCAGCCTGTGGTCGTCTAGTGTTACTGGTTCTGTCTGTTTTATGTGCTTTTTTTGGATGTCCGTGACTATTTGCATTAGAGGCTTAATTTCATCTCCAATTTTTGAATCTTCGGGTAGTCTGGTTTAGCTCTCTGGATGCTGACTCCGACTCCCGTGTCTTTGAACAGTCCCTATTCTCGTCTAGAAAATACCAGTTTTTTGAAGGATTGCTCTTTTATGCTTTCTCTTTCATCAAACATTTATCCATGTTTCTTGGTGTAGATTTTGTCTGCATTGTCTCTCTTACAAAAAAAACACTTTTGAGTTTCTGTCGTGGCTTATTACTGATAATTGCCCTCTGCTTTCCTCCTAAAGAGCATGCGTTTGTAGGATTTGTAGACAACATTCTTTGTTTTGTAGTTTCGTGTTACCCCAAACTCCATGGTGGCATTTGAATTGCTTTGCCGCTGGTTTCTGTGTCTGATTTCTTCCTTTAGGAAGCTGTTCACTTCTCCCTTTTTTATCTGTGAATGGGCTGTGAGAAATTTGTCAAATTCTTTTTCGTTCTGCTTGTGTTTATTTACCGGTTGGGTTGTTGTAATGAGGCTGGACAGACTGATTTTTGCCTTGGGATCTTGGTGTAGGGGGTTCTTTCATACATTATTCAGTATAAGCAGCTTCCGTGGTAGATCCATAATAGCCTTATTTTCTGTTACAAATTCCATACCTAGGATTATTGGTTGTATAAATGACCCCAGATACAAAAACTTTGTCTAAGAATTTTGTCTCAATTTGTCTTAAAATTCCTCTTAATTTCTGACTTCTGTGGCTCAATTTTTGTCTATTCGTGACTTTTCAGTTTTTGTATCCTCATGAACTTTTGTAAGTGAAGAAAATTCAACAAAATGGAGTAAATATGGGAGCCTGGAATAAAAAGACTTTGTCCCATCTTGTCTTCGAATTTTCTCTCAATTTGTCTCAAAATTCCTCTTAATTTCTCAATGTCTGTGACACAATTTTCCTCTATTCCTGGCTCTTCAGTTTTTGTTCCCTTATGAACTTTTGTAAGTGAAGAGAATTCAATAAAATAGAGCCTCAGATAGTAAAATGTTGTCTTCCCTTTTCTAAGACTTTTGTCTTAAAATTCATCTTAATTTCTCAATTTCTGTGGCTCAATTTTTGCTTAATCTTGATTTCAATGATATAAAGTTTGATAGGTTTATCTCTATCATGTCCAGTGGCGCATCCATGGAGGGGGCATCGGGACAGGCCCCCCCAGGACACCCCTCTAAAACTGTATTTTTACGCATATGAAATGTAGCAACATCAAGGCGTGGCACCCTGACACTTGATTTTTTTTTTAGATTTTCAGTCACAAGCCCATGTAGGGCCTCCCAAACATATTTTCTGGGTGCGCCACTGATTATATCTGTTTTTGTCTTAAAAAACAATGGATCAGAAAAGGACTTTGCATCTGTAAGGAAAGGAAAGGTTCCTTTCTAACACATTGTTTCTTATGACAAAAACAGAAAAAAATTTTTTGCTCGAAAACTGTTAGAGGTAAACCCTCGGATAAACCTATCGAATTTTATATCATTGAAATCAGCGAAAGCAGAGCTATCCAATGAGTTTATAATATATAGGGTGTTGAAAAAACATATGTTTGATTCATTATTTGAAAAATATCACTGCTAGAGAAAAACTGACTACATCACTGGAAGCCTCGTAAAAATATCTATAAGAAACTGTTGTCACCTTTTCAATCACTTATGAGAGAACCGATATACAAGGGGTGTCCCAAAATGGAACTTTTTCAAAAACATCTTGAATCCGAAAAACAAAAATAGCAATGGCAATTCTGCCGGCGCCATCTTTCGTTTGACAAAAAAGTAGCCAATGTTCGCAGAAACCGCATCCTTCTAACTCCAATAGCAACCGAGTTATCTCTTATGGACAACCAAAATGGGACACACTGTACGTCAAGTACTTTCATGATATTTGAAGTGTTTCTTCAATATATAGGGTGATCTATTATAAATGTCACCCCCTCCTAACTTTTTCATTTGACGTTTTTGACAAAAGTGTCGAATACAAAAGTTCTGACAAATTGTCGAAAGTTTTTAAGTAAGTCAATTTTAAGTACACAGGGTGTGTCAAAAAAGTGTAGCAGTGCGAAATTATATTTTTTCAAATGGAACACCATGTATATTGTATGCGCTTATTAGTTAGTGCCCTTCAACCTGATTTCAACGATATACGGTTTGATATGCCTATTCTTAGTAGTTATAGGGAAAAACATGAAAACGTTTTTCAAGGTCTCATGTTGAAGAAAGAAAAATTGTACCATTTAGATTTAGAGAGAATTATTTAGCATTGTTGACAATTATATCTTGAGGATAAGTTGGCGAGTGAGAAAAGTAACGTCGAAATTAAATTGTCACAACTCCCCCTTTCCTACGACAACGACAGGAGGAAAAGTAACAGAGAAAACTTTTCCGACGATCAGCTAAGCTTGAGAAACAACGTTAGAAAAAGAGAAAAACAAACCAAATACTAATAAGCAAAGAACATCAAGTCTGAAGTCCAAGTAAACCAACGTGTATAGTATTTGCCGAGGTATTTGCTTATTTCACTTTAAGAAAAACTACGAAGGTAAGATAATTTAATCAGGTGAAGTAAGAGTAAAGGCGAGAGTAAAGGTAAAAATAAGCAAAATGGTAAAAGAAAGAAAATAAAGAAAAGGAAAAGAAGTAAGGAAGCTTTGGCCGTCCTAGTCCTGTGGCGAAATCCTCTAAGTCGTTTCTCCCTGGTACCAAGACCAAGACAAGACCAAGACTGTAGATTGTGGGGGAGTCGTTTCGGCTTTTCAGCCGCTCAGCACTGCTACCTTTGCAGATATTTTGTGCGTGACTCTACATCTTAATTTGTCTCCAGGAAGCGTAGACTTCTGCCGAAGGAAGCTATTTTCCTGGGTGTCAGTTGGCCCACTTCTTCTGGTGACAGTGTTGCCCCCTCGAGGAATTTGAGCCTCTTGCAGAATTGGGCTGGACATTCGCAGAGCAGGTGCTCTGCGGTTTCTATTGCGTCTGAGCAAAATCTGCAGAGATCGTCTTCCGCTCTGCCCATTAACCTTAAATGGTATTTTAAAAAAAGACCAAGACTAGTCTTGTGGTCTCGCGACGCCCTAGTACGATCTCCCTCCAAAAAATTATAACGACCAAATCCAATACTTTCCCTAATAAAGTTCTATTGGATATTATAGCTCATGCTCATGGCAATCAAACTCCATATTTGCAGGTAGAAATTATGTTTTACCCTACTCAGGTTTATTGGATTCTGGAGCAAGTCGAACTTGGGTGGATTTGCCAGGTTATGAAATCTTATACTGATATTGGGAGTAGATTTCTGGAAAATCATGCCGGATCTCAGGCAAAATGTATGGCAGTTTTCCGAAACATTTGAAATGACTCAAATTTGCACTGTGCAAGACAAAAGTAGCCTCACAATCTTAGAACGAGAAAATCTCAACAAACTAATCGAAGATAAATTGGCAAAAATGGGCTACCGGCCTTCGATGCTGGATGCTGTAAAGTGGCAGAGCATGAGGAGATGTCTGGCGTTAAACCAATAAAACAACGCTATCATACCCCGTGTCACCATTCAAACAAAATTTTATTGATGAGGAAATGCTAAGCTTGGGGGTTAAAGAACGTTCAAAAAACCCTTGGTCCTAGTCCAGAATGTCTCGCTCGCAAAAAGGATGTATCATTTCTATTTTGTATAGTTTTTCGGCGTCTCAACGAAGGTTCTAAGAAGGATACATATCCTATCTCTTACATTTCGGCCATTCTGGATCGTTTGAGGAACCAGCTCAATTGATTTTAAGTCTGTCTTTTGGCAAGTACCTCTGAGTAAGTCATCTCGTGAGCTTATACCTCTCACAGTACCTGGACGTGGCCTCTTTCATTTATGTCGCATGCCTTTTGGGTTATCCATTGCTCCTACCACTTGGCAACGAATAGTTGAGCCTGTTTTGGGTCTGGAATTGATACTCTCAGTCATGATGTATTTGGACGACATCATCGTCGTCTCGGCTTCCTTTTCTGAACAAATTTTGAAGATTGTTTTCAACCGTCTTCTTAATGCAGGGCTCATCGTTCCGTTTAATAAGTGTCAATTGTGTTAACCTTCTCTTAAATATCTTGGCTATGTCGTTGATTCACAGGTGTTAAGACTGGATTCCGATAAGGTAGAGGCCCCGGTAGAGGCCATCGTGATATACCACCCCCGTCTAATGTATCAGAAATTCGCCGCTTCGCTCGCACCGCCTCCTAGTACAGAAGGTTCGTCCCGAATTTCTCCTCACTCGCTCCCCTTTTGACGCTAATAAAGAAGAACGCAAGATGATCATAGACATCTGCGTGTCAACAGTCTTTTATTCGACTTAAAGAGTGTTTAATCACTGCTCCTGTTCTTACTCGTCCCGACTTAAAGCTCACTTTTGTTCTGCAAACAGACGCATCCAATTACGGTCTTGGTGCTGTTTTGACTCAATCTTTTGATGATGGTGGGAAGGTAATCTGTTATCTCTCTAGATCACTATCAAGACAAGAAATTAAGCTGGGTGTACATTTCAAAGTTATAACTCACCATTATTCTCTTCTATGGTTACATTGACTTAATGATCCTCGAGGGCGCTTGGCCCGTGGGTAATTGAGACTTCAGCCTTACGATTTCCAACTTACATCGAAAGGGTAAGGACCATATTGTACCGGATATGCCGGATATGGAGTAGGTCTGTGCCAGTTTCTACTGATTCAGTGTTGATAAATGTGTTAAACCATATTCCACCTTTTTCTAACACCACTGATTGACACTTGGTTTTTGAAGATGATCGATAATGTTGTTCAAAGTCCACATAAGTTTCCTAACTGGAGAGTCGAGGCAGATATTTTTTATAAGTATTTGAAACATAACCATCCAGATTTTGCTACTCTTTCGAGTAATTGGAAGATTTTAGTTCCAAAGGATAAACGCATAGCAGTACTAAAGATCTGTCATGATATTCTTGCTGGATACGTGGGTGTGTATAAAATTACTGCTAAATTGCTTCAGAATTATACTTTCGACCGGAAATGAGATGTAATAACCAAGTATGTAAGGTCTTATACTAGGTCTTGTACTAGTTATGCACAGAATAAAGTAGAACAAAAATTACCAGCTGGGCTGGATTTATGAGACACTATCCAACAATTTCAGAACCCTGACAAACAATCAGCTTGGATTACATAGAACCTCTTCCGAGATCTCGAAAAGGCAATACTCATGTATTAGAGATCACTGGCCCTTTCCTTGCCATGCTGCAACTGCAAACAAACTCGTTGGTTCAATTTGTTGAAGAGGCTATATTTCTTAATTACTGGGTACCTGATAATCTTATGTGTGACAGAACGGAGTTCAAATAAAATCAAAGGAATTCCAATCTTTATGTGCCAGGTAACCCGACTGAACGAACGAACAGGGTGTTGAAGACTATGTTGCGTACTTATGTGGATCAAAATAATCACAAAGCTTGGGATGAGTATTTGGCAGCGATTTGTTGTGCCATGCGTACTGTTCCTAAACAGACCACCGGACATAGTCCTTACCTCATCCTTTATGGAGAGAGCACCAACTGTTTGAAAGACTAACACCGCATACCACCAGAAATCGTACACCTAAAAGATTACGTTAAGACCAGACAGGAAGGGTTCGCCAAATTATGAAGATGTTCAGCGTAAAATAGAGAGCACTAGAACACGGAATCAACAGCAGTTTAACTTAAGAAGGAGACCTGTTGTATTTACTCTGGGTCAATTGGTGTGGCGAAAGAATAAAAGTCTATCTGATGCAGTTAATCATGTTAGTGCTGCTCAATTCGGAGTACTAATAAAAGACTCACGCAAATCTTAAATAGCTCCTCTTTGTAAGGTGTTGACTTTTCAAAATTCACTACTGCCTCGTTCTTATGAAAAATTCATAATTCCGATTAATCTTTTTCGAAAATAAAGGCGGAGGCCCCGATAAAAATCTCGTTTTATTCCAAAATCCCTACCTGTCACCCCAGATAACGATTTAAATGAATTTTTTGAGACACCTCTCGCATTGTGCCCTGTCGTATTTTTAGCTCCGCGGCGGCATTATGAGACTCCTTTTTTTTATGGACTCATCTAAAAATATGGTAAAACATATGGGGGTTTTTTTAAGGGTGCGTTTCTAAATTTTAATAAAGCCATTACAGTTTTAGACGTGGTGTCTAACTATATTTTTTTAAGGTGTTAAACCGTTTTGCGACTTGATATTTTGTAAAATGTATTGTTTTTACAGCGAGTTATAGAAGGCAATAATAATTATTAATGACATGGTGCCCTTTTACACGAATACCCATAACCGTATGCAAACTATACACGTACCCTATATGGAGGAATTAATTAGAGAATTGTTGCATTGCATGATGGTATGATGAAAATGTTTTGAACTTCAAGTTCAATATAAGTAAAAATTGATACTGAAATTTTTAGCCATGAAATACCTTCCATAAGGCAAAAAACATATTGAGGTAGAGATCTCGCGTGCTACTAAAAATTGCACACACGTTTTTTTCCGTTTTCGTGGAGGAACTGTAGGAAGCCGATCTTTATCGACGAATTGTATAAATAATCATTAAAAATAATAAATTGAGGTTTCTTTCGATTTTTACATCAATTAGGTACATTCGAAGTTACCCAGTCGAGACTGCTGTAACAAGCTTCTTTATCTGAACAAATTGAATTTATAAATACTGTTGTTAGGGTCTTCAATAATTAAGAATTTTGTTATATTTGAAAAATCTCAAGGTGAATAAAGAGGAAAAAAAAAAAAATCTTCGTCTCAACAGCCACCTTGTGCAGCCACTTCCCGTGCACCGTGTCGGGTTTCGGCGACGACGTTGTTTACACTGGGAAACAGCAGATGCATCCCTTAAAAACGCCGCCCAAACCTTAAAAATAAACTTTACACCCTCCCACAATAAAATAATAATGAAAAATGACAGGTAAAAATCGTCTCAAATTAAAACTTTTATTACTACCCCGTATAAATAACTACAGGTACAACCAAGATTTTGAAAAAATACACGCCGCACGTGTACTCTCTACTTAACACAAAGAGCATCTGTCCTCTCTCCAGACCAAATCCGCACCTTTCGCGTCTTCCGGTGTTGATTCCAACATCCCCCTGTGACATTTTCCATAAGACTAAATAATTTTTAAATTTTAGAGCTCATTCACCTCTATATGGCCACACCCAACACATTTAAACTTCAACCTTATCTTGTGTCCAAAAAAAAAAAAGTACAACCCTTGCCTGTCTGTCTTTTTTTGTTGTAAGTAAGTACCACCCTTTTTTGTATGCTTTTGATTGGCAGCAAAAACATAAGGAACAAAATCCTCACATCAGTCAATAATAATTATTATGGAAATCCGAAAAAATCTAATCTTCATAGGTATCATATTGGAATCAGCATGAGGCCCATTTAACCCTTTTGTAGCACGTGTGGTCCTTTTAACTATCGTGTTTGGATAAAATAATATCACAAAATTATACGGTTGTTAGGAAGAAAAAACACTGTATGGGGTTAGTTTTTTTTCTCTCGAGGGGGTCAGATTTTGTTTCTTCAGAGGGCTCGTCTGTCGATAAGATAATCAGGGGGTGGTTTAAGTTCAAGAAAAAAAATAGTTTAGAGCGTGTTTTTGTGTGGCAGGCAGAAAAAGTGGGTTACTACTGGTTTTTTGGTTTGACCAGATGTGTTTAGAATTAGTTTTTTGGTTGTAGATACTTCGAAGTGAAGTTTTAATCACAAGTAAATTAACACGTTACATTGATATAGTTTTTTGAGCCCAGTGAGAATTATTATTATCATTATTATTATTCCTGATTTGCTCTTATGAGATTTCTCTTGAGTCTTGCTATGTTGGTACTTACATCTAAACTGAACTCTATAATTCTGGGGTTTGACAGGGAGGGTTGAGTTGAGACCGTCCAGTTTTTCACGTAGTTCCCTATTTTAGAACTATCAAATTTTATGAAAAAAAATGACAAATCTGATTAAAACATGTCTTGACCAATTTGGAAATTTCGAAGAATCGATAATGAATGTTGAAAGACTGGAGGAGTGTTATCAGAATCCAATTAGGCTCTCCAAACCACGTGATTTTCCAATATAGCGACCGTGGAAAATTTGACGTTTGTTTGTTTATCTTGAGTTTATTTGGAATTTTTTCAAGCTAATTACAGTTTACTTTGTTATAATAGACTTTTTGAGATGCAGAGTGAATATTTAAAGACTTGAATGCAGGAAAATCGGGATCTTGGCGAACGTTTAGTTTTAAAAAATGTCCAGATGACATTTTGATCCACAGTTCACATAAATGAGCAAATGAAGGCCTACAAAAGCTTAGATTCTTACGAATATTTCGAAAATGGCTTTATTTCAGACGCAGGAACAGTGGTAGTGAAAAATGTTCACGTTTTAATTGGAAAATTTTAAAACAAAGGGCAATGAAAAAAGCCTGACATCATCCTTGTTACCTTGTTGAAACTACTTCCACAATCAACTTCAAGACCCGTTTGTGGCATTTTTAATTGGAAGAAACACTAATGAAGTCAATAAAATAAAAAAATAAACAGAGTTCATTCACAAAACAACCACAAAATGCACTTTAAAAAGCTTTAAATTACATACTCTCATATACGGGATAATGAACTTCAGCCACAACGCACTTTTTGACAGGTCGTTGGAATGCCTAATATCATGGATCACTTTTCCTTGTCTACAACCTCTTTTGAGAAATGTTGACTACAATTTCTCCGTCACGATACAGAAATACCTGAAGTTGAGAAATTTGCTCAGAAATTGATGATATTTTCCACTATCCACTGAAAACTATTAACCGAAAGAAATGCAGAATTTATAGAGTTGAAAATTCTACTGATAAACCTGGAAATATCAACAAAGAATACTGTCGCGGCTTTGGGTTGCCTACTGACAAAAATCTTGGGTTCGTGGTTCGTTTCGTTTATTCCAAAAATCAAAGTCCAATTAACACAGCAATAATTTATTCCACTTAACAAAACACTCTGACACTAATTACTTTATTAACAAACTCAACAATTAAACTCTTTACAATCACTATTTAAATCGTATCACACTCGAACTGAAAACTAAACATACAAATCAATGCCGGCCTTCTTATATATCCCTAAATCTATTCCTGTAAAATCTAGAATACACCCGATAATCTAATTTTCCAGATTAAAGTAGAATAATTCGCTAGATTCTAGTATTTCCGCCATCGATTCTTGACAGCCTGGCGGACGCCGTTTTTTTTTTCTGGCGTTAACGATTTCGTAGCAATACTATAATGAAGTTACTTTTTAATGGGTGTTATTGCTTCTTCACACTCTGTAGCTTCTGTAGGAGACCTTTAAGCCGAATATAGTATTTGTAATAATTTAGTAGTTTGAAACTTTCAGGATTTATGAATTGAAATTTCCTCTTTGTGGAAAAGTTAATTTGAAGCTTCATACTAAATTTGGAAGCTTTTCATTACGTTAATGCATGTAAAAATGATTAAAATCTGCAAAAATCACTTGTGTAACGCCTACCCTTGCGACACCATAGCCACTACCGTTGCCGTAGCCATAGCCACTACTACCATGTTTGACAATTGTTATCAATCAGTCAGTCAATTTCCCCGATCAAGTTGTCAAGTTCATTATCAATGGCATGTAATATTGACAGTTGAGTTGAAGAGGGCGCTTCTGTACTTGGATCTCTTTAAATTTTGGCGCGTAAAAATTCGATTGTAATTCTAACCTCAAAACTGAAGTTTGATGTGTGGTTTCAAGACAAGCTGACGCTGACACTTTTAAAAATATTCTCTGAGGGCCACTGAACGCTTTAGAAGATATTTTAACTTATCCATTGTCCATTGTTCATAGGTAGTCATCTTTCTTTCTACTCAATTTAATCAGTTTTAAACTATTGACATTTACCGCCAAAATTTAAAACACTCCAAGTTCACTCGCGCCCTTTAAAAAATTTTGAGGAACTTAACTGGATATTTGCTGCCATTATCAGTAATTATTGCTATTATTTTGCTGACTCTGTATTTTTTTCCAGTTAAATCTATATATATAAACGTGAAATTCACTCACTGACTGACTGACTGACTGACTGATTAAACACGAAATCTCGAAAACTACTAAACCAATCGAGATAAAATTTTGCAAACAGGTAGGTAATAGGTTGGAGATGCTCACTAAGAAATAATATCAACATGGCCTCAAGCAATCGCCTTAAATAACCAAAAATAAAAAACGGTGTGGTGCGGGAGTGCGGGGAAAAAAGTGTAAACAGAAACAGACGACGTGTCAGCGTCAGCTGTCAAATTCAGAAATATGATAAGCAGAATCAAATTCATAGCGATTTCCATTTGCAGAATCAGTGCAAAAAAAAAAAGTGTTTTTGTCGTTATATTTTCATGCTTTCACCAGAAACGATTCGGAACCGATTCTGAACAAATTCCACTGGTCCCAGGCTAAGCTAACTTCAATTTTGAGACATGACATTCGCAATTCGTTCACGTATTCGACAGTCTGGAGCAAGGTTCTGGAGTTTTTGTTCGGTTCCAAAACTGTTCACGATAAAATAGGAACCTGAAGCCATTCACAAGTTGGGTTCGGGTTGCTCACTCCAAGTTACTCCGATCGCACTCCAGCCGTTATCTGATAAGCTAAAAGGTAATACCCGAACGGCTGAAGTGCGAAGGGAATCACTCGGAGTGCACGGAGTGAGCAAGCCGAACCCAGCTATAGCTGTGCATGCGCTCTACGATAGTCCTCAATTAGTTCCGGACTGGTTCGGAATCGGTTCAAAATATGATCCGCGAACAAAGCTATTAGCAGCGAGTGGCACTTCAAAAAAATTTAACGTTAGCTGTCAAAAAAATGTTGAGAGCTGTCATTCGACAGGAAATGGTTGCCATAGGGTCGTTCCGCCCGCTTACTAATACAAGCTACAACTACTTAACCCGGTGCATAGCAAATAATAGAAATTTTCCAGCGATTTTGCAGGTTCCCGACAAGGGCAAACATTGAAGGTAGCTGGTATCGACCTAAGAAATGATTGCTTTTCTCATGGACAGTTATATGTGGCTTGTTCAAGAGTCAGTTCGTCCGATAGTCTTCATATTCTGCAGCCACAAAGCAGAACAAAAAATGTGGTTTACAGAGAGGTGTTGCAAAAATAAGAGTTACATGACCATATGTCTGACGGAACTATCCCCTTAGCTCTTTGAAAGAAGATTACGTAATGCTACCTACACCCTACACCTACAAAATTTGTATAGGGCGTGCGAAGCCGCGGGCAACAGCTAGTTGTTAAATAAAAACATTAAAAAACATGTGTAGGCGTTCCCTTCGATACCCGCTACATATTTGGCGCCCAACGTGGGGCCTAAGGTTTTGTAGTGAACCACCACCCCAATGACTTTCTGAACTAATTTTGTGACTGTAAATCAATGAACTATAGAACGCCAGACATCAGTATGTAAATGTGCATTAATTGACTGAATTGTGTAAGTTTTGCCACATTCGGATATTGTACCCATAATTTCTGGAATATTCCACACAAACCGACATTAGAGTTTCCTATGTGTTCAAGTTTGTCCTCCATTTTTGTGCTGACATTACAGTTTCCTGTGTGTCCAAGTTTGTCCTCCATTTTTGTGCTGACATTACAGTTTCCTGTGTGTCCAAGTTTGTCCTCCATTTTGTACCCACATTACAGTTTCCTGTGTATCCGTCTAAGTTTGTTCAAAGGGTTCCAACATTACAGTCGCCTGTTTGTCAGGATTTACCCGAGTTTGCTGTTTCTCAACACTACAGTTCCGTCACTTAGCTTACTCCAAGCTGGATTTTCCTGTATGTGCTTTATAATCTTCGATCGTCCCAAAAAAAATCAAGACAAAATAGGTGACCCTGTTGTTCTGACGAATGAACAATTACAAATATTACTTGCTGGTATGACAGATATGTTTTAGAATAAGCCACAATCTATTTCGAACCAAAGTACAGCTGCCAATTTTTCTAAATGCGGCTCAAGGTTTTCTGCAAAGCCAGACAAAGATGCTGAAGCTTTTATTGATGCCATCACTACTTCACCATAGAATCAGGGAAAAACTTCCTTGACATAGTTTCCAGAACTTTTCGAAAATGATCAACAAATGCAGAGCAATCGAATCCAGCCTTGCTGAATCCAACGTAAAAGTGACTTCCACGTCCGTTGCAGAAAAGCCCAAAGACCTGTGTGCATTTTGCAAAGCATATGGATATGTTCAAGCTGTTTGCAGAAAATTTAAAGCCAAGTCTGCTGAAAAAGCCTCGTCCATTACTTCTGCCCTAACAGTCCGATCCAGTAACTCGTCCTCCACAAATGTAACATGTTATGGTTGCGGTAAGCCCGGATATATTCGTTCCAATTGTCCTCAATGTAAACCTACACCAACAGCCATTTCCTCTGTCGAAATGCTCGCTGCTAATCTCGGTGAACCTTCCAGTTTGTTATCAACGTTTGATGCTCCGCCTTCAAGACCCATGATACCTGTCATCATTCAAAGTAAATCAGGTTTTGCTTTTGTGGATTTCGGAGCAAGATGCAGTATTGCAGGTTCAAAGTTGTTAATGCTATTCGGCATCCATTCAAAACTGCTCCAATAAAACTGGTATTTGCTGATGATATACCCCGAGAAGTTTAAGCAAAGATGTACCAGTGTTCCATCGAAGTTATGAATAAACAACGAAAACTGCAAATGATTGCTGTTCCAGACTGCAAAGATAGTAAGACTTTACTTGGTGTTGATTTTATATCACAATTCCATATAGTGCTCAATATACCTAAGAAGATATACTATTTCAATGATGATCCAAGCAATTCCTTGCCATTACAGGATGAAGTTATTGATTCCAACGCAGTTTTGTCTTTTGTTGACGGAAATGATTTGTCGTTGCCGACTCTTTCCAATATTGAAGAAGGGACATTGAAATCACTGTTGGAACAGATCAAGGATTTGTTCGATGAAAATACAGGAGTTACCCCATATGCTGAGCACACCATCATCCTCACTGATATTTCCATAGCTGCATCACTATATCGCTTATCTCCTGCGAAGAAAGAAGCTTTGCATCAGGAGCTTGATAAACTTCTTACCAGCGATATCATTGAAGAAAGCGAATCGCCGTACGTATTGCCAGTCGTCCTTGTACCAAAGAAAGACGGAACTTCACGTCTTTGTGTTGATTATCGCCGACTGAATGCTGTCACCATGAAGAATGTTCACTACCCGTTGCCTCGTATAGATGACCTTTTCCATTCAACTGGAAAAGCTAACTACATAACCACCTTAGATCTGAAGAGTACCTCTCAGAGAAAAAGATCGTGATAAAACCGCCTTTGTCGCGCCATTTGGACTTTATCGATATAAGACAATGCCTTTTGGTCTATCTACAGCTCCAGCAACGTTTCAAAAGCTAATAAGCCGTTTTTGTTCAGGTTTGCTACATATCCAGATGTTAGGATACCTTGATGACTTAATAATTTTATCCACGACTTCTGAACAACACATCGAAGGCTTGAGTGATGTTTTCAACCGTCTACGCATTAACAAGTTGAAGGTGAACAAGAAGAAATGCACTTTCTGTACTTCAGAAGTTAAATATGTTGGTCATCTTATTGGACGAGATGGTATCAAAGCCGATCCGGAAAAGGTTGCCGCTATCACCTATCTTGCCGCACCCAAGAACGTGAAACAAGTTCTTAGTTTTCTTCAGACTTGTTGATGGTTCCGTAGATTCATTCCAAACTTTGCCAATGTCTCCAGACCGCTAAGTAACTTGACAAGGAAGAATGTTTCGTGTTCGTGGGATTTGGCACAACAAGAATCGTTCGAGAAGCTTAACGTTCTTCTGACCACAGCACCGATTTTGCGTCAAGCCGGTCTAACATTATTAAGACCGATGCCAGTGCCTATGCTATTGGTGCATGTTTTAGCGGGTTTTTGCAGTTGAAGCGTGAGTGAAATAATGAAGTGTTTTTGGTTGCTCAGTTGTTGTATAGTTCTCGGTTATGGGGCGAGTGAGAAACAGAAGGAACCGCATATTATTGTGATTGTTGCAGATGATATGGTAAGAATCCTATTGAAATTCTACTGAAAATTTGATAGAAATTGAAACAATACTTACAATAATCACAGTGACTTGAAACTTTCAGGATTTATAAATTGAAGTTTCCTTTTTGTGGAAAAGGTAATTTGAAGATGATTTGAAACTTCAAACAAACCATAATTCGTCTTTTGACGTCATGAGTTTGGACGCTGGCTAGAAGCTGCGTCCATGCTCTGGCGAACTACGTTCAATATGACGTCAAGAGTTTCTCGCGAAAGCGTTTGTGTGTTAAGTAGTTCGTCGCGAAAATTCTGTTTAAATTAGGAAAATCTGCAAAAATCACTGGTGCAAAATACATGCTTCAGAAAAAGTAACGAAATTCTTCGAGCTTTGTTCAATTTTCAGACAAATAATCCGGTTTCCAAGCTTCCTGGCTGCTACATAGACTCTAACCTATCATGTAAACTTTATGCAGACTCAAAATTTTGAAAAGTTGAGACAGAAAAATCAAGTTTTCAGTGAGTCACTGTTCTAGCAGATACAGATTATGGTGTCCTAAAGAGAATAATATCCATAAAGGTCATATTTTGATGGAAAAATTGTTCATAATAATTGGCCAGCAGAAATCAAACTTCCTAACAAGGAAGATTAGAAGTTGAATCTGAAAACAAGAAATCGTTAACTATCGACAAAGTATTGTTAGAAAACTTGAAACATGTACAGGGTGATCTAATTTAGATACTTTTAATAGGAAACGTCAAATGCTGGGCGATTTACTAAAAAATGGCTATTCAGTACGTGTATGGTTTGTGAAACTCCGCCCACTTTGAATGTTTCACTGAACTGGCCACAAACTGGAAGAAGCTGAAAAATCATTGATATATTGGCCCTACAAAGCAAGGCGGAGCCTAAAAAGCCATAGCCGTATCTTTTTATTTTTAATCTTTTTAAGGTTATGCCGAGTGTTATGCTTAACATATTCCTCTGCACTTTCATCGTACGATGTTGCCGGATGCAACATTTATCAAAATACATCTTCCAGCGATGTTAACAGACAGTTTAAAGCTCTTTTTTTTGTATGATTTAGGGCGTCTTGAAACACTTGAGACTATGTACAGTCGTGAGCATAAGAACTTGGACACCCGACTGACAGGTTTTCTCATTTTTCGCTATTTTGGGTAAATCAGTCTTTTCTCTATAATGGATTTTTTTGTCAAATATGTATAGCTGATGAGCTCGTTTTACAATAGGAAAAAACTGGTGTCGCACTTTTTATGCTCACGACTGTATATAACTTTTTTAATGGGTATAATGTTCGATTTGTATTGCCCGCACATGTGTTTTATTACTGTCTAACTTGTACTCATAACAATTAAGCTATCTTTTTCTATTTATGCAAAAACAGGTCAACTGCGACGTTCTATGTACTATTCTGACCTAAACCAAATCGGAAGCAAAATATAGCCACAAGATTGATCTCTTCGAAAAAGCGATTTTACAACATTGGGGAACTATTCTTGAAAAATCGTCATCGTTCTTCTGTATATTGTTGTTCATACTTCAAAGATGTAATTGAAAATATGGCGCACGTCTATGGTTTGTGACACTCCGCCAATTGAAGGCGTCAACTTCACTAAAAAGCCCACAAAGTGGGAGAAGCTTACAAGTAATTGGCTTTATAAAGCAAGTCGGAGCCTAGAAATCCATAGCCGTACGTTTTTATTTATGATCGTTATCATAAAATCCTGATTGGTAGAAACCAGAGAGAAAATAGAAACCTTATTTTGAAATATTTAACCGTTTTGACTCAGAAATTGACGTTTCCTATTGAAAGTGTCCATCCATGGTACTTATTCTTGAAACAGGGAAGCAGCGTTGCCAGGAGAATTAGAGTTCCGTCTTTGTAACTTATATTATCATTTGCATATTATTGAGAAGACGAAACACTCGTTCTCCTGAGAACGCACCTTCTCTGTTTCAAGAATAAGGACCCTTGGGGCCGATTCTCGTTTCAGTAGAGCTTCCCGAGAGAACAAATTTTTCGTCTTTATCATTCTCGTTTACTTTTCGATTACGTTGACAAGGACAAAACATTCGTTCTATCGAGGAGCTCCAGGGGGCCAATTCTCGTCTCAGAAAGTAGGGCTTCCCGATAAAACGAATGTTTTGTCCTTGTAAACGTAATCGGAAAGTAAATGAGAATGATAAAGACGAAAAATGTGTTCTCTCGGGGAGCTCTACTCCCTACTGGCCCGAGAATCGACTCCCTGGATAGAACAAGCAAAAATCTCAAGTATTGTCTGGCAAATCTGAAACTACGGGGCATCGATGCAGTTGTAAAAAAAAGATGGCTGATTTCATTCATAAAATAACCAGCGGCGTGCGGAAGTTTTAGAAACTATATCATATTACAACTCTTACACAGAAATCGCCAATGACCAAACCACCACCACTGAATATTCCAATATGGGAGGATAAAATTACGGGAACCCTGACCAATAGCGAAACGTTTTCTCCATGGCAACCGCATAGGAACCCATGGGAACGGCGATCGTGCTAAAAACTGTTCCAATCAGGTTCATACAGGGCGCATGTTTGCCGAATTGACAATTAAAGAAACCAGTTATTAAATAATAGGAATAGATCTAAGAACCACGTTAAAATATTTAGCGTTTTGTTTTCAAACGCGGCAATTCATTGTACATTTTCGTTCAAATTTATTCCGTAGCTTCAGATTCACTGGCCAGATAATAGAATCTGAAGAAGTTGAGGATACAGAAGAGAAGAAGAACCAAAGTAGAAGCAATCGGGAGTAAACACAACCAAAATATCTTGAAAATTGTGTAGCCATTGAACCTGGAGCAAAATTATTTCTTGACAATGTTATAGAAACATTTCCTGAAATGAATGAAAGAGATGAGTGTCCAATGCAAAATGAATATTGAAGTTCAAGTGTGATGAAGCTGTATTAATGGCCAGTAGATTACTTCAGAGAAAAGTACTTGATTTTAATTCTCTAATGAAGAAAATTCATCAGATGGATGTCGAGAATGCATTCCTACATGGTTATACTTGATGATTGAAGAAGTGTACATCAAATTGTCTTACGGATTTCAACACGAATCAAACAGAATTTTCAAACTACAGAAGTGAAAGATTGATAGAATTATTTTTGAAGAAGAGTTTCAGAAGTGATTCAGAAAATCTTCTTAATGATTAACTTCGAGGCATGAACTGTCAAAAACTGAGTTAAGACTTCTTCTTCATTCGACTTGTCCTTCAATTCATATTGCTAATGAATATCTTTTCGATAAGGCCATATTATTGATGCCTAGTTTGTTCTTGGTGCTGTTTTGGACGGTATCTGAGGATTCGGCTCAGATTTTTCGATTTCCATAATCTTCACAAGAAAGAGTAACATCCTATGAGCTTGCCTTAGCCACAAGCCAAACGAAAAATTGACATTTACCAATCAAGTTAAACATGAAATTAAAAGAATAGACGAAATACCAGTGCACACGAAAACTTATAGATATCCTCATGTGCATAAACAAGAAGTAAATGTTAGAAGATAACATAATCAAACCATCCTGTAGTCCCTGGTCATCCCCTGTGTGGATAGTACCTAAGAAAGAAGATGCCGCAGGCATACAAAAATGGAGAATGGTCGTTGATTATCGAAGGATAAACGAAAAAACTATTGATGGTAGATATCCATTACCTAATATTACGGATATATTAGACCGACTTGGTCGTAGTAATTATTTTACGACACTAGATTTATAGCCTCTGGCTTTCATCAAGTCAAGATTCATAAAAATTCGATACACATTTAATGTTGAAAATGGTCATTATGAATTTAACAGAATGCCCTCTGGATTAGAGAACGCACCAGCAACATTCCAAAAAGTGATGAATAATGTATTACTAGGATTACAGAATAGAATATGTATAGTATACATGGATGATATAATAATTTTTATTTGCAACCATATATGTAATCTTGACATTACTGACTTTTTAAAAATTTGGAAGTGTCACTTTACCTGTGTCACTTCCCTCTTTGATTTCCCTATTCGACTTCCCTCACCGATTTCCCCTACTGTAATTTATTTACCTTTGCTGGCAACAATGTCAGGTAAAAACGTCAAAACAGTGAATGACACATTTTGGCATGTTTGTTTTATTTTTTTAATATTAAAAAAATGTAATTACTAATCATAATTAATGATGTGCTTGCAAATAAAATAGTATACAAACCTCGGAGGAAAGTTTTCATTTCTGTCTCGAGATTAATAGTTAATCTCGACGCTTCGCGTCTCGATTGACTATATAAATCTCTTGACAGTAATGAAACACTTTCCTACTCGGTATGTAATATACTATTTCCACTTCACTTCATGAACACGTGAAAAATTTAAAGAAAGTATTTGAGAGACTCGAGAAGTTTAATTTAACAATACAATTAGTACAAATCAGAATTCCTACACAAGACAGTCGAATTCTTAGGACACGTAATTACACCAAATGAAATAAAACCGAATTCAAAAAGGAAAAGAAACCTAAGAAAGAAAGAACCAAAATAAAGATATTATCCCAACTAATAATACCTCCAAGAAAAGAGAAGAAAGAAATTTCCATAGAAATACGAGAATCTTCAAAAACTCAAAGAAGTAAAAGACAAATAACACCTCCGGATGACGAACGAATAGTTTCAGCCAACAATACATACGTCTATGGAAAATCCAATATTAGGAGCTCCATATACTAAGAAACATTTAAATATATTTGGAAATCAAATTGTATTTCGATATTCGAATAATAACACAATAAGAAAAGAGATAATCAAACTATTTGGTAATAAAAAGAGAAAAATATTCTTCTTACCAAATAATCCAACATCACAAATTACTAATTTAGTAAAGGAATACATACCACCTGGTATTTATTGCCTTCATTTCCTAAATAAATCTTTAGAACCTATTGTGATACGAGCATTATAAGAATCATTTAATTCGAATTCATTTACTTTGTACATCTCGAACTCTTTATTAGAAGACATCACAGAAGTCGATCTTCAACAAGAGAAAATTCAGCAATATCATGAGACTAAAAACCTCTCATATAGGAATCACTGAAAATGTTGCAGCCTTAAAAAAAGATTCTATTAGCCCAATATCGAGAAAGACATGTTAAAGTATGCGAGATATGCAATAAGATTAAGTATGAACAACAACCATACAAAATCATATTCAAACCAACACCTATTGGTACGAAATCTTTCGAACATATTTATATTGACACACGTATAATCGATAATCAGAAATTTCTGATCATTATTGATAGTTTTTCAAAATTTGGTCAAGCCTCTCCTGCAAATACAAAAAGAGCTGTAAAGATATCATCACAGTTATTGAAATATTTTAGTGATCACCGAATACCTTAAAAAATCACATGAGATAATGGAACACAGTTAAAAAATGCTATAGTGTATATTATACAAAATTGGGTTCCTCCAAGAAACCCGAACTCGAATAGTCCAATCGAAAGATTCCATTCGACACTACGTGAAAGTATAACGAGTTTAAAACTTCAAAACCTGAATAAGAGTATTATTGATCTAATGACAATCGCTGTATTGAATTATAACAATAGTACTCATAGTACAATGATTAAAGGAGATTTGAATCATGCCATACCAAATGTCTTTAAAACTATTTTCCTTTGGGTACTGATGAACATATGAAGCTTATCTTGTTTTCAGAGGTGCTTCTACATCTACCAGATGTAGAATTTAAAAGATTTTTCTTTGGCAGGTTGTGTCTCAAGCTCAAACTTGGTGAAAATCACACCAAATCGCAAAAATATCCTCCCTCATAATTTCGAAATCAATAATATCATTGAGGAAACTTTCAACAAACAAAAATATCTTCTGGAAGTTCTCAAAGCCATAAGGAACACATTTGACACAGTCGCGCTCACTTGACGCCAATAAATCAAGGGGGGTGGCTTGTCAAAATAAACACTCTAAACCCCCAGAAACATACCTTCCTGCCATTTATATCGCTTACATTCGTATATTGCGACCACGTGTTTATGGCTTTTCAATCACTCATGATGGAAATTTGTCCTCGGGGAACCCAATTAACGACCCAAGATAAGGTAATATGGACGTCCCGTAGCGACGACTTTCAATTATTAAAAAAATAAATAACTGCATAATCAGGCCACTTTAACTCGAATAATAAATGACGTTTGATAAGCGCAATCATCCAATCTGGATGATGCGATTAAGTGGCGCCCGTCGTTTCGGAGGACTGAATGGCTACTTCCTGGTTTTCACCCCGAATAAAATGGATTTTTTTTTTTGGGTCAACAAAAAAGGGGGAAAATTCGGGTCACCGAGAAGTGCAATAACTTGAGTTCTATATTTGTAAAACGTGTAAGTAAAGACAAATTCCTAACCTACCCAAAAATGCGAACGTTTTCCAGATTTTGGTGTTTTCAAATGAACACCGTTTGATCTAAAAATAAGCCGATTGAGACACATTTTGTCATGCGATAGGAATGAATGACTCACATTTGTATGTCAATTTGAAATATCTAATCTAATAGTATTTTTCCGGTAACTATTTTTTTTTTCGTCACGAATCTAGTACGTACCGCACTCTAATTGAAAAATGAGGTTGCTCAATTGAAAGATTGGGTTTTCGCTTAGCGCCCATTAAAAGCGCGTGAATCAGCACCCCGGGCACGTATAAGCGCCCGGCAATCTCCGCAATAAATTTTAATAATAATGATATTATACTCCTAGCGCGGATTTCCGGAGACGCACTTGGCACCAACTTTCAAATGGTGCACGCACTAGCTTATTTTAGTATAATATTAGTGCGTATAGAACATGTTCTAACAGGTAAGACCGCAAACTTTATTTTTTGGGGTCTGGTATTATGAACCCTCCTGATGCTGACGTGAATAGGAATCTGAATGACGCCTTTTCCGGTCTGGCATCAAAAGCATTTCGGTTATTAAAGGGCACTTAGGGCCGCGGCAGATGTTTCACGCAGCCACCCGACAACGCATGCCAACACACATATAAATATATACGGACTGTGCGATTTTTATTTCATATTATAATTTTTTATATACAGCATGAGTGAATCAGCTATTTTGAAACTGCAACTTAATTGATGTGTTCACCCTGTAGGTATATAATTCCCATATAGAATTCGTGCCAGGAATTTTTAACTTTGCCGGCCTTTGAAAAAAAATTGTGTTCCCCAGACAGAGTCAAGTCAATATACAACAACGATCTAAAAATATGTCCTTTATACGAATATGATTTGAATAATATGAATGGGCGCTATTTTTGGATTTATGAACCCATTGAATTTATAATAAACTATTATCGGGTGGAAATTGTTGAATGGGAGCTTCCATAGTCATCGTTATTTCGATTTCATTGTGTAATAAATTAATTTCCTGGAAGGATTTGGTTTTATTTTCCACTATCTAATGACAAGAATCTCCATAGTGTAAGAATATTATTGATGATGACTATATGATTTTTCGCAGGGTCTTCTTGAAAGTCCAAGTAGCTCAAGGAAATAAGTTTTAAAGACACTAAGGTTAACTCATAGGATGTTATTGTTATTCTTTCTCGTGAAGACTATAAAAATTGGAAAGTCCGAGTCAAATCCTCAGATACTTTCCAACAGATCAGACAACAAACAAAATGTCAACGGAGCACCAAGAGCAAACTAGACCTTATCCAAAAGATCTTCACAAGCAATACGCAGTAAAGAAGGACAAATCGTCTAAGAACTCTGCAACTTAAAATATCTTTTAATTTCTCATGTTTTGACAGTTCAAGGTTCGACTTTAACCATTGAGAAGAATTTTGTGTTGTTCTCAAACTTGTGAAAGAGTCACTTGCCGTGATAACATTGAATTGTTATGAAACGGTTCAAAAATGAATTCAATCTTTTACTTCTGCAGCTTGAAAATTGTCTAAGATTCAGCACTATCTCACTCAAGGTTAGAGTAAGAGATCCGAGAGATACAATAGATCTCTCCTTGGCCATTTTTGCTAGGAGATTGTCTACCAAAACCACCTAGTATAATGGTGAGGGCATCCCTTTTCCACTATTTCTACTACTGTGTCTTCGCCCCTGGGTCCTTATTCTTGAAACAGGGGAACAAGTGTTTCTTCTTTCTCAATGATATGCAAATGATAATATAAGTAACAAAGACCGAACACTCGTTCTCCTGGGAAAGCTGTTCCCCTGTTTCAAGAATAAGGACTCAGAGTAAATGTAATTACCCTGTTGCTTAGGCTGGCTTCTGCGCGGGTGCGTTCATTAGTGATGTTGTTGGAACGTTATTGAATTGAACTCCCTCTATGTCTAGAACTGTGCCTAGCGCCAAATTTTTGTCATCAGTTGACACTCTATTACTTCGTAGCATTTGTAGAAGACATTCATGAGTGCTCTTTAAGCCTAATATACCTATTTCAAAAGTAATGAAATTCCTAAATTCTTCGAATTTTGTTCAATGTTCGAGTGTGCAAATTCCATGGTTCCTACATAGGATCCGAACACATTCTGTAGACTCTGATCTCAAAGAAACCTTAATATTTCGATTTTATCTAAATATGTACCTGGTGATTGTCTATATTTTGCACCCAAACATATCTCACCTGTTTGAAGAAATACCCAGAAACGTCAAGTGTGAAAGTTGTAGGTAATATCAGAAAGTTTCCAATGATGTTAGTTACAAGTATACAAGGTGTGTCGCAAAAGTGTGGTGGAGCAAAGCTATACTTTTTTGAATGCGGAAAACCCCGTATATTATTGTCCCATTGGACCCAAAGGTACTAGGTTTTTTAGGTTTATTCTTCATCAGCCTGTGAATATCCCATTTTGAACAAATAAAATGAATTTTTTATATAAATTATTATATCGGGTCTTCAAAAAAAAAACCAATCAAAGATTGCTATGGTTTTTTAAACGTATGTCTTAGCAATATTTGTCTTTAATTTTGTCAATGAAATTTAATGTCAAAATGTCCTGTCAAAAATCCTGACGAATAAAGAAACAGTAATGCGACGTACGTTTTCGTAGTCAAAGCAATCTTGGATTGGTTTTTTTTTGATGACCCGATACCTTTATATTTTGTTGGTCACTTCTATACTTCATCTTTTTTAATAAAATATGCAATTATTCCACCCCTTTTTGTCCTATTTTCTCTTGGACTATAAGGAATAAACCTTAAAAACCTAGTATATTTGGAATCAGGTTTGAAAGGCTAATCCAATGGGACAATAATATACGGGGTTTTACATTTAAAAAAGTATAACTTTGGTTCGCCACACTTTTGTGATAACACCCTGTAAACTTGTAACTAACATCATTAAAAACTTTCTGATATTACCTTCAACTTTCCCATTTGACATTTCTGGATAGGTATCTCTTCAAAGAGGTGAGATAAGTGTGGGTGCAAAAAATAGACAATCACCCGGTACAAGGCAAAAAATCGAGCTCAGAGCTGCTACTCGAACCCTCGCACAGAGGTCTAAATGTAAAAATTACGGGGACATTAGGTGACCAACTTGACTTCACTGGATATTGATAATATGTATGATTTTTTAGACAGAATAAAGTGAGACCTTATGTGTATATCAAGGTTTTTTGTTTGGTAGATCGGAATGCGATAAAATTGGGGACAACGGAGACAAAAATATAAATCCTCATTTAGTTAGAATTTATTCTCGATTATCTTCGAGTTCGTTTCGATAGTTAGTGTTGATAATATAATATCGTGTTTTGTTTAATTATTCAGGCATGTCTGCTGATTTGTTGGGTAAACTTAGTTACTTATTTCGTAGCACTAATTTTGATATAAATAATTTTCAAAGAAGTACTCAAAATTTTATTTAAGTTCCAAGAATGGAAGGCCCCAAAAAAAAAAACAAACTTTTGTTAACCGTCAAACTCAATCTATTTTAAAGCTAGTATTTCTGACTTTCTTGAAACTATATACTCAGCTGCAACCAGCTGCAAACTTGTGAAATTTTTATTTTTTTCCTCTTCAGGTACTGTTTCGGGCGTGACTCGAAAACAGTTATTTGAGTTTCTGAATGAAAATGGCTGGATGGGAAGTGCCAATTCTTCGATTGTGAAAAACAAGATGGGCGACTTTGTCAATCAACGCATCCCTACTGCCGACAAGGATGACCTAACCAACAGAATTTCGTGGTTTTCGACGCAAATTGCGTTACGTTGGAAAAGGTGCCACCGAAATAAGATTTACTTTTTGAATAAACATGAAATTTGGCTCAATGAGTTTGTTTATAAATCTAAGTGCCAAAGCACCTTCCAGCGA
Source organism: Ceutorhynchus assimilis (assembly GCA_917834065.1). NCBI lineage: Eukaryota > Metazoa > Arthropoda > Insecta > Coleoptera > Curculionidae > Ceutorhynchus > Ceutorhynchus assimilis. The sequence continues at coordinate 5,452,861 of OU892289.1, read as the reverse complement.
CACGCAGAAAAGCCTTCGAGAAAGAACACAAGAGAATTTAGTGACGTTAGTGCTAGAACCAGGAGAAGACGAACACAAGAATTGGTTTCTCACCATAGTCCTGCTGAACTTGCGTTTGCTACTCAGTCTGGATATACGAAAAGAGGAAAGAGAAATGTTGCTTTCGTCATAAAAAAAGACGCGTCTACTGGAGAAAATGGTCGTATCTCGTTGTTGAACCTTCCTAACTGTTTTATTTTAGTCAACTCTTCTGGACTAGAAATCGTGGCTTTTTTTATGACGAAAGCAACATTTCTCTTTCCTCTTTTCGTATATCCAAACTGAGTAGCAAACGCAAGTTCAGCAGGACTATGGTGAGAAACCAATTCTTGTGTTCGTCTTCTCCTGGTTCTAGCACTAACGTCACTAAATTCTCTTGTGTTCTTTCTCGAAGGCTTTTCTGCGTGTCGCTGGAAGGTGCTTTGGCACTTAGATTTATAAACAAACTCATTGAGCCAAATTTCATGTTTATTCAAAAAGTAAATCTTATTTCGGTGGCACCTTTTCCAACGTAACGCAATTTGCGTCGAAAACCACGAAATTCTGTTGGTTAGGTCATCCTTGTCGGCAGTAGGGATGCGTTGATTGACAAAGTCGCCCATCTTGTTTTTCACAATCGAAGAATTGGCACTTCCCATCCAGCCATTTTCATTCAGAAACTCAAATAACTGTTTTCGAGTCACGCCCGAAACAGTACCTGAAGAGGAAAAAAATAAAAATTTCACAAGATTGCAGCTGAGTATATAGTTTCAAGAAAGTCAGAAATACTAGCTTTAAAATAGATTGAGTTTGACGGTTAACAAAAGTTTTTTTTTTTTTTTGGGGCCTTCCATTCTTGGAACTTAAATAAAATTTTGAGTACTTCTTTGAAAATTATTTATATCAAAATTAGTGCTACGAAATAAGTAACTAAGTTTACCCAACAAATCAGCAGACATGCCTGAATAATTAAACAAAACACGATATTATATTATCAACACTAACTATAGAAACGAACTCGAAGATAATCGAGAATAAATTCTAACTAAATGAGGATTTATATTTTTGTCTCCGTTGTCCCCAATTTTATCGCATTCCGATCTACCAAACAAAAAACCTTGATATACACATAAGGTCTCACTTTATTCTGTCTAAAAAATCATACATATTATCAATATCCAGTGAAGTCAAGTTTGTCACCTAATGTCCCCGTAATTTTTACATTTAGACCTCTGTGCCTCGGCTCCCAAGGCTAATCCAAATTTTGCCACCTACTACTAATTCTACCACTGTATAAAGATACAGGATGATCAATATTTTTATCACCTCTAGTTTTTAACGTAGAAAATCTTCCACGAGAGCCGCTAGTAGAAAACAATTTCACCCACTGTAATTTGACTCAACAAAAATAAGCCACTGCCACCGCCAACAAAGTTACCAATCTGCACATTTGATGAAAACAATCCTCTGGTAATTCCAGAGGAATGCTTATATATCGTAAATGTCTATAGGACAACCTCAGGTATTGTCTTGAAAAATTTATCAGCCAGTTCGCGTCTAAAAATTCAGGATCCATCATCAATCAAAATTGCCAGTAAAATATAGTAGAAACACTACCGTGCAACTGGGCACTAGCTGACGTCATACACAACTTCACTTTTGACTTTCGATGGGAGGACAACCAAAGCGTTTGAAGGTCTATCTATACACGCAGGCGCTAGCTATTACGTCACTTTCGATAGGGAACTGAAATGACATTGTGAGATTATGTGTGTGACGTCAGCTAGTAACTGTAACTGTAAAGATCGTTATGCTCATAACGAGAGCCACTGGGTTGTCGTAATCTAACCACGCTTTTGAGTTCATTTTAAGGTCACAATAACGACAACCGAAAGGTACTGAATCGAAAGAGTCGTTAGCTAACGACAATCGTTGAATAACGCTGTGGTTACGAGTTACAGCCTCTAAATAAGTAACTATATCCTGTTCACAATCCGATGTCCACAGGTACAGGTAAATTTATCACCTTTCCCTATCAAAAAGCATTGAAAGGTGATACATTTTACCTGTACCTGTGGACATCGGATTGTGAACGGATAATATATGACAAATATTATGACGACAATGTTTCAAAACTGACAATCTAACCAAGTATGCATCCCTATATAACAGTTCTCCTAACTACATTTAGAGCTATAATTCGAATCGCTTCATTGGTTAAAGTGGTTTCCGGATTAGTGATGTTGTTCACTTAACTATCTTTTCCATCTCATTCTTGAATTTTTCATATTAGTACTGTCTTATGACCATTTCTGTTAATAGTGGAATCTGGTTTTCAATATCATCGGTATAGTTATTTGTGGTATTTGTGATCTCAGAGTTATGATAATTAAGTCATGGCGGGAATCCCACAGGGATCGGTATTGGGTGGTTCCTGTAGAACTTCCTATATGACGCAGTCCTTAAACTACAATATCTCGAAGAAGTAGAAGCGGTGGGGTACGCTGACGACTTGGCTGTCATTGTCAACGCAAAAAGCAGATGGGAGATCTGTCTACTGCTTGCAGCTCAGTGCAGCACACTGTCGCAATATGCTGGAGATAGCTGGTTCAGAAATGCAAGTAATGATAGACCTGGGCATAGTTGGACCACCAAGTCACTCTTAGACCAATTGACAACATCAAGAAGAAAATGGGACACAGGAAAGAAATATATACACGAGATAATGAAATCAAAGGCAGCAGAAGAAAGGGACGCTCAGGGATAAATAATAGATAAACTCTACTTCGACGGCAAACCCGCAGAAGGTATTTCCGAAGTGGTTGGGAGAAGAGGGGAAAGGGTTCGGTCGGTAATCCTCAGAACAGGACACCTCCTTGACACACCCCTATGGCACCAGAACAACAACGCCTGGGACAGTCTGTAAACAATTTCCTAAACACCTCTATAAAAAAAAGTGTTAGGTTGACACATCTACCTTTCTTCCCTTGAGCGTTATGAAGCCAAACTTTATTATTCGCCTAAAAACCTGTAAAGTTCGCCTTAAGGTCATATGTGGTTTTCAATCGATCACTTGCAAACTCTGTCCTTTTCCCAACTATATCCATGGATGATATCAAACAGCCTTTTTCGCAGATCGTCAGCAAGCATAGTCTTCGGCTTCCATGTCGGCGACACCTGGTGACCCGAACATTAAGTCACAGAATAAACGGAGCTCCCTTCTAAACCAAGCTTTGGCTGGTGTCATTCCTGTTGTTTTATATGCGGCTGACCTTTATGCTATCAGAAATGGAGATATATGCTCATCCCAATCATCTTGATTCTTGATGCTTGTCAACTACTTTGGAGAAATGTTCCTCGATTGTGTTGTTGAATCTCTCAACCATTGCATCTGGATTGTAGATGCAATGGTTGGTCTTGTGAATGCTTAACAGTTCGCAAAGTTTTTCGAAGTCGTTGCTCCCTTGATCCGAATGAAGCTCCAATGGGATTCGAAATCCAGTAAAAGCATTATTGATGAGGACTTTTGCAATTGTAGATGTTTCTTGATTTGGAATTTGTTGCCGCTGCTACGTCTATTGCCATTCGTTCGAAAGGCATACCCACGTTGTACTGTTTCATTTATCCCTTAGATCGTGTTTCGGATTATTGACTTGCTGCGCATGTCGCGCATTGTAGGCACCATGTCTTGACATCCTGGTGATAGTTCACCCAATAGAATCTGTCACGAATCTTGTCCAAGATCTTGTTGACTCCCAAGTGAACTCCGGATCTCCCATTGTGAACCTAAATCTCCTATAGGCACGACAAATTGCATTTTGACCATTTTGACCATTTTATCATCTGCACTCTCCCAAGTTCGTTTCAGCAAACCATTTCCGACTAACAGGGAGTCCCATCGAGCCCACAACACCTAGGTGCCAGAGGTTGGTCTGGATTTTCCGGATTCCTTTAGATTCGAAAATGGCTTGATGTCACTATCTTGTAATTGGTCGCTTCTAAGCTGTTCGGAACTCCATTCTGGATCCGTTTCAAATAGGAGGCTTGTAAAAGGAACTTCTTCACGCTGGTCGATTCGCCTGGAAAAGGCATCTGCGTTATTATGCCGTTTACCAGAACGGTATTTGATCTGGAAATTGTACTGCTCTAACTTCTCCCGTCATCTTGCTACCTGTCCTTCTGGTTGTTTTATGTTTAGATGTTTTATGTTGTTATGTTGTGTTAGGTTGTTTTATGTTTGAGCAATGCATGCTCTGTTCTGATGAGAAATTCTTGTCCATAAAGGTACAGTGGGAATCATTGCAATTGGCATACACTATATAAATATCCCTCGTAATGTGTCAAATCTGACACAAAGTAATATCAAAATGCTACACTAAATAGATTTATTGGTTAGAATTTTGACTTAATACGAGGGATTTTAAAGAGTGTGTGTCAATTGCAATGATTCCGACTGTACTTGTGGAAATAGTCAACTACTCTGACTATTGCTAACAGTTCTTGTAACGCAGCAATTTCTTTCGGGCTTGATAAGCACTTTACTGCAGATATTCGGGGACCTTTTCTTCTCCATATAGTATTCGCGACAGGACAGCTCCGATACCTGTGTTGCTCGTGTCTGAAATCTTTTTTGTATTCGTGGATAGTCTAATATAGGACTGGAACATAGAGCTGCCTTTAGCCAAAAATCCAAAGTAGAAAAGTAATTTGAGTCTACCAATGTCGTAAGGGTATCGTCAATTTTTGATAGCATACGTCTTTCTTAGTGACATCATTAAGCTTTCTGTAATCTGGTAGATCCATATCTTTCTTTGTTACCAGTACAATTGGCGATTACCATGGACTTAGAGACTCTTGAACAACTTCCTCTGCAAGCAAACTGTCTACCAATGACTCTACTTCTTGTTGTTTGGTCATCGGAAATCTTTTAGGTGATTGATGGAAGATATCCTTGTTCTCACAAAGGAACTGTTGAACCTTATCTAGTTCTGTAGAGGAAAGATGTTGCCAAGATGTATATCGCTAGATGATTTATTTCCTTTCTTTTTTCATGTTGTTCAGTTTCACACTTTGAAATTCCTATGACAGGCTCATAGATGCCTATGACATCGCCCTTGTTGATTTGAATAGTGTTGTGGCAGAGGTTGGCTTTTCCTCGACTTTGACTTTGAATTTCTTTGAGGGTTTTTTTTGTAAGCAGACTCCAGACTCCATCAAGAGTTCTTAACTGTATAAGTTTTGCAATATAATTTGGATTTCCGAGTCCACTAATAAATTATTGTGTCAGGTAAACATCCATGGTTGACATGTAGCTTTTTGAGGTCTGTATATAATACTTTCTTCATCTACTTGAATAGACTAAGGTCCAGTTTCACAAATAGCGGTAACCCAACGGTAACCAAAGGCACACTGGTAAGGTAACCCACAATATATCTGTTTCGTAATGTATGGGTTTAGCCCAAACCATTGGTCAGGCCTCAAAGTATTTGACTCAAGCCCTATTTTGCGAACTTGTGGTCAACCAGCAATTGTGAAGTGAAACTGGGCCTTGGAAAAACAATTTTGTTGAGCAATGACGCTGGACATTGGTTGTAAATAACCAGATAATAGTTAAACCATATCAGTATGGGACTTTATTTGCGGATCATCTGAACTACAAAGAAGTTTTGTTAAATAATTAGGTATCTCTTATTACAAGATTACACAACAATGATGCAAACTTCTTCATACCAAACAAATTTTCCTATCGTTTAATAAAAGTTTCCCAAGTTTCGTTTTTCCCATTGAAACATTCCAGTATCTCTTCTCGTATTGATGCGTTAAAAATAGCCAAAATCACGGCCACTAAAAACTTCTCCATCAACAATTCCTGATCCGATACTGTCGTAATTAACGAGTTAATCTAGCGATTCGACGTGTCTGGTCCGATCGGTATAGTAGCGCTAATGAGAACCGAAAAAGTAACGTGGCAACGTTGCGGCCCGTCACGGCACGGTACGCGCCTATGTATTTCGCATGGTCCGTAGATTTTTTAATTAAAATCTGCAATCGACGAGCAAAGTACACACACACCATCATGATTTATGAGAATTCAAAAGGGCACATTTACTCGGGTAAATAGTAAAAAGTGTTTCCTCAATTTAGGAGCGCAAATTTGCTCTAAGATTAAAACATATTTGGCCTTAACAAGGGTCTCCATTCACACATAATATTAGAGCCTATTGTATTTTAAAGAGGTCGCGATTTATGGCACGGGGTTCTTTTTTTTTGGGGGAAAAAAAGATGAAGGAGTCTCGCACGGGGTTCTTATTTGGGCAGGTGTATTTGTTACCGTAGGCCAGCTGCTGCGGGGCCCCTGCATCCCTCTGCTGCAACGGTTCCTTAAGAGAAACGCGGAACCATAGTAGGCCTAAAATTAATCCACAACACGACAGATGCGGTTTTTGAATGTCTCATGATTATTTTACATAATAGTGCAAAAAGGGTAATTTTTCCACACGCTCTAATTGCCAACTGGCTCGGATTAATTATAACTAGAATCGAATATTGTATTGATGCGGTTCGGGTAAAGTCCAAAAGGACCCCTCGTCGGGCTATTAAGGGATTAATACCCGGTGTCCCCTGTATATATGGGGTATTACCGAATTAAGGTTTACGGTTGTTTGTCACAGTTTCGCCCATTGTCCTCGGACGTCCGAATTGTTGCAGATTTTCTTCTCAGTTTACCCATACGTGAACCATGTATAGACGGTTCGAATTGTGGATGGGTCACAGTTTACAAGCGTTTTGGAATCATGAAATGATAGGCATGATGATACAAGATTGCTTATTGTACATTTTTAACTGTAGATTTTTCTTTCATACTTGAATGGTATGGCTTGAGTATTTTTCTACAGAATCTCTAATGTGGTAGCCATATTTATTATCTACAAAAAGGCACTGGCCCACGTTGGGCGCCAATGTTACCGTTTTACTTTTAATATATTAGATATTAACAGTGCTAAAATCTTAGAAGTTTGGGTCAAGCTACAATTAAACAAAATGTATTTTATTCAACTGCAAAAGAAGTTTCCGAAAATAAAATGTAAGGACCGTTAATGCCCAGGTTTCGACGCCTTACCTTTCTGCTAGCTCAATCGAATGGGTTCGGGTATTCTTCTCAGTGAACTACGGAAACTTAGAACTCAGTATAACCTTTAACCTATAACCGGAAATTGAGCGCCACCAAATTTCTTAAAGATGTCGCCTTGAAACTTAAAACACATGAGTGTCAAGATCGGAACTTACAACCAATTATATCATCAAGATAACAAAAAACGTAAAGCTGAAGCTCAGGACCCAATACAGTGTCGATAAGCCTTTGGAAAGTTGCAGAGGCATTATGAATACCAAAAAGAAGTCTGCAAAATTGGAAAAAGTCCACGACCCGGAACTGTGAAGGCTGTATATTGTTTACTTTCTTCTTCTAATTCCACCTGTCAGTATGCACTTTTGAGATCCAAGGAACTAAGATATTTCGCATCACCTAGCTTATCCAGGATAGCGAAGATATACGGAAAAGGGTAAGGGTCAAGCTCGCTAAGGGCATTGACCTTTCTGAAATCTACGCCATCCTTTTTAGGCACCAATAGGACTGGTGAAGACCAAGCGGAAGTCGAACGTTCTATGATTCAATAATAATTGAAAAAAAATGACAGTTTTTCCATGGCCACCTACGATTTTTGAGGCACTTTCCAACATTCACCAGAACTTTTATAAAAATTGAGTGATTATTCTAGGCATTTGATTGGCTTAGCTGGAGAATAATTGGACAGTTGGTAATACTGCGTCCAATCAAAAAGCCTGGGAATAATTTCTGGTACAATAATTGAAAAATATGACAGCTTTTCCATGGCCACCTACGATTTTTGAGGCACTCTCCAACATCCACCAGAACTTTTATAATAATTGAGTGATTATTCCAGGCATTCGATTAGCTTAGCTAGAGAATAATTGTACAGTTGGTAATACTGCGTCCAATCAAAAAGCCTGGGAATAATTTCTGGTACAATAATTGAAAAATATGACAGCTTTTCCATGGCCACCTACGATTTTTGAGGCACTTTCCAATATCCACCAGAACCTTTTTAAGAATTGAGTGATTATTCCAGGCATTTGATTGACTTAGCTGAAGAATAATTGGACAGTTGATAATATTGCGTCCAATCAAAAAGCCTGAGAATAATTTCTGGTATAATAATTGAAAAAAATGACAGCTTTTCCATGGCTACCTACGATTTTTGAGGCACTTTCCAACATTCGCCAGAACTTTTATAAGAATTGAGTGATTATTCCCGGCATTTGATTACCTTAGCTGGAGAATAATTGGACAGTTGGTTATACTGCGTCCAGTCAAAAAGCTTTGGAATAATTTTTGGTACAATAATTGAAAAAAATGACAGCTTTTCCATGGCCACCTACGATTTTTCAGGGCACTTTCCAATATTCACCAGAACTTTTATAATAATTGATGAGTGATTATTCCAGGCATTTGATTGGCTTAGCTGGAGAATAATTGGACAGTTGGTAATACTGCGTCTAATCAAAAAGCCTGGGAATAATTTCTGGTACAATAATTGAAAAAAATAACAGCTTTTCCATGGCCACCTACGATTTTTGAGGCACTCTCCAACATTCACCAGAACTTTTATAATAATTGAGTAATTATTCCAGGCATTTGATTAGCTTAGCTGGAGAATAATTGTACAGTTGGTAATACTGCGTCCAATCAAAAAGCCTGGGAATAATTTCTGGTACAATAATTTTAAAAAATGACAGCTTTTCCATGGCCACCTACGATTTTTGAGGCACTTTCCAACAATCACTAGAACTTAATAATAATTGAGTGATTATTCCAGGCATTTGATTGGCTAAGCTGGAAAATAATTGTACAGTTGGTAATACTGCGTCCAATCAAAAAGCCTGGGAATTGACAGCTTTTCCATGGCCACCTACGATTTTTGAAGTATTTTCCAACATTCACCAGAACTTTTGTAATAATTGAGTGATTATTCCAGGCATTTGATTAACTTAGCTGGAGAATAATTGGACAGTTGGTAATACTGCGTCCAATCAAAAAGCCTGGGAATAATTTCTGGTACAATAATTAAAAAAAATGACAGCTTTTCCATGGCCACCTACGATTTTTGAGGAACTTTCCAACATTCATCAGAAGAATTGAGTGATTATTCCAGGCATTTGATTGGCTCAGCTGGAGAATAATTGTACAGTTGGTAATACTGCGTCCAATCCAAAAGCCTGGTAATAATTTTTGGTACCATAATTCAAAGAAATAACAGCTTTTCCATGGCCACCTACGATTTTTGAGGCACTTTCCAATATTCAACAGAACTTTTATAGGAATTGAGTGATTATTCCAGGCATTTGATTGGCTTAGCTGGAGAATAATTCTACAGTTGGTAATACTGATACCAGCAGCCAGAATTTTGTCGACCTCTTCGTCGATCAATTTCTGTTTGAAGGGAGACACAGGATAGTACCTTTGCTTTATAAGAGAATTGTCAATAGAAATTTTATGCTTCACCATGGAAGTACGACCCAAGTTGTCACCAATACTATCAAAATACATTGAAACTACCTCATCTAATTTGGACTGTTGATCAATTGTCAAATCAGCTTGAATTGCTGAAATTTCCATACATAACCTTACTTTCGATAAGGGGACAAACAAAGCGTTCGAATAACAATTTTTTATGCTCAGGCGCTAGCTATTACGTCAAAAATCACATAACGTCACTTTCCCGTCATTGAACGTGTGACGTCAGCTAGTGCCTAATCAAGATTGGAATGACAGTGACATTCTACAATTTTGCAGAGTGTTCTATTGAGATTGTAATACAAAGTAAAAAATGCCTATAGAATGTTGTAGAACCGCTAGAGAATATAAACTTTTATATACAACATTATACAGGGTGCATGCAACAGATGTGACAGAACTGGAACACCTTGTATATTTTTTGAAAATTAAAAATACATAATAATATTTCTTTTCCCCTTTTCAAAATATTCTCGTTTAAAAATGAATTTAACTAAGGTTTTACCCAGTTGCCATGAACAAAACAATTGTCTACACGTCATTTCACTGATAAGAAATATTCATTAGGTAATTTTTATTACTCAAAGTAACACGTGCAGACAATTATTTTGTGGTTGCAACTGCGATTTGGTAAAACAATTAAATCCATTTTTAACTGCGAATATTTCAAAAACGGGGAAAAGAAATATTAGCACATTATTATATTTTTGAAATCAGAGAAATAATGTCTATTCGATTATTGAAAAGTATACAGGGTGTACCAAAAAAATATATATACATACATCTGTTTACTTTGTAATTACAGCTACATGCTGTCAAAATATACGGAACAAACCTGTACCTACAGAGTGTTTAAATGATTGCAATGTGAAACCTTTCTCACCAAGAAAAAATTGTGGACATTAGTTTCAGGTTTTGTCCAAAGAACTACGCAATGTTCTAAGCATGTAAAATTCAATATGTACCGTCATAGAGTTGTCGTCATTCATCGTTTTGGAGGTTATGTATGTGCATTTTTCGGAATAATAGTTGCTTTTTTTTCGATACACCTATCTTAGCTAACCTAAGTTGTTCTGAATAAAGGCTCGTTTTTTTTTTAACATCTGAACTCATTCACTCATTTACCATTATCATATTTACATCCATATGGCTAACTGTAACGCAAAAATTTCACGAACAACCAATACACAGTCCGATCAAAAAAATAGCCATCACCGGCCCCCAAAAAGCCTCCGGCTATTGACAAACACAAATAATCGAACAATACCCGGTACGGGGGTGAGTATTTATTGTGCACTGAATTCCTAAATACCATCCATCAGAGAGGGACAGGGGAGGGCTCAAAACCTATTACCGGCATTTTAAATAGGAGCTTCGGTGGCGTATAATTGGTGCGTGTGCGTCAAATTGACAGTGACAGCAAAATTGCTATAGGGTACTCGCTTGACGAAATTTAATTTCGGGCACCGGATTTACGTACTTGTTTCTAAGAGATGTTAATTTCGGTTAAGAAAAGTGGGCCATTGAGAAGGCGCACCAGGTGGTTGTTGGCTCGCAGACGAAGGGCGCGATGCCCTCTGACCTTGATTCGATAGAGAGATTGGGCCGAGAGCAGCTGCAGGCACGTGACTTACACCCTTCTTGAAGGTTTTCTTAAACATTTTGGTATTAAACGAAATATTAAATACCATATTATTTAAGTCATCTGGGTTTAATATTAATATGTATACCATCAGGCGCGTGTCTTGTGCTCTTCTATAGGGCTTCCTGGGTTCAAATTGATCGGAAATTACTCGGAAATCCTACTTCACTAATCCTGCTGCAGTTTATTTACGCTTGCTGAAATGAAAAGATTTGCGTGAATAAATCTATAAATTTGAATTTCTAAAATCACATTGTTAGCAATTTAACACTGTAATTTGCAAATAGGTAAACAAATTTGCTAGTCTGCTACAAGACTAAAAGCTGAAATAACTACCCATAAACTTTGACGACCAATATAAAGATTGGGACACATTTCCAGATATACTCGTCAAAGCAGTCCAAGGAAATTTGACAATTACGGAAATTGAATACGAGAGAATATTAATAATAAAATTTCTACGCATTTCAAACACCCGCCAAATATGACGTCATTCGCTACAATAAGCAATCGTCTAAAATATTATAACTTTGTCAGATTCTCGTTGCCATTGTTGATTGATAAAGACCTCATTTTATCCTTGTTAAGTATTTATAAGGTTTTTTATTGTATTTTTTTTGCGCTACAATTATTATAAATTTAATGTTGTTGTTGAAATGTTATCAGTTTTTGTAGTGATCAGAAAGGATCTATGTCCTGATGTCATTTTAGTTTTAAGAAATCTTGACAGTCAGTTTGCATTGTGTTAGACTACTCATTGATAAGTAATTCTAAGCGCTTGTTGATGTTGGGTCAAACTATTCAGTGATTTATGAATGACTTGTCCTGTCTCTACAGTATTGTAGATATATCTATATATATAAACGTGAAATTTACTCACTCACTGACTGACTGATCAAACACGAAATCTTGAAAACTACTAAACCAATCGAGATGAAATTTTACAAACAGGTAAGTAATAGGTTGGAGATGCTCACTAAGAAATAATATCAACATGGCCTTAAGCAATCGCCCTAAATAACCAAAAATAAGAAACGGTGTGGTGCGGGAGTGCGGGGAAAAAAGTGTAAACAAAAACAGACGACGTGTCAGCTGTCAAATTCAGAAATATGACAAGCAGAATCAAATTCATAGCGATTTCCATTTGTAGAATCAGTGCAAAAAAAATAGTATATTACATACCGAGGTGGAAAGTGTTTCATTACTGTCGAGAGATCAGTTAGTTAACTGAGACGCGAAGCGTCGAAGTTAACTATAATCTCGAGACAGGAATGAAACTTCCTACCGAGGTTTGTATACTATTTTATTTACAACAATTACAAACCTCATTATTTCGACTAAATACTAAAAAAAAATTAAAAAATTTGTTGACAAGTTCTGACTCATCTAAAAAAACGTTTGACATGCAGGACTCGTCTTAAACATTTTAGGAAATGAGAACTTACTTTCCACCCGGGTGGAAAGTGAGCACTTTCCACCCGGGACCACTTTCCACCCGGGTGGAAAGTAAAATTCAAAAAAGTGTCACTTTCAAACTTTTGAAAAGTCAGAAATGTAAACATTACGTATGTTGTTGTAAATAAAATATGTTTTTGTCGTTATATTTTCATGCTTTCACCAAAAACGATTCGAAACCGATTCTGAACAAATTCCATCGGTCCCAGGCTAAGCTAACTTCAAGTTTGAGACATGACATTCGCAATTCGTTCACGTATTCGACAGTCTGGAGCAAGGTTCTAGAGCTTTTGTTCTGTTCCAAAACTGTTCGCGATAAAATAGGAACCTGAACCCATTCACAAGTTGGGTTCGAGTTACTCCGATCGCACTCCAGCCGTTATCTGATAAGCCAAACTGTAATACCCGAACGGCTAAAGTGCGAACGGAATCACTCGGAGTGCACGGAGTGAGCAAGCCGAACCCAGCATGGGCATGCGCTCTACAATAGTCCTCAATTAGTTCCGGACTGGTTCGGAATCGGTTCAAAATATGATCCGCGAACAAAGCTATTATCAGCGAGTGGTACTTCAAAAAAATTCAACGTCAGCTGTCAAAAAATAGTCTTCATATTCTGCAGCCACAAAGCAGAACAAAAAATGTGGTTTATAGAGAGGTGCTGCAAAAATAAGAGTTACATGACCATATGTCTGACGCAACTATCCCCTTAGCTCTTTGAAAGAAGATTACCTAATGCTACCTACACCCTACACCTACAAAATTTGTATAGGGCGTGCGAAGCCGCGGGCAACAGCTAGTACCTAGTCTAAAATTGGAACCGTCAATAGTGTCTATGTTAACATCAGCATTTTCACGCACCCACCGGCTAAAAGAATCTTCCAGAACGATGTTACGGGATGATTTTTCTTGGGCCAAAATAAAAGGAAATAAGCGTATTCGCCTCATTGAACAGCATACCTTCGTCAAGCCAATGTTTTCTTTCCAATAGTTGTGGCCACACTTTCCTTCAAACTTTTTATTCTTCCCAGAATCATCAAGTTGGCGGTTTGATAATGGAATTGATTTCCTTTTAGTAGGGTTAAAATAAATAGTCAATTAATTTATTAATAAACAAATTCACAATATTTATATTAGAGCAGCTGATTGTCTGATCCGATTAGATTGATTAGATTGACAGCACTCCAAATAGGGTCAATGACCAGTACAAACTTAATTTAAAATAGTCCCATGCCCAACTACCATCAAAATTCCCCAGAACCCTTCACCTTGGAGTTTTGACACAACCTTTTTAAAGGACATTGAAGGGACAAGCAGAGGTCATTCAGGTCGAGGACTTTCCACGATTAAGTGTTCGGGAAAATTCCTTAGGCATATTTTGCCTATTTCTGAGTTGTCCAGTTTTCGCTCATAGATCTAGAGTGGCTAATCTGTTATTATAGCTTCAAAGTGCCTTGTGCGGATTTCTTTGTGAGCCGAAAAAGAGCAACGTGATCAATTGTTTGTTCCTAAAGGCCAAAGTATTTTGCTAAGTGGTTTTTCTTATTCGTTTTCTCAGTGTTTCTCTATTGCCTATGTATGCATAGTTTTCTGTTAATTTTATGGTTAAATTTCGAGTATTGGACATACCTACCTATCGCTCCACGCCCAGTCTCATACGTCTATTTGTTTCAGGCCTTTAGTCGTCACGCTTCAGTCCTTAACTTTGAGTAAAGAGTTAAACGTTGAGCTTACTGTATATTTCAAGTCGTACCTCCTGCCTTCAGCTTCCGCTAGACAATTGTAAGCTTTAGTGACTTCTAGTTACTGAACTCTAGTGCCCAGGGCCAGTTGCTTCTTGTCGCGACCCTGATCCAGTCGCAGGCCATCGGAAACAGTAGAAGATATCAATCCAATCCTTCAGGTTCTCCTCAAGGGATTAGGGACTCCTCAGGTTTGATAAGTGTGCTGTGTTTATTGTCTTGATATCTGGAATCTATTAAACCATTCACTTTTGCCCTTCCTTCTTGTTTACTTTTATATTTCAGGTGGTGCTGCTAACAAGAGCTTGGTGGAAGCCCCAAAACAATTCTAAAAGGTTAAGGCAAGGAGTGCTGCCTTGCCAAATTTTCGTCAAAGTATATTATTTTGTTTGGGTTAGATTTTTCTAACAGGTGCGGACAATATTTATTGTTTAACGAGTGACGAAAACAGCAGTTTTTAAAATATGTAGGTAATGTTTTCAAGTTACAGAAAATGATTTTTTATGAGAATTGTTTATTTTTCAATGAACAGAAAAAAACTTTTTGCAGATGCTTGTTTGTTTGTGCGAAGAGAGATTTAGATTTTATTGGAATTTTCGACATTTTTATACAACAATCGTAAACAGGATTTCTTATCCTATATACTTTAAAAATACCATAGGAAGTACACAGATAGGTAACATGTTTGCATTCCTTAAACTTTATAAAAATTTAATTTTTTAGAGACAATATTCACCAAGACTGCCAAGACTTTTGGAAATTTTATCAGAACATCCTTATAAGAAGAGATAATACGCATCCTAATTCTAATACTCCATACAAAGTATTATTAGAATGTATTTATTGTTACCTATATATCTCTGGATGTGATGCTTTCAACATTATTTAAAAAAACTATTGGAATAAATTATGTTAGAGATATTACCAGGATCATCAAAAAATATCTGAGGTCCTTTAAAGGTTCTGTAGATATTCTCTCTGGTTACTAGTTAGTGACGGATTTACCGGCACGCTTATAGTAATGAGTTGATGCGTATAGGGCCTTGAGTAACAGTTTTGTAATCATATACATTGGGGATGGTCCCTTCGGACACTCATGTTTCAAAATGGAGGGATAGTCAATTTGTCTGCTGGCTGCTTCGTATAAGATGCAAATTTTATTCCGGAAGTTGCAAAATATTGCTTAAAAACACATAGATAGAAAGAGCTATGGAGATTTGTGATTTTTTGCACTACTATACATCTGACAGATATTGAACTCCGTATACAAGACGCACGTATACAAAACCAAGGTTGTTTGAGAAAGGTAGGTTGCCTGATAATTTTATGACGTCATCCAGGGTGCTTCAACATAATGCAAATCTCCAGATGACCCCAGACGCGTCATCAGGTTACCCATTACCAGGCAACCTATGAACTTTAGGAACCTTGTAAATACAAAACAATGTTTCGGCGACCATCTTGCGCGACATCTTTAAATCTACGAACTCTAGACTTAAGGTAAGTAAATTTTGAGTATTGCAATCCGAGAAAATCCCCAACCCGACGTTTAAATCAGTATTTGAAGCGAACGCATAAAAAAGATATGGGGAAACAGAGTTTTGGAGGCCATCTTGGATACCACTGATACCAGACTCCTTGTCCAAATTTCGCTTTGACAACAGGCAGATTGGTATTTAGCGGGGTCGAAATACCTCAAAAACATTATTATATTAAATGCTTCTTGCACTTTATGGATTTCCTACTTATGGACTCCTTCTACATTCGGCACCTCATGGCTTCCCAGGGATGAAATAATTAGAACATTTAATTTTGAGAAAAGCTACACAGTAGTGATACGTAGTATGGTATACTGGATGGATCAAGAACTGTGCTTCGAAGCAATGGGACAACACACAAACATATTTCAGGCGGAAATAACAGATCTGTGCTGAGTTTAATCTTGACAGAAACTACAAAAAGAGAGAGATTATCATATTCTCAGACAGTCAAGCAGCCATTGAAACGTTGAGAATGCTTGGACAAGTTAAACAAACTAGGCAAAAATAACAAACTATCCTTGAGTGGATACTGGAACATACAGGGATCGAATGAGAAAGCGAACTATCAACTAATTAGAGAAATTGAGAGCGCTTTTAGCACCGGAGCCTTTCTGTGAGATAGGGACGGTGGGAACGGACACCCATAAGGAAGAGCGGACCAAATGGATCAGCCTCTGGGAAAACTTCCAGGTATAATGCAATCAAAGATGTTTCTCGGAACCTGCTTCTGGTCAATGAATCTTGTTGTACATCTCTATCGGGGCGCCACTATGTTAACTTAAAAATTCTTAAAATTAAACTAAACAAATTATGCAATTGGAGAAAAAGGATGCCTCATGACAACCTTACAGAACCAATTTTAGGATGTTAGATAGAAATCCATGAAAAACAAACTTATCCAAATCAACAATTGAGTACCTACTAACCCATAAAAAAAAATATATCGTTTGCCTCATGAGAATTCTTCTCGCAAAAATCATCGATTCCGTTCCTGTAATAAGTTCGGTGCAATTTAACTGTAGCTGGTTAATTGTAATCGCACGGCTTGCCGGTATTTAACATTGTAAAACAGAAGAATCCGTGGTAATGACCGCCTCTTACGTAACAATTATGGGCGACTTTGAACTCGTGAATTCGAGCAAAAAAATAAAAAAATGTATTATGGTAAAAGGATACCTCGATACACCCCGTATCAATTTAATCTGCCCTTTTTAGCGCGCGTGCCAGACCACCCATTTACCGAACAACCATTATGGGCCTCGAGGGAGAAAAAAAAATGCTCTCGTAGTTTTATCGTACATCCTCTATTAACGACATCGATCTACAGTGGGCTTGATACCTAAAATCGTTTGAAAAAAAAAAGCAATTTTGCCCATAGTCTGTGGCTCGCTGGGTCGATTTGTTAGTGGATACCCTGGACATATGGGATTCGTATGGGGCGCGAGTGACTGTGCATATTAATACACGTATGGTGTTATAGAGCAGGTATAGAGACTTGGGTTCCGGAGTAACCGCAGTGGCGGCAATGCAAAGGAAAATAATTGAGTTTTGGAGTCGATTCACGTCTTTTGCTTATCCAAGTCGACATTTATCCAAAACAAATACGGAATTGCATCGATAACTCGGCCTTAATTCTAGGAACCCAGTTGTTTAGGTCTATTTTGGGAACATGGCTATTTTATATAATCCATATTTTGAATTCTAGTTCAGATCTTGTTGGCCTTTTGTCGAATTCTGAGGTTTCTCTGCTGATGGATTTCTAAAAACAATTTTGCAACGTCAGTTTTATTGAAATATTTCTGAATTTCCCGAACTAATCCTGGAGTTGAGAGTTCTCATTCTAATCCCGAAAATTTGTATAATTTGTGTCCACAATTTATATGACCTCTGACCGACATTTGTTCTATTTTCCATTGTTCCAGAGAAAAGAATTAAGTTTCCTATGAAAGACATGAGATTGTAAGATTGCCTCTGCGTTGACCCTATTTGATGTGACAAGATAAATCGTCTAAGCTAAGATAACAATAATACATTTTTCTCAAAATGTATCAAGAACCAAAAGTCAAATAACACAATTCTTATCAAAAATGCTAATTGCATGCAGGATAGTTAAGGTCAGTTCTGTTTACCTCCAGCCGCCATGAATATGCATATATTTTTCTCGACCATGTGGGTCGTAAAATGTAATCAAAATTCTACGCCCCTGGCTTCTATTTCACAGACCGCGTCCCATATGGTACCCTTAGGGCAGGTGAGCTTCGATCTGATACACTGATGTGATGATGTCTATAAACATTCACTGATTTTCTTGAAAATAATAATTTTTACAAAAATTTATCGTGGGAACAGGTAGGTACAAAAATGTCGCAATACTATCGAAATCAGCACGTCTGGGTGGGCGAAAATAATCGTTAAAACTTTTCTCACCTGGGGCACAAAAGAAGTTAGGAAAAAAATACCCTTTTCTAGACAAAGATGTTCAGTGGAAGTACCCCCTTAAAAGACGTACGTGCTCCAACATCCGATCTGCGAATTAATTTTTCCCTTTACAGGGTACCGACCCGATAGATACGATTTATTGTTATGGTACTAACAAAAGGTAGCTTAAGCTTTTTTAGTTGCATTCCGAAGGATTTTTACCATTGATATGTTTTCGCTTGTACTCAGAATAAAGTTTAATAAAGAAATTGACAGCACGCAGTTGGCGCATCGGAGACAAGTCACATATGGTCAGGTAGGTAGCAGGATATAACTGCAAGATGGCACACGTTTCCCCCTTGCAGGAAACGGTTTTCTTGGGGGTCACCCTGGTTACCTGACGGAGGAACTATTTTTAGAAGGGGGTGGTTTTGATTCGGGTGACGTTTTTGAAAAATTGGGGTCTCGTGTTTCTGTCAGGGGCTAATAATGATGACGATGATGTTTTCATCTTGTTTTTGTTTCAGTTATAAGCGTACATCTTGATACAAATTCTTTTACATTTTTTTTTTTTCAAAGGGTTTCCAAACGACCAACACAATTACAATGTCAATAATGTCGAAGTCTCGAGTTCAATCATTTTTTGATAACTGAGGTGTGAAACTGGAAACTGTAAATCAGGCTGATAAGTACGTCAGAGCTCAGAGTTCGTGATGGAATCTCTATCTCTATCCGCGTCCTGTTTTCATCAATTTCGTTAAGAGAGAAGAGGACAAAAAGTGGTATAACGAGATAATTTTTGTTATATGTTGAATAACATATGACAGTGACACAACAGATACTAAATGCTACAGGGAACTTTAAGATAGTCCGTTATTGTGTGGTACTGCGCCATTTTGTGATATTATTGTGTGGAACTTATGATAGGTGACGTCACACACTCCCTTACATTGAAATTCAAACATAACAGACTCTTTAATAGGTATATAAATTGGCTATTTGACGTATGGCAGCATTTGAAATTTAAATTTTTCAACAAATTTCAAAGCCCTATTTGGATCTTTAGGTACTTGGTGATAATGGTACTGAAGTGAACTCAAACTTGGTACCGAGTCAGAGCATTGACTTCCTAGGTGATGTACAATTAATGTTACAATTTTACTGAAGCTTTAGTAATAATCTTATTGTAAAGAGATACCAATACGTGGAGTTAGCCATACTAATTGAAATATGGATGAGCTTATATTGATATTCACAAGATAAACCTAAACAGTTCAAATTATAGCTGATAAAGAGATGAACCAATTTTCTTTAACCTACAAGTACCATCAAAAAGATTATTGCATATTGCAGCTGGCGAGAAATTAATCATTTTTTAATTCTAACAATAAATAGCGACAAAGTAGCAATTCAGGATGTCGAAGCGATACCAGGAAAGAGCAAACCGCCAATAATTTTAACATATTACCCAATTTCGTATGAGTAATTGGCGTCGATACGGAAATTACACCTTTTTTTTTTCGAGAAAATTTTCCCAGATTACAAACCTCGTTTGGAACAAACTTTTTCAATTACCAACATCGGCTATTATTAGAAAATGGGTGTGCAAAAGTTTATTTTCGCGATTAGTACACGATAATCGCTTGTCGAAAATGCTAATCGGATAGTAAAAGTGCGAATGTTTAAGCTATTTGTCATAAATACCGTTTAATTAAACCACTGTACGCGTATATTAACCTGATTTGTATAGTTGAAATTGTGAATCAGCCGAGAGTAAGAACTAAGTTACAAAACTAACTTGTTGTGTACTATATTTTTCATTTAGTAGTTTCATCCTAAATTCCAATTATATGCTCACTTTACCCAAAAAAAAAAAAAATAGTTCTTTAGAGATTATGTGAATGACTAATACCCAAAAGAATGTCACCTTGATGCTCAATTCGCCTAGTACCTCTATATCAATGAGACACTTTCGAATAAGGTATTATAGAAGCCGGAAGGTAAAAATCGTACCAGGAACCTTACGGGAAAAAAATAATCAATCCCCGCGGTGCCATTGTGGTCCCTTTCACATTCACCCAATCCTTGAAAGAGATCCTTTTCACGTCTGGTTTAAAACCTATATACCGACAACTTGCCCCCATTGACAAAAATCAAATGAAAATATTCACACACACAGAGAGTCTTGTTGTCGGGGGCACGAATTTTTCGGGTAGTGTAAATATTTTTCTCTAAGGATCAGTGTCAAAAGTGTCTTTACAACCGTGAAATACGAAATCTTCACACGAACCTGTCAATAGGTCAACAACGGTTCGCATTATTAATAAATTTTCTGGTGCAATTAAGACGCGAGAATATTTTCAAACAATGGTTACCATTTTTTTTGCCGTTAATTAGCTTTAGTTGGTGACGTCTTTCGAAAAGATACAAGATTCGACCTTTCGGGCTAACTTATAACACGTTCAAAATTCTCACTTTGACTTTAAAATTGTGAAAACTAGAAAATTGGCTCCATATTTATGTAAACCAGCCTTTATTTGCGGTTCTTTTTCTCCCCTTATTTGAGGACGAGTGGCCGGTTATTGGTAAAAGAATAGAATCCGGAACTGACCCACTAAAGATCCAAAATGATTCGATTACTTGACTCGATACAAGAAGGGATTTCCAATAAAAAAAAAAACATAGGGAAACTTCGAGGGGCAATCACTATATGCTTACAAATGTACAGAGTGTTTTTTTTTATATATTGAAACCCCACCTACAGCCTTTACCTTTACAGGTAGATGAAAGGTGTAAATACAGAAGTTGTACAGTATTGGCTAAATTTTTAGAATCCATGGTAAGAAACAAAAATTGGATGTCAGAAATGTGAAATATTGCATGCTTTCAGCTTTTTCCAAATGGGATGCCCTATATTTGGTTCTATATTCTTGAAGAGCACATTTTCCCGATTCCAAAACTATATAGTTTGTCTATATTTGGTTGAGCCGTCTCCAACATATTTGGTTCTAAAAATTTTAAAAATACTTTCAGAGAAACCAAGAACCTCAAATTTTTCCTGCAACTTTCACCTGTGCAGGTAGAATGGTTCAGAAAATCAGTAGTTGGAAGTAGGATAGTATTTTTACAATTTTTGGAGCCGAATATATGAGAGAGTGCTCAGGTTAGTATTGTACGTATAACAATATATTGGCAAATAGATGGCTGGGACCACCCATAAGTTCCGCAACAATCCACTTGTTTCTACTTGAATAACTTGTCACAATATAATACTATACCTTTACAACTTCAAATTGAGAATTATAGTCTAAGAGCCAGTGAATTTCTTTTCGTAAAAAGTTGCCGATGGACAATTTCTTGCTTAAACGATGTAGTATTATGCCCCGAGATCGAAAACCATAGTCTGGCAGCATGTAGTGGGGAAGTTTGGCGTAGGCATAATTAATTAGTCATTAAAAAATTCACCAAATTCGAAATACTTGCCGATGGTCAATTTTTGCGGCATTTTATTCGAAAAAGTTCCATTAACAAGGCTGTAATAATGCCAGACGATTTTCACGGGTTTAGAGCCTTGCCAGAGTGCAAAAAAATTACATTTTCGAAATACTTGCCCTTTTTTTTCTAATTAATGAGACAAAAATTGTAAATCAAATGGAAATATTGTTACGACGAGATTGTATAATATTTTATCTACGACTCAGATTTTTGTCTTGTGTATTCAAAATGGTTTTGATTTTTCACAAAAGATTATTTGGTGACCTAAGCTCAAGGCTGAAAGAAAATATTTTCTCAACAAGTACCTACTTCAGCAGATGCTCTCATCAGCATCAGGTATCAGTTGAACCTCCAATATTCATAAATAAAATATGTAGTTATTATCCTAACAAGTGCGCAAAGTTACTTTCCGCAAAGGTTAGGATCAAGATTTTTTCTACAAGCACACACTTCATATATTTTTTTAAATTTTATTTTAAATAACAACAAATGTTATTTATTAATAATATGGATACTAAAAGTACAGTTCGTGTCATTAACTTTGATAACATTTCAATCAGATAACCATAGCAACCCGATAACCACGCGACTTAAGCAGGTGAGTTTGTCATTGCTTTTAGTAAATTCTACACACACACAAGTGTTTCAGGTATGCCGTGCGGGCAATAGTATTACATCACGAGTGTAGAAAGTGACAAATTTCACACGAGTGTTTTTTCGCGCGAGGCGGTAGTCGAGTGCGAAAATCACACGAGTGTTTGAAAGGCGCTTTCTCACCAGTGGTGTACACCATTTTTCCTACTACCAGAAACCGATTTCCACCAATTTTCTCTTATTTTTTGTCTTTTCATTTTCAGGACACGTGCTGAAAGTACTTTCAACCCACGTATCGAAAGTAAATTGTGATGTGAATCACAAAAGATGTGTGCTGAAAGTATTTTTAGCACGCGTATTGAAAGTACTTTCGGCATGAGTGTGATATTCAGCGCTTTCTAAAAAGCCAACTAGTGCGGATGTTATCATTTTCGTATGTGGTGACCACCGTGGTCGTAGGAGAAAGATAGTTTCCGAACTAAAATGCGTGCGGGAAAGTGACGTTTTATGCTTGCTTGTAGATAAAATGACTTACGTGATATAAGGAGCTCATTACATCACTAGTACGGTAATACAATTTATAACGTAACTCAAATAGGCTAAAATGGGTTACGTAATCGTAATGAGCTCTTATATAGTGTGGGTGAGTCGAGGGTCATATATAAAACGCAAAAATACACAAATTCATAAATAAAACCTAGTTTTTTTTCTTTTTTGACATTTCAATGAAACTACAAATCGACAATTTATATTTTATTTGATTTCAATTCATAATTGTTCACTATTAAATTATTTTATCCCATTTTGACGTTTAAAAATGACATTATTGAACGCATAACAATAAAGGTAAGTAGACGTTTATCACCTCAGTGATTTTAAAACATTTTAACTCACTCTCGGCATTTTAAGTCACTCTGTCCAACTAAAAATCTGAAACCTCAGTGACTTAAAATATTTTTAACTCACTCCCGGCATTTTTCCTTGTACTTTATCTTTTAAATTTCCACAAAATGGGATAAAATGTTGTATACATCGCGTGATTTAAAATGTTTATTCATTCGAAGAAAATTAACCCACTCGCTAGGGCTCGTGGGTTAAACTTTCTTCTCATGAATAAACATTCATTTAACTCACTTGGTGTATAAATAACTATTAGGGGATTTTATAAACAATATTTAGTGCAAAAATAGGGCTTTTTTTGTTTATTTCACTGTATGTCGAAAACTAATGATCGGATGGTTTTGCTACTATGGCAATAGTTTTAGAGCATTGAACAAGCTTTAAAATGAGCCATCATACAACCCTGTATGTCTTTTAGTCTTCGAGAAATGATTTTTTCCCCCCAAAAAAGAGATTTTCGTAAAAAATTCCTAACTTTTTTAATTTTCATGCTAGACAATAAATTTTTTACACATACATAGTAGATGAGGCAGGCTTTATTGAGCCCAAATTTGGGCCCGGTCCGATGGGTCGTTTCGGCATAATATCCGTGTCAAGCAAAATGGGGATGTTTCTAAAGCAGTCTGTCGAATGGAGGATAATTTTTTTATATTTATTTTGAAAAGTCCACTTATAAGTCGAAATGCCAAACTATCGATCCTCTATCTCAGATTTTCCATTTAATTTTTTTATCGCAAGTAAAACGGTTTAGAGCCGTGACATGACTGAAAATGGAAAAAATTGACGGGAATTCAAACGGAGTGACAGTGAGCTCCTCCCCGCCCACGCAAATTACATTTTTCGACAATGGAGGTCCCGTTGCCATATTCTTGCTAATCTTTAATATGATTAATAGGATATAAATGAATATCCCCTCGGAAATCCATATCTATCATAAAAATTTAAAAATCAAATATTTAAATTTTAGTCAGAGAAATAAGTTAGGTACCTTCAAATTTTGATGATAGATATCCATTTATCTATATATATAAAACACAGTTGTGTTAGTGTGTGAGCACTTATAACTCGAGAACGGCTGGACTGATTTTTATGATTTTTGCTTTATTGGATTTGTCTTTGTCCATCCTAACATAATAAATCGAAAAAATCCAAAAAAAAAAAAAACAAAAAAAAAATATCTATTTTACTTATTTATGAAAAAAACTCACTAAGCCCGCATACGGCGCCATCTCTTATAACCGATACCAAGTTTACCGTCACATTTTCATTGCAAACCATGTGGATTTTATTGTCACACACTTTGCACAAAACCAATTTGAGGAAAGCACTTTATTTTTAATTGTTCTTCACAGTAAAAATGTCCAAAAATAAATAGAATGACAATGTTTTAATTGTGTATTTTATTTTGTTGTTGGTTCGTTCATTCCGAAAGAGCGCGAACTGGTCTCCCTCTCATTTCTTGACGCTTGACCATTGACGTTCTGTGGCTAAGTTCCGTTTCTCCTCTTAGGCATCCCTTGACAGCCGTGTTCCGTGCCGACTATTCGGAGTGCTCCGTCCGGCTGGTGTCGAGTGGTAGAGAGCTAGGTTATGAGTTCGCCACAACCATTTTGTATACGGCGCCATATATGATAGGTACCTAGAACGAAGCTCGCCGTTGCGCGGTAATTTCATTGCAGATACAGTAGAACAGAATACTGCTAAGGAACTGGAGCTATTCCGAACAGAACTATTCCACTATTCCGATCAGATAAAGTGGTGCAGAAAGAGTAGATCAGATAGAATAGTACAGATACAGTAGAACAGATGGAGTATTGCAGTGCATGCAGTGCAGATAAAATGAAACGGGGCTGCGCTGGAGATTTTTTTTTTTGTTTTCTTTACATTTTTTGAACATTCCTGTGCCTGAGTTTATTTATTTGGTGGTACACTTTATAAGAATAATGCCCACAAGATGCCTAAAAATTAATTTTCTTCAACCAAAGCCAAATTCACCATCGAAAAAAACTGAATTTAATTCAGTTAATAGATACGTTAACACATTTAATAGGCATTTAATAATTCAGAGGAGGTACGAAGTTCGCCGGGTCAGCTAGTATTCAATAATTCCTATATGTATTCATACCTATTTGAAATTATGGCGGCGGGACCTCTATTTATCGTCGCCACTGTTTGCAGAGGTTTGTCGAGTCCCTAGTTTTTCACAAGAATAAACACAATCAAAACACAATTTAAATTTAAATTTTGAAATGTTGAATGAACGAAAAGGCCAGCAGAGCCATCAGCGGTCACGAGTGAACTAAAAAAGCTGGCTCAAAGCGGTAATATGAGTGCGCGGATAATCTGTGGTCGGTTCTACCGACTCGTCTGGACTCGTCGAACGTTGTGACATTCCATTGCCATGTCAACAAGGATAATTAATAAAATTAATGGATTAATGGAACCAAAACAAAGACAACAACTCACGAGCAGCCCAAATATTATAGGAAAAATATCCAGGGTTTGCCTGTCAAACCAGAAAGCCCAAATAGCCCCAAAAACAATTCCAAAAGTACGTAGAAAATGTAAGCCAATGGCAAAGGTAATTGATTGATTCTGAAACCAGTGTTCTGAGAAAAGGAGGTACTTTTGCAATAACACCGAAAGAACTGCCATACAAAGACATCATAGCAAATATGGAAGCCAACATACGCACATTACCTCAAACCACTACGGAGAAAATACGCAATGAAACCTCTAGGATTCTACGACTTGCGAAGCTCTAAACAAAGTGCAACCTGACATACGAGGAAAGGAAAGCTATTCGCAGCCTGAATACAGACAAGAACATACTAGTCCTGCCTGCGGATAAAGGAACCGCAACGGTAATCATGAACGTGGCTAACTATGAATCAGAAATTTCCGAACTGCTAGACCCCTCCACCTTCAGAAAGCTGAAGCGCAATCACACGGCTTCTATATTGCGAAAAAGGGGAGTCATTAAAACCTTATCTGTCAGGGCAATCCGGATTTGTGAACCCAGAACCTTCAGAACGAGATGCAACACCTAAAATCAGCACTTGAAGGAAATGGGTACTCCAAGCAGGAGATTAAAGGTCTGTTCCCACAGGAGTCTCTGACAGTTTGCAACCTGTCAAAAACAATCGCTCAACTGAGTAGCAGATTTATCTTGTAACGACAACATTGAAAATATGTATGGGCGATGCTTACTGACAGTTTGCAAACTGTCAGAGACTCCTGTGGGAACAGACCTTAATAGAGCCATAAGACCAAAGCAACAGCGCACAAATAACAAGGAATTAGCACAGGTGGCAGAAAGAGCTTTTCTTCTCTATATCAAAAATATCACAGATCGCATAGAACAAACGCTAGAAAGACACTTAAGCCTATCTACAAGCCCACAAGAACAATTCAGCAAAGTCTAAGATCAGCCAAGGATCCTAGGGCACCTCATGAAACAGCTGGCGTCTATAGAATTCCCTGCTCTTGTGGATCTGTCTATGTAGGAACAACCAAACACTCTATCAACACCAGGGTCAAAGAGCACAAAAGAAACTGTCAGCAGGGACAAATAAATAGATCAGCAATCGCCGAACACGTGCTTACACAAACAAATCATGTAATTCGTTTCGACCAGACTCAAGCATTGGATAGAACCAAATATTTTCACACCCGACTCCACAGAGATACAAAAACACCACAACAACTTCAACAGAAAAAAAGAGGACATGAACTTCAACAGGAGCTGATTGCCAGTTCTCCGAAAAACAAAGACCCTTCCTTTCCGAGAACGAGACAAGGAAAATAGTGTA
This sequence comes from Ceutorhynchus assimilis, assembly GCA_917834065.1. Taxonomy (NCBI): domain Eukaryota; kingdom Metazoa; phylum Arthropoda; class Insecta; order Coleoptera; family Curculionidae; genus Ceutorhynchus; species Ceutorhynchus assimilis. Next base: position 5,425,652 of record OU892289.1, on the reverse strand, counting down.
ATACAAGTCACGCCCACAACCCTGGATATAAATAACGTAGGTCCAACAACGTCGAATCCAGTCATCGGAGGAACACGGAAGAGAACACTTCGTCCTCTACCATACCGCCTCTGAAGATGTCTACCGCAGCAGTAGGCGAAAAGTTAGGTAGAAATACGGTTCTTGAAAATTTATAATTTTTCCTGAATTGTTGAGGTTTTAACTAAAACATAATAAAATTTCATGACGATCGGGCTCAAAATAACTTAGCTGCGATTATGAGGCTGAAAAGGGACTATTTTGCCGATAGTGAAAAGTTCAAAGACCCTATGTTGATTATTTTATCGAATGACAACTTAGATAATTAATAAAGGAAGCCTTTATCTTGCATAAGACATCAATTGCAAGATTTTTAGTAATTACTGCGGATAATTATTAATCTTCAGGAAATCGCCGATACATTTATAACATTTTTTTTTTCTAGGTTCTTTACTAGATTTGGAATGTTTTTCAATTTTGAAAAAAAATCAACGAACTGAATAATTTCCCATAGAAGCCCAACTTCTGTTGTCAGTGAAACTCGACAAGTTAATAAATGATTCAAAATTTCAAACATAATTCACTTTGATTGTATAATAAGCGAAGACGTCATATTATTATGAATAATTTGAAAACGCCTAAGAAATATTTTTGTCTCTAGAACTTTGAATATTCCATATCAGCCAATATATTATTTATTGAAGAATCGTCGATTAGTCGATTTTACAATAATAATAATTAATTTTAGGATTGCTTATTTTGTAGCATTAGCCCAAGAAATTTATGGGTTTTTCAAAAAAATTTCCCTGGGCAGGCTGATTTTTTCAGGACTGATTGGAGACTGTGTCCTGAGTATTGAGCCAAAAAATCACACTCTAATGTCTTGTGCATTTGGCCCTATTGGCCTGTTTCTTATTTATTTTTTTTCTTTGAACCTGAACTATTTTTTATCAAATGTGATTGTGAAAAAAATCAAGTGTGCATTACGAGCAAAAAGTGCCTTTTGCCGATCTCAAGATATTTGCCAATATCAACAATATCTTTCGTTCGGCAAAGTGCCACTTTGCGCTCTTAATATACAAATAGCTATTGTGCAACCGTCCGCGAAATTCAATGTGTGTCATCCTTAAAAGCGCTATGCATGCCACAATATCCACCAGGTCAAATAAAATTTTTCAAATGCCTAAAAGGCCGTACAACCGAAAGAAATAAAGTTACAAGAAAATATCATCAAGCAAAGTAATGGAGAATTTTATTAGGTATAATAATCTGCAAGTTTGCTATTTAATTTTTTTGCGAATTCTGAAGCACTAAAATGGCCGCAGCGCCTAAAGTAAAATAGCTAGCAAAAAAAGTCTTGAGGCAAAGTTGATCAGAATGTAATTATCTACAAGTTTTGTGAAGGTCATTTTGTCGAAAGAAAAGAAATAAAAAAAAGGCCAATAGGGCCGAATACACAAGGCTTTCGAGTGTGATTTTTTGGCTCAATACTCAGGACACACTCCCCAATCAGCCTGCCCGCGCCAAAATTTTTGCGGCCCAGATATACATTTCTTGGGCTACATTGCCAAACGTTGGACAAGACAAGGTATCAATGTTATGAATGATACTTATTAAGTCTTCTATTAACCTTTGTCTTTTTTTATTTTCTTTTACATTACTTTTAAGAATTTTCAATAATTACCTACTTCTGTAAAGCATGCCTTTCTAAACTCTTTCTGTTTGTTCAATATTATTCTATCTTCAGATTTTTACTCTCAAGGATTGTATTTTTCTTTCTAAATCATTTTCTCGTTTATTTGTTTCTAGTTTCAAACGACCTACTTTATTAGTTTGTCTCAACTATTATTCTTTTTCATTACTGTCCAATTAAATGGCACAAGATATGGGTAAAGTCAAAGCCAGACGAGATTATACCATTCACGGCCATAAACCACACATGCACTTATCCCATCTGCGGACGATCTGACTTAATAAATTCGAGCGAAAATAGTAATGCGATACGTTTATAGAGAGACAATCGGCCCATATTCTTTGGGTCTGGGTCCGAGGGGCACAAAATCGCCATCGGTTTACGTTTTTATACACACACAATTGTTCGCAGGCATATAAGCTTTTGTACGCAAAATAAACGGTTATAGACTGGGCAACGAGTACGATTAGTTGGATTTTCAATGATTTTTTCAGAAAAAAGTATTATAGGGCTGAATTTACATTTAGGATTACCCAAACTTGAAAAAATCACAGGGGGTTTAATCTGGTGATATTGCTGGCCATTCAAAAGAATTACTTAAATCAAATCGTGTATTCTTTCTGGTATCTCCGGCAACATAGAAATTGGATATTTCAAACTCTTGTAGCTTGCAGAGCGTCCTACCACCTCGCAATTGGAGCAAGTGACATGCAGAAACTGAACCTGGATCATGCAGGATAGTCTGACTCAAGGGGCAAACCACCTAGGAATTCTTTGCCAAAAATGTGGGGAATTTAGAGGAATTTGTGGCAAATTTAGAGGAATTTGAAGTAACTTATCTGAATTTATGAAAATTTATACGGATTTTGGAGGAATTTATGGAGAATTTAGAAAAATTTGTGAGGAATTTATGAGGAATTTAGAGGAAATTGTCAAATTTAAAAAAAATTAAAAGAATAATGAATACAGTTTTTGTAGGCTGATTTTCAAGATTTTTCATGTTATTTTTAACTGAAAAAATTTGAAATTTTGAGAAAATGAGCTTCTCACCTTCCTTTTTACATGCAAAAAGTTTCAAAATTTTCCCTTCACTAGTTTTCCAGGAAAACTTTGAAATATATGAGAATATATTTTCAATTAATTCAGTTATTGTAGGTTAAATTTCCAAGATTCCTCAAGTTGTAATTTTTTACTGGAGAAAATTTGAAATTCTGAAAAAATGACCTTCTTCCATGCAAAAAGTTTCAAATTTCTCCCTTCACTAGTTTTCCAGGAAAACTTTGAAATCTGTAAACTGTATTTTCAATTAATTCAGTAATTGTAGGTTGATTTCCAATATTCTTCATGTTGCTGTTTTCCACTGGAAAAATTTTGAATTTTGGGAAAATGACCTTCTCACCTTCCTCTTAACATGTAAAATGTTTCAAAATTTCCTCTTCACTAGTTTTCCAGGAAAACTTTGAAATGTGTGAGACCGTATTTTCAACTAATTCAGTTATTGTAGGTTGATTTCCAATATTCCTCATGTTGCTGTTTTCCGCTGGAAAAATTTTAAATTTTGGGAAAATGAGTTTCTTACCGTCCTCTTTACATGCAAAAAGTTTCAAAATTTTCCTTCCACTAATTTTCCAGGAAAACTTTGAAATGTGTGAGACTGTATTTTCAACTAATCCAGTTTTTGTAGGTTGATTTCCAAGATTTTTCATGTTGCTGTTTTCCTCTGGAAAAATTTAAAATTTTGGGAAAATAATGTTCTCACCTTCCCCTTTATATGCAAAGAAATTCAAAATTTTCCCTTTTCTAGTTTTCCAGGAAAACTTTGAAATATGTGAGACTGTATTTTCAACTAATTCAGTTTTTATAGGTTGATTTCCAAGATTTTTCATTTTGCTGTTTTCCACTGGAAAATTTTTAAATTTTGGGAAAATGAGCTTCTCACCTTCTTCTTTACATGCAAAAAGTTTCAAAATTTTCCCTTCACTTGTTTTCTAGGAAAACTTCGAAATGTGTGAGACTGTATTTTCAACTAGTTCAGTTTTTGTAGGTTGATTTCTAAGATTTTTCATGTTGCTGTTTTCCACTGGAAAAATTTTAAATTTTGGGAAAATGAGCTTCTCAACGTCCTCTTTACATGCAAAAAGTTTCAAAATTTTCCCTTCACTAGTTCCCAGGAAAACTTTGAAATGTGCGAGACCGTATTTTCAACTAATTCAGTTATTGTAGGTTGATTTCCAATATTCCTCATGTTGCTGTTTTCCGCTGGAAAAATTTTAAATTTTGGGAGAATGAGCTTCTCACTGTCCTCTTTACATGCAAAAAGTTTCAAAATTTTCCCTTCATTAGTTTCCCAGGAAAACTTTGAAATGTGTGAGACTGTATTTTCAACTAATCCAGTTTTTGTAGGTTGATTTCCAAGATTTTTCATGTTGCTGTTTTCCACTGGAAAAATTTAAAATTTTGGGAAAATGATGTTCTCAACTTCCCCTTTATATGCAAAGAAATTCAAAATTTTCTCTTTTCTAGTTTTCCAGGAAAACTTCGAAATATGTGAGACTGTATTTTCAACTAATTCAGTTTTTATAGGTTGATTTCCAAGATTTTTCATTTTGCTGTTTTCCACTGGAAAAATTTTAAATTTTGGGAAAATGAGCTTCTCTTCTTCTTCTATCAAAATTTTCCCTTCATTTGTTTTCTAGGAAAACTTCGAAATGTGTGAGACTGTATTTTCAACTAATTCAGTTTTTGTAGATTGATTTCTAAGATTTTTCATCACTAGAAAAATTTGAAATTTTGGTAAAATAAGTTTCTCACCTTCCTCTTTAAATGGAAAAACTTTCAAAATTTTCCCTTCAGTAGTTTTCCAGGAAAACTTTGAAATGTGCGAGACCGTATTTTCAACTAATTCAGTTTTTGTAGATTGATTTCCAAGATTTTTCATGTTGCTGTTTTCCACTGGAAAAATTCGAAATTTTGGGAAAATGAGCTTCTCATCTTCCTCTTTACATGCAAAAAGTTTCAAAATTTTCCCTTCACTAGTTTTCCAGGAAAACTTTGAAATGTGTGAAACTGTAGTTTCAACTAATTCAGTTTTTGTAGGTTAATTTCCAAGATTCCTCATATTGTAATTTTTTACTGAAGAAATTTTTGAATTCTGGGAAAATGAGCGTCTAACCTTTCTTTTTACATGCAAAAAGTTTCTAATTTATCCCTTCACTAGTTCTCCAGAAAAACTTTGAAATTTGTGAGTTGTGTGACACTGTATTTCCAATTAATTCAGTTATTGTAGGTTGATTTCCAATATTCCTCATGTTGTTGTTTTCCATTGGAAAAATTTTGAACTAAGGGAAAATGAGCTTATCACCTTCCTCTTTACATGTAAAAAGTTTCAAAATTTTCCCTTCATTAGTTTTCCAGGAAAACTTTGAAATGTGTGAGACTGTATTTTCAATTAATTCAGTTACATATTAGAGGTTAATTTCCAATATTCCTATGTTACTGTTTTCCACTGGAAAAATTTTAAATTTTAGGAGAATGAGCTTCTCACCTTCCTCTTTACATGCAAAAAGTTTTAAAATTTTCCCTTCACTAGTTTTCCAGGAAAACTTTGAAATATGTGAGACTGTATTTTCAACTAATTCAATTATTGTAGGTTGACTTCCAAGATTCCTCATGTTGTAATTTTTTTACTGGAGAAATTTGAAATTCTGGGAAAATGAGCTTTTAAACTTTCTCTTTACATGCAAAAAGTTTCAAATTTCTCCCTTCACTAGTTTTCCAGGAAAACTTTGAAATGTGCGAGACCGTATTTTCAACTAATTCAGTTATTGTAGGTTGATTTCCAATATTCCTCATGTTGCTGTTTTCCGCTGGAAAAATTTTAAATTTTGGGAGAATGAGCTTCTCACTGTCCTCTTTACATGCAAAAAGTTTCAAAATTTTCCCTTCATTAGTTTCCCAGGAAAACTTTGAAATGTGTGAGACTGTATTTTCAACTAATCCAGTTTTTGTAGGTTGATTTCCAAGATTTTTCATGTTGCTGTTTTCCACTGGAAAAATTTAAAATTTTGGGAAAATGATGTTCTCAACTTCCCCTTTATATGCAAAGAAATTCAAAATTTTCTCTTTTCTAGTTTTCCAGGAAAACTTCGAAATATGTGAGACTGTATTTTCAACTAATTCAGTTTTTATAGGTTGATTTCCAAGATTTTTCATTTTGCTGTTTTCCACTGGAAAAATTTTAAATTTTGGGAAAATGAGCTTCTCTTCTTCTTCTATCAAAATTTTCCCTTCATTTGTTTTCTAGGAAAACTTCGAAATGTGTGAGACTGTATTTTCAACTAATTCAGTTTTTGTAGATTGATTTCTAAGATTTTTCATGTAGCTGTTTTCCACTAGAAAAATTTGAAATTTTGGTAAAATAAGTTTCTCACCTTCCTCTTTAAATGGAAAAACTTTCAAAATTTTCCCTTCAGTAGTTTTCCAGGAAAACTTTGAAATGTGCGAGACCGTATTTTCAACTAATTCAGTTTTTGTAGATTGATTTCCAAGATTTTTCATGTTGCTGTTTTCCACTGGAAAAATTCGAAATTTTGGGAAAATGAGCTTCTCATCTTCCTCTTTACATGCAAAAAGTTTCAAAATTTTCCCTTCACTAGTTTTCCAGGAAAACTTTGAAATGTGTGAAACTGTAGTTTCAACTAATTCAGTTTTTGTAGGTTAATTTCCAAGATTCCTCATATTGTAATTTTTTACTGAAGAAATTTTTGAATTCTGGGAAAATGAGCGTCTAACCTTTCTTTTTACATGCAAAAAGTTTCTAATTTATCCCTTCACTAGTTCTCCAGAAAAACTTTGAAATTTGTGAGTTGTGTGACACTGTATTTCCAATTAATTCAGTTATTGTAGGTTGATTTCCAATATTCCTCATGTTGTTGTTTTCCATTGGAAAAATTTTGAACTAAGGGAAAATGAGCTTATCACCTTCCTCTTTACATGTAAAAAGTTTCAAAATTTTCCCTTCATTAGTTTTCCAGGAAAACTTTGAAATGTGTGAGACTGTATTTTCAATTAATTCAGTTACATATTAGAGGTTAATTTCCAATATTCCTATGTTACTGTTTTCCACTGGAAAAATTTTAAATTTTAGGAGAATGAGCTTCTCACCTTCCTCTTTACATGCAAAAAGTTTTAAAATTTTCCCTTCACTAGTTTTCCAGGAAAACTTTGAAATATGTGAGACTGTATTTTCAACTAATTCAATTATTGTAGGTTGACTTCCAAGATTCCTCATGTTGTAATTTTTTTACTGGAGAAATTTGAAATTCTGGGAAAATGAGCTTTTAAACTTTCTCTTTACATGCAAAAAGTTTCAAATTTCTCCCTTCACTAGTTTTCCAGGAAAACTTTGAAATGTGTGAGACTGTATTTCCAATTAATTCAGTTATTGTAGGTTGATTTCCAATATTCTTCATGTTGCTTTTTTCCACTGGAAAAATTTTAAATTTTGGGAAAATGAGCTTCTCACCTTCCTCTTTACATGCAAAAAGTTTCAAAATTTTCCCTTCACTAGTTTTCCAGGAAAACTTTGAAATATATGAGACTGTATTTTCAACTAATTCAGTTATTGTAGGTTGATTTCCAAGATTCCTCATGTTGTAATTTTTCACTGGAGAAATTTGAAATTCTGGGAAAATGAGCTTCTAACCTTTCTCTTTACATGCGAAAAGTTTCAAATTTCTCCCTTCACTATTTTTCCAGGAAAACTTGGAAATGTGTGAGACTGTATTTTCAACTAATTCAGTTTTTGTAGGTTGATTTCCAAGATTTTTCAAGTTACTGTTTTCCACTGGAAAAATTTGAAATTTTGGTAAAATAAGTTTCTCACCTTCCTCTTTAAATGGAAAAACTTTCAAAATTTCCCTTCAGTAGTTTTCCAGGAAAACTTTGAAATGTGCGAGACTGTATTGTCAACTAATTCAGTTATTGTAGGTTGATTTCCAAGATTCCTCATGTAAATTTTTCACTGAAGAAATATGAAATTCTGGGAAAATGAGCTGCTAAGCTTTGTCTTTAGATGCAAAAAGTTTCAAATTTCTCCTTTCACTAGTTTTCCAGGAAAACTTTGAAATATATGAGACTGTATTTTCCACTAATTCAGTTTTTGTAGGTTGACTTCCAAGATTTTTTATGTTGCTGTTTTCTACTGGAAAAATTTGAAATTATGGAAAAATGAGCTTCTCACCTTCCTCTTTACATGCAAAAAGTTTCAAAAATTTCCCTTCACTAGTTTTCCAAGAAAACTTTGAAATGTGTGAGACTGTATTTTCAACTAATAATAATAAATAAAAATAAATGTAGGTGGATTTTCAAGATTTTTCATGTTGCTGTTTTCCACTGGAAAAATTCGAAATTTTGGGAAAATGATCTTCTCACTTTCCTCTTTACATGCAAAAAGTTTCAAAATTTTCCTTTTTTTTTTAGAGGAATTTGTGGGGTATTTGGATAAGTTCGTGGTAGGGTATTTGGAGGAATTTGTAATGGAGTATCTGGAGGAATTTGGAGGAATTTTGAGGAATTATGCGATGGTGGTTTACCACTTGGTCTGACTTTTTTGTGCCTGAATGACCCTTGAGTACCATTCAGAACTTGAATTACCGCTTCTTCTCTGTGATCAGAGTTCTATAATCTTTAATGGGATATAATTTTGTGCTCCTTCTAGCCACTTTGCCATAGTCAAATCTTTGATCTTAAGCCATTTTTTTTCTCGGCGGATTTATTCGAGCTGCCTAATCTGGCACTCTTGGTCCAAAATAACATCAATGTGTTCTCTTGCATTGCCTTTATCCTCTTACCTGCAATCCCCATAGAAGAGAGAGAATGAAATAATGATATTGAAGATGGAACCAATACTAATGAAGAAGCTGATATTGTTCTTTTTCTAGAATAATTGACAGTGATATCAGAGTTGAAGGATCAGATGATTTCAACAAATCGACAGTTAAGACGTCATCCAAATAAGTATACTCTGCAAATCCGAACTCGTTTTTTTTTTCTTTTTTTGTACATATGTGTGTGGGAAAGCAGTCACATTTAAATCGGCGCAGTGCAATTAACCCGCTCGGCACCTAATTGCCTTTTACCTCTAATTGATACCGCGTTGTGTCGATCTTATTATTATTATTATCATTATTGCAGTCATTAAATATACGGCGTCCTGCACACCGGTCCATAGCGAAACCGCTTGCTTTTAAATAATTCAACTTTTCGTAATACCGTTTCCCGATGCCATTTCCGAAATTGGATTGACGTAGTTTTATGTTATAATATATTAAACCTCTTACATAAGCTAAAGATTGAATAGTTAAAGAGGTTTTTCTCCCCCTTGGGGAGTTCCAAATACATAATTCCTGGGTGAATTTGGGGCAAACGTCGCCATAAATTTTTATTAGACTTCCAGCCCCCGGCACGCTATATGTCGTGAACCTCGTAAAATCGTTTTAAATTTTCTACTGTGTGTTTGTGAGGCGGCATTTTCCTCGATGGTACAAAAATTGTATCGATCGTTTTTTTCGAATAGTCATCGTCAGATTATTATTTTTTGTTTAATTTGAGCTCGTGTCGCTGAGGCGTAAAAAAATCCGCACTTCGGGTGCTGCGGTAAATCACAAGGTGGGCTCGTTGGGGCGTAGGCACTTTCGCGGCACCTTACCGGGGTACCGCTCACCACCTGCGCCACTGTTGGTTCTGGTGGTTGGTTCCGGTCTGGCGAGCTATGTCAATATCTATCGTCGACTTCGTAAATGAGTTTTTCGACTCACCAAATTCTATGAAACCAACATTTTACCCCTATATTGAGGCAGTAGAAATATCTGAAATCGAAACTTTCTTAAGGAAGTACCTACATGTTTAAATTTCTAGTTCAGTTTTAACGCCTAAGTTTTGATTGAGAAATTGGTAATTTGATAAATGTTATCAAAATAGTTCTTCCCAATTTTTTATCATATTGCAAAGGCTAGGGTCGTGACACATTCCTCCCTCACAAATTAAAAGATTCAGTTTTTCTGGTTGTTTTCTTATTCTGGTACTTTCTCACAATATCAGCATTTTCTGGAATATGATTTGATTTGGTTTTTGATTGAAAAAAGGTTGACATGATTTGGTAAGTACTTTCAACGGGAAAAGCCTCTGTAGTCATTTGATGTATTTTCTCTTGAAGTAGAAAATTCTGGTATCGAATCGTTAATTATTATCAAAGAGCTTGTGCTTGTGATCAATACAAGAAAAATGTTTGGTAGATGAAACGCCTACAACATTTTCACTGGTAGTACCTATTTTCAGTTTCCAAAGTTCGTTTTATGCCTGGAACCAAGGGGCAAACCACCTAGGAATTATTTGCCAAAATGTGGGGAATTTAAAGAAATTTGTGGGAAATTTGAAGGAACTCATCGGAATTTATGAGAATTTGAGGAATTTATAGGGAATTTGGAGGAATCTATGCGGAATTTGGGAGAAATGATGAGGAATTTATGAGGAATTTAAAGGAAATTGTCAAATTCAAAAAATTCAAAATATTAATAAATACAGCGAGGAATACAGTTTTTATAAGCCCTAGATTTTTCATGTTGTTATATTTCACTGAAAAAATTTGAAATTTTGGGAAAATGAGCTTCTCACCTTCCTCTTTACATGCAAAAAGTTTCAAAATTTTTCCTTCACTAGTTTTCCGGGAAAGCTTTGAAATGTGTGAGACTATATTTTCAATTAATTCAGTAGGGAATTTGGAGAATCTATGGGGAATTTGGGAGAAATGATGAGGAATTTATGAGGAATTTAAAGGAAATTGTCAAATTCAAAAAATTCGAAATATTAATAAATACAGCGAGGAATACAGTTTTTATAAGCCCTAGATTTTTCATGTTGTTATTTTCCACTGAAAAAATTTGGAATTTTTGGGAAAATGAGCTTCTCACCTTCCTCTTTACATGCAAAAAGTTTCAAATTTCTCCCTTCACTAGTTTTCCAGGAAAACTTTGAAATATGTGAGATTGTATTTTCAATTAATTCAGTTATTGTAGGTTGATTTCCAAGATTCCTTATGTTGTTATTTTCCACTGGAAAAATTTGAAATTTTGGGAAAATGAGCTTCTCAGCTTCCACTTCACATGCAAAAAGTTTCAAATTTTTGCCTTCACTAGTTTTCCAGGAAAACTTTGAAATGTGTGAGACTGTATTTTTAATTTATTCAGTTATTGTAGGTTGATTTCCAATATTTCTCATGTTGTTATTTTCTATTGAAAATATTCAAAATTTTGGGAAAATGAGCTTCTCACCTTCCTCTTTACATGCAGAAAGTTTCAAAATTTTCCCTTTTTTTAGAGGAATTTGTGGGGTATTTGGAGAAGTTCGTGGTGGGGTATTTGGAGGAATTTGTGATGGGGTATCTGGAGGAATTTGCAGGAATTTTGAGGAATTATGCCTAAAAAATTCCCCTTTGAGGAATTGTTTGCACCAATTCTGGGATGGTGGTTTACCCTTTCCCTTGACACTCTATAGTGCGCCTCACGAGTCTAGCACTATGACGTCTGAAGGGCAAAAGAGAATACCGCCATTCATTTTAAGTTTTATGCTACTTGTCATAGGCGTGCGCGCAGCGTTTTTAAATATTACTTTTTCCTTATAAATGTAGGGGTGTGACATAGATAAATATTAAGGTATTTTCTATTGGAAGTCAAATAGGCAATATTGCAGGTTTTTTATCCGCATTTTTTTCCATAGTATAGACTCGTAAGGCGAACTTTACTCTACTCGAGACAATTCGATTTATATGTCTTCTGATTAGGTATCCTATCTTCCATTCCAATCAGATAAATAAAATTGCTTTCTCTTCTCAAAACTTTACCTTTCCATAGACATCTTTTCCTATACTGTCAATAATTCTTTTATACGGTTTCGCCCAATGACGTCTTAACACAGATATACACCTCATCTCATTCATAAACTGATTGTTGTGATGTCAAACCCCCCTCCCAGTTTTTAGAATCTTGTTGGAGTTTTCGCAGCAAGTAATCCGAGTAAGCCTTATCTCCCAGCTATCACTACCTGGTCGTCAGCAAAAAAAAAAGTGGAAAATATGTATGTCCTCTCCTATCCGCCCTTGCCGCTACATTTCCTCTTCCAAGATTTTGGAGCACTCTCAATATAAATTTTCAAAAGCAGTGGAACAGCCTTGCTTTAGACTTTTTGTTGTTGTGTGGGACTTTTCGGAAAGTTGTCGATCTTGTTTGACTGAGCTGTATGTATTGCTATACAGAGCGTTGACAGCATTCAACATATACGAGTTGCTTATCCCATTTAGGGCCAAATTATGGACTGACTGGTAAACGTCTGGTAGTTACCTAGCAGGTACTTTATATGCACTAGAGAATAGAAAGTACCTGCTAGGTAACAACCAGACACTTACCAGTTGGTCCATAATTTGGCCCTTAGGGCG